>OZ007590.1:268756408-269956408 GCA_963931845.1 Maratus michaelseni | reverse complement strand
ATGTATTAATTTAATTTAGATAAATAACAATTAATAAATTTTGCATAAATAACCAATCAGAAGATTCAACACAATAGTACACGTTTCTTTGTAAAAATGATAATTAACTTAATGAACATACTTTTTAATTACTTCAAAGTACAAGCGAAATTACCTATTAGCTGGATACTTCGTGGCTAGAAAACCACCAGGAATTTGTGTTATGAGATAACCCCAGAAGAATGATGAATCCACCACGCCAATAGTGCCAGATGTCCAGTTGAATTCTGGTGGCTGAAAACGTAATTCATATTCATGTGAATTATGTAGCAATTAAATTAAAATTATTAGACATGTAACGGGTCAAAAGAGCTGAAAAAACTAAACTTTTACTTTTCATCATTTTAAATAGACGCATCTTAAAGTCAGACACATATGTGTCTGAAAACGTAATTCAGATACCTAAATGACTGAATGTGAAACTTCCGACATCATAGATGTCTAAATTTAAGACACACGAGTCTTACGTGTCTTACTATGATCATGGTATAAACGAACTGGGAAAAATGTCTGAATAAAGGATTTGTATAAAATTAGTAATAAATTCAGACATTTAAGCGTCTGAATGTGAAACAATTGTATCATATGTGTAATGACTATGATAGAATTGTATCACGATATGTTAGACCCATTAGAGCATGTTTTCGAATAGATGAAAGCTGTTTAAAATACTTTTACATAAACTAAATTCGGTATTTCTTTATAAAAAAATTAAATTTCATTAAACCATAGAATGTGTATCCAAAATTATACAATACCGTTTACTAAGTCTTAGAATTAAATTATTTTTAGAGCGTTAAATAATAAAAGAATTGATTAAAAAAATAAATAAAGTTCTGTAAAAATTACGGCCTGCCAGATGTCACTAAGTTAGCTTCATTAAAGGCGATTTCTTGTCGCAATGTTTGGCAATAATTCGCCATTTATCGACAAAAGGGCGAGAATTTATCACTGGCTAATATGATTAATATATGTGACATATGTGTAATTTTAAGCGTATAAGAGTTGGAACAATGGTTACAACCAGGGTTTTACAAATGCGGTGGCCAGGTCGCCAATGACGATCAAATTATTTAATTTGCAAATTTTAAAATAATAAAATCAGAATTTTTTGCTTGACTTAAACAGGAAAAAGAAGCAAAAAATTGTTTTCCTGCTTTACTATTTCATCAATGTCCCCTCATAGATTTTGTAGAACTCAACTATCGGTACTTTTAAAGCATTCGCCAGTCAGCATGTCCCGAAAATGCCGATTAATTCCGCCTTTACAGTAATTTTTTTCAGAGATATATAACATTGATAAGTTTAATAAGAAAAATTAGTTTATATTCCATTTTTTCTAAATTACGTACAATCCCGAATTATACTAACGAATGTTTCTAAATTATGTTGCATTCAACACTATGTCACTAATTTAACAATTCTAAACTATTCAATTTATTAGTTTTTTTTCCTTCAATTAATTTATAAAAAAAATTGTGTATTTTGAAAATCTACGGCGGGAAGGAGGAGATAAATATTTTTCATTGGCTACCCGATTTTATCAAATTTGTAAAGCCCTGGTTACAATGAAAGAAGATTTGCGCACAACCACGTCCAATAAAACTCTTCATTTAAACCAGTTTATGGAGGAATCGTTTACTTTTAATCTGTTCCAAAATGTCTGGATTTGAAACTGCTTTAATTCAGCCATTTTTTAGGGTATCGTTCATCTCACGAAACTCTATTCGCCCCGCTACGTTCTGTCCGTCACAGAGCCGGTTCTCAGAAACTATATAACTTACAGACTTGAAATTTTGTGTACTTATAGCTGAATACCTACTATGAAGCTGAAAATCATAAAATTTGAAAAAATTGTATTATTTTAATATAAAGAGATAAAAAACCAATAATCTAACAACCTTTTCCTATTAAATTTAAACATTTTTCGTTATAGCAGTTGCCAACAATTAAAAATACACAATAAAATTCTTTCTACAATAATTAATTTTCGATTGAAAGATTTCCACGTGAAAAACGAAAATGAAATAAAAAGTTTCCCCAATTGAAAAAAAGATTAATATGACGTCATATCGGTAATAAAACGGAAATTTTCAAACATTTCTCAATAATACAAGTAGTATGAGTATGTGTAAATACAGAAAGCAACTTAATATGACGTCATTAGAGAATTAAAAAGAAAAGTAATCTGACGTCATATTGGAAGTTTAACGGGCTTTTTCAAATGTTTGAGAATAATTCAAAGAGAGTATCAATATGAGTAATAGAGAAAGGAAGTAGATATGACGTCAGCAAGTGATTATAACGTCATACGAGTTTGAGGAACGTATTGAATCATGATAAAAACCCGATTATGGAAATATTGGCATATTTTAACATTTTGAAGGCCTCTATACAACATGTTTAATTTTGAAATTGATTTTTCTTAATATCGCATTTAGTCCACATGACAGATATTATTATGACAGTGTATAATAGCGGGCTTCGCGTGGTATCGAGCTGGTTCAGATATTCGGAAAAACGAGAAAAATAGACCGGTAAATTATTACTTTATAAAAAACATGACTTTTTTTTTTTTTTTTTTTTTTGAAAATGAAATTTATTTGGGTTTATTAAAGAAAGGATAAAGTGTTTTGAAAGGAATATTACACGAAACCCTTTGTGCGATCTTCGATCACACTTACCCACTTGTTTAAGGTAAAAGCGAAACGAAAAATCCTTTAGAATACTTGTATCAAGGCCGAACACTTAAAAAAAAACTTTTTGGGTTTAAAACTTTTTTTGGACATCCTGTTGGGTTTGAAATCTTTAAGTGGCCGCCATTTTGAAGGAAGATGAAGGATGAAGCTGGCCAACAAACTCGGTTGTGACCTTGGTATGTCCTGCACAGTCATATCGATGTCGGTTCATAAATGCAAGTGCTATTGCAAGACAAATATCAGTTATATATATATATATATATATATATATATCAACATTTGAATTGATGGTGGCTTTTGGGGTTTAGGGGGGAAGGGGATCATGATTGCTAAAAATATACTAAAATTTCCGGAATTGTAAAATATCACTACATTTTTATTACAATATTATGTCGCCATAAATGAAACCAGACAGCCTTAAATGATGCGATACCTGACTAATTTTTTGAAATTTCCATACAAATTAAATATTGTCGAAAACTGTTAATCTTCTATAATAAGGTACCACGCATTTTAACTTTCGTGTGTTTAAGTAAAATTAGCTGTATTCATAAAAACGAAAAACACGGAAGCTACCTTTTTCTCCCGCTAAAGGCCAGAAAGACTTTTTTAGTTTAATGTATTACATTCTTCAGCGGGTTTCTCATCCTATTTTATTTATACCCATCTGTGGATGTGCACTGTGAAATTTAAGTAAAGGATTGTGTTGGCCCACTGCTACACTGCCGTCTTATCTTCTAATCAATATACAATTGTAATTAATAAATACTCAAAAATACAAAGTAATATACTGTCAGGTAAGCATCCGGTCTATCTGTCACACTCTTCTAAATGTGTGAAATGTATCTTACGACACCTATATCACGAAAAATTCAAGGTTTTGATCAATTATTTCAAGATTTATTTAAAAATATATATGTTTTTCTTGTTGACAATTTACTAATTGTTTTTATTTTTTCGTAGAGAGCTAAAAAGATGCAGTAAAAGGCTCCAATAAGGAAAATAAAATACTTTAATGGTGACATGAACGAGAACACATACCCCTTCACCCTCCTTGACTTTCACCATTTTGACGATGGCGACACTCATGTTACACCGGATTCCGAAGCTGATTACAAATCCTATAGAGCTGAGCAGGGCTATGGAATAACGCTTGGAGATGTTGCGGCAGCATGGACATTCAGGGTCCATGAAAGCTTTACTCCTGGGATGCTTCTTTTCCAAATCTTCGTAGAAGTCAGTCTCCAGTTCGTCATCTTTTATGAAACCTTGTTCGTCCTCTTTTTTAGTTAGCTTGCTGAAAGATAAACAGAAGTTACAGCAGAAAAAAAAAATATTAATACTGTTCATTTTATACATTTTTAATTCCAAAAAAATTTTTTTTTTCTTACACGTTGAACGACAAACTAAATTCACTAAACATGCCTGGGGTGTGGGGCACGAGGTTCTTTTTTAAATACATGGTAATACATTATCAACAGTCCCGTTTCATAGCAGTAAATTGTCTTCAATGAAAATATTGACGTCACGCCTATTCGTGTGGTATGGCGCCCCGGGAAATATTTTTGGCACACATATTTGTGTGTCATGGCCGCCAATGTGTTAAAATAAAAAAAAAGCCAAGGCCACACACAACTAGGAACACAAAAAACTGAGCCAATTTTAATTTTAAATTATTTTCTAATTGAAAACTGTTTATTTGTAAATGAGCCAGCACTGCAGGTTTTTAAAAATATTTGAATTAATATTTTATTTTCAATTTTAAGAGTTTTTAATGACATTATTTCAAAATGGGTGGCTATTTGGTTATTTCAATTGTTGCAGAGAAAAAGGAAATAATGCAAGTTATTATATATTTATTGACGCAATTTTCTCATTGTAACTATAAAGAAAATATGTTTGAATTAGAATAGATAGTATTTAAGACCATCAAGGGGCTTAATAACTGAAATAACATCATTAAATAAAAACGACCTTACTTAAAAACACGAAACTGCAATATTATATTATGGTTTCTGTAAAATGACGCTTTTATCAAAGATCTTTCTTTCCACAAGAGATTCCATTCCATTAGTGTTAAAATCGTCAATGAAAGTAAATATTCAACATCAACCCACAAAATGATATCACTTTAAAAAAAAAACATTCGGCTGAAAAAGTACTTTTCCATTCAAAAAACTGCAACGTTTTATTAGGATTGCGTCTAAATGCCGTATTTTATATTGGCATTTCATTTCTTCTATACTGATATTGAGCGCAAAATGCTATTAAACATCCCCTACTCTCTTGCACGACAAAGCTTAAGAGGCTACTTCACTCACGCGAAAGCACCCGCTCGCTAATGTTAATTCTATGGGGGAAATATTTTAAGATATCTCGTTCACATTTCAATATTTTTAAATGATTTTTTTCCTTTTTTATGAGTTATTGTTGATAAAGCTCATACAATTATTGTAAGCATAAAGAATATTTGGCGAAGAATTTTTGAAATTTTATCACCTGCGTCTGTCTAACAGAAATAAACAATATGCATCCCGGACTTTTATAACGGATAGAAGAAAAGTTTTCTTTTAGACGTTATAAGAAAATAATTTTAAATCCATCTATTTAAAGCAGTTTGGTAATTTTGTCAAATTTCCATCGGATTTCGACCGAGTACGCATGCGTCAAAAAAGGACCGGCCAATGAGGCGAGGGTCTATTCTTGTCTCCAAACGTATTTGGGATCAAGATCAAATCAACTCATGTTGTTTTGATGGCTTCTTTCACGTTGTGTTAAAAATAGGAAGATATTTATATAAAAAACTGTGGAGTGTTTAGAAGGTATTTATTTTATTTATTGTTGTATTTATTGTAATTTGTATGAATACTTAGGTATCCATTTCGGATTTACTGTGTAACATGAATTTAGGTCCATTTAACGTTCGCGAAATCAAATCATTTTGTTTATATAGTACAGAAAATAATTATTCAATCGTAAATAAAAATATAGTAGAACATGTAATACAAAATTGGACCACTTATATTCCGTTTATGATCGGGTATGAATCTTATGGTGTTCCGATTGCTAATTAAAACTATTATGTAAATATAATGTCAAAAGACAGTACGCACGGTAGTAATATTTTTATTATTATATGTTCAAAAAAAGCGAATCTGAGCGTCTGAATATAAATTATAAAATATTATTTCTGTATTTAGCAACTAAATATTTAATAAATATGCAGGAATGTGACTAGCTTTATGTGAATGTATAATATATATAAGTCTGAACTTTAGCATTATTTTTTAACAGAAATATATTATCTCTATTCGATTTAAAAGTTTTGTCATTACATAAGTGTGCTATTTTATTTGTAAAGAGTATGTATGCATTATATTGTTTGTATGTATACAAATCTTTAGAATGTTTTGATTTGCAAACTCTTAATATTTGAATAATAATGTTTACATTATATTTGTTTGTATGTATACAAACAAGTATATATACAAACAATGTATCATGTAACAATATTAATATTTACATTGTATTGTTTGTATGTATACAAATCTTGAATGTTTTAATTTATTACATTCATTTTTTACCAGTTTGCATGTCCGTTCATTGGCGATTCATAAGAAACTCATAATTTGTTACAAATTGGTGATTTTATTGATTTAGTGCTTTGCCCAGGAATGTGGAAAAAAAAACTATTTTTGACATCTGGTGAAATGAATGAGGTTATTTCCGTTTTTATTTTGTATATAAAAAATGTTATATGTAAAAAAATCCTGGTCATTAATCACATTGTTTTTTGTATATTTAAAGACGATTACTTATTTTTTGTAATTCTTTTTTTGTTGGGGGTTTTTGAGCAAAATAATATTACTTCATAACTAGAACCAGTTCCGCTTAATCATTAATATTTACTTAATCCTTTGACCGCTGAGCAAATGGGCAAATTTGTAATGTTTTTTCTGTTATTTTTTTTAAATGTCAAAAAAAGATAAATTTTCAAACTTGGTATAAAAAACTTAGGTATTTCTCTATTATCCCATCGTCCACTTTTCATAACAAAATACTATCGCCAAACTGTATGATTAAATGCCAAAAATGCAGTCCCATTTACTTGATGTCGGAAGCATTAAACGTATTTGTTATGTCGTCAAGTGGTTTTTAATTCAACATTTGCGCGTATTAATTACAACGTTCTCCCGTTTATTTGGCGTTACAGTTTGGCGACAGTTTTTTGTTATGAAAAGTGGTCGATGAGATAATAGAGAAGTACCAAAACTTAATTACGTATATGAGTAGATTCCTTGACAGTATTAATCATTACTCAATATTTTAAAACTGCATCATATTTGTAGAATTATATTAATTTAAACAATGCTTCTATTGAAGTGTGAAGAAGCACATACTTCTATGAAGAACCATATATTTACATAATCGTTTTCATTAGCAATCGGAACACCATAAGATTCATCCCTGATAATAAACGGACTATAAGTGATCCAATTTTGTATTACGTGTTCTACGATATTTTTACGTACGTTTGAATAATTATTTTCTGTACTATATATACAAAATGATAGAGATCTAAAAACACAATTTCCATCGGATTGATTTCGCGAATGTTAAATGAGCCTAAATTCATTTTTAAACAGTAAATCCGAAATGGACACCTAAGTATTCATACAAATTATAATAAATAAAATAAATACCTTCTAAACACTCCACAGTGAGTTCTATATAAATACCTTCCTAGGTTTAATGCAATGTGCAAGAAAAAAACAAACAGGAGATGATCCCAAACACGTTTCTAGAGACAGTAATAGACCCTCACCTCATTGTCTGGTGATTTTTTTTACGCATGCGTATTGGGTCGAATATTGTTGAAAAATTATTTTGAAGAAAAGATCGGGAAATTCACAAAATGGTTTCGGGAAAAACTTCACCAAATGGTTTCAAAATTCTTTGATTGGCAGCGGGAAAAAAATTTCATTTTACATTCAATCATCGCAATTGGCGAGTGTGACTATTAAGTTTAGCCAGTACTGGCAATAACATCAATTACCAATTTTCAGTATTACTCGCCGATTGGTGAGTGTTAATTTTGTCTTATATCACAAACTGTATTTACATATACTACTAGACATAATGATTATGAACCATGATTTTTCTATTATTGGGCAAGATTCATGTTTTTTCAGCAATTCTTTGACGAAATTCGTGTTTTTTCAGCGATCCTTTGAAGAATTTCGCATTTTTCTCGTGATCCTTAACGAAATTCGCATTTTCCAGCGATTCTTTGATAAAATACATTTTATTCCGCAATTTTTAGACGAAATTTAGTAAAAAAGCGTGATCTTTTGGTGAATTTTCCTTTTTTGCGATTCTTTGACAAAATTTGCTTATCTTTCACGATCCTTTTGCATAATTATTGTTTTTTCTGTTGTCTTTTAACGAAAGTCATGTTTCCCCATGATCCTTTGATGAATTTAGTGTTTTTTCCTCAATCATTTGACGAAATCTGTGATTTTTCCCCCCCGCGAAGATTGGTTAGATGTTTTTAGTCTGCAGGTGCCCTAAAAAGTCTGTGACGCCCGTTGCTGCATTGCACACATTCTTCCATGTGACATCGAACGAAGGAAATTCATCCTAAAGAATCATTGTTTCATTCTTGACATTTCTGGAAAGAAACAACGTTCAACTCATTGGCTGAATTGTAAAGGGCGAAATGTGTCAAACATTAGCGGAAAGAAAGTGCGCAATTTGTTCGTTCATGGATAAAATCATGAAATTCATTAATCGATAGTTGATAAATTGCGAAATTCTTCAATCGATAGCGGAAAAATCGCAAAATTCATTAATCGACAGTGGAAAAATCGCAAAATTCATCAACTGGTTTCGGGGGGAAAAGTTTTCGAATATCGTCGAATGGCTTCGAGAAAAAAAAATCACAATCCGTCAATTTCGGGGAAAAAATCGTGAAATTCGCCAAATGGTTTCGAAATTTGTCGAGCAACAGCAGAGAAAAAAATCTTTTTCCATTCAATCATCGCAATTGGTGAGTGTGACTATTATGTTTGACCAGTGATGGCAATAAAGTCCATTGCCAAATTTTCAGCATTACTCGCTGGCAAGTGTTAATTTTGTCCTATACTTCAAAATCCTTTTGATCATATCATCAGTGTGCAGGACAATTTTTTTACAGGAGACCATTTGATGAATTTTGTGATTTTTTCATTATCGATTGACCAATTTTACTGCTATCGATTGTTAAATTTTATAATTTATCAACTATTGATTAGCAAATTTCATGATTTTTTCCATGAACATTTGACGAATTATGCAAAAAAATTAAGAATATCGTTAAATTGTCTTGGGTAAAAAAAAAATTTAATATTATCAAATGCCTTCGAGAAAAAAGTTGCAAGTTGAAACGCCTGTGACCTCTTTTTCATGTTATGCATCTCGGGTCTATCCCCCCACTCCCCCCCCCAAGTGGGACACTTTTCTAAATTTTGCAGACACCTCTCATGTGATATATCGCTGGAAAAGTCTTTGACTGCTTATTCATGTTATGCATCTCCGGGGTCCATCCCGCCACCCCCTCCCCTCCCCCCCTAAGGGAGGCACTTTTATAAATTTTGTTGACACCCCTCATGTCATATATTGTTGGAAAGGTCTGTGACTGCTTAATCATATTATGCATCTCCGATGTCCATCTCCCCGCTTTGCCCCCCCCCCAAAGGGTACTTTATAAATTTTGCACACAACCCTCATGTTATATATCATTGGAAAGGTCTGTGACCACTTAATCATATTATGCATCTCCAATGTCCATCTCCCCACTTTGCCCCCCCCAAGGGATACTTTTCTAAATTTTGTTGACACCCCTCATGTCATATGTTGTTGGAAAGGTCTGTGACTGCTTAATCATATTATGCATCTCCGATGCCCATCTCCCCACTTTGCCCCCCCCCCCACCCAAAGCGTACTTTATAAATTTTGCACACAACCCTCATGTTATATATCATTAGAAAGGTCTGTGACTGCATAATCATATTATGCATCTCTGATGTCCATCTCCCCACTTCCCCCCCCCAATGGGTACTTTATAAATTTTGCACACAACCCTCATGTTATATATCATTGGAAAGGTCTGTGACTGCATAATCATATTATGCATCTCTGATGTCCATCTCCCCACTTCCCACCCCCCCGCCAATGGGTACTTTATAAATTTTGCACACAACCCTCATGTTATATATCATTGGAAAGGTCTGTGACCACTTAATCATATTATGCATCTCCAATGTCCATCTCCCCACTTTGCCCCCCACCCCCCCAAGAGATACTTTTCTAAATTTTGTTGACACCCCTCATGTCATATATTGTTGGAAAGGTCTGTGACTGCTTAATCATATTATGCATCTCCGATGTCCATCTCCCCGCTTTGCCCCCCCTCCCCAAGGGGTACTTTCTAAATTTTGCACACAACCTTCATGTTATATATCATTGGAAAGGCCTGTGACCACTTATATCATATTATGCATCTCCGATGCCCATCTCCCCACTTTGCCCCCCCCCCAAGGGGTACTTTCTAAATTTTGCACACAACCCTCATGTTATATATCATTAGAAAGGTCTGTGACCACTTAATCATATTATGCATCTCCCATGTCCATCCCCCACTTTGACTCCCCAAGGGGTTCTTTTCTAAACTTTGCACACACCCCTCATGTGATATATCAATGGAAAGGTCAGTGACCGCTTAATCATATTATGCTCCCCACTATGAAATTTGTCAAGTTAAAGCAACTATAAATTTTATTTTTATGGTACTATCAAGTTGTTTGCCGTCAAATTTTGACGGGTTCCATCTAGTATATTTTAAATATATTTTGTCAATGATCAATGATCATATAGCATTGACAAATGTTATATGATTGCAAGTTTTTTTTTTTTTTTTTTTTTTTTTTCCATGAAGATACTTTTACTTTCGGAACCGGTTTCGAAAGTAAAAGTATCCTCATAAAAAAAAACTGCAACAAAAGTCGAAAAACTAAAAAAGAGCCTGCATAGAGGTCGACCTCAACTATCCAATAAAAAAAAAATCATTTAAAAATATTGAAATTCGAACGAGACATCTTAAAATATTTCCTCCATAGCAGTGGTCACCAATTATTTTTCTTGTGGGTCCGTTTGAAAACATAATCAAACTTTCGCGGTCCGGAAAACTTAAGTCTACCCCTACTCTCCACCCCCTCCCCCGCCATTCATCAGGCTACCAAACTTTTACTAATCTAGGCCACCTACTTTGATTAGCAAACTTTTCTTTGAAATTATTTGTTATCTTAGGTGTTTAACATAATACATACCAGTGAAATTAAGGGCACTAATACCAAATCAATAATTTTGTATAATGATTTTCAGAATTCAAGACGATCAATACAAAGTACATATAAATTCAAAAAGATTGTTAACTAAAGTTCATTGTGATTGATGTTCAGTTGGGAAAATGGCACGTTTTATTTTGCACAACTTGACTGAAATTTGGGATCAAGTTGTTCCAACTGATTCTCATCAAACTGTTAAGCTGGTTATCTGTGAGTCGAGATCTGTACCGATTCTTAATGAAGTTAATTTTTGTGAGTGCTGCTTCACACACATAAGTTGAGCCAAATATGGTACACAATTTTATGGCTAAAGCCGTAAAATTGTGACATACTTCTGGATACTTTTTTTACACACATTTTTAATTCAAAATTCGTTATTCCCAAGAGTGTTTAGAATTTCATCAAAACTGTTCTTTAAAACATCTTTTTGGAACTCGATTATTTCCAACTGTAGGGCAGTTTTGTTGCTCTTGAAAACATCCGCCGCTTGACTCGTCCATACGCCATTAAGCATAAGTGAAAACCAGCTACACAAAGTTCTCAATTTTTTCAAAGTCAGAAAATATTTCTTAAAATTCAGATTTAATTATTTTCCAAAATTTTTCGAGTTGGTTGATGTAAGTACCCTCATTACTGTCACAAACTGACTTAAGATGCGAAAAGTATAAACGTTCTCATCTAATATCATCAAAGAAGACGTCAATCTTTTTTGAAAAACTTTTTATTTCTGAAAGAAGTTGACACGCAAGTTTACCTTTGTTTGGGGTTTAAGAGATTTAGGTGCCGAAATAGATCAGTCAAAAAATGCGATTGTTGCCATGTTTTCATCAAAGTCATTCAGGAAACCTAAATGTTCACTTGCTACTTTTTGATCATTAGTTGAAAGAAACTCTTTGATGTCTTCCGGTACGGCAAAGAGTATTTCAAGCACCAAGCCTTTACTTAGCCATCTCACATTGTTGTGAAAAAATAAGTCGTCAAACTGAGCATCAGTCTCTTCAAGAAGTGTTTTAAATTTACGGTGCTTAAGAGATAATTTTGGCCGTATAAGTTTTATTATTCGTATCATCGTTTGCATTTTATTCTGAAAACTGGGATTCAGACTTCAACAAAACACAATTTGAAAAATGATGCAATGGTAGCACATCAAATTTTCATTGCATTTTTTATCACATCTGAGTCACTGAACCAAGCCTTTCCTACACACAAGTATTGGCAGTGCCCGTCTGTTGTTACCGACATAACGTTTCTCATGTCTAATAGAACCGTTGAAATTCTCTGTAACAGCCTTGTACAACCATCTCCTGTAGTAGTTCACGACATAGGCAAACTCTCAGTAGTTTTTCAAAAAATTGCTCACGGGCTCTGACCAGATAGCGCAGAAAAATAATTAGCTGTGTTGTATCTGTAATATCGCAAGATTCGTCCAAAGCCAATGAATAGCTATCTGAGGTAGCTAAAGTTGGTTTCAAAGTTGTATAGTTTTCCTCTGACAAAACTTGTGTATTCTTTGTGCTTAAAGAGGCAGTTTATGGAATATGTCAAATAGTGTCAACGATATCCTTTCTGCTCTCAAATAACGCATTTTCAGCATCCAGCATGCAATCTTTTACAATATATGCATCATTATATGGCTTCATATGTTTCCCGTGTTAGACTCGGGCTTGGGCTGAGACTGCTTCATCTCTAGAATTTCGCCGTTTCGGGCCGAGTCCGTGATTATCGCTTGTATATTACGCGTTGTACGCAGAAATATTAATATTTTCTATTATGCGCAATATCGCCGCGGTCCGTACAAAACTTGCCGGCGGTCTGGATCCGGACCGCGGTCCGCCATTTGGTAACCACTGCTCCATAGGATTAACATTAGCGAGCGGGTGTTTTCGCGTGAGTGAAGTAGTCTCTAAAGTCCCTAATCGCAGAAATGCAGTATGTTTCTCAATAAAATGACATCATGTTTAAGAGAAAATAAGTATTTTCTTTCATAAAATTGTTGCATTTTAATTCAGTCTCATCGAAATCATTTTCGTATTATAAACACGCGATTCTTCCAAAAACTACATGAAACCATAAATGTTATCATAAGTCACTGAATCACCTCTTATGGGATGGAGCTTTTTGTATTTTTCCCTTTCTTCCATAATCGTGTGCAAGACACTCTAACGTACAAATTTTCAGCTGTAACTGTACTGTGTTGTCGTTTATTTTAGCATAATGTAAAACTTTCACCTTAAAAGAGTTGCCAATTTAGCCCCTTTGTATAATCCTACCAGAATTTCTTTATAGTTATTTTTATTTTATTTAATGACAGACATTCCGTGATTAAAAAACAAAAGAACAGCAATTACTGTGCAGAAATTCTGGTATTTTGGTAATAATTTAGCTAAAAGAAACTAGTTAATGTTGTCAACCTTCCGTTTAACTTGACTTGTCCTACATTCGCACGGACTCTGAAAACATAATAAATGCAAGAACACAGTTGAAAACGTTGTTTTCCGCTTTTTAGGTGCCTTCGTAATTATATAAATGCGTAGCACCTATAGTCGTCGTCTACTCCGTCCGTCTGCCCGCATATAACAGCGCAAAAACTACCCAACCGAATGGTTGGAAATTTAATATATATAATCGTTGCAGAATTTTGTCGAGTCATTTCAAATTTTATGAAAATCGAATCAAAGCATAAAATGATATTAATAAAAGTTTTCTTTATTCTATTAAATCTTACCATACGTAATCTATATAATAAAAGCGCAAGTCATATGACTGAGGAAAACAAATACGGTTAAGCACATCTTTTTCCATATGCCAAGCGGCCATTTTAATACAAAATTATTTTTTCGAATAAAATTGCATAAAAGTTACATTTTTAGAAAGATCGTTCAAGAAAATTGTTTACTTGAGAGATGAGTTACATTAAAAAATGTTCTGATTCTGAGGTAGCTTCAGTGAAAATTAGGTTAACAGATGAATATATCAATCCATTAAAATAAACAAAATATTCATTCATCGTGAGTCATAGAAATATTAACCATGGAGGTAATCATTCGTAAAGCATGATCTCCATGGTGAGTTTACAGCTGTGTCTGGTGTCGGGAAAAAAAATAAACATGGCATACGTAATAAGAAAAATAAAAGGCATCCTCATTTCGTTCATAGCAGACGATATAATTTATTTCCCTGAAATAATAACGATGATTTTTTACATTGTAAAAATAGTTATAGCACGAAACAAACGCACCTCATTTGTCACGTTCAACGTACAATTTCCAACTTGTTACATTTTATACTAATTAAAGCTTCTAAAGTGTGAAAATCACTATTTATATTACGGTAGTCTTAATTTTATGGCATTTTATGATATGGTAAATATACAAGAATAAATTCGAAAATTTAGTATCTAGTTTTTGTGTACGTGTGGTAGAACTGCCAGAATTTCCTTCAAATTATTGGATTTTCTGCCGTTAAAATATTATGGTGCAAAATATCACGGCGAAATACAGTATTATTCGCAACATAATTAAAATCATACAAATAAGAGATATCAAAAACAACAGAATTCTGACTACGTAATTCTCCTGCGCAATTCTTATACTGAAAATGAAATGAAATCAACCGGATTCGTCTGCGCATAGCACAATTTGCGTCTGCGCACTTTTCTCATTACACATGAGACATACTTCTTTTCGTTTTACCGAATGCAAAAATGGGGAATTACGCATTATACTCATTAAATACGTTATTAACATTTGCGGTAATAAAAAAAACATTTGCAAAATTTTATTTACTTTAAGTAAAAAAAAAAAAAAAAAAAAAAAAAAAAGGCACAATTTTAAATTTTAAATTTACCATTATAAAAATATTCCACTAAATTAAGCTCAAAATCTCCCCTCCCATAATCAGCCTTCTATTAAAAGAATTACACATTTTAAAAAAAAAATCGTTTACTTTCTTGAAAAAAAAAAGAAGAAGAAGAATTTGAATTACGAAACGATAGATATATAATAAAATAAGACAAGTAATAAATTAGATTTTAAGACACGTATAAACTATAAACTGTAAACGACCAGCGAAAATAATAATTGATAGTTGATAAATTTATATTTCCGAATCGACGAATCGAGATCCACTTTTAACCTGAAACGTGAAATAATAATAATAATAATAATAATAAATCCTAACTCCCCCTCCCCAATCTGGCAACACGGTAACACCCCCTCCCCCACCCGCCTGCCATCGGGCTGCGGAGTCATGAATTCTGAAACTGGAACTGGCAAAATGCCAGGGATGTTTAATTCATATTATTGGAATAATAGCAATAAAATATTAGAAATAAATTTGTTGATTATATTGAGATATTTTTTGTTATTTCTCTAATTTTTTTAAATCATTTTTTTAATAATATATTACTAAAGTTTGGAAATATTACTCACTATAGAATCGTGCGTGTTTGTAAAAACTTTTTAAAGAAAGAATGAATCATAATTAAAACGGAATTTCAAAACGGACTTCCCTATTTTCTAAATGGACTAGCCGTTTTCAAGGTTTTCAACTATGCGCAGACGAACACGGTTGATTTCATTTCATTTTCAGTATAAGAATTGCGCAGGAATTACGAAGTCAGAATTCTGAAGTTTTTGTTATCTCGTGTTTGTATGATTTTCAGTATGTTGCGAATAATACTGTATTTCGCCGTGATATTTTCCAACTGGAATGTTCGTGGTGCAGTTTATGAAGAAGGAACTTTTTTTAAATACGAAGTACTTTTTGATAACGATATTGAAGTCCCAAACATAAGCGAAAAGAAAGATGAATTTCATATCTTGCTTAATGGATCACAGTTCAAGTGCAGTTTTTACAGCGAAAAAAGCCTTCATAATTTCTATAATCCAAAACCAAATAAGGATTACTTCTCAGCTTTAACAAAAACTATTAATAAGCTTCTGAATGTGTCTACAATAGAATGGTCATATTTTATATTTCCTGGATATAATATTTTGCCTGTAGATCGTATTTTTCAGTGGCATAACCATGATATTCATAGCCTATATTCATTGGGAGTTTACAATCATTCTTATTTCTACAAGGAAAAAATAGGTATTTTTTCTGAAAAAGAGCAAATGTATTTCACTGAGGTATACGTAAATGGTACGTTATGTAATGCTACTGGATTACCCAGGACTTCGGAAATCCGTTATGTTTGCCGGCTATCAGAGAAAGAAAAACTTGTGAATGTTGTAGAGATTTCCAGTTGTAAATATGTATTTTACGTTCATACTTTCCGTGTTTGTTTGTTGTATGGATCTGGATTTGAAAATGTGTTTCAGCATCCAATATATTGTGAGAGTGAAGGAAATGAAACTGTAAATGACTTAGTTAAGACCCTTGGAACTGAGGACATTTTAACTAGTTTTAAGAAAGTCCAACTTTTGAAGAATATTAAAAAACCTTTGAAAGAAGCAATTGAAAATATTATGGAAAGAAGATTGAAAAATTTACGTTCTTAAGAATTAAAGGATTAGTACTCGAATGAAAAGCTCTTTCGAATATCCTTTTTTATAATGTATAAAATTGGTTGTATAAAACCGTAGTGATAAAAGAAATTATAAAATTTCATTTTAATGCCTAACTTTTGATTTTATTAAAACTGTTATCTTGCCATTTTAGTAATAGTTAAAATTAATAAGATTAAGCTTGTATTATTATGCAGTAAGTGTATTTGTATTCGGGGGTGTTTTATTTAAAAATGTCAAAAAAAATAATATTTTGTGAATGTATTGCATTACTAAATTAATTCAAGCTTAGTAGAAATAGAACTAAAATAAAAATGTACGGCCCATGTTTTTATATAAGAAATTTTCGAGTAAAAGTAACTTCCATTGATATGTTTGGCTAATATTCCTTAATCGGGTTCACAGCGAAGATTGTTGTTAAGCTTAAACGCAGCTAACAAAAGTGAGTTTATAAATGTTTGTATAAGAGTTACAAGTATGGTTATATACTTGTATACTTTGACCCCAAAACTTTACTGTCGGTCCGATTACAGAATATTAGCCACTTTTTAAATTGTTTTTCTATTTTCATTGATTTGTCATAATTGAATATAGAACGCAGCGCTATGAAATTAACACCAGTTATCTGCTTGAATCCGGGAATGTCACATAAGCTCTCAAAATTTTAAAATTTTAATTAGCTTCCAAGACGTTAATTTTTTTGTAACTTTAAACGACGTTTTTGTAAAGATGGCAACAAAATTACCCATTTTTGAGGAAAAAGGTAAATATTGCAATATTGTTTGCCATACGAAATGATAAACAAGTATCTCTATATTTGTTTTTTTTTTTTTTTTTTTTTTTTTTTTTTGAATAAATTGATTTAATGATTTTTAGTACTTTCTCTTAACCGGTTCACCTTAAAAATGGTCAAAAATTCATTTTTTTTGTTTTTAATATTGATTGAAAGCCCAATTTAGTCTGAACAATTTGGTACCTGCAATTTGTTTTGCAATATTTGCATCGTAGGTAATATCGAATCAGCGGTTTTTGTTAAATGCCGGAACCGCCATATCACCTCATTTGTTTACGCACAGTTTAGATGCCCTGGGCGACTCAAAGACAACATTAGTAATATTTTTACTCCATGATTTGAATGTCATGAATTTTACACAATAAATGAAGTAGGCTTTAAGCACTTTTACTATACTTCATTCGCAATCGATTGTGATTAGTGAAATTTGTGAAAAAAATGTTTATATTTTGTATTATTACATTATTAATTGAAGCTTTATCATTATAGTTGCCTATATATATTAATTACAATAGCTAAAGTTACCTGAAGATAAATAATTTTGTTTCTTTTATGTAAAATATATTGTTTTTTACAAATTTTTAACTTTCAATATATTTATCTCAAAACATAAATTTTTGACTTTGCGCACATGATTTCTGAAAAACTATTGAAGATAGTTTTTGAAACTTTCAGAACGTATAAATTTTATCTTTATTCATAAAATGAACTTATAGAATTATCTTAAGTAATAAAAATTTTATTTTTCTAAAAAAGCGAGATTTTTTACATGAAAAATCTTTTATTAATTAATTATTAATTATAAATAGTATATATGAAGATAATTACAAGATTTTAGTTCATTATGCGAAGCCGAGGGTTACCTTTAACTTAAAATGTATTTCATGTTAATAATTACCTCAAGTTATACGGAGGTAAGAATTACATACTTTATTCATTTGCAATCGTTTGCGATTATTTAAATTTGGGAAGTGGGGGGTTATATTTTGTATTATTACATTATTAATTGAAACTTTATCACTACAGTTGCCTATATATATTAATTAGATTAGCTAAAATTACCCGAAGAAAACTAATTATGTTTCTTTTATGTAAAATATATTGTTTTATACAAATTTTTAACTTTAAATGCATTTATCTCCAAACATTTTTTTTTCTTTGCGCGCATGATTTCTCGAAAACTATTAAAGATAATGGCTTGAAACTTTCAGAACATAGGGTAGATGTGCCAGTAATTGACCCCCTTCCAGTAATGGGCCACTTTCAAAGTTTTTGATTTATAAAAAAATAACTAATAAAAATTTAGATTTTTATATATTTTTTCATAATTCCTCCTTGCTTGTTTTATAATCTGGGTTATTGTTGACACTTTTAATCAAACCAATCAGGAAGCAAAAATAATGTTTCACAGTTCCACTGATTTTCTGTGAAAATCTTAATGAACTTGCTAAGAGCTAACTTCATTTAAATAATTGATATCTTTTTTATTTTCTTGAAAAAAGTGCATGTTTTTGTTTTGACAATAATAGAAAACTTTGAATTTTACATACTAATGGCAATTTAAAAAAATTCATTTATTTTTCAGGTTTTAGGACCATGGTCCATTACTGGAATGCTTAATTAGTCAATTTCCAGTAATGGGTATTACTAAAAAAGCAATTTCAGTAATGTTCATAGTGCATAATTTTTTTTTATTTAACTGAAAAGCTAAGTAATCAAATTTATTTTTTTTATTTGACTTACCAGAATGTAATAATATATATATATTTTTAAATATAAACAGCTGTTTTTATTCATTTCACGTAACTAAACATTTTTTAAAGATTGTAATCAAATTATTTTTTTGTAAACCGTACCTTGCACATTTTATAATGTGGGAATTAACACCCATCAGAAAGCAGAGAATAACGTTTAAGAGCATGGAAAAATAAGGGGCTCATGGGGTTCAAACTCTCCCCATTTAAAAAAAAGACAATTTAAGTCACACAAGTTCTTAAAAATCTATTATTTTATGTCTTAAATGTTTCATTATTCATCTCTGACAAAAGAACTACATATATTAAAAAAACAAAAAAAACTATAATATTAAATTTATAGTAGCAATGAAAGTAGTAAATCTGCAGATAAGGGAACTCAAATGTCAGTTCTGATATTTTATTTTGAAATAATTTTATTTAGTATTTAAAAAACATTCAACCAACAATTTCATTTATTTGATATATTTTATACAAATTGCTTTCAGTAATATATAAAGCAGTTTTAGGGAAGTTTAACTGTTAAGAATAGAAGTGCATGATTCCATGTGTACCAGTGTATGATTCCATGTGTACCAGTGTATGATTCCATGCACTGGTACTCCAAGACACTTTTTTAAAAAAATCTTATTTTTTAAACTAACACTTCTAAACCCCCTCCCCCCCCTCAATGACTCAATAATTTGATAAATGTAATTCTTTGAAATTTAGTATTTTAAACCTTCTATCGAAAATAATTAAAATATTGATCTTGTGATAATGCCAATATTTAATTTAGACAGTGAACTATTCTCATAAATATTTTATTAATAATTGATATCCGAATTGTTAAATTTATTGGAAAATGACTATTTTATTTCATTAATATGCTTTCATTAAATTCTGCTTTTAAATACAATCATAAAATCAATTACTTATTACTTTTTGTGGCGTGTCCATTACTGGAACAGAGAGTGTCCCATTACTGGAACAGAGGGTGTCCATTACTGGGATTTAGGGTGTTTTGATTTATTTCTGTTATTTACAATTAAATTTTGATTCACATTGGGAAATGTGACTGATCATGATTAAATATTGTTGATAGATTAATATAATATTAAAAAAGGTGGAATATAATAATTATAACTATTAATTAAAAAATAATTTTTAAAGATCAATTTTAATTCCTTAAGGGTGGCCCGTTACTGGAACATCTACCCTATTAATTTTATCTTTATACATAAAATGAACTAGAATCTTTGAATTATCTTAAGTAATAAAAATTTTATTTTTTAAAAAACAGCGAGATTATTTACATGAGCAATCTTTTTTAAAATTAATTATTAATTATAAATACTATATATGAAGATAATTACAAGATTTTAGTTCATTATGCTAAGTCAAGTGTTATCTTTCAATCAAACAGTATTTCAAGTTAATAAAATAAAATAAACGTGAGATATGCGCGCAGTGATATATAGTAATTGTGAAAAAAAAACAGTATAGTTTACTTAATTAAGTTTTCATAATTAATTTTAATATTTTTCAGCAGTCTTTTTTTATGCAACAAGTAATGCTGTACTTAACAATCCTGGAAATTTCATTTAATTTGCTCTATTAGTTAATTTGTGAAAAAATATGGAAATTGAATCAATTTTCTAGCATTTTTGACTGGTTGAAGGTGAAGTATACCTTTAAAAAATTTTTGCAACCAGTTTTAGCGTCGATGATGCATATTAAATGGTACATATAACGAAAATCCCAGTCAGCTGGCGCACCAGGTGGAAGTGTTGTCGTAGCAACATCGCACGCTCCCCTGCAATGTGATATGAATAGCAACCGATTTCTCATGATGCCCCGAATCTGAGTTGCATCAGTAATCGAGTGTCATTCATTTCACATTACAAAAGGTGGTGCATTGTTGCTATCACAAAAACCCCGCTGGTGCGCAAGTTGACTGCCAGTTGCGCTGTCTGTATCATGTAATCCAAGGCTGTCCAACCTTTCCGTAGGCTGGAAGCTCATCTCATCTAGTGGCAAACATCGAAGGTTGCCATTATTTATGTGACTGGAAAGGATACCACAATACAGCACAAAATTCCAGGATGACAGATACACCCTTCCGATGAGACATCTCACTTCCAAGTAAACACCAATCTAAATTCCTTCTTCCCATCCTCTGAAGCAATAGCTAAACCACATATTGATATTCATCTCCCCATTTCAGCGGGGCCATCACGAAAACAACTTTCCTCTCAACCCTTTCCGGCACAGTGGTCCCACTCCGGGCACACCTAATTTTAATTCCAAACTTGCATTCGACACCAAGAATATTTTAATAAAATTTTGCTTCTATAATGAAAGCTTAAAATAAGGAGTTCTCATTTTCTAAAAAAGTCGTTTGTAAATTCCGGTGTCAGTCAGTAATTTCGCCTTTTACGAACAGAATTTGTCTGTGCCGGAAAGGGTTAACGGGCCTGCTCTGAGCTTTCAAACACGTGACCTGACGTCACAAACGAGATCAACTCTCGTGTCTAGTTTATTTTGGTCGTGAAGTTTCGCAATTTTTAATGCCTCTGTAATTTCAGATAAATTTTATATAAAAATGATTTTCAAAATGTGAATTTTTTAAAATTATATTATTTAGACTGTTTGGATAAAAAATTTAAGTAAGTACCCTTTTTTATCTCACTATTTAAAACGCAAAATATATATCTATACCGTTTTTCAATTCAAGAATTCGAATGTTGTAAAAGTTTTATTTTACTTAATACTTTAATATACACTTTCTATTGTGTTGAAATAAATCGGGTTTTGCCGAGATGACCGTGCATATTCTACTATTAATAGTGTTAATACTATTAATACTATTACTACTATTAATCATTTTAAACATTTAATATGACTATTCAAACAATCGCAATTGCGAATACGCACATAAAAAAATACACAGAATGTCAACAGATGATAATTAAACATTATTCTTTTTCTGACTTCATTATGCTTTTATTTTGATCTAGAGTAGTAAATATAATTTAGAATCATCAAATAGATAAAATAGTAATACAAAAGCCTTTTTTGTCCTGTTTTTACTTAGAATTACTCTTCTAAATATAATTTACGCAAATCGAAAACATTTAAAACATTAATTAATAATATTGATTTCTTATGCATATCTTTAAAAAAAATCAAACGCTTTTTGTAAAGGGTTTGTAAAAGTAGTAGTGTTTTCAATTATTAAAATATAATTAAAATTTAAAAAAATATTTATATATATATCAATTATTTATATATATTATTTATGTACACTCAAAGCAAAAGGGAGAATTTCAATTAAAATATTTAAATTGTTATACAACTGTTGATGAAAATGTAGAATTAAACATACCAAATTATTATTTTTTTTTGCGATGTGTTTAACAGCAGGGATTATAGTGAGATAAAAAATGAAACCATGTCTGTATTGACTTTTATTGCTGGTTTCAACCCCCGGGACTGACTTTTACTGCTGGGTTCAAATATTGCATATAAAGTTTCACATAAATTAAAATGATGTGAGTGCATTGCCATATTAGTCAAAGATAAAACTTTAGAATTAGATTGCCCGAATGAAGTTTACAAATACTTGATGTTAGCAGACAGAGGTCACTTAAAATGGCCTCAGGAAATTTTATTATTTTTAATTGTAAATACCTTTTAAATTTTTCAAAAACTAATTAATCAGAACTATGACAATACTTTCCTAAAATTTCCAGAGCCCAACAAGCTCTGCTCACTACACTGTTAAAAAATTTTCTGTGAAATTACGGAGAATCTACTGGTAATCTGTTATCTTAAGTCTTATGTAAAATTACAGAGATTAGAAAACAGAGATTCTGTTAAATAACAGAGAAATTATTTGGTAAATTTACAGAGTCTACTGTAAATTTTTCTGTTAAAAAAAATCTTTATTATTATTTATATATTTAAAAAAAATGATTGACAGAAAACGCCAGGTATGGATGCTCTTAGAATTACTTGATTTAATTCTAATCGCGGCAACGCAGGACTTTACAAGAATCCCTTTGACCACAGTTCTGATTCGAACCCGTGTCACATGGATGGCGGACAGGAATTATAACCACTATACCATTTGGTCTGTTGAAGTTTTGTGCCAAGTATGTCTTTTAATATTTAGTCTTTAAAAAATTATTGTACTTGTAAAGGAATTTTTTTCTTTTTTTCTTCTTTTTTTAAAAAAAAAATGAAAGAATTTTAATGTATTTTTTTTCAGCAAATTTAATAATGTTTTCGAGAACTTTTCGAAGTTTAACACAATATACATATTATATATGTATATATTTTTTTCTCATAATGCGCGAATATTTTTTTGAAAAGAATATTTATGGAAATGAATTTTTTTTAGTAGTAAATAAAAGAAAAATAAATTAAAAACTTGTAAGTTATTTAAAAACTAGTCGGATGTGTCAATCCCAAAACTTTCTTCTATCTCACACAGGTTTCGCATATACTAAAAATGAATCAGCACCAATTTATATCAATATCTAACTTAAGCTCAAGTTTTATTAAATTCCGTGCATTATTTCTTGAGATATGAATATCGCTAAAATCGTGTAAATCCTTCAGAATGCTGCATAGCAGCGCCACCTGCTGGGTGATTTTTACCAAAAACTAATCAGCGCCAATTTATATCAGAGACTAACTGAATCTAAAGTTATATTTAATTCCGAGCATTAGTTCTTGAGATAGAGCTATTGCGGAAATTGCGAAAAATGCTGCATAGAAGCGCCACCTGCCGGGCGATTTTTACCAAAAACTAATCAGCACCAATTTATATCGGGGACTAACTGAATCTAAAGTTTTATTAAATTCCTAACATTAGTTCTTGAGATAGAGCTATTGCGGAAATCGCGAAAACTGCTGCTTAGCAGCGCCACCTGCCGGGCGATTTTTACCAAAACCTAATCAGCACCAATTTATATCAGGGACTAACTGAATCTAAAGTTTTATTAAATCAGACAGACAGACAGACATACATACATACATACATACATTTTCTATAAAAATAGTCAACGTGTTCAGGACCTTCTAAAACGTATAAATCCGTTGAAAACCGGAAGTCGAAAATTTTTATGAATCCAATACTTTCTTCTTGTAAAGATAGAAGAAAGTAAAAATGACTTTTAATATTTTTATATATTTAAATTTAGAAGATTAAACTTCTTTTTTTTTTTTTTTTTTTTTTTTTTTTGTAATATTTATGTATTTAGAAGGTTGATATATTTTTTATAACGCATATGTCATTAAAATTCTACGATTCCTAATAATAATACATTATAATTTTTTATAAATATTAACTCAAATTATAAAATGGACTAAAATAATATTTGAAAATAATTTATTCTTTAAATAACCACACTCTCTTTCTATATTTTGATCAAAGTGATAGTCGGTAAAAATCCCCGCTATGTCCGCAGAGATGAATTTCCCCTTTCTAAAATATTCTAACTTTTAATAAAACAAATTTTAAACCAAATTTTTTCTTTAATATTGTTAATAAAATTGTAAAAGAATTTTAAAAGTGTGTATTTTTAATTACGGGTTATAAAAATATAAAAATATCTTTAAAAAAAAAAGACACGTGAATCCCTACAGGGGATGTAATATAAGAAAAGGGAAATGTCTGTAAAATGATTACCGAGAAACTCTATCAAATGCATTTAACGGAGAACTAGTGTAAATTTACACAGAGTCTCGTTTTTTTTCTGTGATTTTACAGAAATTTTTAACAGTGTATACAACTCACTACTGAAAAGACTGAAATTTTAGGTCTGGATTTCACAATTAAATGCAAATGTGGAAATGAACTTTCATGTCTATTTAGACTGTGTTTGTCAGGAATCGCTAATGTATTAATAAATAACTATACAAAAGTAAAAAATGACAATAGAAAAATCACTTGTAACAAAAGAAAATTATCTACATTATCCAGTATGTAAGTTTCATTAATAAGTTTGATATTTCCACTTACTTAATATTGTATATTTAAGTGAGATTATTTTCTCTGAGAGAATATTAAATGTCATAATTGTTGTAAATTATTGATGTTCTTGAATTGAATTACTTTTCTTTTTATAAATATTTAATATTAATTTATTGAAATAACAACTTGGGAATCTGTGTATTTACTAGATGGATGTGGATTTTTCTGTTTAAATGAATTTTCCCTTTTAAGTAAATATTACATTTATAATCGAAGTGAAAATGTGTGTGGAATTTGAAAATGGTAACATTTTCTCTTATCCTTTTTTTTTAACGCACATAAAAATATAAAATACACATTATAATTAGTAATTAAAAAATTGTTTTGTCAGATAAGAGTGTTTGAAAGATAGTGTTTTTTTAGTTGTAATACCTAGTCACAGAATGTGTATTTTAAATTATTCATACATTATAAAATTTAAATTGAATTTTTGATTCAATTGTTTAGAAAAAGTTAAATTTTTATTTATGAATCTGTTTATGTAATAACAATCCTTTTATTAACAATCATAAAATTAGGTCTTGCTGAACTTTTGTTGTTCATTTATTGTATGTATAATTCAAACATATCTAAAATAAGCCAGAAATTACCCAAGAAAATATTACAAAACTGGATTTTATAGCACTGTTTTTGGTGCACACATACTCGTTTTCAATCTTACTTGTCTGCTATTCAGATCCCTTGTGTGACATCATCCACGTCTTGAAGCAGACCCGTTAAAACAGGAAAGTTGTTTTCGCGATGGCCTCGATTTCAGTCACATACATAAAGCGCATACTAAAAGCAAAAATACTCACTGAATGGGAATCAATCTGGGATAACACCGACAAAGGCCGACACATATAATCTAGTACCGAAAGTCTCAATAACACACTACAACCTCTCCGCACACACAACAGCATTTCTCACGGGGCACGGTCTCTTTCAGTCATACTTCTACAAATTCAAATGTGCAGACACATTCCTTTGCGAGTGTGGCTCTCCATTATTATTTCAACTGCCCGTTAACAGTACATTGGCATATTAAGAAGCTTGCCATCCCTCCCAAAGAATGGCTTCCCAATATTCTAAATAGGCAAACCCTTAACTAAAGCTCCAAAAAAAATCTGACAGATCTTTCAAATCTTACCTAGTAGTCGTTAGCTGCCTCTCCCAATCCACAGCTTCTACTCAGTCCCTACCAACTGTCGCGTGGAGGGTCCTTCCCTGGCAGTGTCCGCTTATATGCGATCTGGTCTTCACTTATTTTCAATCCCGCCCCTTGTTGCAGTTAAAGGAGGGTACAGTTCCGGCTGAAGTTTGTATTTTTTAAGACCTTAATAAAGGTAAATGAGAGGGATACTATGCTCTACAGACTTGTTTACTAGTCTGAGCAGTCCCTCTTAGGCTATCAAATCAGATCAAACAATATTACATCACTATAGTACCGTAGTCATCAAAAAAGAGAATAAAGCAAGTTATTTGAAAAGTTACTCTTGAAGTTTTAGCATTGCGATTATACTGATATAGTAAAGAAACACGAGCTAAAGAAATGGATTTAAATATTGCAACTCTGAATCTTTTAAAGGAAACTGAATGCACTAGAAAACCATTTTGATATATTTATAATCTTCAGATCCTTACTTAATTTCGCCAAAGTATACCAGGGATGTCTAGGTATATTTTAAGGCAGTGGTTTCCAAACTTTTGGGCTCGCGGAGCCCTTTTTGATAAGAATTTCTAAGGCGAAGCCCCTTAATTTCACAATACTCTATTGTTTACAAATTAATGTATTTTTATGCCTATGGAACAGAGAAAGATCTGCTGTATAATAGTCCGAAACAGTAGTTTTCAACATGGGGCCAAAGTTCTCAGTTTGGCTCTTTTCTTGATACAGAAATTCTGAATTCATACTATAAATTTTGAAAATCAAATTTTCTATTATTTAACCACCCCTTAACAGTTTTATTTAATATTACTATTACTATTATTGGACACAATAAATTAAAAATAAGGACTAAAAACACTTTTTTTATTAAAATATCTGCCTTGTATAATCGAGATATATCCGCCAAATACAACAAAAATTATAGTAATGTAAAGAATTTGAGCTTCGACATCCAGCTGCACTATGTGTCATTCTAGCATTTCCTGTGAGTGCACTTAACTGCATACCTTCCCTCGCTATTTTTGCCTTGAAGACTAGCAGACGCCGAATTCTATTGTACTGTGAGCGGAAGGTTCGGACAGTGATGAAGTGGTAAGGCGTTACCCAAAAAGGGGTCTTATGCTTTGATCCTTGCCGAGTTCGTGGGAAAGAGTTCATCTGAGAGAGAAGCGATCTCTGCACACGATTTTTAGGTTTGCGCCCGAAACTTTGCCCTTTGTCTTAGAACGTCCAATGACGGACTTAGTGAAAACGAAACAGAGGGATCTCAAGGCTGCTAAGAGGCTGGAGAGTTTCGAGGGGCCCGCCTCGACAAAGCCCCCGCCCCCAGAAGAAGTTCTCCTGCGAGAATGAAAAAGTGAGAGAGGAGAGTTTTTGGAGAGATCGAAAAGGAGAGTGTTGACTCTCTGGAGAAGGGAAAAGGAAACGTCAGTTTCCAACTCAGCGTGGTGTAAGCGCTAGTGAGGTCCGACCTCTAGAATTGATACAGCAGGTATCCGGTGAAAATCCCAGCGAAGTTAAAAAGCACACCAAGTGCGAGAGTGAGAGTTCTTAGACTCAGAATTAACGAGTATTAGTAGATCTTCCGAAGAGAAGGAACGGACGAGCCTTGGTCCGAATGAACTTTGTTTTGTAGTCACGACTGACTGTAATGTTTAGAGACTTTTGTTTGTTTCAGTTACACTTGGAGTCAAGAGGTCATTAATTTATAAGCGATTGACTCACGAAAAATAATTAAATGCTGTAATTAACTTTCTTGTACATATTTTCATTAGAATTAATATTGGTATGCAATAAATTCTATTTTCTAATTTATACGAGAAATTCTCTGTGCCAGCGATCCGATCTCGCTACCACTCACCATCTTTTATCGGGTCGGTATAGAGGAGTTACTACAACTGGTGGCTTGCGGTGATGGATTAATTAGCAAAAATTAATGACATTCTCTAAAGACAAAGAGTGGACTCCGAAATTTAAATCATCAAAGTGCTCCAAGAAAGAGTCTCCTTGTGACTTGTGACCTGAGTCTCCTTAGACGCCCCTGTGGATCAACACAGCATCAGAAAGAGTAATCTACCAAGAATTCTGGAGAGTGTTCCCCCATCCGGAAGAGTCCCCATCCGAAAAGTGTGATAGAGACCCCCGTCTGTGCTCCTGAGAATCTCTGAAGTCTGTGCTTCTGACGCCCTGAAAGACTCTTAGTAATGGAGGTAAGCTCTTTTTATACTCAGAGTGGCTTTAATTGTTATTAGTGTTTGTATAGGTGTTGTAGGCTTCAAAAAAAAAAAAAGTTGTATGTTTATTTTTGTGAGAGTAAATTTTTGAGAAATTTTTCCGGTAGAAAAAAAAAAAGCATTATGAGATACTTCCGAGATTACTGTAACTTATTTAATAGACAAATTTTGTAGTTAAAATTAAATTATTGTTGAATTAATTTAATGCAAACTGAGAGTTGTGCAGTGTTACAAAATTTTAGCTGAATCTATAAATGAGAGTTCATTGAAAAAAAAAAAAGTATCGAACGCATTTCATATTTTAAGATAACAGAGTTGATTTTATATGTTTTTTGTGAATTATTCTAAATCTTTTAAGAGTGGATGCAGAGATTAAGACCACCATTGATTAAAAGAGAAAGGAATTGAATAAGACTTTTGCAATTTAAAATATTTTTACTGTGCTTTTTGAAATTGAAATTGTTGTTTTGTGTAAAATTTATCCCATATGTATTTTATAACCAAATACCAAGGTGAATGTGTACGATAGGATAGAGTTGCTTATCTTTATATGTTGCATATTTCCTATATTATTACTAAGCGTACCTTTTTATGAGCGTATATTTTGGTAATATTTTGACGCACTTGGTAGGATTTGATTTAATCTTATTGTATTGTTTTATATTTGTGGGAAAGATAATTTCTAATTTTATATTTTAAAAATGTCGGAGCTTAAATATTATAGGAAAGCTGATTTGCAAACGTTAGCTTACGAATTTGAGGTCATTTTAGAAGAGAATGATACAGTACCGAAAATTATAAAAAAGATAGAGTCGTCAGAGGGATTTGATAAAGAGCTAGCCTTAGCGCAAATTAAACTGTTAGAAAAAGATAGAGAAAATAAATTATTGACAGAGAAGGAAGAGAACGATAGACTTCAAAAAGAGAAAGAACGCGAACATGAGTTAGCTATGTTAAAAGCGACACAAGAGTCAGATGACCGGAGTACCGCATCCAGTAGCATCTCAGTTAGAACGAATCATTTACCCCTAAAAACAATTATGCATCGCGTTGATGAAAAGAATTCGGATATTTCGTTGTTTTTGAATTTATTCGAGAGACAGGCAAAAAAATGTAATCTAAATTCGGATGAGTTGGTGACGAATTTACTATCATTATTACCTGTGGGAATGGCCGAGTTAATTTTGAGAGAACCCGAAGACAAAATTGATGATTTTCAATATGTGAAAGAAAAATTGTTAGAACGATATCGTTTGAATGCAGAGACGTACAGACAAAAATTTAGTCAGCATCCCCGAAATCCTAATTCAGTTTGGAAGGACCTGATCTTTGAACTTAATAGTTTTTTAGAAGGATGGCTGTCATGCTTACAAGTTTCGGATTTTGAGGGTTTGAAAAATTTGCTTGTCACGGACCAAATCAAACGGAGAGCGTCTCCAGAAATGCGCGAACATTTTATAGATAACTGGGCGGAGATTAAAGATCCCGAAGAATTAGTAAGGCTTTTAGATGCGTACGAAGCGATCAAACGCCCTTCTAAAAAAACGTGGAATCCTAAGCCACCGACAGAGAAGAAATTTGAAAGACCCAGAACTTTTGAAAATGGGCGAAACGGAAACAGAAATCCGGAGACTAACTTTAACTGGAGGGATCGCGATGATCATAAAGAAAGGGAAAGAGTTTACGAAAAAAGGCGAGAAGTCAAGTGTTACGCGTGTTTTCAAAGCGGTCACTACAAAGTAGATTGTCCGGAAATTAAAAAGAAAGATGTTGCGCGGGTTGGTCACTTAATAAGTAAGCCGACACTTGAAGAAACCTTCTCCCCTTATTTGAGTAAAGTATTAGTGAATGGAATTCAGACAACTGCCTTGACTGACACTGGGAGTGAAATTGATATCATTGCATACGATTTAGTCAGTCAAGATAAATTGAATGGAGATCACGTTTGGATTAAGACTCCGCTGGACAGTAAATTACACTGTTTACCTATAGCAGAGGTCACTTTAGAAATTGAAGGCGTGGGGGTTATTGAAACGAAAGCGGGAGTTAACAATAAAGATTCAGATATGTTTTACTATTTGTTGGGTAATCGCACTCAAAAATTGTTAGAACAGGCGAAGAAAAAACCCGAATTGATGAATGCAGTTTTGACGCGGGCTCAAAAGAAAAAAAATAACCATACTCCAAGGCTGGAAGATAAGCGGATTATGTTTTCCGATAAGGAAAGGGAGAATGTTCACCGACGCGATGAAGCGGAAACTTTGAATCCGGTAAATAAACAAATTATGATTTCCGAGGGGGAAAAAGAAATTTCTAGCCGGAATGTTGAAGCGGAAACCTTGAATTCCGTGAAAGAAGAAGATGTTTCTAGCGGGAGTGTCGAAACGGAAACTTTGAGTTCGGTAAAAGAAAAAGAAGAAGGGAATTTTCGCGAAAGAAATGAGGCAGAAAGGGTGAATTCAGAAAAAGAGGGAGAAAATTCTAGCGGAGGCAGTGAAACGGAAACGTTGAATTCCAAAGAAAAGGGTGGGGAGATAGATAATCCCATTGAGTTCGATAGTTTAGACAAAGGTTTGCTGCCATTATTGATCGAAGACGGATTTATGGATCTGGCAAAGATAAACGAGGTTAAGGATTTAGAAAGTGTTATTGAGTTGCTTGGTGTAGATAAGGGATTATCGCCTTCGTCGATATATGAGAACTCTTCCATCTTAGCAAACATTGAAAGAGGGGTTAGTAAAATGGAACATGACAGGTATCCATCATTCGAAGAGATTAGAGGGAAAGGGGAAATTGAAGAAACGCATTGTAATGCGGGAGATTCTTTGATAGTGGCAAAAGCCAGAGACAATTGCGTGAATGTGGGGAAGCAGGTGCTTGTCCCATTGCCTTATCAGGCAGATATTTTTGGCGCGTGCCTAGAAAAAGTGTCATTACACTTAGGGAAAGGGAAAGTTAAAGGAAATGTGTCAGGATACTTTGACTTCGGGAGAAGTTTGATGAATGATTTAACGACCGCATTTCTAAAACGGTTCTGTGTTAAGATGAGAGATTCGATAAGCGATAGTATTGCATGTTGGCATCGAAAAGTTAGAAAGCTTTTGAAAGCGTTAGTATTTGGAGAATGGATAAGAAAAACGGAGGAAAATAAATTCGTGAAGGGCTGTGTGTTTAATCTCACGAAGAGGTTAAAAAGAGGTCGAGTTTTAGCCGTTGAAAATGTGTCAGAAAAACGAGAAAAAAGGAAATTTTGGTTTGACAAAAAGGCGGTAGAAAGAAAATTTAACGTAGGAGATGAGGTTTTGGTTTTGGCGACCAGTAAACCAAACAAAATGTCGGTAAGTTGGATAGGACCGGGAAAAATTGAATCGAAAATCTCGGAAACAAATTATATTGTAAATGTTCCTGGGAGGCGACAGAAATCTCAGATTTCTCACTTGAGTTTAGTAAAGCCTTACAGAAAACGGGTGGAGTTAGCAGATATCTTAACGCGGGAAATAAACGCACTTAAGGCTATTTTTTCAGATAGTTGGGAGGTCAATATGCGTCATCTAGAAATAGTATTAAAAAGGGTTAATGACGCGAAACTAAAAATCAAATTGGTGAAATGCAAGTTCGCTCAGAAAACCGTAAAATATCTTGGGCATATTGTAGGTGAGGGTAGACGGAGGCCAGCTGAGGCGAAAGTAAGGGCAATTAAGAAATTACCGGTTCCGAAATCGAAAACTGAAATTCGTAGATGTTTGGGAATGGCTGGATATTATTCCCGGTACATAAAAGATTATGCAGTGATTGTAGAACCATTAACGAGGGCGCTTAAAGGGAAAAATAAAAAAGAAAAGATTGCATGGAGCGACGAAATGGGAAAAGCCTTTGAGACTTTGAAAATGAAACTTACTGAAGAACCGGTGCTTTACGCTCCTAATTTTCAGAAAGAATTCATAGTACAAACTGATGCTAGTGACTTAGGTATTGGCGTGGTTTTGGCTCAAAGAGAGGGATCGGAAGAGCACCCCATAATATATTTAAGTCGAAAATTTACTGATAGTGAGAAAAGTTTCTGCGCCACTGAAAGAGAGTGTGCAGGGATCATTTTTGCGATAAAAAAGTTAAGGCATTATATTGATGGACAAAACTTTTCTATCGAAACCGATCACAATCCTTTGGTGTTTCTAAAAAGAAATTCTGGAAATAATCCCAGATTATTAAGGTGGTCCTTAGCTCTGCAACCTTATAATTATGCCATTTCTCATCGCGCAGGCAAAGACATTCCGCATGTTGATTGTCTGAGTCGAGTTTAAGGAGATTTCTTGATAAACTTTTGTATATAATTATTTTAAGATTTTTTATTTTTTATTTTTTATTTCACTGTGTTTTATTTCATTCTATGTTCATGATTTCTTATCAGAGCGCGAAAAAAAAAAAAAAAAAAGGAAGGTAGTATTATCTTATTCATGTATGTTTTATTTCTTGCCACTCTGATGTAATTTGAGCTTGCAATTCTTTATCCGACTCTTAGAGATTCTTAGTGTTTCACCCTTAAGAATCGTTTGAGGAGGAGGTGCTGTAAAGAATTTGAGCTTCGACATCCAGCTGCACTATGTGTCATTCTAGCATTTCCTGTGAGTGCACTTAACTGCATACCTTCCCTCGCTATTTTTGCCTTGAAGACTAGCAGACGCCGAATTCTATTGTACTGTGAGCGGAAGGTTCGGACAGTGATGAAGTGGTAAGGCGTTACCCAAAAAGGGGTCTTATGCTTTGATCCTTGCCGAGTTCGTGGGAAAGAGTTCATCTGAGAGAGAAGCGATCTCTGCACACGATTTTTAGGTTTGCGCCCGAAACTTTGCCCTTTGTCTTAGAACGTCCAATGACGGACTTAGTGAAAACGAAACAGAGGGATCTCAAGGCTGCTAAGAGGCTGGAGAGTTTCGAGGGGCCCGCCTCGACAAAGCCCCCGCCCCCAGAAGAAGTTCTCCTGCGAGAATGAAAAAGTGAGAGAGGAGAGTTTTTGGAGAGATCGAAAAGGAGAGTGTTGACTCTCTGGAGAAGGGAAAAGGAAACGTCAGTTTCCAACTCAGCGTGGTGTAAGCGCTAGTGAGGTCCGACCTCTAGAATTGATACAGCAGGTATCCGGTGAAAATCCCAGCGAAGTTAAAAAGCACACCAAGTGCGAGAGTGAGAGTTCTTAGACTCAGAATTAACGAGTATTAGTAGATCTTCCGAAGAGAAGGAACGGACGAGCCTTGGTCCGAATGAACTTTGTTTTGTAGTCACGACTGACTGTAATGTTTAGAGACTTTTGTTTGTTTCAGTTACACTTGGAGTCAAGAGGTCATTAATTTATAAGCGATTGACTCACGAAAAATAATTAAATGCTGTAATTAACTTTCTTGTACATATTTTCATTAGAATTAATATTGGTATGCAATAAATTCTATTTTCTAATTTATACGAGAAATTCTCTGTGCCAGCGATCCGATCTCGCTACCACTCACCATCTTTTATCGGGTCGGTATAGAGGAGTTACTACAGTAAAAAAATTGTGGTTTCTGAAAGCTTTTAGTAAAGAAGAAAACAATCTCTTCTTACCCGAGCGACGTTCGAGCAATACTGTTAAGGTGTTAATCGTTAATGACATTCATTTTTAAAATAAAAAATATTCTTTTGGGATTTCCAGTATGAACTCGGAATTACAGATCAAAATGGTAACCCTGTCTAGGTCATGCATTGCATTGGGGCTTACGTGAAACTATTATTATTTATGGCGAAAACAACACGCACACAGAAAAAAGGTACAGTTTTCGTTTACAAAGAGAGACTTCTGTATAATCCTAATAGGCTACTCGCGAAAAGAAAGAAAATGCGTATGTCCAGTCGTCCATGAGTAATTATATAACACGTTTTCGCTAGTTCCGCTAACCCGTAATAGAACAGAAGTGCCAAGCTCCCACTAATCTGATGTCCCACTAATATGAGAGTTAATTTGACACAGTTTAACAACGTTTCGAACCAGAAAATTTATTTGATGAATCTTTATTTATTTAATTTCAAATTTCTACATGGAATATATTTAATTTAATTTCATTAAAATTTTCTGGTTTGAAACATACTAAACCTGAGTCAAATTAACCCACATATTACGGAAGATTAGTGAGAGCTTGGCACCTCTGTAATAGAATCATGCGATTACGGATTCTTTTTTTGTTCTTCTTTATGTTTCTAGTACTTCTAAACATGCAACGACAACGAATCGCCTCTGAGCTTCTTCTTTTGAACCATTTTTTAAAAATACATTTAGAAACAGATCATCGTTTTAGTGTTTAGGTGGGCGGGGCAAAATCTATAACCTGTATTGTTAGTTGCAGCATCGCTCACTCTTTTTGGATGTTTTATTTAAAGTATTTAGCTATTAATTATAGTTTTGAAAGAAACTCTCTTTCACTATTGTTTTTGCCTCAAAAGTGATTTACGGTTAAAAACTACACATGTTAAAATAACTGCAACTGCGAAAAGGGAAAACCCATTATAAGTCTATCACTGAAACAATCAAAGCTTAACTAACACATTTCTCAGTAAATATATAAAATAATGGACTATAAAATACCTCATTTTAAAGTTCGCAAAGAGTGAAACGAAATAAAATAAACGATGTGAGACACACTTACATCATTAGGAAGTTAGAACCTGGTTACTAAGTAAAAAAGAACTAAGTATAAAAACATATGAATAGGCGGAGCTCCAAAGAACAAAACTGTTCTCCCCTTTGTTCAGCAAGAAGAGATAACGATTCATAATACTATTTATTGTACGTATTTTGAATCGAATTTTTAAAACACATTAAATGCACAAACGTAAAATAAAGTAGTTGAAACCAAAAATATTATAGGAAAAATAAATACATGTATAATGCAAAGTTAATAGGATTTTTAAAAATATAGTATAGTATTTTTCAACCCAGTGATAGATGTATTAATTTTTGACACCCACACTCATAAAAAGTCATTCTTCCTTTAGAATTTCCCTTGCAATATGCTAATTTCTTTCATATTTTCTTTATTTTCCTGGAACGCCGCGGAGCCCCTGAAAAGTATAGGCGGAGCCCTAAGGGTTCCGCGGAGCACACTTTGGGAACCTCTGTTTTAAGAAAAAAATGGAAACTGGGTATTTTCGTCATTTTTTGCCAAATGAAGGGTACGAAATCGTCTTAAGTTACTTTTAAAAAATTATGTAACAAACAGGGTCTGATTAAAGCATAGGCCAACTGAGCCTTGAATCTGTCTCCCTATTAATAGGTTATTGTAACCTATTAACAAGCTACTTTGGATTGATAGTATCTATTAACAGAAAGTTTTTACTTAGAACACAGCCTGATTACTTAGAACAGCTAACTTCAGTTACTCGAACAGCACAACAAATGTGTGCTGGGCGAAATTCGGATTTGAAAAAATCTGCATAATTAGGGAAATCATTAAAAAAAAACTATGTTGTGACAAAAAATTCTCTAAAATTGCCTTTTTTCAGTGAAAAGGTAGACCTAATTTATTCAACTTATATTAAATCTACTTTTCTATAAGATCATTTTACTATAAAAAAAGAAAAAAACTTACTAGTCCATGAGGCAGCATCGCATTTTTGCAACCAGTTTTAGCATCGATGATGTATATTAAATGGTACAAAGAACGAAAGTGCCAGTCAGCTGGCGCACCAACTTCAGGTATTGCCTTAACAACATCGCACACTACCGTGCAATGTGATATGAATAGCAGCCCAATTACTCATGATGCCCCGAACCTGAGTTGCATCAATAATCGAGTTTTCATTCATTGCACATCGCAAAAGGCTGTGCGTTGTTGCTACGACATTATACCTTCGCTGGTGCGCCAGTTCACTGGCAGTTTCGTTATCTGTATGATGTAATCCAGGGCTGTCCGACCTTTCAGTAAGCTCGGGCGCACCTTATCTGGTGGCAAACGTTGAGGGCCGACATTCACGTGTCTGGAAACTGGAAACTTACAACAATATTTACCTCACTATAGTAGGGGACAGTGTTGCTAAATTGGCCTTCTTTTTTATTCAGAAACTCCGAAAAAAGAATTTTTCGCTTTAAGTAATCTGTACATGTCTGTCATTAAATAAAGCAAAAATTACTGTTCGGAATTAATGAATAAACAAAGAGCCGAGACTGGCAACCTGGAATGGGGTAACGATACCTAGACGTCTTATAGTATGCACAGAGATCTCACAATATTAGTATTAAGGTTCCCTACTATGCAGGATTGATAAGAAAAATAATTTTTGATAAAACATAAATCATAGTAAGTTTAGAATTATATTTTTCTAAAAGAAGCCTATCGCAAAAACTTTCCCAGAGAAAAGAACTAAAAATTCAATGCCACCTATAATAAAAAATCATGTGGAACACTAATGATTTTAAGCATTTTAGAAAATGGATTTTAAAAAAAACTCATTAGCAGGAAACATTCTAAAGGACGCCACGTTGGATAGTTCTGATCTAATCTTTCATATATACGAAAATCATCAACGCTAAAATTGGTTCCAAAAATTTGACACCGTTTCCTGGATTGTATGTCACGCATAGATTATAAAACGCTTTCCAATACTTCCAGAATATTGTAAAGAAACTTCATCTTTTGATTCGGTGAAAGAAGATATCTAAATAAACAATTCAGAAATAGCATAAGACAGTTGCAAACATAATTTCGCCAATTACTACGATAGTCTGTTAAGTATTCTATTTCTTTTATGCAGCTCGCTATAGATTTTTGTAGATTTTTTCGTATTATGCTAAAGTTTAATTCAGATAGAAAATAATACAACAAAAAACAAATTTCCACCAATTACCATTCATAAATGGCAATACATCCAGTTTTTTTACAATCCAATTTCTTTTCCTTGTTTACAAATTTATTCATATTCTGCAATCATCTCTTTGTATACTAAAATAAAGTTTATTAACACTTTCCAACCTAGTTGAAAAGTGTTTATGACTTCGGTTTGTCTGCCGTATGGCCGTGCTCTAACTCCCTTAAATATGCTCGGATTGCTCTGCAATTTTTATATGTTATTGTCGTTACCTATAGCATGTTCACTATTTCAACTGAAATATGTAGCACTTATAGTTTTTTTACAGGGACACTCAAAAGAATTCCGTTACATTACGGTCTATGGGGAAAAATCATTTCCGGTTATTTTAATGATGTTACACAATTTCAAACACATTGTAATTGATATATATCACTAAGGTGCATTACAAGAAGCTTAATATTGAATATAGTGTGCATAGCGCTTATAGGTACTTTACAGGGACAGTCAAAATAAATCCGTTACATTACGTCTATGGAGAAAAATCGTTTGCGGTTTAATTAAATAATGTTCTATTTTAAACGCATTAAAATTTATATATATCACTAAGGTGCATTACAAGAGGCTTACTACAGAATATTGTTTGTATAGCAGTCATCGTTCATTTAGAGGGACACACAAAAGAATTCTCTACTGTCTGTTAACAATAATTCCTGGAAGTGCGTTTTAAGTTGCTGAACGCGGTTTTAAATTTAACTCACTTTTTGTCTATTACTTGGTGTGTATAAATTCTGTAGATCATATACAGGGTAGCACAAAAGTTCGCGAACACATTTCCGTTTATTGACAGAAACTCCAGAAGGAGAATTTAAAACTGTGCTACGCGTTTTTCTTAACTAAACTAAAATTTAGTATCCTATGTAGTATATATACAAATCTATAGATCATATACAGGGCTGAATAAAAGTATTCAGATATTTTTCTGAATATTGTATATGTTGGAAATTCCTGAAATTACGTTTCTAAATATGTTATGCGTTTTACAAATTGTTTACTTAGATGTTTTCAGCTTATTAAACGGTAATGATTTGTAAAATTATTTTGGAAGCGTTGGAAAGTGTTACATAATCTATGCTTGACACATGATTTTTCGTTCTTGTTTTTAAAAATGCACAAGACTGTAAAACACACTTTAAGCAATTGGCACCCGTTTACGATAATCCTTAATAATTCTTTTCTGAAGCTCTGTATATGATAGAATTTATACCTACCACTGAAATTTACGTTTAATACAATACACTTAAATTTGATTTTAAAATGCTTACCACAGCTGAAAACGCACTTCCAGCACATATCGCTCATATTCCGTTCTGTAACCAATCACTTTTGTGTATCTCTATATTGTACAATAAATGCTACTCCCTCAGTAGTCTACAGAAAGCACAATGTAGCGCACTTAAGTGATGCAAAAATAATTCATTATGTTTGATGTAATGTAGCATCATTTAAATACATGCAAACATTTTCCTCCTATAGAACATTATGTAATGCAATTATTTTGTGCCTCCTGTAAATGAACTGCAAAAGCTACCCACAACATAATCTATAGAATGCACGTTATGGTCTACCTCAATCATGCATATCAATTTTATTACGTTTTAAGTATTCTAACATCAACAGTGTAGTCCTTAAAAATATATATATAAAAACAGAGCATACGCTGTAGGCAAAGTGCTGGAAAGTATACGCTGTAGCTTTATTCGAGGAACAGGGGGTGTACAGAGCTTTAAAAAAAATCCAAGAGGCATACGGCGTATACCTCGGTATTTCCACCAATACACCCCTGAACACCAGTAAAATGCACCACAAATGATTCTTTTCCATCGACCATAAAATGACGGAATTATTTTGTAGGTTCCTGTAAACAAAATATAACAGCTTAAGTCAACTTAACCTCATCTGCAACAACGAATATGCTATATACAATATATATAAATGTCGTGGAAATTCAAGTATATTTACGAGAGTTAGACTGCGGACAGATAAACGGCCAGACAAACCTTAGCCATAAACAGTTTTCAGCTATGTTGTAAAGAGTTCTAAAAAGCTCATTTTTGAGATATTTTGGTTTACCTATTCTATGGAAAAGATTCGGATTTATTTAGCTGTTATTTAAGAGCTCTTTTTTTAAGTGTTATAGAATGACCACCAAACGCGTTTTTCAAACAAAAATTTTAAAAATATTTAACTCACTTTTAAATTGATATTTTAAAAATGTAAACTGTATTTAAGTGTTGTAAAAGTATTTTACATTATGTTTTCACTTGCATATGGATCTTTCCTATGTAAAATTATATTAAATTTCTACAATAGCTGCAAATGTTTTGTGTTTGGTACGGAAGTAAGTATTGTTATTAGAGTAGATTAAAATCTGTTGCACTAAAAAAATGCTTATGCTAATAAAATCACAGTGTATAATGAACCAGAGATATAATAAAATCCTGAAATAGAACACATATTTTTAATTCCGAATGTCAAAGAAATGGGCCGACGGGAGGTTTAGAGACCCCCCCCCCTTTCAGAAAGATCCTTTTTGTCATAACAACATTGTACAAGCAGTCCAAGAACATCATATAGTGAAATTTAATTTAACATGGCAGTCCTCTTAAAAGTTACATTTCCTAAATCTTCCAGAAACTGTTATGTTTAAGTCGTGTATAATGCAAATAAATTAAATTGTGCATGATTTTTAGATACTATATAAAGTAGGATTAAAATAAAAAATGTGATTTGTACAGCTCACGTTGGAGCCCGATAATTCGCAAATTTATTAGTGAATAAGAATAGTTTTACGTATTTTGTGTTACTAAACGCTGCGTAAAAAGACATCATCAAAATATAAGCCACTGTTCCCCACTTTCATTTAATCTCTTTTCCGGTTTCGGGTTATGACAAATAAAGACATAATAACATGTTTCCGTAACTAGGTAATGTCTCTAGGTAATTTTCTGGCGTTTTCCTTCGATAGCGTTAAATTTATTTAGACAAATGCAATGAGTTGATCTTTAATTTTTATTTTATATTTATAGAATTTATATAGTTCTATCGATTTTGAATATCTGTTTGCATCGTTCACAGATAGTGTAAATGAAATATTTTTTCTCCATCATTGCTATTTATTATTATTATTATTATTATTATTATTATTATTTTATACAAATCTTTCAAATTAAAGGTATTTGTTTCAACTGCATATTTTTTTTATGCATGTCTTCCTTTACCTGGCGTATATGTGATAATTCAAGTGTAAGAAAAACAGGAAAATGTATTTCTCCTTTCGACAAGTGCAATATATGTGTCAGTCTACAGAAAACGTTACATTCTAAGCATAAAAATATCAATTATTTAAACAGAATTTTTAAAAATTAATATTTATAGTTCTCAGCTCTTTTAAGATTTAGATAGGTGGTCGTAGTGTTCTCATTATTTGGTGCTTGATTTATTTTCTAAATACAGGGTCATGGAAAAAGGTTGAACACATTTAAAAAAATCATAGCTCCGAAATTAATTGAGGAAACGCAGTAACATTCTTTGAAAAGCACTTAGCAACTGTTTCGCAGCCGTGACCTTCAGACAAAGCGAAGAAGCAATTGCATGACGACCGAGGCCTTCGTGCTGTCCATCCTCTTTCGATGATTCCGAGGTGGAAATCTCTCCTATATCTAAAACAATTGGAGATATGGGGAAAATGTCATATAGAAAGTTCTTCAGCATCGTCGATTTAGTGGGAAAGGATCCTCTATGTACACGAATAGCCCACGCCAAAAGGGAAAATTGCGAATGTGTGGTGCGATTTGCATTTTTAGATCACCGAATTTGCGCATCGTCTACATGTCAAGGCTTTAAAACACTTACATTTAACAAATCTTGGATAATTGCCGAGTACTTTGGAAAGACAATTATTGCGTTTACCCAATTATTTTGGAGCTAAGAAGTTTTTCAAATCTATCCAACATTTTTCGATGAACATGTCCTTAGAGGGCCATTGCCTTTATAATGTTGTAACGGAGGATAGAATTTAGGGATGTGACGAATAGTAATTTGGCCGGATACCAATTTTCTTTTTCCAGAAAAGAAAATATCTTTTAATTGTGTATGTATTTAAAAAATTTTAAAATAGAAAAATAATTAAACACAAAATGATGTTTTATTATTTGTGTTTAAAATTTTTAATAGCTTAATGTATTTCTTATAATATTTCAAACACCTTGATGGTAATAATAAAGCAATTTTTAATACATCTAGATTATAATAGCATAATTTTATCCACAGGAAAGCAATTTATAAACATTTTGTCTAAAATACGAACTCATGGGTCATTACGGCTGTTAACAGATATTTTTTAAATTCATTTTTTTCATTTAAAAAATTTATTTTAGCACAAAAAAATAAGAAATTGTATGTTATCCTGTTATTCTTAGATATATCAAATTGATTTTCTGTAAGTCTGGATGGTAAATTAAGGCATTTCCATTAAAATATGAAGAATGTACTTCACTTTTACTATTCAATGATACTTGTATCTTTTCTCTTACATTCTAAATCAATGGTAATACTTATTCTCTCTCAAAGTTCATATCGAGATATTTCCTGAAATAACTTTTAGTCAAGTAAATTTTATTGTGAAGACAAGGAGTTTGTTTCCCTGGTGAAATTTGCAGATATTAAAGAATATTCAAGTGTTTTAGAATCGCACAATGTTTTTCATTTTTCTGTAAGATTATTTACATCTTGAGTTGTAATCACTCCCTAATGAATACATTTCTCCGACAGTTGTGTTTCTAGAATCAGATTACATATCCAATTTGGACACCATTTTCCAAAAAATTCTTAACTTTTATGAGAAATAGAGAAATTCTAGATGATTTTTTAACTCACAGGATATCAAAGCCTGAGAGCTAATGTGCTCGCAGGTTCTGTATGTACGTAATGCGATAACTCTTGATTAAATTTATCCGTTTTGCTTCGAATTTTGTATATAGGTTCATTCTGACAAGGCGCTTCCGTGATTAGTTTTGGGGGCTCATTGGTTAAGTATAAAGGGGGAAACGGGGGGCTAATCCCCACCTTAACTTAGATAAATGGGTTTTTCATGCAGAATTATCCGATTTGCTTCAAATTTTGTATCATTGTGATAAGGCGTTTCCCTGATTAGTTTTGGTGATTCATTGGTTAAGTAAAGGGGTGGAACGAGGGGTCTAATCCCCCCTTAATTTATTGTCGATTTCTTTATTTTTCGAACGGCATTTTTTTTAATAAGAGTATAATATACAGTTAGTGTGAATCGCCTGTGAGCTCAATACCATCAGTTTAACTGGGCAGGCACTTTTATTTTTATTAGTATCCAAATAACCGTACATTTTGTGCTATCAAAAAGGAAAATGACTTCATGAATGTGTCAGAAGTAACCAGTTTGGACTACAAAAATTTTGCAAAAAATGAAAAAAGTATATATTTTGAATTTATTTGACGAGATATTTAGCAATATTCGGCATTATATCTCACACTATTCTGCCGAAGCATTTGACCAATGCACCTACAGTGTTCGGTCAACCGAATATTCGACAAAAGGGCCGAATACCGAATAGTGTCCGATAGCAATACACATTGTTTTGTTTTATAATACCAAGCTTATTTAGGGTAGAATATGAAGCTTGAAGTAAACACGTATTTTATTAGTATAGGATAAAATCTCCTGTACAATGAGACGCTTATCGTAATAAAATACAGTTTAAAACGCACTCTAAATATACCTGAAATTGCACAATTATTGGCAATTGAAACATGAATTCAATGAGACAACGCCTCCCCCCCCCCCCTAAGAAATGTAAATTGTTATTCTAAAAAAAATCAACAGCAAGCAAGTTGAAGAGCATAATTGCATGGAATCTTGTTCAGTTTAACAGTTCTTATAAGTTAGATTTTCTGAATCTTTGAGAAATATATGCTTAGAAATAAACATATAGTCTAACATTATTAAATTACCTATTACGGAATGTTAGATATTGTGTAAAGTGTGATGGGTACTAAAATGTATTGCAAAAGTGACATCCAGTATCCTGATCTGCAGATTTATTAATATATATATATATATATATATATATACTGCTCATTTATCTTGGAATATAATGTATAGTGTAATAATACTTATATTATTGAATGAAACATTAATATTATTAATTATATTCCTCAATTTCCTTGTTATTTTTTTATATAATTCAATACTAACTTGTTTGAATACAGAATATTGTTTATAAGTATTAAGAAATACATTCAATGAAGACAAAAACAAAACTTTTAGTCAGCCATGTATTATAAATTTATAATATTATTTATAAATAATGTGATGAAATAGAAGCATTAAATATTTCTACATGAACCTCAGTGAAATGCTCTCATTGATCTAAAATTAACAGATGTCATTTATTTGATCTACGTTGACATTTAAGGAATATTTAAACATTATCATAAAGTTACTATTTAAGATTAATCAGACAGAGTGCGGCGTCTGACTAAAGGTTAAACGAACGAAAATCTCTCTAAATTGGATTTGCAAATTCATCCATTATTAAATATTCCTTGATGGGGAAAGGAGCAATATTATTTAATACTAGCTGACTTCGCCCGCTAGCGGTCCCTTAATTTACATCGGGGTCTCGAATTTTGTAAAACCTCGAATCGTTTACAACCTCGAATATGATAAACCGCGAAACGAACGATCTTCCGGCTAGGGTCCACGCTGCCTTCAGCACCGTAAACCGGGCGTGTTGTGCACGCACCGGAAAAACCATTAAATTACACCTCGAATAGTATAAACCTCTCACCGAACGAACCTCCTGCTCGGGGCCCCGCTGCCTGCGACACCGTATACACACTAGGAATATTTAAACATTATCATAAAGTTAATTTAAAGATTAATCAGACAAAGTGCGGCGTATGACTAAAGGTTAAGCGGACGAAAATCTCTCTAAATTGGAGTTACAAATTCATTCATTATTAAATATTCCTTAATGAGAACAGGAGAAATATTTTTTAATATTATCGGGTTTGTTAACTTAAATATTCTTCACATTTTTATCCAGATAATGATTACAAAGCACTTTTATAGTTTCGACGATAATTATCAACTTTCATCATCAGGTGAAATTACCAGAGAGTGGTTATCCGAGTAAGGATAAAACAGTTCAGCAAAAAAGTATTAGATTCTTTGATTAATATTTCCAACGAAAGTGAAGAGAAAGAACACTTCAAGCATAAACAATGCAGCGACGGAGAGAAAGAATGCTTGTAGCAGTATACATATCACCCACACACAGATCTAGAAGTGAAAAAGTAAAAATAAAACCCTAGAGAGCTGACCCAGATACCAAAAAAGTGTAGAGATAAAAGAGTGATTTTGTTATATTACATAGGACCTTGGTAATAATAATTAAAGCAAGAACGGTAAATTATCAATTACTTATAAAAGGAAAATTATAGAGAACCAAAAAAAAGAGGGGGGGGGCTGGTGTTAACACTATTATCAGAGTCTAAATAAAGATGGACTGTTCGAAATACTGGAGAAACAGAAAAGTTCAAAAAGTAAAATAATGAATATAAAATAATAATTGAAATAAAAGCAAATTATTATTTAATAAGAAGGAGAATGTATAAAATGAAAATGAAGCAAAAAATGGCAGGAATACAAGAATTCTAATAGGTAGAGTTTTTGTAAAATATTTTTCAGGCAGTGGAGAGAGAATTTGATTCAGATTTTTCGTGAACAATTTTATCTGAATTTAAATAAATTGATGGACGTTTCTTAAAATTCCAATTTATTAACATTGCATTCACTGTGGTTAATTTTCGTATCGGAGAAATTAAAGATAAGGTCGACCTCAACAGAGTTCTTCCCCTATCTCAAGAACTAAGGTACGGAAATTTATCATATTCTATTAGCTCTGCACATAAACTTGTGCTGATTACGTCTGACTGTATAATGGGTGTGTAATTAACATGCAAGATGATTATTAAAAAATATTGATTCAATTTTGGTTTTTTACACTCAAAGGGGACGCTCCAATACTACTTTTTTTGCGATGAAATTTATAGCTGAATATCAATTTGTATTAAGTAGAAATGAACCAAATTTTATATTCGAAGTTACTAATGAATGATATACTGTCTAATTTTGTATTTCGATACTCAACGAGGGAAGCTGTTGAACTGTGCTGTTTTATTCTTTGATATCAACAATTCCGAGTTAAATTCGAAGAAATTCACTCTACTTTGTACTTGTTGGTGGGTAATAGTTCTACTTAAATTGATATTTAAAATATACAGTATTGGCTAAATTATTAGTCCCCTTCGAAAACATTTCCCAAAACCTTGTTTCTAAGATGATTATGCTAAAATAAATCATCCTACTAGTATAATAAGCTATTCAAAGGATTACACAGAGTATTGACTTCAATATAAATGAGATATTTTGCGATTTCTTTGTTTATATTTTCTATAGGTGAGTGGCATTATAATCATTATAAAAGTAATCATTATAAAATCCAGAAATTTTGTTCTGTTTACAATGTTTGCTTGTCTGTTACAAACTTAATAATATCACTTCTAATTATTAATTTTAATGTTTTAAATGTTTCTCTAATCTTTTTTTGTATTAAATGCGGGTTTTAACCAAAAAGTAACATTGTTTAATGCATTTTTAATGGCAGTAATTAAAATGGGTGCCAGGAAAATCATTTCTTTAAGAAAACGTGGATAGATTCCGTTTCTTTTGCAAAATTCTAACTTGACCCAAGCTGAAATTGCCAGTAGAGTTTCTGTGTCTCGAAAAACTGTAGTAAGGATAAAGAAAAACATCAATTTGAATGGAAATAGAACACCGAACAGAGTTGGACGATGTGGATAAAAATGGATTTCTTTACAACGTGATGATAGAGTTTTATTAAATTTAAACAGAAATAGCATAAAACGTTCTTCAAGACAGTTGAAAGCTGCACTGGGTGGGAACCCAGTGCATTGCTTTGAGCACAAAAACCAACCCACAGAGGACTTTTTCAGACTGGCTACAAGGCCTATAGTTACCATCGACAGAACCATCGACAGAAGCATCGACAACCCAACCATCGACAGACGTTACCCATCGTTAGACATCGTTAACCATCGACAGAAGACTTTTTTAGGCTGGCTACAAGGCCTATCGTCCAAGGAAGAAACCGAAACTGACTGAAGCCATGAAAAGGCAACGACTGACGTGGGCCAAATAGTTTAAAAACTGGACAGTTGATGACTGACAGAGGGTAAATATTCGTATTATCTCATGTAGACATTCTATAAAATTTATAATTGAAACAATCTTGGTAAATCCAGTTTTTAAACGATTTGGCCCACGTCCGTCGTGGCCTTCTCATGGCTTCAGTCAGTTTCGGTTTCTTCCTTGGACGATAGGCCTTGTAGCCAGCCTAAAAAAGTCTTCTGTCGATGGTTCTTGTGCTCAAAGCAATGCCCTGGTTACGCAGTACAGCTTTCAACTGTCTTAAAGAATTCTTTCTGCTATTTCTGCTCAATTTCAGTAAAGCTCTATCATCACGTTGTGAAGAAATCTGTTTCCTTCCACATCGTCCAATTCTGTTCGATGTTCGATTTCCATTAAAATTGATGTTTTTCTTTAACCTCACTACAGCTTTTGGAGACACGGAAAGTCTGTTGGCAATTTCAGCTTTGGGTCAAGTTACAATTTTGCAAGAGAACTTGAATCGGTCCACGTTTTCTTGGAGAAATGTTTTTCCTGAAACCTATTTTAATTACTGCTATAAAAAAAATCCTTAAACAATGTTATTTTTCAGTTAAAACCTGCATTTAATACAAAAAAAGACTAGAGAAACATTTTAAAACACTAATATTAATAATTAGAAGTGATATTATTCAGTTTGCAACAGGCAAGCAAACAATGTAAACAGAACAAAATTTCTGGAATTTGTAATGATAATGCCACTTACCTATAGTAAATATAAACGAAATAATCGCCAAATATCTCATTTATATTGAAGTCAGTACTCAGTGCAATAGTCTTTGAATAGCTAGCTTATTACACTACTAGGATGATTTATTTTAATATAAGCATCTTAGAAACAAGGTTTTGGGAAGTGTTTTCGAATGGGGCTAATAATTTGGCCAATACTGTAAGTTTTTAAATAAAAAGTTTTGTGATAGTCTCAGCATACTAAATTTTTGTTGGAGAGGTTTTTCCTGTTGTTAACCCCGCAAAGATTTTTTTCATTTCCATCCAAAAATATTATCTTTGTCATTCTGTATCTCTGTTTGACTTTATAGGGTCTAACTGTCGAAAAAATTGGCCAATCGCCACCACACCTGAATACATTGTTAAGGTGCGAGGTGGATCAAATTTAAAGTTTTTTTAATGGATTATTTTTTAAACATCCTTTACCAAAACTATGCGAATGCTATTTTTTTAGAAAGGTGTCTTTAACGTCTACATATTTACTTTACGATATTGCGAGTTTTTTTTAATTTCTGTATAATAAAAAGAATTAGGACGTGTATGAATCATACCGCACAAACATTTGTTTACTTTTTTAGTTCTTTTGAGACAGAAGATAAGTTCGGGCTATACGGAAGGTGATCAAGTGATTTACAGTGAAATTAGTTTTCATTCCACCTGTTGTGAGAGGTATTGCATTGTCCCAGAGAAGATGAACATTCGGATAGCAATGAAACACTTTTAGGACCGATATGCAGTTTTAAACTTTTTCGAAGATTAACATTGTTACACTGTATGTTCCTCGTTCATGAAGAAATTTGACATACAAATTACGTTGTAAATCCCAAAAATTATTATTAGTGGAAACTTTGTTAATTTTTGCTTCAGTGGAGTAGTTTCACTTTGTGTAGGGTACGGTGTTCACTTTGTGTAACAAATGCGTTTTGTTTCGTTCGAAAGGCTTAAAATTGCATAAGACTTCATTTAATAGAATTGCTATTCTATTGGGCTCCAGGAAAGAGATCCTTTTCGGAATATAATATTTCATTAAAAATCAATTTTTTGTAAATGGTCTCACCAGCTATAAATTTAAAACGTCAGCCATAAAAAGAAGTAATATTCCATGTGAGTGCCGTGTGAAAATCTATCACTATTCACAATTGTTGAAAATGTCTCGAAGTGTGGTATACAGTACATGAAAACTGCTTGACGACCAGCAGGCATTTGTAGCGTATGTAATTCCATATGACTTCATATTTAGTCGGTTATTCCTTTGTATTCCTGCTCTGTTTAATTGCAATTTAACTTTATTCATGTATATTCTTTAAGTTGGTGAATGCCCATTCTTAATTATCTGTTCGAACAATCGATTAATTTAATTCATTGCGATCATCATATGACAGTAGAGACGTCAATGTATACGGAAAAATACTCTTGGCATACGTTTTGTACTTGTGAAAATGAAAACAAAAGAAAAATAACCTGTAGATTAAAATTGATGTTATTTACAATGGATATTTAAGCTATAATGAGTGAACTGGCAACAAAACAGTAAACATATTATTGAAGTTTACGTTTAGCAATCATTAGGAATGCAATTTCCAGAAGGAGTACTTACAACGGTTACATCTAATTTCGCGTATCAATTTACAGCATTTTACTGTTTTTTTTCTTCTTTTGGTAGCATTAAATTTAACCATTTCGGGTCGAAGTTTTTTTTTTTATTATTATTATTTTGGAAAAAATTACTTTTACGTTTAAAAAAAAATTAAAAGTAGCTATCCAAATCACAAGAGTTAAGGTTTATTGAAATTTAAGGAATATGCCATTTATGGCAATCTAACGAATATGACCAACTGTGGAAAAGATTTTTCTTTTTAAATTTCATTTTATTAGAAATGCATAAAAATTACTTGCTTAACAAGAGAAAATTACATAGTTCAATTGAGAAAAGATTATAACTGTTCAGAAAATTCATCTAGAACATTAGATTTAGAATTATAAAAATGAAAGGTGCCCTTGATGGTAATATATAAATAATTATTTTAGACTAAAAATATTTTTGAAGACTCTTGGAAAATGTCGTATAACAACAGAATTAAACAAACATAACAACTTTTTTTTGTATCATAAAGTATCAGTTTGGAAATGTAGCTCTATTTTAAATTTAAAAAGTGTAACGTATGCTTGAAATAAATCTGGCCAACTGTGCGAAAATTTTTTTCTTTATAAATTACATTTTATTAGACATGAATAAAAAGCAATTACTTAAGAAGAGAAAATTACTTAGTTTAATTTAGAAAAAAATATAACTATTTTCAGAAAATTCATCTAGGCGCCCTTGATGGTAATGTATAAGTAATTATTTATTACACTTGATTTTAACAATGGATTTTCAAGCAAATCCATTACTAATAATGTTTATGTTACTTAGCGCAGGTTTCCTACAGATTTCTTAGACTCCTTAGAACCGCCTTAGAAATGAAAAAGTTTCCAAGGAGTACTTAGAACTCCTTAAATAAACACAATACTCCTTAAAAACTCCTTAAATTATCGCAAAGTATAATTTAGCGTTGAAAAATGATTTAACTGAAGTACAAGAGTAGATAACGGAAACATCTTCCATGGTGAATAATAATGCTTAAAATGCTTGGAATAATAATGCTTTGAATAATAATGCTTGGAAGAAATTAACATTTAAAGAAGTAAAATATAAATCTTATCATGTTTACAAAGGTAGAGTTCAAGTGAGTACCGCCATTTTTTGAAAAAAAAAAGTTACTGTATTTTTTTGTATATGCCGCATGGCATTCCCTTAAAATTTACTTTAAATTTGTGCATATGATGATGAGTATTTGGGATTAACTGGCCTCTGTATTATATGGCCATTTGACACTGCATAAAATAGTTCGCTGGCAATTTTGTATTCAAATTTACGAAACCGGTAAGCAATGCATTGTGAATACTTTGTAATGTTAGCACTAGCTATTAGATTTTGATAGAATAACATCCGTTTACTCTCCAAATTAGGTTGGGTGTGCGTTTTATACGAAGGGTGCATGGTGCATGAAAAAATACGGTAAGTCCTGTAAAATTCTTGTACTCCTTAGACTTTTTCTAAACTCCTTGTTTTTTTTTTCTTCTTATGTCTGTACGAACCCTGACTTAGTGCATGGCCGGTGATTCGTTCATGAAACCAAGTGTTCCATCAAACACACTTCGTGTACTACTGTTCTAGTGTATAATAAAAAAATGTAAGGACAGAGGGGGGGGGGAAATGAGGATGGTGCAGGTTTTGTGTAATTTGAGATGACAGAAATATCCGTTAGCTTGAGAGGAGTGCTATCATTTGGATACCTTGGATCGAGGCAAAAATGAAGGTGACGCTTTGAAAAACACAGTTGAAGATGGGCATAAAAAGAAAAGAATGATGAAAGTCCTTTAAAAACACAGTTGAAGATGGGCATAAAGAGGAAAGACTGATGAAAGTCCTTTAAAAACACACTTGAAGGTTGGTATAAATGAAGGACTGTCGAAACTCAACACTCATAAAAAAAGAGCTTTAAATAACTTATCTAACTATATGTGCCTCTTATTATTTCCGCCTCTAATCCTTCAAATGGTACTTTCTATCTGTCTGATTATATGTGGCATGGAACAAAGGTCGCCGGATGCACAGTTGAGAAATTTGGCCACAAGGATACTTCAAAACAAGTATTTAAACAGTTTAAAACCAAATTAAAAACTTATAAATGTTTAAAGTACTTTAAAAATAAAAAAAATTACTCGAAGATAATTATTTTTCCTATTTTACACTATCACTACTACTTACTTTAAAAGAAATCAATTTACTAAAAGAGAAAAGAAGTTTTACTTATTAGTTTGCAGTTTTCGTTTTTAAAGGATTAATTGTATCATACATTACTGTTTAGTAACACATTAAAATATTGTGATGCAATGTTGCTAAGATTTGTAGGATAATTGCGATATTTTTCAGAGATAATTGCATTGAATACTTTCATCATTCTTTCCTCTTTATACCCATCTTCAACTGTTTTTCAAAGCGTCACCTTCATTTTTGCCTCGATTTAAGGTATAAAATAAATGCATTGAAACAACTGATGACATTTCATCTTTATAGTTAAAAACTATCAACTGTTCTTTGGCAATTAATTATAGGAAATAAGTTTGGTCATTTTTTGTTTGCCCATTTTTTCCGCGTTTTTGCATGACTATCATTAACCTACAAATGAAGTGACCGCCTTTCTCTTGTCCTTGCTTTTAGGTTTCTGAAAACAGTTTAATCAGAGAGTATATTACTAATAGTACATAATAGTACTTCAGAAAATAATTTATACTATATATTTATTATTTTTTCTTAAAACATCGAGAAAGAAATAATGCTGTTTATATCATATGATTTTGCGTTAAAGCATTTATATTATACTTGTAATTTATTTGGTTTTATTAGCATTTCAAACATTGTTGAAATGTGTTTATGACTTCGTTACGTCTGTCATAGATTTAACAAGTTGAAAATTGTATGTCAAACGTAACAAATGAGGTGCGTTCGTACTATAACTAGTTTCAGTGAAATGAATTATATCGTCTCTTACTATGATATGATTAATTTTTGTAATAAAATAAGTAAATTTTAAGTTGGCAATATTTTATTTTTTGTTGACATTTGCTGGATATTCCAATGGGAAACATAAGCCGAACTTTGCTATTGAAAATTTCAGAACTTGAAATCCATATTTAGACACTTTTTCCATTTAATATCTATTTCTCCGGAAACATCTATCCAGAAAAACTATCGGTAGATTAAATGGTTGCTATAATTAAACAATTTTAGTATAAAAATTCGGTTTTTAAATTTAGTAATACGGAAATAATATGACTCCATCAAAAATATGACGTAATCATCATGGCGACCCAGAAACATTAATATTATGAAAATTACTGTATGTTTTCATTCTTTATATCAATGATTTTTTAGTCTTAATCAATAAATGCTATACAAATTTTAATTAGCTAAATCAATAGACAATAGTTTGATAAATAGTTTGACGAAACTCATAAACGAGCTCAATTAACGTAGCCGTAACGATAGAAGTTTTGAAAATTTAGATAGAAATTACGAAATGCTAATAAGTAAGCTTACAAGGAATGGGCCAAACTTGGTAATCACAGATTTTGATTATTTTTATATATGTTGTAGTATAGAAGCTCCTTAGTCTCAGGTTCAACGGATTTTATACAGGCTCCTTAGTTCTCGAGAAATAAGGGGTCTAATATTATAACACAACTTAAATACTTACTTTGTAACAAAATTACTACGTTGGTCGTAGCTTAGTTGTTATGGCGTCTGTTCGTAGGTCCGCGGGCCCTGGTTCGAGGCCGGAACACGTTTGTTGTTCTCATTTTTTGTTTTATAAACATACTTGTAATTATAATTTAATAATCTCAATTAAAAAAATTAATATCGTACATTAATTATAATGTTAGCATATTTAAATTTTAATTTAATTGATTTGATTTTTAAGCCATTTTTAAACATTTCTCATCATTTAAAGAGATTTTTTAAAAATAGATCCATGATTGACTAGTAAGAATTTCAAAATCATACCTTATTTTATTAATTATAAATTAATTCATAGCGCAAGCATACGTATTACAAATTTAAAAATCTTTAATATGCAAAAAATATGTATAATTCTTATACTAAATATATGTTAATTCTTATGCTAAATTTTAATATAATTATGCTTCTTGCTTTAAAAACAGAGTAGCATTATCATCGCATTGACTTCCCTGGTTAAGTCAATATATAAATGATGTTTCTTTAAAATCCGAATTTGACACAATTGTTCAATATCATTGCATCGATAAAGCATATATGAAATACATTTTAAAAGTGATTTAAAAAAATTAACTGTTTTATGATGTTTTAAACAACGATTTAGTTATAAATAAAAAATAAATAAGTGAACATTATAATTAATGCACAATATTATAATTTTTAATTCGGATTATTAAATAATAATTACAAGTATATTTATAAAAAAAAAGAGAGAGAGAAACAAACGTAGCTCGTCCCGGTCTCGAACCCGGATGGATGATGGATGATGACCGCCCCGGTAACCAAGCTTTCATTTAGAGTTGAAGTGCAATCCCGGGGGAATCTAAGTAAACAGTTTGGAAGAAGCAAAACAAGTTTGAAAACTCAATTTCAGCATTTGCTATCTATAGTCGGAAGTGTATCCTAATTATTTTGTGAAACCCTGTCTATGATCTATATATTTGCTTATCTACAACCACATAGTATGCTAAAATTTAGTTCAATTACGAAAAGTATAGTTGAAAATTCCCCTTCAGCAATTTTCGTTAATAAACAGAAATATACCCGAATTATTTTATGCAGCCCTGTATATGATCTATAGAATTTATACACACCAAGGTAATATTTAAAAAATAAATAAAAAATGCATACCACAACTGAAGACGCACTTCCAGCAATTATCGCTCATATAACAGTACTGTAATCGTATTATTTTATGAACCAGAACTGTAAATGAACATATTCTACGTTAAGCATCTTGTAGTGCGCCTCAATGATGTATATCGATTTCAATATATTTGAAATAATGTAACATCAATAAATTACGTTAAACCGATTTTTCTACATAGACCATAATGTAGCGGTTCTTTCTTCCAACGTATTCTTTTGAGTATCCCTGTAAACGAAATGTTTATGCTACACACTTCGTTTACAGTAGCGAAAATACCATAGGAAACTTTAATAACATATATAAATTACTAATAAGCATTTTCTCAACTAATTGAAAAAGTGTTCTGGCCAGCAGTCGAACCTAAGACCTTTGGCTTAAATTATCAGTGCTCTACCTATTGAGCTATGTGAACGACAACCGGCCGACATAATTCACTCAGACAACTTTTTTCTAATAGCATCTTGTCTGTATTCTGAAACTGATCAACAGATTATACAGCGGGTAATGGAACTCCATTAAACGATGAATACTTCGATACACTTTATTATTTATAACTCAATCATAGCGTTAAAAATAATAAAGTGCATAAACGTGTTTCTGTGGTACATAACTACGCATTTTTCTAAGTTTTCAACAATTAGATTTTGTGTATTATCGTCTAAAACTGTGGTTCCCAACCTTTTTCTCTCACGTACCCCTTGATTAGACTTTTCATTTATGCGTACCCCTTCTCGCATAAACCCGTCCCAAATATTTTTGTTTTTGCTCGTTAGCAATGTTCTTATGCTAGTTACCAATGCTAGATGCACTTCTCTTTAGAATTCCAGTTTTCAACTACTTATCCATTTTGAACCATAACACAATGTAAACATAAAATCACTCACAACACTAAATATTAGCTAAAGATTGCAAATTAAAGAATGATGCTACGCCCATTAATACACGTTTATAAGTTTAGGCTTATGCTAACCCAGTTGAACACTTAAATGAGGACCTCTTTCTTTCAAATGGGTTTTTAATGAAATCGTCGAAGCAAGACAGCCCCGATACGATTTATGTTTTATCTAGATGTTGCTGGAACCTCTAGAAAGCGAAGAACAGTACAAGAAAAGGAGGGACAGATTCAAAATCGCAAGATTTTATTATTGAGTGGCGAAGATATTGGCAACAAATGATCAACCACGTACTATGTCTAGATATTTTTCTTCATTTTATGTGTGAATAGACGATTTTATTTTTACACAAATGTCTGTTTGTAAACGAAGAGTTTACAGGTTTGCTTTCTGTTTTCATTTTAACTTTTTTTTTTCGCTTTACGCCATTACCAATGTAATTTCACCTTGTCCACCATGGGTACGCGTACCCCAATGTTTAGAATCGCTGGTCTGAAACAATTTTAATTGCAGAAAATGTTCTATCAACTACAACCGATGTTACTGGGCAGAATTTGTAATATCTCCATCACCTTTAAAAAAAAAATGTAAATTAAATTAAATTAAACTAACACATGCATTTTTACATTGAATAAAAAATTAGATTTCCCTCTGAATTTTCCTCATCTAGCAGGCTCAGGGGTTACGGAAATACACTTTTGAACACTTTTAAACGTAGTGAAATGTGTGTATGATTTCGGTTCGCCTCTCTGTTCGTTTTCTAACTCATAAATGTACTCCTCTTTTTATACTGAAATATGTTATGAGACATTGATATTGATACATATTATTGAGGTCTATCGTAGTATGTTCTCTATTAAAAGCCAAGTACGTAGCATTAGTAGTTCGTTTACAGGGACACTAAAAGAATTCCGTTAGATTATTAACACTTTACAGCATACATGAAAAATGTTTATGACTTCGGTTCGTCTATCTGTCTGTCCGCGCTCTAACTATCATAAATTTATTTCGATTTCTACATTATTGATATAGGTTATTAAAATTTTCCATGGCAAGTTCCCTATTGAAAACGAAGTATGCAGCATTTATTGTTCGTTTACAGCGGCACTCAAAATAATTCCGTTAAATTATGGTCTATAGGGGAAAATCATTTCCAGTGTTCTTTAATGATCTTATCGTATTTCAAACATAATGAAATTTATTTACATTTATAAGGTGCAGTAGAACATGATTTCCGTATAATGCGGAATGCAAAGAATTTATCATTCATTTACAGGGTCACACAACACATTTCAATTATTGGGAAAATCGTTTGCATGGTAATTTGATGATGTTACACTTTTTCAAACATGATGAAATTTATATTATTACTGAAGTGCATTACAAGATACTTACTGTAGAACATATAGTGCGTAGCATTTATCATTCATTTATTTACAGGGACACTAAAAAAATTCAGTTACAATGCTGTCTAGTGCCACAACTGCTGGAAGCGCGTTTTACACTTTGGTTTGCGTTTTTTAGTTTAACTAAATTTTTAAAACATACTACGTGGTGTGTATAAATTCTACAGATCATATACAGGCTACAATAAATAATTCTAAAGAATTACTATCTACGGTCGTAAATTACTTAAGAGTGGTTTTTAATTATGTAATTCATTTTCCAGCTGAATTATAGTTAGTATACTAAAATATGTTTGTAAAGCATCTACGCAAAAAATTGGATACATCGCCGTCTATTGTTGGTAAATGCTGGAAGTGCGTGTTTAGTTGTGCTATGCATTTTTTACTTGAATTAAATTTTAGAAAATAATAATATGGAACTTTATATGTGGTGTGTTTAAAAATCTGTAGATAATATACAAGGTTGTTCAGAAAAATGCTAGTACATTCCCATCTATTGGTGGAAATTGCTGAATATGAATTTTAAACAGCGTTACGCGTTTTCTAACTGAACTGTATTTCAGCATACTATGTAGTACATATACAAATCTATACATCATATACAGGGATGTAGAAAATAATTCAAGTACCTTTCCGTCTATGGACATATTGTTGCTGAAATTGAATTTTCAAACGTGTTATGGATTTTCCAAGTTAATTTCTTAAGATATCTTCTTTCACCTTATTAAACCTCCGTCATAGTATTCTGAAAGTGTTTCATTATCTATGTTTGACGCATGATTTTTCTTCCTTCTTGATCGATATTTTACTTATAACATCATTTAATAGAATATCCTTCTATTCCAGTTTTGTGATGACTTGAATTTAAAAAAAAATGAAATATGTTTCTATCATGCAGATATTTTACTGAAGATTTCTATCATTTAGCATATCTTTAGTGAAGAAAATTGAAGAACAGTCCGAGCTTTTCAAAAGTATTATTCGGATATAGTTTTGAAAAGAATTACTAGGGGATTTTTAAAGAGCAAACTGAAAATGCTGAAGCTAAAAAGTTAAAAATGTGCATTTAAATGCGATTTTATGACATGTTATGCATTTAGATGCATTAATAATAAAAGGCCTTAAATTCTGCAATTGCTTAAAAATCCGCCGTTTATTTATAACATTAAAATACATAGTAAATATCCAAAGTAATAACAAATCATTTTGCATATTCACGAAAATTAAGTTTGATTTAACTCTCGCATGCATGGACTATTTTCAAATGCATGGAAAACATATATTGCACTTGTACACAGGGTAATACTTTCTAGAAATTGAAGTTCACCTACTGTTTGTAGTCGAAACTATTCATCAGAAAAGCATGAAATTTGGAATGCGTCTAAATGAAGGGAAGCGAAAGATATTTAACAGGAAACAAAATGGCCAACAAAATTGATTTTTCAATAGTTTTACAAAATACAAACATATTGTAAAATTGGTTTATCAAGATAAATACAGTTTAATATGTTGGCCATTACTATCAGATACCGTTCGAAATCGCAAAATAGCATGTTCAACAATAGCGCGAAGCAAATTCTTAGACATGTTGAGGGCGTGACAGAAAATAATCTCCTTGAGTTCTAGCAATGTTCCGTCTACAGTCATTGCACCTCTGTGAATGCTTTTCAAAGCTCGAAACCTCCGCAAAGCTTCTAGTGCGGAATCACTATTTTGATTTTTTTTTTTTAAGTTTCACCAGTAAAGCATGATCTTGTAAATTTCATTGCATTTTACGTGGAAAAGACATGAGATGTCAAAAGATCCATGACATCTTTTTATTTAATATTTTGATTGTGCGTGTGCATATACATCACGTGGTTGCTAAAATTTGCATATGTACCAAATGTTTATCAGAAAAAGCCCTCGGGTGGCCATTTTTAGTATTTTTTTTTCCTGCATCCCTTCATTTAGACGCATTCCAAATTTCATATTTTTCTCATGAATCGTTTCGACTACAGGCAGCTCTCAATAGGAAAACTTTAATTATGTACATTCTGTATATTTACAACGTATTATTACGAGGGGAAAATGATGATTTTTTAAAAATCTTATATTTATTACAAAATTATGAAACGAAAACCTTAAGAGGCTTGCTGGGAGTACAAACTCATTATTATTAGTTAGCAGATAGTTTTTACGTGATAATTTCAACTTTACGTACGTTCACACAAAGTGGAAATTTAAAATTTCCTTTTGGGTATGTTTATGTTTAGACATAACAGCGGAAATTCCTTGAGTAAATCTTCTTTTCCGCAGAACAGAAACAAACGTCTCAAAGATAAATATTCTAAAAGAAAATGGTTCTTCCATCTACTGCAGTATTTCGCAAGCAGTATTGAACTTCGTTTAAGGTTTGTAGTACATAACAAAGGAGTAAAAAATAGATATGCATAATTCTGTAAGGGTTGTTTTCATTAAAACCTCATATGAAGTTATTATGCATGAGAAGACTAAAACAGATTAATTCGTATGTATTTTCTTCAGATTAAAAAATAACATAATATTATAAATATACGCGGTAACTTAAAAATTCTGAAAGCAATTTCTAAAAAGTACTATTCGGTATAATATGCACAATTGTGTAAAATATGCATAATTCTGAAAGGGTTGTTCTTCAATAAAACCTCACATGAGATTATCGTATATGAGAGGACTAAAACGGATTATTTCTGATGTATATTTTCATCAGATTATAAAAATAACACACCATTACAAATATATGCAGTAACATAAATATTCTGAAAGCAATTTCTAGAAGGTACTATTGTATATAATATTTACAATTGTGTAAAATATGCCCAATTCTGTAAGGGTTGTTCTCCAATAAAACCTCACATGACATTATCATACATGAGAGAACTAAAACAGATATATTTTATCATCAGATTATAAAACTACACAACATTATAAATATATGCAGTAACATAAATATTCTTAAAGCAGTTTCTAGACAGTATTATTGCGAAGGATAATTAGCTAAAACTTCCTTACTTCAACAGTTTCGTCATTCTGTCTGTCTTTAAAGCTTTTAGATTAGGCATCATGCTGCTTCCATTCTGATGCGGCTGCTGAGCGTCTGGTTGCTCAGGGGCACGACTAGAAATAGAGATAAAAAAGAGATTAATGAAATATTAAATGAAGTACAGTAGTAGTATCGTACAACTTATAAACAGAAAAGTGCAGAGTTTAGTGCCACTTATTAACATTTTGGACATCTTCTGCTATCAAGAAATAAATTATTAAAATAATAATAATAATGATAAACTTTTATTATAATGTATTAAAAAGGGAAAGTTTTTTGAAAGACAATTGATTGAAATAAATATATTTTTTAAAAGAAATAAATTAAATTGCGAGTGATTTTTTATGAGTTTGTTTTTAAAAAAAATAAAATGGATATAAATGAAAATCCAGCCTCCATGCAGAAAAAAAAAATCGATCAACATTTTCGTAAGGATCGAACCCAGATCCATTCAGTCACTGCGCGGAACTGAAAGATGGCGAATTTAACAACCATCCTATGGCTCAAATGAAGAACATCAGCTTATTTCTGAAGCAATCAAGGACATTTACATGATCACATACATCATGATATTTACATACCCTTATTGGACAAATGATTTTGCCCAACGAAGGGTGGTGGAAGTAAATTTCAAATCTTTTTTTTTTTACAGAATATTGTATTCTCACTGGAAATACGTCATAATACCAAAAATTAGGTCAATTGTAGAAAAGGAAGTATGTTAAAATTGTATTGCAAAATTTGAGCCGAACGGATATACAAAGCAAGTTAAATAAAAACTTGCAATAAATAAATTACAATAAAAAACTTTTGCTTTCATTTTCTGGAAATTTAATTTTTGTTACGTAATAACTTTTTCCACTCATGTCGTAATTTGAATTTTTATTTCAGATAAAGTATCATTTTTCCTTTTGAAAAAGTCTCTTTATCAGTTTTTTAATAAATGTATTATAATATTAAAGATTTATATACTGTCGACCAATAAAAGAAAAAAGTGAGATAGAGAGAACAATCCCATACCTTTAAATTATCAAATTGTCCCAGAAAAAAAAGAAATAAAACGGAAATAGCCATTCCATTTCAAAATATGCCTCCTTTCAGTTCATGATAAAAATAATAATAATAATAAATTTAGGGGGTCGTTTTCATACAGACGTTTTATCAAACTCTGAACTTTGCAATACGAACACTTAATTTTGTCATCATATTTAAATGTTTCGGTAAATTTTACATTAGGATACCAAATCGGAAAACCATTTAGCGAAATATTTTATCAATTATGGCAATTCGAAGTCTTCAATTTTTAATGTTGAATTCATTTTTACACTCTTTTATTTAACTTAACTTCGTTCATGTATGTAAAGATGGAATTTTTAAATCGATTTTTCACTCACTTCCTGATTTGCTAGAATTATAAAACTTATGTACACATGTGTCTTTTCGATGACAATACAACCTTTTAGATACAACCTATATAGAAATACAAAACTGAAAATGAGTAAAATTCTAGATCTCTTTAATGAAATCTACATCTTTTTGGTTCACAACAAGTATCATTCACTTTCAAATATCTGATTTGTTTAGATTCAGTGATCGCCAAATATCTTTGAAAAAATATCTCTGTTAAAAAATTATCAAAATGTATTTTTTTTAGAAGAAATCTGCAAATAAATAGTAGCAATTTCTGAAGACCTGATTAAAATTATAGTGAATTTCCGGAGGCCTATAGGGTCATTCTCTGCAAAAAGGAATATTTCACTAGTTATTACGATTTTATAAAATGTGAATAAAAAATATTTCACATATATTTTTAAAAGTTTTTTTTCTTAAAATAATATGAGGGGAACTTCATAATTCCTAAAAATTGATGATTTAAAAATGCATAGATTTAAAATACATAGAACAGATTATTTAATATACCATTCATCAGGAGAATGACGGAGAAACAGGGAGATGACTATGAATAAAAATATTCTTCGAAAACATGACTTTGGAAAACGTACTAAAACTTTCTAACTTCTACACAGCCTCTATCTCATTGGTAACAAGTGAGTCATTATTTGAGGTTGGCTTCAGAGTCATTCATAAGAATATTTATAATTATTATTTAAAAAAAAAAAAACAGGAGAATAATGTTAGAGACATATGTCGGAACTTTTAGGTAGCTTTCAATACAAAAAGTTACCTATTGTAGCCGTTTGGAGGAAAGCAATTCCAAAAAAATTTTGGTATATTTTCACCGATCATGACCCTTCCAGATCGCCAAACCACACTCCGGTCAAATGTTGATTTATATATATTCATATATATATATATATATATATATATATGACGTATGTCATGCTGTAACTCTCTTATTTATAAACCGATTTGGATGTAACTGAGCATGTGTATAGGACATACTATGGTCTCGACCGAGTTCGTTGGCCAGCTTCATCCGTCACAAAATGCACAAAAAATTTATAAATCGAAAAAATTGTTTCTGATAAGTGTTATAACGTGATACAAGGATTCTCGAACATTTTTTGTTTTTGCTATATCTTACAAAATGGCTGAGATATGGCAGTTTGAAATTCTTACGTGGCTGAGATTTTGAAACAATCTGATACTTGTTATGCTGTAACTCTCGTATTTATGAATAGATATGAATGTGACTGATCATGTGTACAGAATATACAAAGGTCTCGACCGAGTTTGTTGGCCAGCTTCATCCGCCATCTTGTTTCAAAATGGCGGCCAGCGAATTTTTTTTAAATTCAAAAACATGTACAAAAAATTATAAATTGAAAAAATTGTTTCTGTTAAGGGCTCGAACGTGATACAATGATTCTGGAACATTTTTGGTTTTTGCTATATCTTAAAAAATGGCAGAGATATGGCAGTTTGAAATTCTACGTTGGCTGACATTTTGAAACAATCTGTTTTTTGTTATGCTGTAACTCTCATGCAGAAATGCGCATTCAAATTCAGTATTAACGAAAACAGGGATTGAATCTTCTATAATCGGTTTCCAAGCAATTTAGTTTAGGATGTTTGAGTAAAATGAGTTGAATTTTTAAAAACATTGACTATGGACTGTGAAAGCTACCTTTTCCTACCGGTACAGGCCGGAAGGACTTTTTTCAAGGACTTTGTTACAGTATAGTTTTTCGGGTTTTTTTTCAATTATAAAGTCAGTAATTGTAATTACTTATTTATAATTACAACATACTATATTCTACATAGGTTCCTTATATTTGACTGACAAAAAATAGTTTTGTGGACAGACGGGCGAAATGCTATTATTATTGCATTTTACTATTTTTTATAGATATTTTTATGAAATGATATAGTGAAAAGATGGAACAAAAGTATTAGATTAAGATATTGTTACAAAAAGTAACAAGATAAAGTAGGTTAATTGTTACAAAAAAAATCAAAATAATTATAGATTTAACAGGAATTTCATTTTCCCCCTTTTTGAGTGAATGACACTAACACTGTTAAGGTGTCCAGATAACAGATCACCAAAACTGGGACAAAAGTGGGCAAAAAATTATCGCCTCCACCCCCACAGATAGCCCTAGATATAGAACCTCTCCTTCGCCGTAAAAAAAGCATACTTTTTTCTTCTGCTTTTAATTTTTTTAAATGTTAAAACAAACGTAGCCTTTATTGTCAGACCATAGGTCTGGCTTCCCATCAAAAATGGCATTTTTGTCAATATGATAGCTACCAAAATATTACTCGCATTAACACCCAAATTGGACTGGAACTCGATAGTTTCAAGATCTCACCGATGATTAAAAATTCAAACTATCTGTCAACCTAAACACCCCGAAACGTCCTCACAAAAATTTGCATTTTTTCCATAGAGATAACGTTATTGTTTAATTTTTAATTGAAAAAATAGATCCAATGATGCAAGTATCATGCATTTTAATTACATTGTTGCCGGCACACAGTGGATCGAAGTATAGGTGGTGTCGAACATAGGATTATAACGATATGATAAGCCCATATGATGTCTTTTGTTATATTTAGGTGTAAATGAGTATAATAAATAATACTAAAAATAAGTTTCCGAGCAATTTTATATTTTTCTACTGCATACAAGGATTTAGATAAATGCTGGATAACTGTACTAAAAGCTAAACTGGAATGTTACATTTAAAAAAAGAAATATCTATTACAGATACTTTGGTTTAAATCGATTTCAGTCGATTTTAGATATAACTGTAATTAGACTTTTGGGTACGTGTAAATCACAATTGGAATCCAAAATTCATTTTACATTAATATGTAAATAGTATTTTGATGGTGCTTCAAGTCAAAACATGTATAAACAAAAATTTGATGAGGAATGCTCATTACAATCAGATAGTTCAATTTTTATTACTAATTTTGTCCTTATTAGGTTATTATATATGTCAAAGTTTTTTGGCAAAATCTGACTCCATCCTTCACTAGATATTGTCGGCTTGTTAGATTCGAATTTGTGTGCCAGAATACTGATATATTAAAAAAGGAGTATCAGCGAATGGAAGAAGTATTAAAAAATTTAAAGACTACAGCACTTACAAATATGACCATTGATCACGAGATGCATTTAACCATGATTGATGGAAAAGTTATTACTGCAATTTCTAATACATCATCATGTTCAAAATGTTCTATTTATGGTGCAAAACCCTTCGCAAATGAATAACTTTGATAAAATTGTTAAAAGAAATGTAAACGCATCCTCATACAGCTTTGGTGTCTCCAGTCTCCATTTAAGAATACAGTCTATGGAGTATTTGCTTTATACATCTTACAATTTATCATGTAAAGTATGGAGTGATAGAACTGAGGACCAAAAGAATGAAAAGAAGAAAAGGTGAGAAATACGAAGAGAACCCTGAAAATAATTAGTTTTGCTAATTGATGTCATTAAATATGAAAGTGGTTTGACATATAATAGAAACATTTCGAAAACATTTTTTGATGAGTTTGAAAAGACAGATACCAGTAATAATTCGATTACTGGATTGAACACAGAACTTATTAAACATTTTTCATTTATAATGCAAGTAATCTGTTGTGAAGAAGAAATTAATGCAAAAATAATTGACAATTCCACGCTGTAAACTGCTAAATAATGTGCCTCAAACTGTATGTGACATTATATGCCAGATTCTGTACGTAAATTACTGTTCATGGATAAGGATAATTACAAACATTTCTGATCCAATTGGTTAATTGTCAGAAGAAGATAGCAAAGCACAAAATAAAGAGTTTCGAAAGTATCGGGAGTCCCATACGAGAAAAATAAGTCGAAGGGCGTACAAGGAAGATTTATTGCTGGAGTTGTTAAGGGGACAGTGGACATTAAAAACGAAAACCTTCAGTTTTCAATGAATTCACTTGAAAATTGACAAGCTTATTAATGGCAAGCTCAAATAGTTATATTCAAAATTTTGTGTTAAAATAACAAAAAGTTTTTAAAGTATTCAGTTTTTAAATTTTTAAAATAACGAATAATTGACCTATTTTAAAATGTCCCATGCGTATTTCTTTTACATAAAATATGACAATATTTATTTATGAGCTATTTTATATGCTTTACAATGAAAGTTGGCATGAATTGTAAAAGTTCGTGGAATATAGAAGCAGAAAAAAAACATTTTTATAATTATGCCTTGTTTTTTCAAAAAATGAGCCATTTATTTCCATATGCACACAAATTTTAACACAAAAAACACCTTAAATGCAACTTTTTCTGCTAATATTTATTTATTATGGTATAACCTATATACATTATAAATTTCAAACGAATGCGATAATTAGGAATGCGCATGAAACATTTCAAAATTTAGAAATGTGCGAATTTTTTTATTTTGAGAAAACAGCATTTAAGTAGTAAAAACTGTATGAATATATAGAGATTTTTCAAATATAATAGCTTATATCTCTGTGAAGAAGCATAATAATTGAAAAATTCTTTTTGCATCAGATAAATTTGGCCATCTAATTTCATAATTCTCCAAATTAAAAAAAATCGAATCTTTAGTCGAATTTCTTGATTTTGGAACACCCCTGTCCCCTTAATAACTTCTGATCCCTTGATTTCCATTTCCTTACAGAAAGTAACAAACGTGCAAAGAAACAGAAAGTTTCCAGAAGCATTGAAACTTTTACTTTAAAATATAACACTTTATAACTGACATATCAGAGCATCTATTTAAAGTACATTTAACCCTCTGAGCGTCTGTGGGTTTTCCTGCATTTTTATATAAACTATTATAAAACCCAAGTTATATTAAATTCTATTTCGAAATATAATGCTAAATTATCTTTTCATATCTCTTAATCCTATATCCTTAAAACATAAGTTTCTTTAAAAAAATATTTTTGTCTATAGCTAATGTAACTGATTTTTTGGAAACAAAAAAGTACGTGTCAGCCGCTTAGAGGGTTTAAAGTCCATTTATTTTTTTAAGTGCGCAGGTTTGCGCACAAAATCCTTTACATGCCATTAAAGTATAGGGTTTTAGGAGTAATAACATGTGTTTGAAATTTCAAACAACTTTAAACAATTTAAGCTATACAATTTTGAATTTTATGATGCAGTTAATTTTATAGGTGTGATTCATAATGTGAAACCTTACGTAAAAGTCAAACAACATGTAATTAGTAATGATTTAATGTCTGTTTTAGGACATTATTAAAGATATTTTAAATTGAATATCTGTATAATTTACCTAGGTGCCATTTCCGAGCACATTAAAAAGTCACTGAAAATCGCAGAAAATTCCACTGTTGAAAGATATATTTTCCAAGTTACATATATGGTATAATGTTGCATAATTATTAAAATAACTATACATTCATATTTTGTAGAAATTGTTTTAAAATATTTCATTGCAAAATATTAGTTATTTAATGACTTATTTTTGGCCCTATGTTCGCATTTTCTTTATGATCGATCTAATGTGCGGCATGATTATGGGGTCAGCATTACTGACACACTTCTAACGTACGTGGCGACCATGTACATTTATTTGTTTATTTATTGTTTAATGCACTAACTTATTAGTAGCCAAATTAGATGTTACATTCTGTATAATCGTCAAATCAATGAAATTTAGGTTGATTTTCAATTTTTTTTTCTTATTTGTACTTACAGTACTTATATGAAATTTGGTACCTTAAGAATTTAGCCACATGCCACCGATTAATAATCAAGGAAATCGATAAAAATTTCATATCAAGTATGTACTCATTATTTGTTTGTATGTATGTATACATGTGTATGTTCATATGTATGTATGTTTATGTAGAAGAAAAATTCGCAATCGCGTTCGCAAATAATTAACGCATTTTAGTGAGCGTAACTTGCACAAATTTAATATTATTGTATTAACCTGCTTTTTTTTTATTTTTCGTGTGTACGGCAAACACTCACACTTGAATTCAAACATTTGCTTCTATGTTTATTTAACTACTGTTTGTATAATTAATTAGATAAACCATGTTTCTATAACTTACATTTGAATATAAAAATTCGCCTCCATATTTATATAACTGGCAGCCAATGAAAGCGGCAGATGACAGCACTCTATAGATCTCGACTTCTCTTCATCCAATCTTGATCCCGTGGCAGTTTGATAATTATTGGAAACAAGCCTATTTTGATCACGTGGTAGCAAGGAGGTTTAGAAGTATCGTCGCCTTTTTTTTTAGTGGCTGCGATACAACTGCTCTCATGCACTTAAAACCCCATTGTTGCCATCATCACTCGCGCTTGACGTCAATCTTGGCTGAGAACCCGATTACAAAGATTTAGCCTATGTATAACACCCATGTATGTATGTATGTATGTATTCATCCATTCATTATAAGTATGTATTCATGTATGTGTGTATTATTTATTCATTATAAGTATGTATTCATGTACGTATTCATAGTTCCATTATATGTTTGAATGCATCCTGAGAAGAATTTCTAAACATTTTCCGCCCAAAACAAAAAGTATTGATAATAAAATGCTTGAAAGTTTGGCAATAGCATGCTTATAATACAAAAGTACCGAAGTTGTTGTTTTTTTCTTGCTTAATTATACGGGTTTTTTTTTGTTATTTTTAAGTATAAATACTCCGTCTATCACATAAAAATAAAGTTATCATTTTTATTTATGCCAGACTTTTAACAGATATATAATTTTGTAAACATCTCAATTGGATGTTTCAATTATATTCCATATAATTTGACTGTCGGAGATTGCTCACATATTCAATGCAAATGATAAGATGATGTTTTTGCGAGAATTCAAAACACATTCCCTGTCCCACTGCAGATTTTTACTACTTTATTGAGCATTCTAAAGCAATGTAAAAGAACATATTATCCACAAATATCGAAACATCGGGTTTTCTGCTAAATAGAAATTTCTACGATTTTATGAGAGGGCAATCCAGGTACTTAACTGATGCGGAATTTCCTAAGCTACTTTTTATACTATGAAAGGCTGATACGGGAAAAACATTGTCGATATATCGATAAATCAATATATCGATATTTTAAAACTATTTGCCATCACTTACTATGATTACGTCAATATGACGATTTATTCACCGAATTGTATTTCTGCACGTAAATAGACTAAAGAAAAATTATTGACAGACTTTTGATATGCTTGATAAGTAAATTAGAAAAGGTAAAAATTATTAATGTAGCGTACAAGAAAATTCTTCGATTAGTTAAAACTAATATAATCAAGTATTCTGGAATGCATACCATACATTTAAATTAACTTTTCAATGGACTTTCGAGTATCATAATACATTTTCAGTTACAACATCTGATTGAGGTTTAAATTGATGTATTGCTTACAGCTAATTTTAAGAGATTTTGAATATTTCTAAGATAAATATGAGTATTTTACTACTGAATTTTTTTAACCAATGGTGGCTATAAAGACTTTGTCTAACAAAAGTTTTTTCTTTTTTAAAATTTAAACTATTGTTCTATATCTTTTATAATTAAGTAACTGCAGCTCGTCATTTACTGCGCGTATCAATATGCAAAATGTGTAAAACATTGTAAAGGTGTTTTGTACTTCAAATTATGACCTATTCAGTAATTATGGATTCTCCTGGCTATAAACTCAATTCATGACGTGGATAAAGTTCCGTAATAGGGTTTGCAGCCAGGGTTCACAGGAGTGATGTTTACAAAGAGATAGTTTCAAATGTATCAGTAAAATTATATAAATATCAAGCCATACATTTAAGTTCATGTCTAAACATAGTTTAGATAATTAATTATACAAACAGCATAGAAGCAAATATTTAAATTTGCATGTAAATGTTTGCCACACTCATACGCACAAAAAAAAAGAAAATATGAAAATATTACAACATTGAAATTAAATTTGCTTAAAGCGAAAACTCGGTAAAATACTTCATTTGGCTGCAAACCCGATTACGGAATCCAGGTTCCTTCAAAAATGTTTGAAAGGCGGTAGCCCAATCATAGGAAATTTTTAGAGACAATTTTCGTTAAGTTAAAAACAGAAAGAGTGGGATTAGAAGAGCTACAGCGTATGTGTGGTAACATACAAAAATATGAATACGATCGGATTGTTTTCATTACAATCATACGTCTCATACGCCCTTTTTACAAATATGTATCTTTACATATATCCCCATGTTATATAAAACTTTATCCCTAAATATAATAACAACGTAAGCATTAAATTCAACACCATTTAAGAACTAATTTCATGGAATAAAATATGTTTTCTTTAACATACTTACTTACACGTACTGCATATTTTAATATACTTGATTAAATTTCGTTTTTACAGAATTCTTTTTAAACACTTTTAAAACACGTCTTTACATAAAATAAGCTGTACATTTATATTAAAAATTCTATAGATAAAATAAAACAGGATATTTCTTTTAATCCTAAGAGTATAATACATCATATTTAATCGAATTTTAAATTTATGTTTATATTTTAAAACTACACTGAAGTTCTTAACTATAGCTCGTTGAAAATGCCCAACTTTTAAATTAAAAGTTTTTTATGAAACACATTTAGGAAAAATGTTTGCAAGAAAAAAGAGTATTTACAATAGTCTAAGGGTTTTCTTTTCTCTCTCTCTCTCTCTTTTTTTTTTTTTTTTTTTTTTTTGTAAGATATTTATGTAAGAACTGATTTGACGTAAGATAAAAAATAAATATTCAATAATATCCACTATATATTATTTCAAAACAATACATTGAAGAAAAAATTATGTATACAAAATCATTTTTGTATTAACTTTAACCCGAAAGGATTCGCACCTCTTTTTGTTACACAGAAGAGCGCGCGCCGAGTTTTTTACGCCGGTGACGTACTTTCTTCACAATATATGTAAAAAAAAAATGGATTTTTTTTTTTCAAAATATTTTGTACGGCATTTCTAACATTTAATCATGTGAGACCTTTTCAGTCCATTTAGTAACTCTGTCCCTTCTAAAATAATGATCAGGAAATTCAGATCTAATTCTCTTTCACAATTCTTCATCATCAACCTTTTTGTAATCTTCTTAATTAAGTGATTCCTTATCGGATTCTTCATCAAGGTCTATAATCATTTCATTTCATCTTTAAAATTAAAATAAAGATGAATTTTCAAATTATATTTTCGGTTCTAAATGAAAACAAGAGCACCAACACCGATCTAAAATACCCGAAATTTTTATTTTCTCTCATAATTGCAATAAAATTCGCTAGAAATGTCTATAATTGACGCGCAGGTTACCTTTAATGTTTGCATGAGCAAATGGATCATTTTGATTGAAATAGTGGATTACTGCGGCATATTTTTGTTACATCGGAGCCTAAAAGACACAATGCGCGTACTCCCGGATTACAGTGTTAATTTTAACTCACATCAGAGGAAAAAAAAATTTGTCCAAAAGTTACAAAATCCTATCATAATCAACAAATATTAACGAAAACATGCATGGAATTTATTTATTACACTCTTATAAATATTTATCTCGTATATAAGCCAGCAGAGCAACGTTACCACAGAAAAATATTCAGTCTCATCGATGCTTATAGCATCTAGTTTAAAAACCGCTTCTTGGGAAGGAAGAAGTCGAAAATAAAGTAATGTTTTTCGCATATTTGTGTGCATAGGTTTACATTAACTGTATACTATAGGAAAAAAACGTTGAACGAATTTTGACAAATAAAATATCATTAGAGTTGCGTTGAATTTCGAATGACATAGGAAAAATGATGATACGAAAATTCAATCTGTTGGACAGCAAGTTCAAAAATGCTGGGCTATTCTTTTAATCCCACCGAGATATCCATTAAATGAAATATGCTAATGTAAATGCTGTAATTTAACACGGCTGCAATTTATATGCCTCTAGTTGAAGACAATATTACACCGAAAAAGCATGCATTTTTACTATTTGACCTTTGCCATCTTATGTAGTTAGAAAATGACTTGAATGGCAAACTCAAGCAGCAATAAATTTGAAATCAAGTACTTTTCAAATGCAGATATGTTTATTAAATCAGTTAAAAATTTATGTGTCCAGTCCCAGACGCACAGATATTTTGATAAATCTACTATATTGTTAACTCCACTCATTGATGTAATAAATATTTGATTGTTTTTGAGTCATACCACTAACCATGTTAAATAGTATAGTGCTTTTTTTTTCTTTACTATAATCTTTTTTCCCTCTTGTTTTAACAATGCAAATTATTTTATAAAATGCAAAATCTAATCCATATAAATGCACTTTAATGCACATTTTATGTAAAGACATATGAATGATGTTATATTCCAAAAGGTATTTCAATTAAATTTTTGTACAAAACTTTATTCAATATTTTATTACAGAATCTAGGGGATGTGAGATCTATGAATTATCTTTTTAGCACCAGAGTGCGGTAACATTTATTAAAGTAAAAATAGTAAAGATTATAGATATACTTTAATTTCTATTTATATATTTATAATTAAGTCTTATAATTAAGTTTATATATTTATAATTAAGTCTTCAGTTTAGTTTTAATCTTTTCTAAATTAGCTATGGTAAAATAATTTTGTAAAAAAAAAAAAGGAAAAATAATTGATTGCAGTCACAAGTTATTTTCATTTTGATAAAATATCATATTTCAAATATTTAAAGTTTTGCTACTTGGCGAGATTAGTCATTCATGCATTATTTGACTACAGCATAGACTATAAACGTGCTTTTAAATCTAGTGAATTACGTTCTCATGCAATACATGCAATACGAACTGGCCACGTACCAGATTTCGAAGACATTAAATTAACTACATCAAATTGCAAAATTTATAAAAGCAGGATATTTTTAAAGGATTGTTCACAAATCTTCAAATATCCACTCAAAACGAAGTATGTGCACGTGCAATTCCGGCCGAGTATGCGATGCTGTTTTGACGTAAATTCCAGAACTTTAAAAACAATTATTTGGACTTCGTAATAGTTTTACTGATAAGGGCTTGTTTGAAGCATGAACTCTTATGATTTTATTTTGTGCTTTGCGTTGGTTATATGTTTGTTTTATTAGATGTCTGGATTATAAAGATCCTATTAATTATTAAAATATCATTTTCATTAAGTGCTGATTATTCGTAGGACATTAATTTGTTTTTAGTAGCCGTTATAACATTGATATGCTCATTTTCACTTATTTAGTTTGTTTATGGGAGATAATATTGATAAAAAGTAGTAATTTTTGATTAAGAAATTTTCACGTGCGAAGCACTCACTAAAAATAAACAGAAATAAATCAAATTATGCAATCCTTTCTCGGAAAAGCTGAAGTACATAAATGGAATGCAATTAAACATGCATCTTTTAAAAGCACTATAATACTTTACGTGATTTATTAGCTTCAGAGATTTTTTCCCAGAGATTTTATCCAAAAAATCTAACTTCATGCGTTTTTACTTCACAAAACGTGCCATATCACATGTTAAACGGGACAATCATATTCATATTACTTTTTCATTTGCCTTAGGTAGAGGTTTTCAAACGTTTTGACCTTAAATACTCAATAACTTCAACACGAAATGGTCACGTTTCTTGATATCTTCTGCAATAAGTAAATAAAAATATTTTTATAATTTATTCAATGATTCTTAACCTTGGATTTATATGTAGACACTGTGCGTCTAAAAAAAAGTGTAGCGATAGCACTCAAAAATAGTTAAACCAATTTTAAAAACGAGTTTTTTAGTAAATTTTTAATCTTGAAATATTGATCTAGATTATATAAGTATAATCTTGAAACATCGTTACATTTTGTCACTTTTATTTTTACAAAGGATTTCTTTAAATATTTTATAGCAGAAGGAGCACAAATATATTTATATTACTATTATGTTATCATTGCTAACACTTGCCTCCAAAACAATTCCTATTAAAAAGAAAGGGCCAAATCTGCTTCTCTACGATAAAAAGTTTGTCTCGAAAGGTGGAAATCTAATTTTATTTACCATATATACACGCATATAAGAAATTCCCTTTTATTTCGAGTAATAGAAAATGACAAATTCGCGCGTAAGTCAGCCTACTTTCATCTTCATCCGCGCTGTCAGGAACAAAAAATTATGCACTGGTTTTCAAAAGAAAACAAATGTTTCCAAAAAGATTTGGAAACAAAATAAAGATATATATGAATTCGATCAAACTAAAAGTGTAGTGTGTGTAATCTCTTTAATTCCTATTCTATGTCAGACTGACCAAACAATTCTGCAAAATCTTTTTATATCATTGGCACGTTCTCAATATACATATTATGTAAATCACATTCATTATAAAGTAAAAGTAATGCATCTTCCTCTATGCCTTAAAGTCAATTGCTGATTCAACATTTTTTGAATGATTCGATCTTATTTTCTGTTGGTATAGCGGTCCCGTACATTTTTTATTCATTTTGCAACCAATGTTTGTTTGGCTTACGTTTGTTTGGCTAACTAACAAAGAAACTCTTTCAAAAATGAACTTCTGATTTGATTGAATTATTAAGAATTTGTTTTCTTTGCTTTCTAAATACAACAATAATGATCCGTGCTGCATTTTCCTTGCTTCATAACCTTCGCCATTAAATTGCCGTTGCCGTGTTTTTCCTATCTTTTATGGTTCTCTTACCATGTTTGCGTGCCACTGTTTGCATATAAATGAGTATTCGCGCTCTTGTTATTCACACATTGCTCATAGTCGTAAAACATCCAGGATTCATTTACAATAAACAACTTTTACGTTGTATTAAGCTATTGCACCAGCAAAACTTGTCGCGTTGCTATGTTTAATAAATTTCTAGTATGTAACACAAAATTAAATAAGATAAATAATACTCCCGCCAAACATTGTAAATAAATAGATTTTTGTTTCAATTCTTTTCTGATAAACAAATAGAGACCAATAAAAATAAATCAATCCTTTAAATATTAAAGATTCGATTGTTCAGAATGAATAATGCTAAGATAGAACACTGCACCAGAATGTTTTCAGAAGACATTTGTTGGAGTCTAAGCAGTTAAGACAACAAAGGCCCCCCCCCCTGATAAATCCGCTGCAGATCTATGTCTATGCTTTCGAAGAAATATTTTCGAGTCTTATGAGAGACCAGAATTTTTTCCTGTGTTATATAAGAAAAAGATTCTCATTGACTTAAAACTTTTAGAAAATACTTTGATTGTCGTTTATGACATTGTTTTGTGGATTACGTGCAAACATTGTACTAACGAAACTTTACAATTTTTTAGCCTCATTTTAACGTTTTAGCAATACAAAATGACTCTTTCTTCAGTATTTGGTAATAAGTTTTTCTTTAATTTAAGTTTGAGATTTTAAAAATATATTTTTTTGTATACAATTTTAGATAACAAAAGGTTTTGTACATTTTCAGCTTTAAAATATACAGACAAATTGACTAATTATAGTTATTATAACGGTACTATATTATTCTACTCACTCTGAAGTACAGGGTTTAACAATTAAGGGTAGAAAAGGTGAAAACACTGTATTGTTCAATATATTTTATTTTCAAATATTTTCTCATTTTACATTTTTTCAATCTATTTCCATATATTGCAATATATAGGAAAATTGTGTTAATGAAATATCTTTAGATTTCTCTATTTTCAGTTTAGGATATTTTAGGCCTATTAAAAATTATTATGGCATTTCATTTAAAAGTTTGACAATACAATTTCGTGTTTAAACTAATTCAAAGAGTGTGTTAAAAATTTTATATTTTTAATCATTTCATTTTTACTGCAATATATTCATAAATATTAATTTTATATTCACAATAAAAATTCGTATTTTATAACTATTATTGTATTATATGCATTATTTTAATAATTTAGTTTAAAACATATTATCGGTAAAAAAAATAATATATTAATCGAAAAACAATTTTTGTAATAATTTTCGTAAAATCATTGAACGAATTAAAGCCATTACATATTTTTTTTTTTTAGAAATTGCAAGCATTTTAAATATTTCTTAAAGGGAAACATGCATTATTATGCATTATTTTCTTTAATTAAGATTTTTTATTTTAAGTCAGAAACTATATTTCCCTCGGGGAATAAATCCATTTATACAAGAGTTCGTAATTTCAAAAATCAATTAGTTTCATTTTCCTTTTAGATACATAAACCCACCATTACAAAATACTTACTTTTCCTTTTTTTGTGTCTGCATTGAGCTAAAAATTAAGAAAAGAAACTATTGAATAGAAAAAAATTCAGAAAATGTCAAAATAAAGAAATATATCGCATTAAAAAAAAGAAAAAAAAACTGGCGCAATTGATTTTTTAAAATAAATATACACTGTAAAATGGCTGAAAAACTTATGTGAGAGTGTGTGTGCATAAATATATGTGCATGGGCTTTTCAGTGTAGGCATTGTTAAGAATTTTGTAAATAATATTTTTGTCTATTATGTTAATCACTGGTTGACATCAAAATCCTCCTTATAAAAATTATGATTGTTTATAACAGATTTAACGATACAAAGTCCAAATATTGCGATGAAATTGCTCCATCACGGTGTAACATAAAAAATTTATTTTAGTGCCGTTATAGTATTTATTATCTTAATGGATGGAGGAATAAGGATCGTATAGTGAACTTTTAAATTATTTTAAATATTGCAGTTGTGATTAAAATAAGCAATTAACCCTGCACAATTTGTGCATCTGTTCTTTAGGTCAATATTTCTTAAGAAGAGAAACAATCATAATAATAAAATGAATTAAACGGTCTTACTTGATCTTTGTTGAAAAATAAGAGACTCATACTACTTGAAATAAGAACTCGTTTAGGTTAGGATCCACTAATGTTTATTACATTTTCTTGAAGAAGTAGGAAGGATGAGATGAAAGCTGCACATCAAGTCTTTAAAAAGTACTGGCTCAAATTTCGTAAAATTCGAAGAATCTTTAAAATATTCCTTCTGGCCGAATTCAATAAGGGATGTAGAATTAATGCAGAATTAAATTACCAGTGTGTTAAAACAAAGTACACAATAACTATTTCAGGAACAAGAATATGCAGCAGTTAGGTAATGGCTATAACTTCTCAAAAAAGAAAAAAATAATACCAGTCTCTTTTTTGTGATTATGGTATGAGAATTTCAATAAAAAGATGCAGATGCTGTGTAATATAAAATTTATATTAGGATGAAGCAACAATTCCTTGAAATAAAAAAAAACAGAGTTCTCAAAATGTAGAACAGAAAATGCAAATTATTGTGTAATATTTTCAAAATATAAATAAAGTTCTTGAATTTTAATTTCTAGAAAGAACACAGACTGCTTGCACACTATAATCATTACAAACATTTGTAGCAAAATGGCGAGAGTCAATGAACTTGGAGTGATATTGCAATAAGTAATTTAACTTTTGTAGAAGCAACCAAGAACTCAAAAAATTTATGTATGATAAAATAACTACAAAATCACATGAAAACTTGAGCTTCTATGAAGGCAATTCATTCATATTGAGAATAAGTGCAGGAAAATTAGTAATATGATGAGAACATAAACTTCAATAATTTAATTCCAATAAAATTTGCTTCAATAATTTTTTTTTAATATTCATAAAATATATCAATTTCATTTAAAAGTGCCAATAAATTAATAAAAAAATAACCCAAAATAAGAATAAGAACAACCATAGCCTCTTTAAATTTTTGTTCTCAAAAACTTAGAACAAGAACAATTTTCACTTTTTTCAAAAAAAATATTTGAATTCATCATGAATTATATTTTTTTTAACTTTATATATATAAAAAGCACCATATTTTCATTTGTTAACAAGAATAAATTCATTTTTTTTTTTTAATTTCATTCTTCATGAAAATTTGCATAAAATATTCAATAAATCTCATGTAAAAATACCAGAATAAAAATTAATTTCTGTTAAAATATCATTTTTCAATTAAAAATAAATTATTAAATATATGCAAGCCAGTTGAGAATAAAAGTTCCGAAATTAACGATATATTGCAAACATCGATCTTCTGTGGAGCACAAGAATATTTTTTAAACTTCTAAAAATTTAATAAAAATCGGCAATTCTTCAAATAATATTCCTTTTTTAATATGAATTAATTAATAGAGCATCAAATCTTCAAATATATTCTATTTTATAAGTTTCAAATTTTCAGAATAATTTTTAAGAACAAAATAAAATTTTCAACTTTTCTCTTCATAAAAGAATAAACGGCGCCAAATGTAACATAAAAATTTTATTTTAGTGCCGTTATAGTATTTATTATCTTAATGGATGGAGGAATAAGGATCGTATAGTGAACTTTTAAATTATTTTAAATATTGCAGTTGTGATTAAAATAAGCAATTAACCCTGCACAATTTGTGCATCTGTTCTTTAGGTCAATATTTCTTAAGAAGAGAAACAATCATAATAATAAAATTAATTAAACGGTCTTACTTGATCTTTGTTGAAAAATAAGAGACTCATACTACTTGAAATAAGAACTCGTTTAGGTTAGGATCCACTAATGTTTATTACATTTTCTTGAAGAAGTAGGAAGGATGAGATGAAAGCTGCACATCAAGTCTTTAAAAAGTACTGGCTCAAATTTCGTAAAATTCGAAGAATCTTTAAAATATTCCTTCTGGCCGAATTCAATAAGGGATGTAGAATTAATGCAGAATTAAATTGCCAGTTCATTTAAAACTTTTAAAATATTAAACTTAAAATTTACAACAGCATTTTTATAGAATAATTAAAAATTGAAAACGCGAAATTGATCTCCAAAGAATCAGCGCTACGGCGATTCTAGGATACGAGCGCTGGCACAGGCCAGCGGGCCTCCAGACCATACGACGTTTATCATAAATTTACAGCATCATTTTTATTAAAATTCTGTTGGAAAAATGCGCAACATTAGTATAAATACCCATAAAAGGGGTGCACAAATGTGACAGCAAGATTAATTTAAACTAATTTGATGATTATGAATTACGTGAAAATTAAAATAACAAATCAGAAAATGATTAACATTTACTAATTAAAAGAACCATTCTAATTTGTATTTGAAAGACACGCCCCCTTCGCATGCAGCGCCAAAACAAAACAGCTCCCGAAAACACAGGGAACAAGAGCGACGGTGACGCATGCGCAAAACGCACGAGCGGAGTAGAGCCGCCAAATGACGATGACGTCACAACTCAGCGCCGATTGAAATGAACTCAAAGCGCGAAGATGCCTCGCAGAGAAAACAACATCGCCGATTCAACGAACGCAAAGCACAATGAGGGGGGAGACGGCCTTGCCAAAAAAGCAACGTACAAGGTGCGCGACTGCCGATAAATAGCTTTTAAGGAATGGCAAATTAAACTGGAAAGGCTATAAAATAGAAATACATTGAGCTGAAATAAAAATAATTAAAAAAAAGATAAAACTGTGATATATCTTTATCACACACGGAAGGGTGGGTCGTCTTTAAAGTTAAACTAGTTTTCTCTTGCTAAAACATGACCGCTAAAAGCATTCTATTCTTTTAATTTTGGATTCGCTTGCGCGTTTTTCTTTTTTTGTCATTTTCTTATGAAAATGATTTCCATTTTCTTATGAAAATGATTTCCACTTTCTTTTTTAATGTCGATGATCTTAATTCCTGCATGTTCAATCTCAAATGATATTCCGTATTTTACTCTCAAAGGAAATTTGCGTAGCGTCTCTGTTGATAAGGAACATGCAGAGTGCGTTGTTTAAGTTAATTTACTTTGCCAAACTGCTAATTTGCTTTATTTTAGAGTCTGAAAAGCCTATTGCTCATGGTGATCGTATGAAGGAAACGTAGTTATAGCTTCAAAATTTATTGGAAAAAACAAACAAACAAACATTGAGATCACATCACACATCATCAATAGAACATGTGTGACGACCTCAAATTTATAGCACTGATAACTGGGTTACATCAAGGTTTCATAAAATGCAGTTGTTTCTTATGTGAATGTGACAGCCGAGCAAGAGACAAGCTCTTCTGTGTGACGAAATAAATGGCAGCTGCATAAATAAAATATTTTTGGTGGGGAAAATGTTGCACACCAGACATTAGTTGACAAGACAAAAATATATTTACTTCCTATCCACATAAAACTTAGATTCATTAAAGAGTTTGTCTAAACTATGAATAAAGATGGTGAAATATTTGAATATTTGATACAGAAGTGTCCACGTATGAGCGAGGCCAAAATAAAATAAGTTTGTTTTGTTAGACCTAAAAAAATCCCATTTCCTGATCCTACTTTCTAGCCATGCCTGGCTACAAATAAATTAAGTGCTGTCGTAAAAGTAAGACGGCTGCTTTTGAAAGTATATAAAAATACTTGGGAAAACAGAATATCTCAAAATTATCAAAATACCGATGAGTATCTACTCTCCTCACTTAGGGCATCGGGATATAATATGTCTCTAAAACTGTACTTCATACATTCTCACTTGAGTTTTTTTTCCGGATAATATGGGAATAGTTTCTGATGAACATGGAGAAATTTCCACAAGAACACCCGTAGCTGAAGTGGAAAAGACATACAGCTGCAAATGGGATGAAAAAATGTTAGCAGATTATTGCTAAGACACTTATAGGGAAGGCAAGAAAAGAGAAAATGTCGACGAAATAACCAGTTCATGGTAGACTTTATTCATTTCTTAGCTAAAATATTGAAAATAAATCATTCTTGTTTTCATTGTCTTGTAGCATTGTAGATGTTCATATTATTTTTTCATTTTATACTGTAATGTTTATTATTTTAAAATTGCATCTCTTGAAAACGGTACGTGATAAAGCAAATTCGATGACATATTTAGAATCAGGAATGTCAAATTCATAAAGTTCATCCATTTTCTTTTCAGGGAGGAAACATTTGTTTTTTGTGCTGTCCAGTGAGGCTTTAAGAATTTTTCTAGATGTTTAAGAATTAAAAATTGTGTTTTATTCTGAAATACCTCAGTTATAGGAGAGTCTATGCGTAGGAAAAAGAGCAGTTTATAGTTACTAGGAGTCAACAAAAGTGGCATACAGTAGCGTTTCAATTAGTATTTCGCCAATTTTTTTAGTTATAGGCAAGTTGGGGACACTGTTTGTGGCGTCTTAATTTTTGTATATATTTTTTAGATTCAGTCATACTTTACAATCCTTTGGCACACTCGAGTATGTGTATGTGAACATGTAAATATGTATGTGTATGTGAACATGTAAATATGTATGTGTATGTGAACATGTAAATATGTATGTTATATGAACACACAAATGATAGCTTTACTGTACGTAGGATACCGCAATACGTACAATACCAACTGTAATGTAAGACTGAGGCGTCACATTAATTTTATTGTGAGGTCACATCCGGAATGTGTAATTATCTGTTATACATAGTAGGAAATAGATGATTTTATATAAAATACAACAACTCCTCGTTATATCGTGCCTTCCGGGAGACAAGAAAAAAGCGCGATATAATCAAGGACATTGAAAAATTAAGAAAGATGATAACTCATAAGTTTCTATCTGAACGCTGGTCGTAGGTTGTGTTCCACGAGCGAACACTAGTACTGCGCATCGGCAAATTGTTTTGTACGATATACTACATATTCCCGTCACTGCATAGGTGTGTGACGTGTGTGGGGAGAACTAGAACTCCTATAATAGAGGCTGACACATCCTCGTAGATTTCGTACCCGAATTGCAGCCCAGTCGAAAACCAAGCTAATCAGAACCGACTCTTAGGCAACCCCAACTCCGGCTGCGGTAGATTGATGCTGAGCTGCGTACCAATAATGCGAAACAAGATGGATATGCGTCAGCTCCTATTATAGGAGTCTTAGGGAGAATTAGGGCTCATACAATCTGGGCTGACTCACGCCGCCATTTAATTCCCCATAGGAGAAGAACGATTGACCCCGCCGCGTCGTGCCGCGTGGGTAACAATCACTGATTGGTCTATGTGGGCATCAAAATGCTTGATGATTCAGGCTGTATTATAGTAGCCCTAGGGAGAACACTTTCGGTCTGAGGTAAGGCAGGTATGTGCCGTACGAATTGAGTAAGCTGTTTTCCTGGGTTCCGCTGCGCGGCGGCTCTACTACGACAGTATTGCCACTATTAAAGTTCCATCGCTCGTATATTGTCCTTTATAACTGTGTTGTACTGTTTTAGTCAATATTATCAAATTTTCCATTTAAGCGATAATTCCGTAACACGGGTTCCGTTTTAACAGGTTTTAATATAGTGCTCAGGTTGTCTCAATTTTCAAGCGCTTGTTCGGCTTTTCATCTTCCTGCTCTGGTTTCTGCGATACTATACCAGTCAAAACTAATGAAGAGTATGTAGATATATCAAAAGATATACATAAGAATATCGGTAGAAGCTTTATTTCCATAAAATTTGCCTTTAAATAACACCTGAAGATAATTTACTCCATAAGAAATCCCTATAGCGCGTCCAGAAAATCCTTGCTTTTAAGCATTTAAGAAAACGTGTCTTACACCACTGTGCTTTTAAATGGCTTAATTATTATTATTAAGTGATGAAGAAAGTAAAAAAATAGTTAGTGATAATCCTCCTATAATCTTAGAAAAATAACATTTTAAATGATATGCTGCTTTTTTCATTTAATGACAAAAAAATTTATTTTACAAGTAAAAAATGCCCAGAAGAGTAAAATATCACTTCTTTAAAATGTAGCAGTTAAACAAAGCTAAACGCTATGTGTAAATTTTTAATTTTGAGAAAGTATCGATTGAATTTTCACATTATGAAATTTTCATATTGCGATTTATTTTTGGAGGACCATAAATTCGTTAAATAGAAGTTGAACTGTGTATATATGAGTGCGTTTGTATGTATGTGTGTGTCTGTGAATATGTTTGTGATTATTTTTAATATGGTGTTCTTAATCAAATTTTTTTACTTTAATTATATGACACCAGTTTATCAATGCTTTTTACAACATTATATTCGCATTATTGAAAAATTAGAGGATATCTCTAAATCTATATCTAAGTGGAAAGTATCTAATATTAAAAATTTTTGACTTTCACAAAAGAATAATTTTTATTTCAAAATACTTAATTTACATCTATGAGTATTTTAGCATTGGCTGTTTGAGTAATTCAGTATTTGCTAAACTTTTAATGTTTAAGAGAAATATGTAAAATATATATAACAAAAACATTAATTGTAAAATGAACAGGACATAAACTGAAATTAAAAGTAATTCTTTGAGATTTTCTAAAACATATGTCAGAAATCATAATTACCAAACCAAATTTTAAAACTCTAGAATTTGATTTATAAAAAGTAAATAAAATAAAATTAACATCTTCGGCCACGAAATGAATAATGTTCAACTTATGTGTAAATTTACCTTGTTTACCTATTTCTCTTACAAACAAGTGTATTCTTAAGCCAATTTTAAATTTCCGTTTCAAGAGCAGGGAAAATTGCATTAAAATTCAACGAATGACTCTTGAAATTAGCGTATTCAAACAGACAGGAATCTACGCGGACTTTTACTTTACATAAATCAATTCAATTAATAGATTACATACGTATTAAATATTTCTAACAGGACAAGTGACTTTAAAGATTTTAATTCCCATTTTTATTTTCTTTTTAGCGACAGCGAACATACAATTTTATTTTTAGGCACAATGCTGACAATATTTGATGAAATAACATATATTTACTATGAATATTCTTATAAATCTGCATTCAAAATTGCATTAAAATTCAACGAATGACTCTTGAAATTAGCGTATTCAAACAGACAGGAAATTACGTGGACTTTTACTTTACATAAATCAATTCCATTATTAGATTACATACGTATTAAATATTTCTAACAGGACAAGTGACTTTAAAGATTTTAATTCCCATTTTTATTTTCTTTTTAGCGACAGCGAACATACAATTTTATTTTTAGGCATAATGCTGACAATATTTGATGAAATAACATATATTTACTATGAATATTCTTATAAATCTGAATTCAAAATTGCATTAAAATTCAACGAATGACTCTTGAAATTAGCGTATTCAAACAGACAGGAATTTACGTGGACTTTTACTTTACATAAATCAATTCCATTATTAGATTACATACTTATTAAATATTTCTAACAGGACAAGTGACTTTAAAGTTTTTAAGTCCCATTTGTATTTTCTTATTAGCGACAGCGAACATACAATTTTATTTTTAGGCAGAATGCTGACAGTGTTTGATGAAATAACATATATTTACTATGAATATTCTTATAAAGCCCTTCTAAAGATTCTGTAAGATATTCATAGTTTTCCAATTTTTGCTTTTTCATCCTATTAAGTATAATTCCTTCAGTGTCCATTCCATTGCTTTTTATAATGTCTTATCCTTTGTTTATCACATGTGTTTTCATTTTTAATATATATATATATATATATATATATATATATATATATATATATATATGTATATATATGTATGTATGTATGTATAATCAATATGATCATTAATATTAAATATCTTTAAAACAGTTCCTTATTTTCAAGAAGTTTTCAAGTAGCAAGTCATTTTCAGAAAATCTAGAGTTTTATCAAAAAATAAATGTTTCCCTAAATATAAAAATACCGAATGTATTTCATTCCAGTTACTTTATGTTTCGGCAAATGTTTTATTCTCTTTGCGGTTTCTAAAGAGTTAGAAATGATGAAACCGGAAACGTATAATTGGAAAGCGGAAACGCAAAAAAGTGGGTAATCGAAATTTAATCACAACTCAAAATTTTTTCTTGGGAGAAACATTTTGTCTTTCTAAAATAGATGGATTTTTTTTAACCATGTATTTGTTGCAACGTTGAATGTAGAGTTTAATGAAATCTAAATTACATTTTAAAAATAATGAAAAAGAAAGTTTTCTTTGAGATGGAAAAATAAAAACTTACCACTATAGAAATCTAATCAAATAAATGCATCGATACTTTTGTTGTGAAAAAAATAATCAATCTTGTATTTTCATCTTTTGAAAAAAATAATCTTTTTAAACAGATACACAGATTTGTGGGTTTTATAAAAGAAGCTCAAAACCTATCTGGTTAAAACTAACAATGTTATTTTAAATTGAAAATCACTTTTTTAAACACATATACAATCTGTTTAAAAAGTTTAATCACATACTAAAATATACTCATAAAACTGAAAAGAGATATATATGAAATAATTTCACAAAAAATTCTCAAAATATAACAGATTTCATTGGCTACAACAACTTGTTATTTAAAACTTACACTTTTTTCGATTTTTGTTTTAAAACCACTGTCTTAAACGATTAAGTACATTTTGCAAATATTAACAAATTCCCTTTTCATTGGCATAAATACCGTTTTCTCTGATTTATACAAAAGCCGATATTCAATTATCGTTTATTACATAAAAATTCTTGAAACCACAGACGAAAATGGAAGTTTTAAAGATTTTTCGACCCTAGAAAGAAAAATCAAACGATAAGAGCCTTTATCGAAATTTTTACATTTTTTAATCATTCAAAGCGAGGTATATACCACATTCTTGCTAAAAGTAACAATTTGGACCATAATGCAACATATAGAAAACCACGTGTAACAAGTCTTGAGACTTATTGACAAATTGGAAGATCTGTGTCAAAACAAAATATGTCCATAAGACGAATTAAAAATAATCTTTGCGTAAAAGTGTCATAGGACAGTACATAGACACATACAAAATCATTGTTTTTGTTTAAGTGTCGCAAAACGCGCCTAAAATCACACCACATACAAGCCTGAATGGCTTAATCTCGAAAGTGCAAGTCGTATGTGAACAAGTAGCCCACCATATTATACAGCAAAGAAGAAAAGGTGAATTTGGATTGTCCTAATATATGTAATTGCTGTTGGCATGACCTCAGGAAACAACAGCGTACTATCTTCAGTAGGCTGAAAGCCCTTGGTGCTCTCGAAAGGAAATTAGCTTAAATGGGCAAACCCTCATGGCCTTTCTGCATAGGAAACAAAATTCAACAGAATATCAAGAAGCACTGGAGCAACATTTCCTACTACTGTTTCGCAGCTTCTTACGGGGTTGTAGGGGGAGGAGCGTACTGAATGGAGTTTTCAGCACGACAATGCTTCAATACGTAACTTACATGGTATGAAACAGAAGCTATTCCGCATAAAATTTTCAAGTTTTAGATTGGTCAGCTTTGCGCCCTGGTATAGAACACTATATAGAACATTTCGGGTACTTTCACCCGCGAAATTTACAAAACTGAAAAGCAATATAACTATACAGATAACTCCAAGTTGCCATAGAAAAATAATGTATGGTATTGTTGCAGATAATATTGCAAAAACTGCGATCTATTCCGTATAATTACACTTATTTGGACTTACCAGAATCAGGGATATACGATTAAAAATAACATTATGTATGAATGTTAAATGATATATATATGTATATATATATATATTTTTTTTTACATTGTTCATAATCTTTTAAAAACCATATAATTACAGATTTTCATATGATTTTATCTAAGTTGCAATAATATATATATTTGTTGATTTTGCTGAGATTTATTTAAATGCTTTTACAGAATCTAATAAATAAATATTGTATTTGTGTTTTATTATTATTGCTATTTTTATAAACGACATTCTCTTGTTTAGCTTAAACTTTTGAAACAGACTGTATAACCTCTTCCAATCACACAAAAACATAAATTCTAAATATACAATCATATTTCATGTATGATAAATAAATAGATGGTTTTGAAGAAACAGCTTACAACTTATTGGGTTAAGATTGACTATATTTATTTTAAAATAGGAAGTCATTTTTTCAAAAAATACGTAAACACACCAAACACTTACATAACCACTTACAACCCCATCATAAGCATATTTCTTTCTTTATAAAAGAATTTATGGTTTTTAAAAAGAAGCTCAAAATCTGTTAGATTCAAATTGAAAATGATTATTATAAAGTAGAAATTTACTTTTTAAAGAACAAAACTATGATAAAAAAAAACAACACATTAACGCAACAAACACGTACATAGCTACATAAAACCATATTAAAATACACAAAAACATAAACGATAAACACATTAACATATTTATTTCAATCAAAATAAATAATAATAATAATAATAATAATAATAATAATAATAAATACTTATTTCTAAAAATAGAAGACGTATTTTCTTTATATTAAATGAACAGTTTTGAAAAGGAAGCTTAAAATTTGTTGGATTAAGGTGTAACACCACTTGGACTTTTCGGAAATTTATTTTAAGAAATACGTAAACGTTTATTTAAAAAAACAAAACATTTACACAAAATTATAAAACATATATTAAAGTAGAAAATTATATTTTTGGGTGGATTATATTTTTAGCTTTAAAAATAGAGGCCTGACAGTTGATGGCCGGGTGCGTTTCGAAAAAAGAAAGTAAAACGATGGACACGCTCACCCATCGTAGACTTATCCTAGAACAACAAATCAAGGTAAATTAGTATTTTTTTTTATTTTTTATTTATTTTTTATTTTTTATTTTTTGTGACATTGCATCGATTTATAGTAATATGCATCTTTTAACCAAAAATTTCGTTATTTAAAGTTACAGAGAAAAGCGAAATATAAATATTTCGAAAAAAGTCGTGTATCAGAGAAAACGTATATTACTAGAAAAAAAAATTGACAATTGACCTTTTAAAAGTTCAAGTTGATTGGCTGGAAACCGGTGGAGGTAGAGTATCCACCGATTTTTAAAATGTTGTTCAGAAACGAAAGAAACGCAAGTAAAGTTTTCGTTACTCTTTATTCGCTATGGCGTGCTCTACTAATATAGCTACAAAATTACCCTTTCACTTTCAATGTCGATTTCTAACTAATAAAATAGAATTTTCATGTGCCTAAAGAGTACTTTAAATGACAAAATAAAAATCGAAATTTTGAACGATTAACTAGATATCAGTTTTTTAACGCTTAGTAGGACCACCCGGTTTTGACAGTATTAAACATGGGGTCTTCTGAATAAAATACAAAAAATATGTATTAATAATGCGATCACAATAACGGAACTTTGTGAATTCGTGCCCATACATCGTTAAAAAGACACTCGGAAAATAAATGGCGGTAATCTGAAACAATCATAATAAAATCTCTTATCTCTATAAATGAGAATGCACATTTTCTTTAGTGCGTGTAACAGAAAAATGTACAATTTTTCTTACAATACAAAAAAAAAAATGCAAAACAAGTCAATCAAATGAAGTAGCATTTAATGAAATTCTATTTCGTGTGACATTATTTTTAAATATAACATTTTCATTCATAAAAACTAAATCTACAATGATTAGACACCACCCCTGAATACTAGGCCTACGCGCTGATAAAAATGGCAGCTGTCGCAGTCGGATATTTTTTTCAGCGTTTGAACGGTCCCTCGAACTTCAACACCAATAATTTCTAAAAGTTTTCTTCGCCTTGTTTTTCTGAGATCAAATAAGTCAAAGAAAAATTTTAGACATTATTGGTGTTGAAGTTCGAGGGACCGTTCAAACGCTGAAAAAAATATCCGGCTGCTACAGCCTCCATTTTTGTCAGCGCGCAAGCCTAGTATTCAGGGAGCGGAGGATTAGCTAAAAATGACGTCATTTTTAGACGTTTTCAACCGTGACGTCAGTCATGAAATTTGTTTGATAAGAGAAAGAATCTACTCTAAACGAACAGTGACTGTGTTTCATTTTCTATTTAATATAAATCGTAGAAAATTTTACCACTACGTCTATAGTATCAAAACACTTAGCTATAAAGTATGGCTACAACATATAGCTGTAATATATAAACGAAATAGGAAATAAAACATAGCAACCGTTTATTTATAGTCAGTTTGACGTTACACTGAAAGCGTCTTATGGAAAGTAGCGTCATATTTAGGAAATTATTCTTTATTTTTTATTTTTTATTTTACTAAATATTTTTCTTGAAATTCAAATTTATGTATTATAGAAGGGTTTCAAATTTCAAATACATTTAAATTAAGGTACTATTTTCACCTATTTAAAATTTTGAAAATTATATACGAAAAACGCGCATTATGACGTCAATTTTGAATTTGAAAATGTAGCGAGTGGGTTTGATTTTATAGTACGTTATAAAAACAAAGTACACGAGTTATGTTTTTTTTTTTTTTTTTAATTCTTGCGTCATTTTTAGAGTGCAGCAAATGTTCCATTAGAAAGTATGAAAAAAAAATTGCAGAACGATAAACCATGGCAGGAAGTTGAAAAAAAGGATAAATTGGAATTTTTTGAAATAGCCATTAATTTTAATAGGGTTCTAAAACATTTGTTTTCTAACGTTCTAAAACGTTTCTTTTCTAACGTTCTAAAACGTTTTGTACAAATCGGTCAAAAATAATAGATTCGTTTAAGGAAAAGACACACCATATTGATTAATTTTTTTAAAATAGATATCACATGGAGCTTATTTTTTCGTAATTGCTATTTTGTACCTCTATGTATGCATTCTTATTTGTTATGATTGATATTTAGAGTGAGTAACTGCATTAAGTTGTGTAGATTTTTACGGAAAATTGAAGCATAAAAATTTTTATTTTACGGGTTTGTTTTTGTTTAAATATATTTTTTTATAAATTAAAAGTATACGTAGAAATAATTTAAATCACAATGTTTTCATATACTTTTATCTAAATGAAGAAAATGTTGAAAGCATGTTTGTAGTTGCAATCAGTTATTAATTAATTTTCAGTCTCATTAAAAAAAAAATATATACAATATATTTTGTCTCCCATCCAAGACTTTAAAATATAACTATGCTATTTTTTTCTAATTAAAAAAATGAAATCATGAATTTAAAGGTTAAATGAATTTGTGTTTTTTAAAAAGAAGCCTAAATACTGCTGAGTTAAAGATGATAATTATTATTTTTAAAAAGAAAGTCATTTTTTTGCCTCTAGAATTGCTGTACATTTTCACGAAGTCAAAATATTTTTTAATAATCAAATAACCAATATTTTAGTTCATATCTCATGCTACACTAAAACAAACAAATTATATCAACCGATTTGCTATTTTATGTGTTATGAACTAAGTAACGCATGTTTAAGTTATGTAAACCCTTCAAATAGAAAGAATGATTTTGATGTGTAATATCCATACATACTCCACTAAGCCGATCACGGTGAGCGGCTTATTGGGTCTTAAATGGTTTCTAAGCATATGAAAAAGAAAAATGTACATCAGTAATCCTACCGCAGAAGCCCTATAAAGAAGAAGTGGATAAAACAAATCTGTTATTTACCACATACATACAAGCTTTTTATGGGGATTTAGGTATCCTTAGAAACTACAAATAGAAAGTGTAAGAGAATAAAGTAATTCCTCTATAGCACAAGACTACATATTTTAGTATTTTGATTTTCTATTTTTTTTTCAACAAGCATTTATGTTCAATTTCAGAATTTTTAAAAATGAAATAAAACTTTTATGAAATTATCAAGTATATTAAAACCCTCTCACTGACAAGCCCGGGTTAATACGTTCACTAAGCTCCAGGTTTCACTCCAGTACAAGCATTATTTAAATTAATATAATTCTACTCACATAATGCAATTTTAATACATTGAGTTAGGATCAGTACTCTCAAGGATTACATTCATATACATAATTAAGTTTATTACATAATGTCCGAAGAATCATTTTTTGTCAGCAATTGTAGAAAAACAACATTACAATTTTGTTCTTTGCTGGACAGTCAGAGGGTTAAAGCAAATTTTATCAAGGCTATAGAACAAATGGGGATTCAAAATGCGTTTTGCAATCAGCTTCATGAACAAATGCTGGTTGCAGGGGCTTTTACTCATGATTAGTGAAGTTATGCTGCCAATATCACCTCCCCCTTTTTCTAATACCTTTGCGACGGGCGTCGAGTATATATTTTTTTATTATTTGGGCACCACTTTTCCCGATGAGTATTTTCTGTAATATTTGATTTCTGAAATTATGCGATTAAATAAGCCGAAAATTACTGTTCGAAATTACTGATATCCAAAACTCAAGAATTTACTAACCATGTACCCGTCAGTCGGCGTGAACGAATTAAAGAACTATACTTTTAGAGTACTGTAGTTTAATGAATTATAGAGCATATTAGTTTATACTATTTATTTTTGAACTATATACTACACGCACTATTTTAAAAAGGGTCATATAGCTTCAATCTGTAAATTACAACCTGATACAGATGCATTTTTACACACTTTTATTTAACTCAGTTTGACTTTTTGTATAAAAAGATGGAATTTTAAAATCGATTTTTCACTCCTTCACTCATATGATAAAATTATAAAAATTATCTAGCAAGTGTTTTTTTTTTTTTTTTTTTTTTTTGACAATACAACATCTTAATATATTTAGAACTTAATTAAAAATTAATAAATTAATTTTAAAGCATTTGTGTTAATACGTTCACTAATATCCAGGTTTCACAGCATTACAAGCATTATTTAAATTAATATAATTCTACTTAGTTTAATGCAATTAATATAATGCAATTTTAATACATTGAGTACTCTCAAGGATTAGATACATATACATAATTAAGTTTATTGCATAATATCCGAAGAATCATCTTTTGTTAGCATTTGTAATGAAATACAGAGAAAACAACATTAAAATTTTGCCCTTTTGCTGGACATTCAGAGGGGCAAATTGGGATCAGAGGGGCCTTGAGCAAATTTTATCAAGGCTATAGAACAAATGGAGATTCAAAATGCGTTTTGCAATCAGCTTCAGCCAAAAAGCTTAATGACGCTTACAATAAAAAAAAAAGAAAATACATTAGCAATGTAAAGGCAAAATATCTTTTTAAAATAAGTTTTTATTTATTTTTAAAAAGCAATTAATAGGGAACATTTAAAGTGCACCATGGCGCTCGTGGGTGCCGCCTTAGACAGCCCTGCTTTAAACTAAACTGTATTCAAAATGTAATTATCTTGCGTTGCATTATATAAAATAATGTTAAACGCATTATTCATCATAAGGAACATATGGTTGTGAATCTCCGTAACATATAATAGTTTCATTCTGTATGAAATAGTTTAACATCAATAAAACCATTTCAAACCGTTACTACCTATAAACCATAGAGTATATGAGCTGTCCTGTGTGTCCCTGTAAAAAGACTATGTTCACCCTTTTCAATAAGCAATATGCTTAATTGACCCTGAATAGAATATTTAAATTTCATAGCAATCCAAGCAAACTGACGAATGCCATCTTTTATCGGATAGGTATACAGAGAGACAGACAGATAAATGGAAGTAATAAACATGTTTCAACTATGTTGGAAAGAGCCAAAAACAAAATTTGTTACAGATGTTAAAATTTAAAAAATAATCTTATCGCTGCAAACTGGTCTGATATTATTAATACTGAATATATACTCCTTTTTATTCCTGAAAGCAATAGTTTTCTGCTATTTATAAATAAATAAAATAATGTACAATAAAATAAAATAAAACAAAATTTACTCTTTTCATTTTTATAATTAAATTTTTAAACTGTCCAGGTACAAATTAGAATTTTTCTACTACGTTGTTTTGATTTTTAAAAAAATCTTCAGCTTTTCTTTTTTCTTCTTCCTTTACGTCTTTTTTATTCATTGTCTATATTTAAATCAAATTTCCTTCGGGCATATGTTGGGAAATGCCAGTAAAAATAAAACCACACATACAACGCCCTAATAATGGGCGCTTCAAAATAATAGCATCGATCGTTGTTTTACGAGCATAGATAAAGCAATAACGAAGGCAGAAAATGAAGACCAAAACATAGTTCTTTGGCATGGAAGCCATTTGAATGTTAAACGATGTCATTTTATAGGACATCATATTATGCACAATCAGGTAATATATGTGTATGAGTTGATTTATATGTTTATCTTGGATATATATAGTTTTTCTTTTTTAAATCGTATTATATTAATATTTCTATAATCCCAGATTACAAAAATCATCCCTATTCTAAGGTTTATTTTTTTTCACTTAATATTAATTAAATGTTGATTAGTTCTTTTTAAAATATACAGTGGAACTCGTTTAATACGAGCACTGCTAAAACGAGGACACGGTTAAAACGAGCAATCACTACACACTAAGAATTGTTGATCGTTAAACTATATTAAGATTTTCACTCTTTTTACGAGTTATAAAAGCAGTATCACGGCTAATACGAGCAATTATTTGTTTCTTTTAATGTGATTTTCGGCAAAAATTAAGGTAGAATTAGGAAAAATATTTCGAACTGTGTTCTCTCTCATCGGTAATATTTCTACAGTACTGTTTGTCGAAATGTGATAATTTATCAGTTTTACCAGTCAGAATTTGTACCTTCAAAGTGACCCTCCCACTCAAGAAATACAAACTAACGTCTTAAGATCTTGAAAAAATGAAAGGAGAGATAGAGGCGGTTCAAATATCGCCATTTTGTTAGCCTTACAACTGAGCCATAGAAAGAAAGGAGCATAGAAATAAACCTTTGTATCTTTTTTTAAATCCGAACTCTTAGCCATATTAACCAGCGTTTTCTTGTCTCTTATTCTACTGTTAAATGAAAAGGATATACGAAATCAATTGATCGAAAATTGCAGTCACTATTGCAATGTTAGCCGATATTTTTTCCGGGAAAAGGGAAAGTGATCATTTGCATTGCTGTACGTAGTGCATGTCCTTTGGAATTACTATTACTTTAATAGGCTTTATTCGGCTTTGACTTCAGTGCTGTGATTTTGTCTAAAGAAAAGACCCATCTGCAGACAATGACACTCGCAAAGGTAAGACTGAATATTTTATGTTAACTTTATGCCATTAAGTCAATTTTAGCATTTACATAATTAGAGCAATTAAAAGTAGTAATTAGTTTCAATATGTGAGTGTTTTAAAGATATTTATTATCTTTAGCAATTATTACAAGTAACCGTTAATGTGAGGACTTTTATAATTACCTTGCTTCGCGTATTCATTGTATTCCTAGTCACATACTATTATTTTGAAAACTTGATTTAAAACAAAATAATAAAAATAAATGCATATCTAATAAACGATATGAACGAAAACAGGCAATCTCCTTTTATGTACTGTATACAAAATAAATAATTAGATATTCGAACGTCGGCTATAATTTCATGTCTACGGAGTTCAAGTAAAAAAGAAAAGTATGGTTATGATTAGTAAAATTACATTCATAATTGCTTTTTTTTTGCTTTTTTGTCATAAGGAAGCATCTACATATTAAACTTGGGTTAACTTTTTAAAACTCAATTTCAACACTATAATTTGATTACATATTCAATTTAGTATTAAAAAAATGTAAATTTAATTATTTTTCAGTTTTGAACGATTAGTTATCAAGATATATAATTCATTGAAAAATGAATCAATCAATGTTAATGTGGAATCTTGTTTACTAAGACACAACACGAAGAATAAGTTATGTGTTTCATTATTTGTTTTATATGATACTTTGTAGAAACCATAATATAATGTTTATGCATATGTTGGATTTATATGTATTATTGGCAATAATTAGAACAATTACTACAAAATTATAAAATAAATTTTTTTTTCAGTTTTTTTTCCATTAGATTCAGCATAGATAAAACCTCAAAATGCATTTTCCGAACACGTGGAATTTCAACATAATTCTTCCTATTGGCTGTATAATTGAAGGTGAATCGATACTTAAATAAACGCCAATTTTTTGTATGTGCTTTGGAAAGGCGGGAACAAACAATGAAATCTAGGTTAAACTGGGTAAATCTAGGCAATAGTTAAATCATTGTCCTTGTTTAATTTCACATGAAGTATCTATTTAGTATCACTACAACAACTCTCTGAGAGGAATAGTACTGAACTTATTACATATCCACGTCTGTACGCAATGCTACTTCTACGAATTCTGCAATCCTATATCGATAAGTTCGAATTCCAACACTAGTTGAGCTTATGTATACCCCTCTAGTCAATCAAACTACCGTAGAAATGTGTGTAGTTCTCATAGTTCGTTTTCTCATATATACTGAAAATCAAGGTAACATAGAGCATCATTCATACTGAAATTTAACATTAACAAAATCGCTTTCACTTGCACGAGGATTTCAGAACCTGCAAATATCTTCCCTTACAAGTGTCATAATTATTACACTTGTAAAATTCGTTTTTTGAAATTTATAAAGTTCAATATTAACTAACAATCGTATACCGTATACTAACGCCTGAAACCAATGCACTGATTGCTATTGTACTGATTATCGCAAGTCTGATAAAATTGCCTTCTCTACTTTGCACTGTAGTTTTCTGCTTTGCACTACCCATATTTCAATAGAAATATAAAAGATAATGTGACTTTTTTTTATTTCTATTGACGAAAATCTTTCTAAATGAACATAGGATTGGCGTCCCACTGTATTCGGCATCGTATATTGGGTGGACTGCGCTTGGTTTTTCTAATAAAATCTCGATTTTTTATAATTTTATATCAAACTTCACCACCATATTATACTTCACCACCATTTGAACTATTTATGTCTGGTAACGCAAGGGGCCACCGTTATAATGATTGCTAACTAATGATTTAATTTCTGACATGTAGATATATTGCACTTTAATTTTTTATCAATAGTTGCTGAGGAAAACGTAAAAAAACGAAACAAAAAATGGCAAAAAAAACATCGAAATCGGTCAATTAATTCTCGAGTTATTAAATTTTCATATTTTTAACGCGCAATTTAAAATAATTAATATTTTTCATCTCTAAAGCCATGCAGATTTCATCTCTCGGTATCAAAACATAATTTTATTTCTCCCAAGTTATGTGCGCTGACGCAAAGATAGAAAAAGAAATATGAAACTCTTCAGATTATATCCAAAAGGCAGAATTGATGAAGTAATCTCGATTTGTCTTTGTAGAAACCGATTTGGTATTTTACCGATTCACAGTAGTAATAAAAATCTTCTTTGAAATCGTTACCCCGGTTCCGAAACAATCCATCGATGTTAATTTCTTTTAAAATTTGAGAAATACAATTTATTTCACATTTTTTGAAATTATTTTATCGATTACCGAAGGTTTACCTCAATACAGGGATATAAAATATAAGATTGAATACATATGATTTCAAATAGAGAGAAACCAAACACCTCATTTCCGGTGGAAGGGAGACTTAATAATATATGAAATATTTAAAAACCGCTGTACTAGCTCTGAATAAATTTTATTGAAAAGAGGACAAAGTTTACTTAAGACATAGAGGTATTTTTCTGCCTAATCGCGTATCTCTGCGCACAGCGTTCTCTTCAGAAAACAGCACACAAATACACCAACATATGTGTTTATTATTAGATTCGACATTTTCATTACAGTGTCGTATAACCATGCTTACTGAAGGGGCAGAGTTAAAATTGGCCGATGACTGGGCCCTGTCAGGCATTCTTTAAGAAGATTTTGGGTGCACTCTTGGCTTTTTGGTAGTTTAGTTGGTTGTTATAGGGTAGCGTAATCTAGGATAGTCTTTAATTTCTGTCAATAGATCTGCCATCTTCTGCTTTCAGCCATTTTTATATGTATGAATGCTAATATTACTACAACTATTCTGGATATTCTATAATTTATTTTGTTAACCAACATATAGCTTGAAAATTCAAAGAGATGCAACAAATTCATCAATGTAGATTTGTATGGTAAACTTTGATTCTACTATCTTTTTGGAACAAATTTATTTTATTATATGAGATGTCTTTCTTTGAAATCCTCATGCAAATTAGTTACAGTAACTTTTGTTCAATTTCTTTATAACTAAAGTTGATAATGAAATTTTATTTTTTGTTTATGATATTGAAATAACAAATAAATTATAAAAGCTTTAACAATTTCCTACAGTCGTTAAAATTAAAAACTGCTAGTTTTCGTTTTATTAAGTTATCCCCGTTTATTGGACGATATTCTTGCATGTTGCATTATTTAACAAAGGCATTTTATTTATTCGTGTTATTATTACAATTGGATATTTATAAAAATGAAACTGTTTCTAATCAACGTATTTATATGCATAGTAACACTGATTGTATAAATACAAATATTGTGTACATTTTCGAGAAAAATATAGCATATAAAATGCAAATGTAATGCCCATAAGCGGAGTTAAAGATATTAAAAAAACTGGAATTCACGTCAGACACCTCTAAAGGGCTTAGTTAAAATGTAAAAAAACAATCTAGATGATTAATCATAAATGGTATCCATTGTTTTCCTTATGATAAAAAATAAATGAATATATGAAAAGCAAATATAGTCAATTAATCATAATAACCACGAGAACTTTCTAAATACATTTCTTTAATAAGCATTCTAATTGTTAATATGCAATATATGTGGAAAGACAAAAAAAATCTTTATTGAGTATTTGCTGTTTTTATGCTCTAATGCATATTTACATAAACTTTTACTGAAGGAAATAAATTCTGTTCACTGAACGGAAAAAGTAACTTATGTCTGATAAAATACGATCAATTAAACAACGATGTTTTTAAAAATAATATTTATTTTGCGAAACAACCACATACATAATTAAAGGAAGTTGTTAATTAAGATATGTTTATAGCTGGAGAAAAGCTAATTAATAATTTTTCATTAGATAAGTGATAAGTAATAAAAACATGTTTCGCAATTTACTTTTACGAAAAAATTAATTAGCTTTAGAAATATTCTTCTACTCGTATTTCAAATTAATATGGCGCTAATTAGAATAAATGTAAGCATCTAAAATAAATCATTTGCGCCTTAAAATTATAAATTATATTGATGTTGACTCATTTATTTTGAACGAGTTCAAGATATAATTTTAGATAAATTTAATATTTTGTATATTTTCCATTTCTATAATTTGCAAAATTGAAATAAATGTATTTTAGAAATAAATTGGGTTTTTATTTTTTCAAGCTCTAAATTACAGCATTTTAAATTTTCTTATCAAATGCAAATGACATTGGAATGAAAGTCGTAGTTAACACTTCAAATAAAATTCCGCGAACACGTAACCCCTTGACATTTAATGTCATTTATCTTGCACATAGACATGATTTAATTTCATTTCGATCGTTTATTTCGAACATCATTTCGATCGTGTATTCGACACTTTTGCCGTATTTAGATAGATTTCGTAAGAAATACAATTTAGTACATTCTCCCCTATGTCGGAATTTCTGAAATATTTTTGCAGGTCCACTCCAATTGTGACTCCTAGAACCCAAAACTACTCCCAGTTCAAAACTTTATCTATCTATCTATATCACTTTTTTATGTACACCGTAACTCCCATAATTCAGTACAAATCTCTTCTAAACTCATACATAAAATCAAGGGGCAGAAAATCTCGGTCGAGTTCATTAATGGGCAAAATCGGACCAGGGGGAAGAGTTTTTTGTGAAAAAAGAAAAAAAAACCCATAACGTCTTAATTATGATACATATTGTACTTATTGTATTTTACCATACGTATTGTATTGTACCATTTAAAGTTATTATTTCTTCTAGGAAAATGGCCTAAAACTTATGTATGACAGATTTTTGATATAATTAAAAATGGCCTCAAGGGGAGAAAAAAATAGTTTTAAGAAGAAAAAAAATCATAACTTCATCAATTCACAAGATATCGAAAGCGCTTAAATTTATTATAAATTTTCTTAATATTATCTACAACTTGTATATTGACAAGTTTTTGATAAGACCAACTCTTACAGGCAAAAAAAGAAAATTAAAATTAAAACAAAAAGATGCAACGCGGAACCCCTTTACCTCTTTCAATAGAAATAGAGTTTTCCAGCTCAGCGCATCACGTGAAATTAGTACTTAACTTCGAAATCTACCTGTGCCTGTAGTCCGAGTCAGGAGTTATTTTTATAAATAATCATTGCTTTATCCTCAACATCATTTAATTGGATCATTTACCTACAAATTATCATCATCCTCATTTCAAAAAATTACTCACTCTTTCGTCATAAATTTTGTAAAACTTCCATTCGGTTTTGTCAAACATCATCGTACTGCATTTCGTTATAAAATTCATTAATGATGCGAATTTAGTGTGTGACACTATTTGGAACTATTGTAAAGCAAGGATATTTGTATGATTTAATCGTGATTATGCAGTAATCTAATTACTATAACGAATATATTTCGCTCTTCGATATTTTGTCTGCGTTTTAACGGAATTGGATAAAACGATTTAAAAGCGTAAAGCATCTGAATAACATCATAAGTTGCGATTAAGCTGATGTTTTTAAGTTTCTTTAAAGTGTATGAAGTTATCGGCTATGAAAGTTTTAACTTTCTAAATTCTCTCACTATAAAAATAAAAAGAAAAGTCAGAAAGAAAAAAAAATGTTGATTTAATAGTGACAAACTGCACTGGTTGGCAAAAAATTAAAACTTTTACCTGACTTCAAAACAAATATTTGACTATATTGATCTGACATTCCTAAATCTAAATATAACATCCAAAGATAAAATAGTTTTTTTTTACTTTGTAAATACACTCTTTTATAAGCATTCAATGTTTATCCTTGAAAATCTCGCCTAATTTCATGACTGTAATTCATGTTTGTTCCCAAAAAATTCTGTTATAATACATTAATTTGGCGTGAAATCAAACTCAATTACGGAAAATTAACCGCTTTTTTACGCTTGGTAGAAAGCGCAAGCAAATAAATTTAGAAAAAAGTATATTTTTTGCTCTGTTTCTTTTTCAAGATATGGCAACATGAAAGAAAAAGAAATCATTATTTTTTCACTCTGTTGGTTGTACGCTTCGTAGTAAATGAGAATTCACACCTTTGATATTATTCATTATTTAAAGATTTAAACTATATTTTTACGATTTCTATATTGATATCTAAATGTATAATCATAATTTATTAATATGAAACTATTAATTAATTAAAGTGCACTTAAAAAATATATATTACATTCTTTATTTTTTATTTATTGTATTTTTTACTTTTTGTGTTCAAAATATTTCGTTGTTGCACCTTTCCTCCAGTTGGCCTTTTTTGGCGCGCGTGGATTGGCGCATAATTAAATCCACTGTTGTTGTAACTCGTATACAATTGTAACCATGAAGAATATTTCGCGATTTATCACCTGTGGCAGACTAAAAATTAACTTAATAATTTATAATTAAGTTCTGAAAATACTGAAATGTTGAATTGTCATCGGAAACACACCTTTGTATATAAATTTTATGATTCTAGAGGATCAGGAAGTGAGTGAAAAATCGATTACGAAATTCATTCGATCTTTACATACAAAAACCAAGTTGAGTTAAATAAAAAAGTGTAAAAAGAGTTTTATAATAATAAAGAATAATGAGGGATTGTCATAGTCATTTGCTATGCTAGATAATTTTTTAAAGATTAAATGGTAATTTTAGTGTTTCACATTACAAGTCAATAAAAATTGCCATGAAAATTCTCCTCTCTAAAAAATGGTACGTGATGCAGTAATTTCATTGCCATATTTTTATTTCGTAACGTGAAATCTATAAGAATCTAGTTTTATAGGGAGGATATTGATGCTGGTCAACATTATCAGCAAGAACGCCAATAAAAACACTTTTTATTTAAGGGGGAGGGGGTATGTAAACTGTTTATTATACGGGCAGAATATGTTTAATTTTTTTAATAAATATAGATTTATCTGTAAACAACATTTTACTTGCGTCCTGGCTGATGTTTTTATTTTTTTTTTTTTTTTTGTAAAATCAACATATTTCTTTACTATGGAGGATCTATTCGATCGTGATAATTTAGTCTATTCAGTAGTATATTTTATGCAAATATAAATCGGCTGCATCTCTTACTTAAGAATTAAAAAAACGTGCGAAGGGTATAGAAGCTACACTTCTTAATTTTGATCATGTGTGTCTATATGTTTACAAAATTGGTCTTTAGAATAACTTTTAGTAAAGAATTGTTATGTAAGTATTAGTGTATTAGAATAAATTTCGTTGACGATCACTAAGACACCCCCCCCCTTTTAAGTACTTTATACATGCAGCTAGTTACTGTATATTTATTCAACTCGTTAATACTATGAACCTAGAAAACTGTGTAGCATAATGCTTAGCTACCCTTTTATAAGGGCAATACAGTGGGCGAGTGGGTTTTGAGATTTTGCGTGTAGTCGTGGTGTCCTGAATGCTAACGTGTGGGCGTGAATGAGACCTATTCTGTCATTTCTTTAAGTTTAGCAAAGTATATATGAATCTCTGGGAAAATGATTGTCACAGTTATTTTTGCAATGATATGATATTTAGGTAACTGGGGTTGTGTAGTCTCTATATACAATGCGGTAGGAGATGGAATCGATGGATCTCGAACGCATCTCACCGTTAAGATACTTTAGTTCTGGATTGTGAACGTCGAGTTCTTTACGATTTCTTTCGATTACCTATTTTTAAGTAGAATCTACGGCTGTGGCAGCTCGGTATGATCCATTGCAAATCCCCTTATACTCCAAAAATCCACACTATTTATAGTCATTTCACATTCACAATCACCTACTTAACATAATTTCGAAAACTACAAGTGACAGCCAATTCCCGGAGTCATTTCATACTTTGTTAAACTTAAAGAAAAACAGAATGGTATTTAGATTCAGCATAAAAAATAGCATCGCAAGACAATACGATCTCATCCAAACTCATTTAAAGATTAGAGTAACTTTATCAAAAGTTACTCAGCCTACTGCTAAATCCTGCTGCTAGGCCTACTGCTAAAAATGTGGACAGTAATAATTGCATTTCGGTCACCGTGTTTACATTTTTTTGTCACACTCGGGTCACGTTATTGTAAAAGAAATAGTTATACAAGCGCCGTCAAAAGGAATCATACACGGGTTTTGGTCAATAACTTTATTTTTACTCGGTTTATATTCGAAATTTTAATGTCAAAATGAACCTTGAAATATACATAACATTAAAAAAACTGGTTCGATATGTTCACCTTTCATTTCAACAACTATTTCAAGTCTTCTCTTGAAACCTTTAATAACCCCAAGAAAAGTGGCTGGCGCTATGTTTTCTAGCACCTCTTGAATTGCTTGTTCTAATTCATCGAGATTTGGTGGTGCACATCGATAGCATTTATCCTTCAGATATTCCAAGAGGAAATAAACACATGGATTAATATCAGGAAAATGGGGTGGCCACTGAACATCACGATCATATCGGCATTCGAAACTCAGTCCGATAACTCTGTCATGAAAGTGTAATGTAAGTTCAATGATGTCGTGGCTTTCGTGAGAACAATGAGGAGCCGCTCCATCTTGCATAAACTATGGAACACCTTTTTCGCGCATAGAAGTAATTAAATGGATGCCATGTTCCTAGAGCATCGAGCAGTACATTTATGAATTAACTGAGATCCTAAAAAAGTATGCTGTTAATGCTCCTTTTGAGCAGATGGTTATCCAAGCATTCGTGTTTTGCGGACGTAGGGACTTTTTAAAAGACTCCTGAGAGTTATCTCTTCCCCATTACCGATAATTTTGCTTATTAATGTTTCCGTTCAGATGAAAGTGGGCCTCATCACTAAATCAAAATTTAGAAGCGGGATATTGTTACTTCGCAATAGCCGAAGAAGCTTTTCAGTTAAAACAAAAATCTTTTCTTTGGCATTTGCAGTCAAATTGTTCACAATTTGAATTTTGTATGGGTAAAGTTTCAATTCACCAATTCAAATGCGGCGAACACTTGCCTCAGAAATTCCGATATCTTGAGCAAGTCTCGAACTTGACAAATGTGGATCTTCATTAAGACGTTCATCCACTTGTTGGATATTTTCAGTGGTCCTTGCAGATCGTGGTCTTCTGGTTAAATTTACATTATGATCGTCAATACTTCTTGTCTCCTTAAATTTGGCAATTACATTGTTTATCGTTTGCCTTGTTGGTGCACTGCGTCTTCCATAAGTTTTTTATAAAGGGCTCGAAGAAGGTGATCCACCACAAAAATCGTATTTCATGACGATAAAATTCGTTTTCATCATTTCGAGCGTCAAAGCTTGATTAAGCATTTTTGGTCAATTTCGGTCCCTACTTTGAACCCTGCAAACACATTTTCTGATAGATTAAAATATCAGCTTTAATTTGACATCAAAATAACAAAAAATCAAACTTACGGTACACAATGTAGTCAACAATTCAATTGCAAAACCTATTTAGCACAAAATTTTCAAAAAATCACAACTGACCAAACAACAATGCTTTTTTATCAAACATTCTTTGCGTGTGCATACTTCGAATTTCCGTTTAAAATGAACACTGCCTCTCACACTAGTTTACGCGCATGCGCGCAAAAACCGTGTGCGATTTCTCTGGACGGGCTCTGTACATTTAATTTTTTTTCACTTTTAAAACATACTGCTATAACGATGACATACTATAACGATGACTTTCAAGAAACAATTTTCTTTTATTTTTTGGTCATATTTATATGAGTAAACAACATGGCTTAACAATCCGTCTAAAACCTATATCATAAAAATAAAAAATAATACGTTCTAGCTATCTGACATTTCGATGAACAAGCATTGATTTATGCTCCGTTTCTTTAATTTTGAAATAATAAAATGTCATGTAAATTTTAATTTATAATTTTTTATGCGTTCATTTATTTTACAATTTATACACAGTTTCATTTAAAAACCTTTTACAATTTTTTCATTAACGTAAATTGCTATTGAAATTATTTTTTAGTGTCAGTAATTAAAAAAACATGCTATAGAAATTTGATGAAACGTAAAGATTTATAAAAACATAATTACATCTGTCTCATGAAGTTATTTTATGCCAAATTAATTTTATGATGGTCATGATTCTACATCGATTAAGATTTTAAAGGATTTTTTTTTAATTTAGATATAATTAAATGACATTTACCAAATTTCTTGGGAATTATTAATGATGTTTAATATGGTTATTGCACTTGATAAAGACTTAATTGAACTTTCTTTGGAGTCTTTCAAAATCAGAGAATTGTCTTTGAATGACATCATACGTTAGAGAAACTCGTTATGAATTCAAAGTTAATGTGTATTTTCTGTATTTTTTTTAATGCATGACCTTTTGTATTTTAAAATTTGGAATAGAATTAATGACAGTAAAAAAATTGTTTTAAAGAATACAAATAACTGTAACGAAATATTAGATTTTTTTTATCTCTTTGAAAAACATTTTTTATTTGTTCCAACCTAAAATAAATGCATTCTTTAACAGACATTTTAATTTAAAAAAAATTAATTCTTTAACACTGCAAATCTATTTTAATGTATCATTGACATGTTATTTTTTTTTTCAAAAAATTATGTCAAATAGAATTTGATTTTTTTTTCTTTTTTCAAAGATTGTTATTGGAGTGCATTTTCGTTTTTCCAGTAAGCAAGTGTTGTTTGTTGTTCTTTTTCTTTGCTTTTATGTATCCCTTGAATCAAAGAAAATAAAATTCTGTACTAAGATAAAAAGATGCGCTGTATTCTAACTTCCTACTGTTACTAATTCTAATTTAAATTGTTTATCTTGATTACACAAAATATCAAGTAATATAAAGCTAAGAAAGCAGTTTTTTGAAGTCATTGTGAATGTAGCGGTAAGTATCAAATCAGGAGCGTCTTGCACTACACATATATATATATGAATAAATTCTTGAAAACTGATGATTAAATACTCAACGTATCGTTTTCATTTTCATTTTCGTTTTCCTTCATCATATTTCTCTATTCAATTTTGTCCCATTTTACGTTTAAATCCTTTTTATTTAAATTTTTTTCATCATCTAACTTTTAAAAGATTTAGGTTTAAATTGAAACCTTCTGGAAGGTTATATTTATAAAGATGTTTTCCCTATATATATATATATATATATATATAACTGTAAAAATTACTGCAATATATATATATATATATATATATATATATATATATATATATACAGGGTGTTCTAGAAAGGACTCCCCAACTTTGAAATGACATAACTTCGAAACAGTGAGAGATAGAAATGTGAAACAAGTTGAATGTTAGACAAATAGGTCTGGAATTTTTTATACATCAATTAAAAAAATAGTTCCAATATTGGACACGAGAGGGCGCTGCAATCACAAAGCTGTGTCTTTGAAATAGTTCCTGAAAGTGAGCTGTTTGAACTGAGATAAAAATATCATTACAATGGTTTCGATATGGTTACCTTTTTCCGCAACAACATAACGCAACCTAAAGGTAAAGTTCAAAATCACTTGTTGCAATACTTCTATTGAAATGTATGCACATGCCTCACAGATGAATTGTTCAAGCTGTTCCAACGTTTGGGGATTCTTAGAATAAACAGCGTCCTCCAAGTAACCCCACAAAAAGAAGTCGCATGGATTCAGATCCGGGGAATATGGTGGCCAATCCATACCAATACCTGTCACATTGAGATAATTTAAAGCAATGACTCTCTCACTGAAGTATTCCTGGAGGAACTCAAACACTGCAGTGGTACGGTGCGGTCGGGCCTCATACTGCATAAACCATGAAATCTCTGGTGCATCCTCCAGAGTTTGAAATGTTCCAATAAACTGCTGTAAAATTTCTATATATCGAGATGCGTTAATCGTTTTCCTCCTGAAAAAGGGCCCAATGATTCCTTTACTGGACATTCCTGCCCACACTGTAATTTTTGCTGAGTGCAGTGGTTTTGAAAGACACACAAACGGGTTTTCAGTGCCCCATATTCGCCAGTTTTGTTTGTTCACATATCCCTCTAAATGAAAATGGGCCTCATCGGTGAACCATACATGACCGACATCAATTTTATTTTCATCAATCATCTGCAGTAACTCATTTTCGAAAAATTCTCTTTGTTGTAGAGCTGTATTTGTGATCGCTTGATGGCACTGTATTTTATAGGGAAACAGCTTCAGACCTTTTCGCATTATACTGTACGTAGTGGTGTTTGACAATCCTGCTTCAGCAGCGACTCGCCTTATGGATTTTCGAGGACAACGTCTAACAATTTCTTCGACTGCTTGCACATTTTCAGGTGTCATGACTAATTGACTGCATCCCACATTTCCGCCTAAATAATTGGCCACACTACTAGTCCGTTCAAACTTGTTGAATAAATTGCGAATTGTTTTCAAGTCTGGACCTTTTTTAACATTATTTTTTTTTAAAACTTCGCTTTGTCATCGTCGGACTTCGATTTAATCGATGGTATTCAAGTACAATAAAAATCCGTTGTTCCAAAGAATACGGCATGATCTTCTTGAATTCCGAATTATTCTCTAATTCTATACAACTTTTTTACACGTGTAAGCAATGAAACAGACGCACGAATGAAATTTCTGTACTCCTGAGTACCAATTAAAGTTCCATGTGCTTGTGCTGCCACCTATTATCCAATATTGGAACTATTTTTTCAATTTCGTGTATAACAAATTCCAGACCCATCTGTTTAACATTCAACTTGTTTCACATTTCTATCTCTCACTGTTTCGAAGTTATGTCATTTCAAAGTTGGGGAGTCCTTTCTAGAACACCCTGTATATATATATTACTGTAACAATTACTGCAAAATATTATTGTATTCCATTTTTAAATTAGAGACTTGGGTCACTATTGCTATACGAACTTGTCAGATATCTTTAATTTCAAAGGAATGTGGAAAACAAAATAAAAAATAAACAAAATTAATTTTAGTTCTGATTATTGGAACAGTCGCTTTAGAGAGACAAATTCTCCGTAGCCGATATGATATGATATATAATTCAGTAACACAGGAAGTACAGTGATCGCTTCTTAGTGTGAATGAACTTTTTCTAACAAGGGGACAGCCAAACATGTGATCAATGAATTTTCATAAAATCTCTATATGCTGTAAGCTGTAAAGATTGTGCCATTAATTATCGTGTTCAGGGCAGGCTGGGGGATATATGGCCCTATTAGGCACTTTCTTTTAATGTCACTCCTATACACACCTTACACATGAAACATAAGCTACAAAGAAAGATAAGTATTAAGGTATTAAGTATATTCTGTGAAGTATAAGGTTACTTACAAAGTATTAAGACCCTTGTGTGCCCCTATGTATAAAAGCGTCATTAGATTTGGCCTAGCTTGCCTAAGCCTAAAGCCGGCGTTAATCGTGGTCAAGGGATTCTTTTTAATTTCACTTACTTTTTGAGATTCTTGAGAATAAAGTACAATTTATACTTCAAATATACCATTGAGTAAAGAGTGATCGAATTCCGTTGACGTCGAGGTCAACTGTTTGCTTCCTGTACCTACAGACTTGGTTTCCCGTCATTTAATTAATTAACTTTTACTTTTCTTCATATTTTTTTATGAAAAGGAAATTACAAATTTCCCAAAAGTGTTTCGGCACATAATGTGCGAAAACATAAAAAAACATTGGTGAATAGAAGGAAAATTTTGTAATAAAAGAAAAGTGTAGACGAATTCCTAATTGATATAATTTTTAAATTTTCTTTTCCATTTTTCACATTTTATTTTATTTTTTCATTTTGTATGTTCCAAGCACAATTATGAAATATCATAGCTGGAGTCTTTTCTCCAATATATAGAGTTTTACTTTTCGTATGTATTTTTTTTATCTAGAACACAATTAGAAAATTGGTAAATCACCTATTGGACACATAAAACATCTATAAATAGAAATAAAGTTTTATTCGAAGAAATGTCAAGGCAATGTCTTTGACAAACTGTTCATAATACAGGGTGGTCATAAAAAAATTTTGCCGATATATCGAACTCTAGCGGCCGGTCCGTTCAACCGATCGAGATGAGATTTCAGATATAATTATTCACAGGTATGAGCTCGGTATTCTGTGAACGGCAACATATTGGCGTTCACGGTTACGGTTATAGCTACAGAAACTTGAAATTTTCAAATGGCAACGCCCATTTTTTTCATCGCAAAATGCTCAGCGCATGCGAAAACCCTGAAGAGCATTAGAACGGTACGTGTATCGCAATAAACGGACGCGTTATGCACGCACAAAAACAGCTCTGTAAACGACCAAAAAAACACGATCAGGGCGCGCGAAGGAAATTTGCATATGACAGAGGCAAAACACTAATCACGGAACGCCGTTCGCCAGATAGTCAGCGTAGAAAACTGATAAAAAGTGGGGTGGGAATATTAGTTCTTCAGTCGAGAGCACGCACATGCCGACGAAATGACTCTTCCAACGACAGTTCGTGGTGAATTGGTAAAACTCTATTATCAAAATGGGATGAATGCTGCGAAAACCTTGCGTGTTTACCGTCGAAACCATCGCCAAATACGTGGCCCATGTAGTCCGCAAGCTCTTCGTGATTTAGTAAAGAAATTCGAAGAAACTGGCTGCACCTGTGATAGACCGCGATCCGGACGACCAACTGTTCCTGAGGATACTGTTATGGATGTGCATCACACAGTGACTACAGGACACATGCAAACTGCAAGAGGTGCATCTCGTGTATTGGATATACCGAAATCAACGGTCATAAAGCTACTGCGCTCTGTAATCCGCATGTTTCCTTACCGGTACCAGCGCGTCCAGATGTTGGAAGTAGGGGACCATCAACAACGTATATACTGCTAATGAATTTCTTATCCGATATGATGGAGATGACGACTGGCCTCTTCGCATATTATGGACGGCCGAGGCACATTTCACCTTAACTGGCAACGTCAACACCAAAAATTGTGTGCACTGGGCAGACATGAACCCACACGCTGTGGCTCCAGTACCTTTATACGACGTCGAAGTTACTGTGTGGTGCGGCATTGCAGGCACAATTATTCTCGGGACGTACTTCTTTGAGGAAGCGGCACCAACAGGATTTGTAACTTGCTCTGTAACAGGCTCCCGCTATACCGCAATGCGGCAAAATTACGTCATACCAGAATTGCTGCAGCGAAATGCACTGAATGACTTCGTTTGGATGCAAGATGGTGCACCTCTACATATAGCGAAGTCTGTTCGCAGGGTCCTGGAACAGCATTTTGGTGACCGTGTCAACTCACGCCATTTTCCATTTCCGTGGCCTCCGCGATTCCCTGACCTCACTCCTGTGGATTTCTGGTTCTGGGGATATCTCAAATCTAGAGTGTACATGTGAGATCCGCAAACTTTGCCGGATTTGAATGATTCTATCAAACGTGAGATTGCAAACATCCCTCATGCGATGTTACGTTCGGCTGTATTGTCCACAGTCGCCCGCATGCAATGTGTAATTGCCTGTGATGGCACCCATGTGGAAAATGTGTAATCAAAATAAAAGTTTTCTTTTCTCCGATCTGTGTTGTAATCAGTAATTGGTGTACTGACTCTGTGTCATATGCAAATTTCCTCCGTGCGTCCCGATCGTGTTTTTTTTTTCTTTTTTTTTTTGGCCGTTCGCAAAGCTGTTTTTTGTGCGTGCATAACGAGTCCGTTTCTTGCGATACACGTACGGTTCCAACGCTCTTTAGGGTTTTCGCATGCACTGAGCATTTTGCGATGAAAAAAAATGGGCGCTGCCATTGGAAAATTTCGAGTTTCTGTACCTATAACCGTAACCGTGAGCACCACTTTGTTGCCGTTCACAGAATCCCCAGCTCATACCCCTGAATAACTATATCTGAAATCTCACCTCGATCGGTTGAACGGACCGGCCGCTAGAGCTCCATATATCGGCAAAGCCTTTTTATGACCACCCTGTAACTATCTATCTATCTATCTATCTATCTATATATATATATATAAATAAAACTGTTGAAAGAGAGTAGGAATATAGCAATGGTTAAGGAATATTTTGAATTGAAAAAAAAATGAGTGTAATAAGAACAAGATAATTATTTAAAAAGTTTTATCCTAATATAACAAATTCCATGTATTTCTGTCAATTAAATTTCTATTAATTTGAATTTGAAAAAAAAAAGCAGAATGTAAACTTATATTTTATTTTTTTATCTATAGCTACTGTTAATTGAAATATTGTCATATTTTACGAATTTTTGGCTGGTCTAATATTACTTACTGCAGGACGGATGATTTCGGTTTTATCTAGTAATCAGTGTATCATGCAGTATTTTTACTTACTCAATTTATTAGCACTTTTCAAAATAGTTCAAAAGTGTTTATGACTATTTTTTTTGGCTGCCTGACCTCGCTATCGTAAATTTACTTGGATTTCCACAAAATTGGTATAGATCATTCATGTTTACTATAGGATATTCCATATTGAAAAGGAATAAGTAGCATTTATAATTCGATTACAGGGACATACAAAATAATTCCGTTAAATTATGATATGTGGAGAAAAAATATTTGCAGTGTATTTTAATTGCGTTAAACTACTTCAAACATAATGAAATTGATATGCATATTACTGAGGTGCACTACAAGATACTTACTGTACAATACGGTGTGCATGTAGCATTAATTATATCATTCATTTACAGGTACGCAGAAAATAATTCGGCTTCAGTACTTTGTCTATGAATGCCAATTTCTGGAAGGTCCCTCATATATCACACTTTTTTCCCCACTTTTCGAAATGACAGTTTTATTGCACGTCTTTAACTATTTACAAAGGTCAATCAAACCTAAATCGTAATTTACTTTTAAATGATTTTTGGCATACAAAAATGCAAAATTTTTGTTTTCACATAAATTTTCTGATTTTATAACACATTTTTCGCAGCAGATAGGTACTTTTTTCCATTATTATAAAATGAAAGGGCCTGATTCTCTACCCAATTGCGCAAAAAAACTCTTCGACTGCAGCATTGTCCACAAAATCTCCAAATGCATATTTTATTGGTCTAATGTGATAATCATAAGTTTAATTTCTAGTCAGGTTGTTCCAAAGTTATACAGTCCATTTCTTCATATCTATTTTCTTGAGTTAAATCAGGGTGGGGAATTGTCATGGAGGAGGATAACAATTGCTGATCCAAAATCTGCATATTTTTCGTCAATATACAAGTTTCGCCTCATGAAGCAGCTAGCAATGGTAATTACTGCACTGACAGTACGACGATCGTGAAAATATTTAAGAAGCCAAACGCCTTTAAAATCCCAGAATATGGTCCCAAGGATACTGCCGGCACACAGATTGTGAACTTTCTTTTCAAGAGCTTTCCGTCATTCCATGGATTCATTATGCCAGTCGTGGACCTGTGTTTTCCTGATCCAGGTATCCGAGAGCTGTACTTGAAATCGGCGAAAGATTACGGCAGATTCTACACAACAAATTTGATAAATATATTTTTCATGAAAGGCTGATGTATTTACTGCTCTCTCATCTTAATGCCAACCGGAAAACCGGCTGGAGTGAGTCAACCATTCTTCGACTAGTTGCCTGACATTCTCAAAAACTACTTCTACGCCTCGACTTGCTACTACACTTCCAGTAAATGCAATAACAGAATTCTTGTTTACATTTGATCGATCGACGTATATAAAAAATTTAAAACTGCAAAATCGGCTTTACTTTTATCTGCAATAAACTCTTGTCTCTATTACAATTGAAGGAGGAAACCGGTAACTATTGGCTTACGAAGCTATAGTCATAATTTTACTTATTATCTGGAGGGAAAAATAGGCACTCTTATGTATATTATTGGATGTATTATTTAATTTCCTTATAAACGTCTGCAAAAGTCTTCCACCAATACCTTATAATATTCGATCTAATTTAACACGTCGCGTTGTAACCTTCAAATATAATATACAGATACATTGTATAACTTAATTAATTTAGAATATTAGCTTCATATATTTTTCTTTTTGTCTGAGATCACGTTTAGGTACTGAATGCATAATCATTTTGCAAGTTTTTGAATTGAATTTTGTTGCTTTTCTTATAAAAGAAAGTTCAATATACTGGTAAAAAATAACTGTAATTGATTCCCGGATATCTGTTGCAACAGGATTTTTTAACCATTGGCAAAATGGTTATTGTTTTCGGTCGAGAATGGACTTCTTGACGTCGTCCTTTTATTGACGTCGTCACTTTTTTTTTAAGCGTTTTTAAGCGTTTTTAACGAAATTATGTAACTTTATAAAAAATTTAACGGAATTCTGTAATTTTAGAAGAATTTTTCTTTGAATAGGCAATAGAAATGCATAAAATCGTTACAAAAATGTTAAAGTTACAAAAAGGATATATGGAAATTATCAGATATGAAAAATAGCCGAATTCAAAAATTGACGTCGGATGAGAAATCGTCTTATAAATTTTTTGTTTCTGTTTTCATTATTATATTGTAAATTTGGTACTTTCGTGTTATAGCGGTCCCCAAGGATGAATCGGCAAGCGACCAAGATTTATCGCCAAATTATAAAGCATGTATGACATTATAATAATATATGATATATATGTATAACATTTTTGTTTCTGTTTTCATTAATACATCGTAAATTTGGTACTTTCGTGTTATAGCGGCCCCCAAGGATGAATCGACAAGCGACCTATACATAAACTTTGAGATTATCTTGGCGAAATCATAACTGCAACCTTGGCATAATCATAATTGTGGAGCTGCTATAACATAAAAGTACAGATTTTTTTTTTTTTAAGCTTTTGGAACATTTTCTCAATGGTTATTGTAATTTGTTAAATTATAATTTTTTTTTTTATTTTTTTGACACATGAAAAGGCTTGATTACCGCTACAGGAGATTCTGTTCATTACGTTTTTGATGATATTTTATTGTTTTATTTTTTGAAATCTGTAATAAATTACAGAATTTTCTAAAATGATATCTATGACATACAGAAGTACTAGTGCGACGTCATCGTGAAACGTGTTGGAAGTGCGCAGAGCATATGTAATGTCACAATGGCGGATCTGGAGAGTCTTCAAGGGGGGGGGGGATATTAGAAGTTCGGAGGTTACGATCGGACACGTAGTTCGGGTTGGGGCTAATTTTTTCATTGTTGGTGGTGTTAACTTCTACTTTTATACATCGGGTCGTGTTCGGGTCGGGCTGACTTACATTATTTCAGTTTTGGGTTGGGTTTTCAATCTTGTGAGTCTCGTTCAAATTTACCCGATTTTTCAAAAGAAAGTCTGAAATATTTTTTCAGATGAAAACTGTATACAGTAAAAGCTCCAATACGAAAACTTCCAAATAGCGGAAACTTTTATTTAGGAAATACATTTTAATCTTTTATATAGTAAAACCTCTGAATAGCGGAAACCTCGGAACCATGATATTTGTCCGCTATTCAGAAGTAATACCATGTACAGTAAAACCTCCATACGTACAACTCCCGAATAGTGGACACCTCTATTTAGCGAACACTTTTCAATTCCAACACAAATATTTGCATATTTTTGCCTCTGAATAACAGATAAATTCGGCGGTCCCGAGGTGTTCGTTAGTTAGAGTTTTTACAGCATTTCAATATTAATGAGTATTGCAATATGTTTATTTTTCTGTATAAAAGATAAAATTGATATTAGAGATATGATTGTAGACTACATTTTATACTTTCATTAAAATGTGAATTAATTCATTTTCTTTCATTTCGGGTTTGGGTCGACGAAATTTTTTTTTGTCGGGTTTCGGAATTTTCGGATTCAGGTCGGGACAACATGATCTGCGCAGGGCTCTAGATGGGTCTAAACCAACATTTTAAGTGGGATGTTCGAAACGTGGAGTTATTTTAAGTGGGATTCTTAGTAGGATCTTGTTTTCTAATATATATATATATATATATACTTAAAAATAGTGTGGAATCACGATATTATGTATTTGTTTACCTCGATTTATTTCGTATGTCTCAATAAATAAATAAATATTTCATGCATTTTCAGAACTAAACCAAAATATTTTTCCATATCTATTTTAAATACTATTACCATTATTGCCAATATTACTACTAATACACTTCTCGTGAGATAATTGCAATTTTACAGAAAGCAAGGTAAGTTTCTTTAAAAAATTTATTAAATCTTCATTATCATAATATAATGATGATTAAATATTCATTAATCTTCATTATCATGAACAAAAATCCGGATTCGTGTTGGATTGAGACATCCTCTTGTTTTGACTAAATAAACAGATTATGAACCTTGTTATTTGTACAAAAGTTATTTATTGTAGCGTTATCTATCATCTCCTAAAGTTTGTCACATTTCTTTTAAAACATTCTGTATGTAAAACTAGAAATTACGTCGTAATTTAGGCATAATGCAAGATTTTTTTATTGCATCACATTTTTACTTTCTTCTATCTTTAAAGAGATAGAAATCTCTATCTTTTTTTAGAGATCTTTATCTTTAAAATAGGAATCTCTATCTTTAAAGAAAGGATTGGATTCATGAAAATTTACGACTTCCGATTTTGGATGAATTTATAATTTTTGGAAGGTGCTGAACACGATTTGACAGTTTTTAGAAAATGTCTGCCCGTGAGTCTATTTGTCTGTATGTGACACAAATTTTGTGGGTGCTCTAATTCAAGAACTCATGCACGGAATTTAATAAAACTTCAGATCTGTTAGATCTTCACGTAAATTGCTTCCGATTAGGTTTTGGTGTAAATCACTCAACAGATAGCGCTCCTATGTTGCATTTTTCATGACTTCCGCGATAGCTATATCTTAAGAACTAATGCAGGGAATTTTACCAAACATCATATTCTTTTAGACATAAACATAAATTGGTGCTGATTAGGTTTTGGGTGTAAATTTCCCAACAGGTGGCTCTGCTTTGTTGCATTTTTTACGATTTCTGTGATAGCTATATCTCAAGATCTAATACATGGAATTTCATCAAACTTCATATTCTGTTAGATCTTGACATAAATAAACACTAATTAGGTTTGGGTGTAAATCGACCAACAGGTGCTGCCTCTATGCTGTGTTTATCCCGATTTCCGCGATAGCTATATCTTAAGAACTATTGTACGGATCTTCCCCAGAATTCATATTCTGTTAAACTTTGACATAAATGGCAGACTATTTGATTTATATACATAGAAAAAAGTTTTCTGATAGCCAAAACATACTAGATTTACTTTATTTTATCTATACAAGAATAAAGTATTCGATTCATGATAAATTTCGACTTCCTCTGTGTATCTGTCTGTCTGTCTATCTGTTCGCGATGGCTAGCGAAATCTACTGGACGTAGAGATCTGAACATTTAGGTGAGGATAGTCCAAGACAGGTCCTAATACACCTGAGGCTCAGATTTTTAATTTTTTTAGGGCCTTGGCCCCTGGGGCCCTTTAAGTTTTAATGCACTAAATTGTTAATAGCTTGCCCCCTTTTTATCCAATCTTCTTCCTTTTGGGGAACCTTCATCCATTTAGTTATTCTTGACTTTCTATTTTCCAGTTTATACCCTGGCCCCTTGGGGCCCGATGCAGAGCCCCTTAAAGTTTTTATGCAAATAAATTGTTAATAAATTGCTTCCTTTTAATCCGATCTTCATTTTTGGGATCCTTTTTCCATTTTTTTCTGAATTAAGCTTGAAATTTTTTTTAATGTTTGAAGATCCTTTCTGTAAAAGAAACTTGGTCAAATGAGAGCTTTTGTTCAGCAGATAGGGGGTTTTGTCCGGTGGAGCTTTTATCCGGTGGAGCTTTTATCCGATGGAGCTTTTGTCCGGTGGATTTTTTGTCCGCGGGGCTTTTGTCCGTGGGGTTTTTAGCCGTGGGATTTTTGTCCGCATCCCCATCTAATTGGGGGTGCCGAAATTCGATTATTTGTTCGAAATATGCGATGCGTATATCACCAGTTCAAATGCACATAATTCAACGAAACTTCATGCTTAGCATTTTGAATATGGGAATTCTTTGCCATTCAATTTTAGTTGCAGACAGAGAGTGCCTAACAGAGAGTGTCGAAAAAAAGAAAGCTACTTGCTCTATCGATGTAATTTCTTGTACTATTTAAATCATTTAATTGATCTGGCTTATGAAAAAGTTTTATTATGTCCACAAAATACTAGTTATATTATCAAACACCTATACATCAAATACATCATACAAAATCTATTTAATTAATATAACCTGCAATTATAGTTGCATCTGTTTTTATAGCTTCATTTTTCTTTTTAATTCATTCTGAAAAAACATTATTTGGAAGATGATAAGCAAAATTTCATGTAACTTTCATAAACTATTTAATAAAATAACTATTCTTTGTATTTTAAAGTGTATGGCCGATAAAAGTTACAACAATAAAAAGTAACAATAAATGAAACTTTATATCGAGCTTTTCAAATTAGCATGTAAGAATCGATGTATATTTAACTAATAATGATTTGTAAATAAAGAAACAGTTGTTGCTTAGTTGTTCAATTGATAGTTAACTGAGGAATTGTAAGTTTTACAATCAGCATATTTTGCAATAATCTTCTTTAATTTTGGCGTGGTTTTGCTAAGTTCAATGTCTCGTCCAACTTGGAGTACGTAGCATAAGAACAGGATTAGAAATTATATTAAATTTCACATGTTTGGTAAAAATATTCCCCTTTTTCTTTTATAAATTGTTTGTCCCAAAAAACTGTAAAAAATCCCCGCACACAGACATAGTTAATTTAAAATAAAACTAATAAAGATCGGTCTGATGGCATAGCAACATTTAATTTGCAATAGCAGATATATTTTTTTTAACATACTTTCCTGAATTCCTATTATCTTGAATAACAGTCTGAGGGAAATTGAATCTGAAGGAATTTTGTACATTTCCGGTTTTCTCTTTACACTCACCAACTTTGCATCATATGCAACGTTAATACTTCCAATGTTTTTTGTTTTTTTTTTCAAAAGTGTTTGTAAAAAGTTTTACTATTTATAGCAATTTCTTTTTAGTCACCGATGGAAAAATAACAAACTATACATACAATTTTTAAATAGCAATTTTATATATTTCCGGTTTAATTTTGTTTCTCTCCTTTGCTGGTAATTTAGCAACAAATACACCATTGAGACTGTCATTGGGGTCTTATTAATAAATTATCTTGTTAAATCAGAATTTTACCGTTTTATTATCTATAGTTTTGTTTAGTCATCTATGTGAAAATAACAAATTACATTTAAAATTCTTAATATACCATCTAAAAATATTCTGGTTTAAATTTTGTTGAAATTCTCTCCTGTCTTAGGAATTTGGCAAGTACTGTTGAAACTTTCAGTATTTTTGAACGCTTCCCAACGTACTTGAAGGTTCGTTTGACGGCTCGTCTGTCTGTCTGGAAACTGTCTATCCGTGCTCTAACTTTCGTAAATATACATGTCTATTCAGATAATTGGTATATGATATTGAGGTATACTATAGGACGCTTCCTATTGTAAATGGAATGTGTAGCATTTATTATTTATTTACCAAAAAACACAAAAGAATCCCATTACATTATAGTCTACGGGTAAATTTTGTTTACAGTGTATTTTAATGATGTTACACCACTTCATACGTAATTAAATTTTTATACGTATCTGAGATGCACTACAGCATGTTTTTTATAGAATATGGAGTGAGTAGCATTTATTGTTCAAGGAAGACACAGAAAAATTCTTTTATAGTATTGTCTAAGAGTGATAATTGCTGGAAGTGCGTTTTAAGTTGTGGTGTTCGTTTTTAAACTTAGCTAAATTTTAGTATATTAGGTAGTATATACAAATTCGATAGATCATACACTAGGTTTCGAAAATAATAATATAAGCATTGCCGCTTATGGACGTGAATTGCTTAGTGTGTTTTGAATTGTGTTATGCATTTTTCAGCTGAACTAATTTTTAACATACTCTAAGATGTTTTATATATAGATACATAGATACATATAGAATATAAATTATTTATTATACAAAACTGCGCAAAATATATTGGATACATTGCCATCTATTGATAATGATTGTCGGAAGTGCGCTTCTAGTTATGCTGTTTTATAGCAGAATTAAATATTTGCTTATTGTGTGGTGTGTATAAAAATCTATAGATCATTATTCAGGTTTTCTAAAAATAACCGAATATGAACAGTATTTGCTTAAATTTGGTTTTAAACTATGTTATGTGTTTTCTTCCTTGACCGTATAAAAGATGAAATCCCATTAAAATATTCTGGAAGTGTTAGAAAATGCTTCATAATCTATACATGACGCATGGGTTTTTATTTTTTATTTTTAAGAAATGAGGGTTTAGCATCCGAATTTCATTGCCGTAATATTTTTTTTCACCCATACACTGAAAAAAATAATATATATATGATACATTCCTGTCGAAAATTGGCACATTATAGACGATCGCTATTGCTGTCGACTAGGACGTTCTTTCCACCAGACAATCGGAACATCTCAGTCCGAAACCACTAAAATTACCTGATAATCATATCGAGGTAGCCGCAGTCGAGATAGTTGAAATGTAGTCATGACACCCGGACAGGGCATCACTTCGAGTCGCTCTCCATGAAGACAAATCTCGAAGTATATCACATCGGAAATCGTAGTGTATTAGCAGTCGTAAAAATTGAGCAGAGGCAGTGAAATCCAGAAGAAATTTCCCAAAAACATTAAAAAGAAGACTTAATAACTTAATAGATGAGCAGTGGCTTTATTGTGATCACAGAGATGAAAGCAACTCCACCAACTTTCGCTTCATAAAAAACTGAACACATTTGAAGATCTTGAAGAATTAGCAGAGCTTGAAGAATTACTACCGATGCATTAGTGTAGACTCCCCAGTGACGGCAATTAGATGACAACCACTAATTCGTGTAAATTCTGTCTCCGAAGCCAGTGTAACCGTAATAATACTTCAAAATTTGGCCCAAAGGTACAAAACGCGCGAACAAGCTGGTCCACTCGCATCCATGTTCGGAGGGCGCTTGGGGGATAAAGAAGGTGGAGCTTTCTCGCTAATGGATGAAAAAATGAGGCCACGAAGACGTGTCTCTGACGTATGATTAAAACTCTTTAACAGAAGCGGCAAATTAAAAAGTCCTTCCGGCCTGTACCGGGAGGAAAAGGTAGCTTTCCTATATCTTCGTTTTAAAATTTTAGCTAATGTTACACGAAAACAGCAAACTAAAATGCAAAGAAACGTTTACAAAAGATTCGTTAATACTGAATTTGAATAAGAAATTCGCCAAATTATTGAGCAATAGCCAAATTGGCTTCATTTATGAAGACTTATTTTGATCGCCAAATTTGGCGATATTTCGCCAAATGTCGCCCAATTTTGTCGCCAATGTCGCCCATTTTGGCGTTAACGGATATGAATATATAGTTTTATGCGTATGATTGGGAAAATTATTACAACAATGAAAGAAAATAATTTGCGAGTAATCGCGTTAATGTGCTGTTTTGTTTCAAAATGTCAGCCACCCTAGAATTTCAAACTGCTCTATCTCAGCCATTTTTTAAGATAGAGGTAAACCAAAAAAAGCTCTGGAATCCTTGTATCAAGGCCTAACACGTAATTAAAAAATAAATTTTAATTTTTAAATTTTTTGTATATTTATATTAGATTTTAAGTTATTTTACATCTTTAAATGGCCGCCATCTTGTTTCAAGATGGCGGACCAAGCTGGCCAACGAACTCGGTCGAGACATTAGTGACCTTAATACACACAATTAGTTTCATCAAAATCGATTCATAATTACGGGCGTTATCGTATGACATAGGTCAGATATATATATATATAGAATTTGCAGAATGTGAACAGATGTATATCATGAATTCATTTTTCAAGAAAAAGCCACAAAGAAAATGGACATGGCGTAGTGCAAATGGCTCAACAAGTGAAATCGACTACATCTTGACAAACAAAAAGCATCTTATTCAGGATTGCAGCGTTCTCAATAACTTCAATACAGGAAGCGATCACAGGTTAGTTAGATGCAAACTGCTTTTAAATAATAAAGTGGAAAGAATGAAGCTTTTGCAATGCTCAAAGAAATCAGTCGATATTATAAATCTCCAGAAACATAAAGAAGAATTTAATTTAGAACTTAAAAATCGTTTTCAAGTACTTCAATCAATCTTAGAAGAAGAACAAGATGTTACAGTAGTGAACAAGAAAATAACAAATACTCTACAAGAAATTGCAAGGACGATAGCTGGTGAAGCACAAGTAAAGCAAACAAAGAAAATAACAGAAGAAACAAGAAGACTGATGAAGAAACGCAGAGAATTTAAAATGAAGAAAAACTATCCTAAATCAAGAGTTGAATATGCAGAATTATGTAAAACGGTAAGAAAATGTGTTACAGAAGATATCAGAAAATTTAACTGTGATCTTGTCAAAAAAGTTCTAGAAGATAACAAAAGTTTAAAATCAGCTAAGCGCAAACTGTGTGTTGGAAGAAAAGGTATTTTTGCACTGAAGACAGCAGATGGAACAATCACCAAAATCAATAATGAAATAGTACACATTGTCGAAAAATTCTATAACGATCTATATAAATGTGAAGATCAAAGGGAAATCAACCTACGTGATCCACTAGTAAACATAACAGAAACTGAAGAGATAATCCCAGTGATGACAGATGAAGTTGTACAAGCCATTAGAGGCATGAAAAAAGGTAAATGCCCTGGCGAAGATGGAATTACAATTGATCTTATCAAAGAAGCAGGAGAATAATTTGCAAAAATGCTAGCCTTACTGTTTTCCAAATGTCTCGAGAAATCAGATGTACCAGAAGATTGGAATAATGCTGTGATGGTGTTACTTTATAAGAAAGGAGAAAAGGAAAACATTAAAAACTACCGTCCAATCAGCTTACTGTCAGTGATTTATAAAATTTTCACCAAAGTTTTAACGACAAGACTTGAATCAGCTCTGGACTCAGCTCAACCTAGAGAACAAGCAGGATTTCGAAGTGGATTTAGCACAATGGATCATATTCAAACAGTAAGGGAAGTTATAGGAAAACATAAAGAATATAATTTACCTCTCTGTCTTGCCTTTATTGATTATGAAAAAGCATTTGATTCGGTCTACACATCTGCAGTAATTACTTCTCTGGAGAACATTGGTATAGACAAACCTTATATCAATATCATAAAGAAGATCTACAAGAAAGCAACAGCCACCATCCGTTTGGACAAAGGAAAAGCGAAGATCAAGCTTGAAAGAGGAGTAAGACAAGGAGACACCATTTCGCCTAAGCTTTTTACTGCTGTCTTAGAGAGTATTTTCAAGAAGCTGGATTGGGAAAACAAAGGGATTAGAATAAATGGGGAATATTTAAGCCATCTCCGGTTTGCTGATGACATTTTAATTTTCAGTAATAGCCCTGAAGAATTGCAAAATATGCTAAAAGATTTGGCAGAAGCTAGCATTAATGTGGGATTAAAAATAAATTTGGAAAAGACTAAGGTGATGTTCAATTCATTTGCATCAAAAAAGAAAATCGTCTACAACAACACTGAGATTAAAGATGTTGAAAGTTATGTGTACCTTGGACAAGAAATATCTTCAGACAACAGTATCATGAATGAAATCAATAGAAGAATAAGAAATGGATGGAGTGCTTTTGGGAAGAACAATATTATTCTGAAAAGTAACATGCCTCTTTGTTTGAAAAGAAAGGTGTTTAACCAATGTGTTTTGCCTGCACTAACTTATGGAGCAGAAACTTGGACACTAACAAAACGGATGGTACAAAGATTACAAACAACACAGCGAAGTATGGAAAGATGTATGCTAGGCATAACCAGAAGAGACCGAAAGAGAATAACGTGGATAAGAAGTCAGACGAAAGTTTTTGACATTATCGAGATAATTAAATGGCTAAAATGGAAATGGGCTGGGCACATTGCAAGAAGACAAGACAATAGATGGAGCACAAACACCCTACAGTGGTATCCCAGAGATGTAAAACGACCAAGAAGACGACCTCAAGTAAGATGGAGTGACGAAATCAGAAAAGTGGCCGGTGTTAATTGGATGACTAAAGCACTAGACAGGCAACAATGGAAAAATCTGGGGGAGACCTACATCCAGCAGTGGATTGAAAACGGTTGATGATGATGATATGGATATATCTATATATATAAATCAACATTTGGACGGAGGGTGGTTTTGGGGTCTGGGGGTCATGATCGGTGAAAATATATCGAAATTTTCCGGAACTGCTTTCCTCCGAACGGCTGCAATAGGTAGCTTTATACTTTTTTGTATTGAAAGCTACCTAAAAGGTAAAAAGGCCTTTGGGCGCGAAAACCGCTTGGAATCATGGGATGCCGAATGAATTAAATAGAAATAAAAATGGTATTATAAAAGTTCCAAAGAATAAAAATTAAATGTCTCAAAAGAAGAAATTAGGCAGGTGCGTTTAGAGGCAGTGTTGCAATTTAAGAGAATAAGGTTTTAATAAATACGTGTAGCTTTTAACAGATTAAGATTTTTAGAATGATAAATAACAGAATATTTTGATTAAGTTATGGAATAAAATACATAATAGATTTAAGAGATATTTTAAAAAGAGAGGGAAAAAAGAATTGAAGAATTTGGAATAATTTAACTAAAGAAATAGGGCGAAATTTTTTTATTATTACATATCCCCCCACCCAAAAAGACGAATGAACCGGTAGGTCATATGACCTGCAAGTTCATTGAAGGGAAATGTTACACGGACTTGGATTACAATTTATCAACTGGAGGAAGTCAAAATAAGTACATTTCCAAAATTTATTCATTAATGCCCAATAACATTAAATTTAATAACTATAACGCGAATTGGTGGAGTTGTTAATAAAAATACAATTACAAGATATTAATCTTGTTAACAATGACATAAAAAGCTTTAGAAAATATTAAACAAAATAAGAAAAGAATTGTAACAATTTAAAATAATAGATAACATACTTCCAGAGTATCATCTTACAAAATTTGTTGCAAATTGCTTGTAGAATTGTTGCTTAATTTGTCGTTCAGTTCTCGTCTGAGTGATAGTCCATCCAAAAAAAGTTATTTGCATACCTCACAAACTGAACAGTTTACAAATTGAAAGAGAAAAATCCTTCAAATTTTAGATCTTACTGATCTTCCTTATGAAAGTCTATTTCAGAATTAAAGTTCATCTGAATGCTTTATATTTACTAGCAACAACTCGAAAATAGTACTAAGATTAATATTAACAACAATAAAACACAAATAATACAATAATAATAATAATAAGAAGAAGAAGAATATCAACAATAAAAATTTTAAAATAATAATACTTAACAATAACAATAATCATAAGTTAATTTTCAAATATTAAACTTATGTTTGTCTGAAAAACTCAGTCCTGAATGGAATGCTAAGAAAAACTTAAGAGAAATGAGTATTTTGTTATGGTATAGATTGTCTGACAAATGGTAATTACCTAAAAAGGCAAATAGGTAATGTAAGCAGTATAAGAGTTTTTTACTCAACATCAAAATTACTATTACCGTTATTACCTTTATAACTTCCATTACCTTTACTACTTTATTACTTGTTTACCTCTAGAAGTAAAAATTTATATATCTCAACATATTCAAATTCAAGTAGTATTCAAATTCAAGTAATATTTAATCTCAATATCAAATTATAAATAGTATAACTAATAATAATAATATTCAACAATAAGTTCAGCAATAACAAGCATTATAATTCAAAAATATCACACTCTTTCTTTAATTACTTTCTTAAGTATATAATTAATATCTCATCCATATAGTATGAATGAGGTATGAAATATACTCCATAAAATACATAATACAAAAAAAAAGGAATAAATAAGAAAAATTCGTGAAAACAATCATTATTGTGTAGATGATGGTTATGTAACTATCTTGCTTTCAGTCAAACAAGAAAACATAAGTTGTGAAATGAAAAAATGGGACCTTGTAGCATATTAAGAAAGGTTGGACAATTCTCAATTAGTATTAAGATATCATATTTGATTAGTTTAAGATATAATTTAATCCAGTTTATTTTATTAGTTTAGTTAATACTGTTTAATTTATTATTCTAATCTAATTCAATTCAGTATCAGAAACTCCTAACTTAAATCAACTAAATTACGCCAGCATAAAAAGTTGACTCAAGTGGAAACTTCAACAGTGACACTCTCGTGTGCACAATCAAGAACACCACGGTTATACAGAAGATAATTGATTAGTTAATTATTAATTTATTTTATTTCGTTTATTTTTGGATTATATTAAAATCAAGACGAAACTATAAATTTAACATTAGTTTGTTGTTGGTTCTCATGGGATAATTTTAATTGATCAGGAGGATAATAAGGGCGTAATTTTGATACATGTACTATTTCAGTAGGTTTATTTTGAATTTGTCTATCAATTTCAAAATTGACATCAGATAACTTATTAAGGATTTGATAAGGGCCACTAAAGACTTGTGAAAGTTTTCTGGTATTAGGATATTGGAACTCTTCATAAATTACAAGATCTCCAATCTCAAATTTTGGTTCTAGATAATTTCGATCATAATATTTTTTACTTCTCCAATAGAAATCATCAGTGCGTTTTTTAGCACGTTTAAGGGCTTCTTGAACAGGAGGGTAATAATTTTGTTGAAGAGGAGAATCATAGGGTAATCGGCCAAAAAGTAAGTAAGCAGGAGGGAATTTAGTGATAGAATGAGGGGTATTGTTATACTCATTAACTACTTCTGTCAAAATTTTTGTCCAAGGAATTTTGGAGTTGGTAGAATTGACTTTACACTTCAATCTAGTAACTATTGTCTGGTTCGCTCTCTCACATTTGCCATTCGTTTGAGGATGATGTGATGTGGTTAAACGTTGCTTAATATTGTGGTTTCGCAGAAATTTTTAAAATCTAGATGAAGTAAAGGCTGCATTTCTATCACTTAACACCTTTTGATGGGTCTGGACATTAAGAATTTTATTAAAACAGAATAATTGTTGTGGTGTTTGAATATTAAAAACTTGGTTTAGACAATTAGTATAAGTTTCTGTGGTAACACTTTTTGAGGGGAAAGTCCAAACATATCTAGTAGCATGGTCGATGATGATGTGTAGATATTTTTTGGTGGAGTTATAATAATTGAATCCTCCCACAGTATCAATAGAAAGACATTCAAAAGGTTGATCTGTGGTGTGCATAGCTTGTAATAAGCCGAATTTTTTCTGTCTGGGTTTTTTATTCTTTTGACAAATATCACAATGTTTTACAAAATTGGTTATATCTTGCGTCATGTCAGGCCAATAATAATTAGGGGAGATTAAATTTAACATTTTTTGGATACCAGGATGACCAAATTTTTCATGAGCAACATTTAGTATTTTTCTCCTTAAAGACATGGGGACTACTATTTTTCTAAAACCTTTCTTTTTTACTATCATAAGTCCATTTTCCTTTAGATAATTTTTACCACACACATTATCTTTTTCCTGCCTCTCTATAATTTCTTTAACGTCCAGAAGAAAAGTAAGTGGTTGAATAAAATGTGAAACTGGGTTTCTCGACAACATGTCGGCTTCGACATTTGTGGATCCCTTTTCGTAAACGATATTATATTCAAACATGCTCAACTTCAAAGACCATCTAAATAACCTGCCTCTCAAATGTTTAGTATTTTTTAACCATACAAGAGATGCATGATCAGTATGAATGGTAAATTTTACACAATGAAAATAATGATAGAATTTGTCTAAGGTGTCAATAATGGCAAGACACTCTAACTCGGTAATAAAATAATTCTTCTCATAACTTCTCAATCCTCTAGAGTAATAAGCAATTGGATGTAAAAAATTATTACTATCAGGTTGTTTTAAGACTGCACCTACTGCCACCTGTGAGGCATCAACAAACATATGGAGGGGTAACTTAGGGTCATAAATTTTTAAGATAGGTTTGGCTATTAAGGCATCTTTTAATTTTTGAAAAGAATTTTGACAATCTGTATTCCATTCCCATAGTGTATTTTTTCTGAGTAATCTGTTAAGAGGGACTCGAATTTCGGCATATTTATCTATAAACTTGTGATAAACATTGATAGATCCTAAGAATCTCTGAAGTTCCTTTACATTTGAAGGGGGTTTTAGTTTTTTTATTACTTCAATATTAGCATTAGCAGGAGTTAATGTGCCATTCTGGATGGTATATCCTAAGAAGTTAATTTTATTTTGGACAAAATTGCATTTAGAGAGTTTAAGTTTAATGTTTTCGCGTCTACATAATTCAAATATTTGGTTTAAATGTTGCATATGTTCTTCTAATGAGGAAGAAAAAATAATGATATCATCAAAATAATGGCAAGCAAAGTCTATTTTGTATTTAGTAAGTATTCTTCTAAGGGTTCTATTAAATATCGGGGGGCCTAATTTAATCCCGAAGGGCAGAACTAACCATTCAAAGAGCCCAAAGTTGGTAGCAAAAGCCAATTTTTCAGTATCGGATGGATGTATGGGTATGTGCCAGTAGCCAGAGGCTAAATCTAAAGTTGAAAAATACTGCGCACTACTCAGTTTATCTAAAATTCCATCGATACGAGGTAGGGGTTCTGCGTCATTTTTCATTATTGCATTTAATTTTCTATAGTCAACACATAATCTAGTTTTTTTACCTTCTTCTCTTTTCATTACTAATGTAACAGGGGCAGAATAGGGACTATTGCTCTCTTTAATTAAACCAGCATCTAATAGTGAATGAATTTGATCCGAAATCTCTTTTTCTTCTAAAGGGGAAGTTCTGTATGGCCTCAGAGATATTGGTAGGTCAGAATTAAGAAGAATACGTTGCGGTTCGATATTAATTCTCCCGACATCAAATTTATTTTTAGAAAATATATCTAAATAATCCCTTATACTTTCCCTTAAAGTTTCATTTTCTATAGAATTTATTTCCCCAATTAATTTAGAATTATCAACATTAGATGGAACAAAGGATTGAGGAGATATGATCTTTCCATAATCGGGTTGCACTCTCTGATAATCATAGTTAACATTAAAATGAAGTAACCTTAATTTATCACTGGATATGTTCTTAGATTCATTTAAAACAAGGTCTCCTTGTAATACTCTACATGTAGCACAGTCAATAATTAAATTAAACTTACAGCATTCTTTTAAACCTAGTATAGCATAATCTAAATTTGTATTACATATTAAAAATCTAATATTTTGTTGCACATTACCTAATTTAAACAATAAATTACAATCTTTATCTATTACAACAGTTCCTTTGGCTTGGCCAATAATAACAGGTGGAATATTTGTAACTTTAGCATTTAAGAATTTAACAAATTTAAAAGGCAAAATACTTATGGTTGAGCCAGAGTCAATCACACAAGGTAGTTAGTTCCCTGTTATTTACATATCCTGATACAATTAACTGTCATATATTATCGGTAGATGGTTGTGGTTGACTAAGAGGGGGTGCAGAAGATTGCAGAAGCCTAACATTGAATACACAATCCCTCTCCCAGTGATAAGCATTTTGGATACCTCTATTTAAACACATTCGACATGGTCGACTAGGAAGCCTTCTTTAATAATGATTGACAGGCAATCTGGGACTAACGAACCTGGACGTTGAAGGGTTAAAATTAGTTGCTGCTTGGAAATTTGGATTCCTGTAATTAGGTTGAGGGCGAATCCAATGTCTAGGTGAATTAATTGGTTGAGAAAAAGGTCTGGAATTTTGAGACATATTTCTAACATTACTATTATTGTTACTGCTAGAATGAGATGGAATGACAACAAGTTGTTTAACTAATCTATACCAATCGGTAGTAGATTCAGGAGGATTTACTATTAAATAGTTCTGGTATTCAGGTTTTAAGCCATCTGTCAATCCTTGTAAAATAATAGTTTCACATAGTTTAAGTTGTCGACCTATCTCTATTTTCTGACGGAAATAATTTTCTAAGTTGTTTAGGTCATGCAATTTCAGCGAGGCGAAATCAGAAAAACGGGGGACTGTTACTTTTAGAAATTTTTCAGTTAAGACCTCAGCAATTTTTTCATACTCTTTACAATCTAGACATTTATTAACATACACCTTTAATGCTTCGCCCTTCAAATATTTGGAAATATTGTTGATTTTCCACTCTTTTTTATCTGGAGGGGCTGATCCTTCAAAGTGTCTAAGCCAAGACACAACATTCATCCCACTTTCTGGGTCAAAAATAATAACATTAAGCTCTTTTTCAGCCATTTTGGTTTGAGTACCTTCACTTTCAACAATAACTTTAACGAACCCTGACTTTAATAACATGAAAAAAAAATAACAATGTATAAAGAATTCTTTAACTTAACAACAACTGTAAATATCTAACTCTTAATAATTTAAATAACAAACTAAATAATATTCAACAGTAAAAAAGTCCAATTCATATTAAAATTCATTTCACTTAAATAGTAAATGTAAACTACTACTATAATCTTTCTATAAATAGATCCACTATATATGAATATCACAATTTAGAATGAAATAAATAAAACACTTTTTCAAAATAAGTATCATTATTTCGTAAGAACAATTTTTTTTTTTTTTTGGCTCTTGAATTGTACTCTCAGAATATAGCATCAAAAAACAAAAGTAATAAAATAAACAAATAAATTAACTGCACAATAATTTTACTCTTTCAATGTTACTCAACTTTCTTTTGAGATAACACTTTTTTTTTTTTTTTTTTTTTTTTCACATTAATAAACTTCAAAAGCTATTTTTGCGATTATTATGCAATCAGTGAAGCTGTAATTTCAGATAATCTAATAAATTTTTATGCATTTTTAGAATGGCATAGAATATGTTCCAATACATGTTACTTGAAAAGAGATTACTCATATATTTTTCAATAAATAGAAATTATTTCCTATGAATAAATATCACCGAATGAAAAGGGACTATAATTAAATGATAAAATAAGAACATAAAATGAAGTTACTCTTGTAAAATGAAGTAATATAGGAATAAATATCAGAGCAGTTCAAAACTTTCAGTAATATTTGTGAGCTTAACCAAATAAAATTAATTTTTTAACTATACATAAGAATAAATATTAAATTTCGTAAGTTCTAAATATTCAGGATAAAAGGAACAAAATTCTTCTAAAGTATTCTAAGAACAATTTTTGTTCTATATAAGCCAATAATAACAAATCAATAAAATAAGAAATCAATAAAAATAAAAGAATAATTTAACTTACAGACGTCACTTCTGGGATAAATTTATAAACACTTATGAGTGATAATTTGACAACTAATCGGTAGTTGTTCTCCAATATCACTGGGAAGTCTCCAAAATGTTTTTATTACACAGGTCATCAGTTATCCTGCCGGCTTTTTTTATACATTCCTGTCGAAAATTGGCACATTATAGACGATCGCTATTGCTGTCGACTAGGACGTTCTTTCCACCAGACAATCGGAACATCTCAGTCCGAAACCACTAAAATTACCTGATAATCATATCGAGGTAGCCGCAGTCGAGATCGTTGAAATGTAGTCATGACACCCGGACAGGGCATCACTTCGAGTCGCTCTCCATGAAGACAAATCTCGAAGTATATCACATCGGAAATCGTAGTGTATTAGCAGTCGTAAAAATTGAGCAGAGGCAGTGAAATCCAGAAGAAATTTCCCAAAAACATTAAAAAGAAGACTTAATAACTTAATAGATGAGCAGTGGCTTTATTGTGATCACAGAGATGAAAGCAACTCCACCAACTTTCGCTTCATAAAAAACTGAACACATTTGAAGATCTTGAAGAATTAGCAGAGCTTGAAGAATTACTACCGATGCATTAGTGTAGACTCCCCAGTGACGGCAATTAGATGACAACCACTAATTCGTGTAAATTCTGTCTCCGAAGCCAGTGTAACCGTAATAATACTTCAAAATTTGGCCCAAAGGTACAAAACGCGCGAACAAGCTGGTCCACTCGCATCCATGTTCGGAGGGCGCTAGGGGGATAAAGAAGGCGGAGCTTTCTCGCTAATGGATGAAAAAATGAGGCCACGAAGACGTGTCTCTGACGTATGATTAAAACTCTTTAACAGAAGCGGCAAATTAAAAAGGTAAAAAGGCCTTTGGGCGCGAAAACCGCTTGGAATCATGGGATGCCGAATGAATTAAATAGAAATAAAAATGGTATTATAAAAGTTCCAAAGAATAAAAATTAAATGTCTCAAAAGAAGAAATTAGGCAGGTGCGTTTAGAGGCAGTGTTGCAATTTAAGAGAATAAGGTTTTAATAAATACGTGTAGCTTTTAACAGATTAAGATTTTTAGAATGATAAATAACAGAATATTTTGATTAAGTTATGGAATAAAATACAAAATAGATTTAAGAGATATTTTAAAAAGAGAGGGAAAAAAGAATTGAAGAATTTGGAATAATTTAACTAAAGAAATAGGGCGAAAATTTTTTATTATTACATATATATATATATATCATATTATGTATTAAATGTATTCGGTAATATTTAATCCGTGTGATCATTTGCAGCTATAACGCTTTTATCGCATGGATTTTTTTTTATTTTAGTTTATTTTTAATCTTTTTTGAGCTTATATATATATATATATATATATATATAATATGGTATAATACTGGCATCCCAGCTGCCAGTGTTATGCCATAAAATTAATAGTAATAAGCAGTAAAATAATCAGTAATACGCTACTGCGCGTGCGCGGCAGTATATTACTGCTTATTTTACTGTTTATTATTGTTAATTTTACGGTATAATACTGGCAGCTGTGGTGCCAGCATTATACCGTAAAATGAAAAAAAAAAATTCTTTTTGAAGTGAAGGAAATTTATCGATTGAAAAGTCAACGAAAATCATCGATCGATATTATAATAAATAATTACATCTAAAACGCTTAAATTATAGTTAATTCTAAAATATTGTCTATCTTAATCTGAAAGAAAGAAGAATCTAAATATACTACCCTTTTTTAATTATATCTTTAATGCACCATTCAGCAACGAAATATATCTTGAAATGCGTCCTCCATTAACTCTAACAAAGAAGAAGTATTAAATATTTCCAGATAAACTAGATATTATCTGTTCTTAAAAAGTTTCAATGTGGTTAATGGGATAAGTGGTATTCCTTTCTAAGTGGTTAGCAATATGTATAGACATTCGATCAACTCCACTCCCTTTGTTATTTATTAGCCATTTTGTGGGCATACGATGTCAAACGCACTTTCAATTTACTAATGGATTTTTCTATTTGACAAGTAGTGTCATATTATTTTTGTAAACGTTATATGAGATAACCGCGAGATAACTGTTTTTTCCGTCATATATAAGTAAAAAGAAAGTGTAGGAAATATTGAATGTTGTCTATATTGCTGAGAACATTTATCAAATTATCCCAAATAAGAGGAGAGTTTTACTTTAATATATCCTACTGTAGGGGCGTCATCGGAAAGAAATCCAGGGATGGACAAGATTGTGGACAGATGAAGAAATGTGTCTCTGATGTCCGTAGAATAAACCATTTCTTTTAAAATATATAAACATAAAATAAGGTATGCGGACAATTTTTGTAAGACCCCTCACTGCCCTTTTTAACATATCTACTTAAAAATAGATACAGAAATGTAACAATTAAGAAATATTAATTATTCAAAAATGAGTGTCTTTCAGCAGTTTTCGAAATGTAGAAAAGAAAGTATATACTTTTTTTTCTATCTATCGGAGGGAGGGGGTGGGCAACTAATTTAAGAGATTTCCTATTTAAGAAATATTTTAAACACTTGAATGTAATTTTTAAAGAAACGGGACTAAAAATTAACCTCCACGAAGGTTCAAAAACTCTTATTTCCTCTTTTTCTTAATGTCACTTCGCAAAAATAAATTTTACTGTTTTTTAAAATAAAGATATGACAAAAGAATCCAATTATTATTATTAATTTTCACAAGATCAACTGAGGAAATGAAAATTTAGTTAACTAAATTTTTAAATTCAGAGAATGGCAATATCCCTCCCCTGCACCCCCTTGCTGGCGCCTAATACCTATGATAAATCTTATAAAAATATTTTTTCTATAAAAACATATACTTTTTTTACATTGACATGCCTTTCCAATGCTTTTCCTTATTGTGTTATTTGTCAGGAATTTAAGTTAGTTCTTTTAAGTTAAAAAAAAAATTAATACTTAATAAAATCGTTTGAAAGCATTAATTGACATTTAATAAAATAACTAATGAGTTTTTTCTCTTTAAAAAAATCCTTTTTTTTTTTAAGAGAAATTTTCAGAGGGAATTTTTATACAAGATTTTTTTTAAAAATATTTTTACTGAAGTTTTTAAAATATTTTTACAGAAAAATTTTTTAAAGAATTTTTTTACAGAAGAATACTTTTAAAGATTTTTTTAGAAGAATTCTTTTAAAGAATATTATTTACGGGACTATAATTAGAAACATCAATCAACAGCATATTTAAATATTAAAATGAATCTGTTTTTATGTTGTATTTATTAACTGTTCAGATTGTTTCAATCAAAAGCTTTAATTTAAATTGAACAAGATGGATTACTAAAATAAAACACAAATATATATTAAAAGTGATTACAATAAATATAAACGCTTAAAATTCTTTTAATAATCATACCGACTAGATTCGTACGCTCAATAACGGTGACATTTTCAGGGTTTGCAAAGATGAACTATTTTTGCATAAAATTTTAACTATGTACTTGATAAACAATTGTCGCGAAATGGCAGGTATTACGAGAAAGAAGTCATTAAATTTTAATAAAATGATTTCCCATAATCCTGATTTATTTTGTACTATCTTTTCTTCTATTTACATACCTAATTTTATTACCCCACTCCCCTCATTTATGGCTAACACATTGACGTTAGGTGGTGCCTTGCTTTCTCGCGATACTTGCTATTTCGTGTTATTTGTTTATCAACTAAATTGTTCCAATTTTGTGCAAAAATAGTTTATTTATCATTACAAACCTTCCGTATGTCTCCGATATTGAGTGTACAAAACTAGCCGGTTTGTTTATTAAAAGGTTTTTTAAGCCTTTATATTTACTGTTATCACTTTTAGCATACATATATTTTTTAGTTTAATGATAAGAGATTTTTTTCTGATATAGTTCTCAGATATATGATGTTATAATAATAGCTAGTGAAAAGTTTTTAAATAAAAAGGACACATAGAAATTTACATTCAAAGAGTCTTTATCGAAAGGTATCCAGTGTTTTCTTCTATATTCGGAACAACTTCATAATTTTTCTCAAAACATTTTTACTTCTACTGTAACAAAATTCTTTCTGTATGCGTTTTATATTCTTACAAAGAGTTTTATTTTTTCTAATAAAGAATATATGAGCCAAAATAATAAGAAGTAGGAAAAAAATCATGCGTCACACATAGATTGGGAAAAATGTTTGATTCGTACTATAAGTTCATTATTGTCGTACGAAAGGGTCATCCTTAGTTTTGAGAAAAGAGATATAAAAAATTTTTAATTCATATTTGTTTAGAAATGAAATTCTTATAATTGCGTATCATACATTGATAATTCGATTCCTATGTGACACAGAGTCTTGATTCCTAAAACATCCTAAACAAGTTTTTGGCTTCAGATTTTGTTGCCAAACTTACAAATTCCTTTAAAACTAGCAACATTAGTGGGGAAGTTATTTTATGTTTCATAAATAAAATTTCGTTTACAACTTGTAAATTCACGGAAACCTTTTCAAGAGATATGCACCCGTAGATGGCAATGTATTCCAATTATTTTGTGCAACTCTGTATCGTGTGATGACTATAGAGTATATATGTACCACAAAATATATTAAAATTTAGTTTAACTAGCAAATGCATAAACCAACCGAAAATGCACTGGAAACATTTTATCTTCTATTGACGGTACTGCATCCGAATTCGTTTGTGCGTCCCTGTAAAAGATCTATAAATGGTACATACACCATTTTTTTAATTGGAATATGGTATTGTGCATCATAATAATGCATATAAATTTCGTTATCTTTCTAAAGGAATAACGTCATTAAAATGCACTTCAAAGAATAAATGCACTTCAAAGAATTACGATACATAGATCATTAATGTGTCCTATAATATTTCGATATAATGTGTTCTATACATCATTAATATGTCCTGCTTTTGCGCGTCCCTATAATGCATCGATTAATGGTACACACGCCATTTTTTTAAAGGATTATGATGGAGTGTATCATAATATTGTAGACCACTATGTTTCAAATAGAATAATTTCATTAAAATGCAACTAAAAAAAGTACAGTGGAACTTAAATTATTCGAACTAATGTGTTCTAGTCTCAATTGGGATAATTGTAATTATCGTTCAAAATGATTATCATCTGAAATAAAAACTTCTTAAAATCACGTTTGTTTAATAAAAAGGTAAAACTGATGTACGTTGAAAATAAGGTCACTTTTACTACCAACAACAATAATAATAATAATAAAATCCGTACAGTACTTACGTACATTTAGACGTAAACATTCCGAACAAATAAATGATCAACGTAAAAATAGCTGAAATAAAAATATATAAAATGGAAAATAGCTTTTTCGGAGCCCCTAAAGCTCCATCAGCAGTGCCAAATTTGGCACTGATAATGGAGCTTGAGGGGCTCCGAAACAGCTGTTTGACATTTTATATATTTTTATTCGTGCTATTTTTACGTTGATCATTTATTTTAATATAACGCACAAAGTTCAATCCACCTAATTTAAATATTCCGAACAAAGTTAATTGTTTTGTCACAGACACTCGTTTGTGTACTGCCGGGTTCCGTACATGCTTAAGATACAGAAATTTTTGCTCTATCAATTTCCTTACATCTGCAACGTTTTAACAACATTCAACGCTGATTTATTTTCACTTGAAAGTCTAATAACAATAGCTCGGCTCTTCTTAGAAAATAAGAATAATGAAGTAGAGTATCTCTGAATTTGGTAAAATAGCTGCCTTATAATTACTCAAATAAAGATTTTGAAATTTCCAGTTAAAACATTAATTTTAAAGTCAGTTTGTTTCAAGGGAGATATTGGCATAGCATCCGCATATTCATAATTTGTAGAAAATTATGTTTTTACCAACATCTGCATACCATTTGCATTAAAAATTCTTTTTTTCTTAGAGGAAGTTATTATTTCTTGATATCAATCCGGAAAATTAAAGTTCTGATAATATGTTACTGTGCTACTCGTTGACCGTTATCCGAAATCTTTCGAGTCTACTTATAAAGTAACTATAAATGCTATACACCATTTTCAATAGAGAACACCATGTAGCAAACGTCAGTGTATATAATTTTCGGGGCTGTCCAAGCATATTTTCAGAAGACAGAATACGGACAGACAGATGACGGTCCGAAGAAGCGAAATCATCACATTTTAAAACTATGGTGGAAATTATGTTAAAAAGGACTTCAAGAGCATTATTGATAGAAGTTTTAAATAAAGTAGGTTTGTAAATTAACTTATTAGACTGTTTCATATTCATTACTTGTAGATGAGTTACTTATAAAAGTAAGTTAGGAAGTTATCATCATTAGAAAAAATTCTTTTTTAATAATAGCAATCCGATATTCTTCAAATAAAATGTTTGTGGACAATAATTTAATGGAAAATATCGATAAATGAAAAATTCACGTAGCATATGATTAATATAATAAAATAATATGATAATAAAGTAACATGCAATAAAATTAACTAATCAAAATTTCAAAGATAGTTTCATTTACGAAGAATTAAGAATTCATATACTAAGAATTACTTTTTTTAAATAATATACTTCATTTTGGGAAGTGTAATAAATAAATAAAAAAATCATACATAATATATTAATTGTAGTGTGAAGAGTATTTTTCTATCGCAAAATTTTTTTTAAATACTAATTGGATTAGTTAATTAGAGTAATTAGAATAATTAAATACAACAAAGAAATAATTAAAGGGCTTATATTTAAAATTAGCAAACTGCTTTTCTGCTTCTGAACAAAAAAAATTGTCAAGCAAATAACGTTCAAGTGGTCTAAAAACCTTCAACTCATAACATAAATAGAACAATTTACATATTTATGTGAGTTAATTTGCTCGCAAGATTCCAACTTTTGCAATTAAATAAAATTATTACGTTGCCATTTTTTTTTCTTCTAAGTTTTGGCAAGGGCTTTTCGAACAGTAAAAATTCAGTCATTTTCACTCTTATATCTTATCCCTAACTTTTCAGATTTGTATAATAACTTATCAGTGAACAGTAAGATAAGTTTGTCTTTTTTTTTTTTTTTTTAATTAGGCTTACGTTAAAGTTTTATTTATAATTAAAATTATATGCTCTGTATTGATACTGCACACGATTTTATATTTTCTGCAATTAAGTTAGCCATAAGAAAATTGTTACTAAAATGTGTACTTTCTTATGTTTGGACTTCTCTTTTATTGGTTATAAATTTTAAAAACATATGATATACTAAATAACACACATATATAAAGTATTGGTATGTGCTGAAATCGGAAAATATGTATAAGAGCGGGTTTCGTGTAGAAAGAGAATTTTTGAAGGGTATGGGGGCGGAGGGAGCAGAAGCAGTAAGTAAGTATTTATGGAACCCTGGGCCATTTCTTGTTAACTCAGCTTCCCTTTCTGCAACATTAAGCTGGATAGTCTAAAGTCTATTGTATGTATCTATATCCATATATATATATATATATATATATACACATACATATGATACATACATATAGATACAAGTTATTAAGAATAAGGATTTAGTGAAACTGGTGATAATTTATTATAAAACAGAGAAACATCGCGAAGGAAGATTTAAGAATGTAACATATATATATGCGATGTTTCTCTGTTTTATAATAAATTATCACCAGTTTCACTAAATTCTTATTCCTTAATAATATCTATCTTTAATTCTATTAAATTCCCCTTAAATTCATTATTATTTAGCCCAATTTACTTAATTTAAAGCTCTCAGTTACTCCTAAATGATATCATAAATACTGATCATTTCTGTGAATTCGAATGTTTTTTCGAAAGCCTTTTTTTTCTCCCCCTTACTCTTTCCAAGTTTTTCGCGCGTTTGTTTCTTTTCACTTTAAAATGCATCCGCTTAGAATGTGTTAGAATTATTTACTTCATCATCCTCATTGGTCATGACGTATATTGTTCACGTATTCCATATTCTCACATTGGTTAGAGCACGCGCTACGTCATGATTTGGTATCTTTCAGCTTATTTACAAAAAGCGAGTGTAATCGCGCTTCACTCAGATTTTGGCCGAGTTTGCAAGTGTTAACAGTCCCCTGGCTGTGTGTTTTAATCATCCTGTATCTATACTAATAAAATAAAGTTTCGCTCTGTGTGTGTCTGTGTCTGTTGGCGATGGCTAGGAAAATTTAGCGCACCTAGAAGTCTGTATATTTAGATTTAGATTGTCCAAACCCTCTCTTGGTGCACCTGACCCTCATAATTTTAATATTTTGATAATTGGCCTGGATATTAATTAGATTCTCATTAGCCATCGCTTCTAAAATGACATCTTTTAAATCAAAATGGCGAAAGAAACTAACCAGCACATAGGATTTGGAAGCGGAAATGAACGAATTCGAAATTATTTTACTAATTAGCGAATTTTAAGAAAACTAATTGAGATATCAATTTGAACATTTCTGAGCATATGTAAAAAAAAATTCTGCATCCGTCTATGCAATTTTTGAAAAAAAATTCGGCCGGTAATTTTTTTTATTTATGCAAAAAACTGCTAAAAATCTGCCGGCGCCAGTGAAAACGATCCGAGAAAGTTTCAGACAGGGATCTGCTTTCATTAAAAACTGAACTACAAAGAGATCTGTTTCTCTGGCTGATTCCTCCATTTAGTTTGCGAAAATGAAAGGAAATAATTGCCAATTTTTACTAATGAACAAAATTTAGATAACTAATTAAGAAATAGATCTGAAATTGAGGATGGGAAGTGTTGTCATCTGCCAGCTATTTTAGCGTAACGTCATCGTTATTTTCTATTTATCAGAAAAATGTAATTATTTTTTTAATGATCGCGTTAATGTAGGTGAAGGTGGTTTTCTTGAACAAATTATTCGTTATATTTGCGGGTATCGGGAGGGAGGGGGTTAACGCCTTGCACTGAGATTGTTATTATCTCGGGCCCGGGAAACGCCGGGCGGATAGCTAGTTCTAAATAATTTAAACCTAATAGTTTGTCGAGAGTTATGATCATGTTCGACACATTTTAAAAACAGCTTGTGAGAACTAATTCAGTGAGAGATGGCATTGCCCATATAAATCATGTGAGGACTGCTTCCATGACGATTATTTAAATAAAAACATGGAATTCTGAATCTCTTGTTTTTTACATCCTGGAGAAACACCCACGGTTTCAATTCATTGCCTGGATTCTCTACGACGACCGCCACTATATTTACGCTTCGAATAAACGGCGACTGTGACCATATTTATTCTACGAAAGAACAACTAGTCTCACTTATATAATGCTGCTGCAATTCAATACAACTTATCGCCAATCTTCTTCAACGATTTCATGAATTATAACATATATATATATAGTTGAACAATGGGTTTTATCAAAAGTTTTCATCAACATGAAATTAAAGATTTTATTAGCTGATTTTAAACTTATAGTATTAAAAAATAGAATTAAAAAATGGCTTTAAAGAGATGTGATCTACTTACAGTGTAAAATATATGGGGACCGTAAATTAACTGGCATATTTCAAATTTCAATATAAAATCAAATAACTGATGTACGAATATGCGGTTTGGGCTGAAATGCTGCCCATAATAAACACTTTTGTTTCAGCAAATAGACAAATTATTCTAAATTTTGTCGATAGATGGCACTATAGCAAAGAGAAAACTAGGGATCCTACATTAGAGACAATTTATTCAATTATTCCTTATAATTTATAAACAATTTCATATTTTAAAAAGAGTGCACTATATACAATTTTATTCTGTATTACGTTCTTAAAATAAATGTTTCAAAATGTAAACAGAAATTCATCGCCAATAACGTTTGTCAATTACCGCCAACTGTGTCAAACTTCGAAACTCCAAATTATTCACACGTTTTGCTCACTCACTACAAAAAGATTTAAATCAAAATTAGTTTTAAAATGTAAAACAAGAGACGCAGAAACGAAATTGCTTCGTTTGTGTTACTCATTTCGATAGTTATTATTTAATGAAACTGTTTAAAGTTGACCGCATACTCAACAATTGAACTCTGACAATTTAAAATATGTTACAAAATAAATAAACATTACTAAATATTAAAAAGTAACTATAAACAACAAAAGAAAATTATCTATTAATAGTGTACTAAGTCTTGATACAATATTTAAAATGTTGAATCTTTAAAATCCAAATTTTCTTTAGAAAGCAATACCAGCATATACATACGACGTAACTAAAATGGCGGATTTGTCAAATCTGCTGGCGACGCAATGTCCAATCTCTCTCTAATGTAGGATCCCTAGAGAAAACAGTAGTGACCCTGAATGTAAAGATACTGGACATAGGCGCATCAGGAGATTTGGGTAATCCGCCATTTTATTTCCAACTTCAACATTCGTCACCATTGCGATGTGAAGGATTTTCGGATAATTGCTCATGCAACTTTAAAAAATAATAATAAGACACCGTCGTGCATTACATTCAGCTTATTTCAACTTCATTTTACTTTCATACTATTTTGAAAAATAAATGTATTTTTTCTTAGATTTTCATGCAAAATGAATTTCAGCAAGAAAATAAACAAAATTATTAATTTTTCCCAATTATCCTAAACAACAGTAAGTATAAATTAATATTTTTGCAGTGAAGATTTAAAAATTAAATAAAGATAAAGCATACGGAATATCTTTCCTTCAAAAATCTACTTTATTTAAGATTAACTTAAAATCTACACTGAAGATTCGTATTTTATCTTCTAAATTAAGTTCTATGTACTGCTATCGCTTTAAAAAAAATCTAAATATACAGATCCAATAAATATATCTTTAGACTGAGTAATACTACTGATATTGAAATAAATTTTTAAAAGTATAATTATTAAATATGACACTGTTAAAAACAGCAAGTCAGAAATATAACGGCTGAAAAAAGTGAATTTTACGCATAAATTAATATTCTATAGTTAAAAATTCGGTACTTTATTCATTTATCGAAACATTATTATTTTTTTTTTATTTAGTAATTAAAGCAATCGAGGTATCGAGTTTTTTATTTATAATTTTAAATACATAAAGAATCGATAATTCAATTGAAATTATTCAATTAATAATTTTAATATCTATTATTTAGAGAGTGTAAAAAGCTCAATAAAAAACCCATGAAGTCTACTAAGTACATTTTTGTATTTCTCTCTAACAGTTTAAAAATTTATTAACCTCTTTTAAGACATTCATCTACTTCCGATTAGATTCCAAAAATAACCCTCTAGTTCACCCAAATAAATATAATGCATTTCATAGAATTCTTATTCACTAAAGTGAAAGAACATGCATATTTATTTTATCATGATTTTAATAGATCGAAAAGTGTCAAACGCTGGTGAATTGATATTGCGTTCAACGGCGATCCGTCCAATTTGGAAATAAGATGGCGGACATTTCGCCAATATCCAATCCTTCTCTTATGTAGAATCTCTAGAAAACAGAGAAAACATAAAAAAAGCAGTTACGAAGTATTTAGCTTATAATACATTATTAGCAACGTGTGCTCCCTTTACAACTCGAACCATTGCATTGGCTCAAATTATGGGAAGCATTTCTGTCTAAACAGCACACTTGTACGTTTATTACTTGACTTTATATTGAATTTTAAAATGAAGCAGTAATTGAGTAAGTATTGAAGCAGTAAATGAAGCATAAATTCTAAACTATTTTTTATTGTTAATGTAGAAGCCAGAAAATGTATACGTTGACTATGATATGAAGGCAAGTGGCTTTTGGAAAAATCGCTATTCTAAAAAATAAATACTCGAACTAAAGTAGCTAATATCACATTGGACGTAAAGAAAACGGTTTATTTAACGAAAATCTGGGTTTTACTACTTCTGGTTCTGGTTGTCACATTAATCAATGGACGGTTTTGACTAATGTTACTGGGCATACCAACTAATAGTAGTCTAATAGTGCATTAACGATCACAAATATCATATTACCTATTCCGAAATAATTAAAAAACATACTTTTTTTTCACTGGTAAACCTAACATTTTTCTGTATTAATTTATTCAACCCGTTTGTTTAATATGCGATCATACAGAAAACATAAATATTAATTCTAAGATTTTTCTGCATGATTTCACATAGAAAATAGTATAATAATATAAAGGTTTGTAATAATACGACATAACGATAAACGATAACAGCTACAACGACCAAAAACTAAAATGTAAAAATTGTTTAAATCCCTGAATTATTTATTACGCTACAGCAATCCCCATAAAAGAGTTTTTCAAAACACTTACACAATAAATGCCTCCAATACATCTGGTATTAAAAGTATTTGACTCATGGATACAGCTTCGTAAAAAATAGGTACCTGGAATCTGGAATACATTCTAATAAATATAAATAATTCAAATTGTATTCCGAAAATAATGCCTGGAGAGGCTACTTGTGAAATATTTATTTTTCCTGCTTTTCCTGCATTATATGACCTTTTCAAATGTGAATTTTTAAGGACGAGTTATTTTTCATTTTGACGTTAATGGCGCATACCACTTTATAAAACTTCAGCACAAGTTATATATTTAGATAAATCTTCAAATAACATTTGTAAACATAGGCTTGTTTCCTAAAACTTGGGTCATTTCTATAGAAATTGCAAAACAAAAAGTCCATTAGAAAATTGCACTTGTCAAAACTGGTACTCGAAAACCTAAAAAATCGCTTTAAAAAGAAATGCAGCTGTGATATTACAATAATGCAGAAATACTAAAAGATTACGATTTAATTGTTTAACATTCCATACAAATGTTTCTTCATATATTTGAAGTATAAACTTAAGCTGATGAAGTTACATTGAAATAAAACTTTCAGCAGAACTGTTTGAGATTAAATTTCTGTGAATCATTAATTTTAACGTCTTCAGAATATAAGGTAACTGCATTAAGGTTTTCAACTTTATAAATCTTTCATTCCCTCTTCTTAAATTTTCATCTTCCCTTTCACCATCTTCTATCTGGCCATCTCCTGTTAATGAGTTTCTCAAGATTGTCATGCGAATGCAAAATAAAGAGTTTAATTCAAAATACAGAAAATATTCTTTCATATTTATGAATGTTAGACTATTTTCAACTTGGATCTCTTTTAACTAGGTATGCGAAAACTTGGGTAAACTACTAATTTGTCAGTTTGAGAAACTTGCATCAAGCAAAAGCGTTTGTTTTATTTTACACCACAATAATAAAAAAAATTAAGGGTAATTACACTGGAAAAACAATTGTTGATTCTACAGTATAATACTGGCACACCAGCTGCCAGTATTATACAGTAAAATTAACAGTAATAAACAGTAAAATAAGCAGTAATACACTACCGCGCATTACGGCTTATTTTACTGTTTATTACTGTTAATTTTACGGTATATACTGACAGCTGTGGTGCCAGTAATATACTGTAAAATCAACAATTTTTTGCAGTGTATGTAAGAAATATTTTAAAAAATATTTAAAAATAAATTTTTGTAAAAATTATTTTTGTTTATTAATAGTAGGCACTCTCTGTATCATAAAACGGTATACATATTCTGCTTGACTAGTTGTTTTTTATACTGGACAGTAAATTTTGTCGCTCTTGAATTGTTTTCTAAAACATAATTAATAAGTTTGTTGTATTTAAATGATGAAATCATAATGAATCCTTTGACATTTCAAGACTAAGAGTATTATGAGTGGAAAACTTAAAAAGAGTTTTAAAATTTATTTTTATTTATTAATAATAGGCACACTCTGCACCATAAAATGGTTTACAAATTCTACTTGACTAGTTAGGTTTTTTTATACTGGATATTAAATTTTGTCACTCTTGAATTATTTTCTAAAACATAATTAATAAGTTTGTTTTATTTTACACCACAATAAAAAAAAATTAATTTCAATTATATAAGAAATATTTTTACATTGTTGTATTTAAATGATGAAATCATAATAGAATCCTTTGATATTTCAAAACTAAGAGTTTTTATGAGTGAAAAACTTAAGAAGAGTTGTAAAAATTAATTTTGTTTGTTAATAGTAGGCACTCTCTTTGCATCATAAAACGGTATACATAGTCTGCTTGACTAGTTAGGTTTTTTATACTGGACATTAAATTTTGTCGCTCTTGAATTGTTTTCTAAAACATAATTAAAAAGAAATCATAATCAGGCATTAATTAACTTAACGGTTGTTTGGCAGATGAAAAACATATACCCATTGATATCACTATGATGAAGTTCTTTTTCTTTTCCTTTTTTTTTTTTTTTTTTTTTTTGGTAGGAAAAAGCGTAGAAAGTTATCCAGCTGTTACAATTATCCAGCTCCGAACGTGCAAAATCGAACCTGGTTCTAAGCTTCTCGTGTTTATAAAAAGTAATCCCAATTCACTAATCGTGGGAAAAGTTATTTGTATTTATATATACTCTCTTAAATGGCATTATGTTACAACAATTCACTATGTTAGAACGTTTGCACTTCTAACACTGGTGTGCAAAACACAAAACACAAAATGCTAATTTATGAACACGTGAGTACTCAAAAGGAAATTCTATAAAGAGCAAGTGTAGAAAAGAGGTACTTCCCTAACAGCACGGCCAGTCGATGTGAAGTCCCCTTGACGTCACACATGGTTAGAAGTGTCACAATCACTACGGTGAATCAAAATATGGGATATTTCACTGCCTCATTATTACTCTCAAATGATTATTAACACTGAAAAGTCACTGTGACTGTCGCTTTTTGATGGGTCACCAGATGACATTACAATGAAGTCACTGTTAATTGAAGACTGAACTTTGAAGTCATTGTGAGCATTGCATTGTGATGAGTCGCCAAATAATGTCACAATGAAGTCGCGTGGTGACTTCCCGGTGATCGACACTCTATTGTGAAGTCATCATTGCAGTCCTTTGTGAAAAGTCACCAGATGATTTCATTTTCTATCACTTGGGAACTCGTCACAGAACAGCTATCATGATGACTTTACAATGGAGTGTCAAAATGACAGTCACATGAGAGTCACAAGATGACTTCATTGTAAAGTCACCTGGTAACTCGTTAAAAAACAGCAATCTTGGTGACTGTTCAGTGGAGTGACCAAATGAGAGAAAAAATGGTTCATTGTAGTGACTGTGATAATTGTGACCATTTGTGATGTCAAAAAGACTTCATATCGACTGTCTGTGCTGTTAGGGTAGTATCTATTTTCTACACTGGCTGTTTATAGAATTTCCTTTTGAGTACTCACGTGTTCAGAAATTAGCATTTTGTGTTTGTTGCTTAACCCTTTAACGGGCGGTGGTCACAAAAGAGGACACCTAATTATAATTCCAAAACTGACAAACGGCACCAAGAATATTTAATTAAAATTTTTCTTTTATTCAGTACCGGAAAATAAGCAAGTTTTTATTTTAAAATAAATTCGTTTGTAAATTCCGGTGTCAGTCCATTACTTCATCATTTTGCAAACAGACTTACCCCGCGTCGGAAAGGGTTAAGTTTTGCACACTAATGTATATTAAAAAAAAAAAAAAACACTTTATGCGATTTCTTAAAAAAATGTATTGTTTTGAATAACAGTATTTAATTTTAAATGCTTTTTAACCGTTTCAGCAAAGCTCTACTGTACGGAATACTTCTGCTGTGAAAAAGAAAGTTCCGTTTTTCTCCGTGACATAAATTTTCAGGCTATAAAATGTTGGGGAATACCAAATAGCAGTAGTGCGCTAGAAATGGTAAATGTAAAGCTGCAAACACTTTGCAAACTTTATTTAGGAAAGTATTCATCTTACTTGGTTTCCTTTGCTCTAAGCTGCTTAAGTGCGAAAACACATACCTTCTCCGACTGGACAATATCGTAAGATATTTTTCTCCCGATTTCTCGTGTTAATTTCATATGTTTCCCTTTCAAATTTCTCCAAAAAGTTATTTTATTGCTTTGCAATTTGTGAGAACAAAAACTTACTTACAGCTTGCTGTGGGCTACATATTTTGCGGAAAAGTGATTAACCTGGTAATTTTGCGCTAATTTTCAACTGACGGTTCAACTCCCGGTTGAGAAACCACAGTTTAGCGATTTTAACTGGGAGCCATACTATTCCAATTCTCCATGAACTTGGACGAAAACCTATTTGACAGAAGGTATCTCAACCTTGAGTTGAAATAATATCAGCTCAGTGGTCAAAGGAATCGCAGAATTTAGTGATTGTCTCGCATAAGTTCTGTACTCGGTTAATATAATTTTCATGTTTTTTTACAGTAATGAAACTGAAACAATGATTGAAAGGGCATACTTGCTGTATTAAATTTTTAGATAAATAAACGTTATAAATAAAATTTTGTATTTACTAAACATAATATGAAATATCTTAAATTTACTTATTAAGGTAAAATTAATACTCTTTCTAAAATCCATTTTGATTTGATGGTTTTGTTCGTTCACCAAAAATTAAAAGACATTTATTTGTATAAAATTTTGCAGTACAGTAAAAATATTAAAAAGCAGTTACTTGATAAAAAATATATAAATATAGCGCTCGTTTTGTTTTTAAATTCATAAGTTTAATAAACAATTTCCGGATCAGGCAAGAGAAAGCAAGTAGGATAAATGTAAATAACGAGATAGGATTAATTTTCTTTCCAAGAACTTTTATATAAGGATAGTTTCATATATTTATTTCTAATTTGTATTTTTAATTAACTAAAGTAACTATTTATAGATTCCATTAAAATATCTTGGATAAAGTTGCATGCACGGTAGCCGAAAATATGATGAGATTTTTTTTTTCGTGTGTAAAGTAGATAAGAGAAAATTTTATATTCCTTTCTTAATATTTTTAGAATATGTCCGACAATTTTTCTAGCGTGGTGCGAAATTGTTCAACAAATCTTCTGAAAAGTGTCTCTTTCAAACAAAAAATAATTATTTCAAAGTTAACAACTGTATGCTTCAATACATTTATTGTAGTATATTATAGTGTAATCGATTATTATTTATCTGTTATGAACGAAAAAATCATATATGAAGTGTTTTCGAAAAGTAAAAATACCCCTCGGACAGCAGGAAATAAAACGTTTTAACGAGCAAGTTGGCAACAAATATTGTAACCTCGGACATTTGACATTTCCCTCGCAGCCCTTCGTTATTTGTAGGTGTTTCGTGTAGCACGTGTTTATAATGGCTGCGTCAATTCAGAATCCCACCAAATGTTAAGAACGTTCTGTCATACGTTTTCTTCATGCAAAATTTGAGCATCCAGTGAATATTCACAAAGAAATTGTTTCCGGAAGACTGAATTATGAATCTGGAGGTAGGACCAATGTTCATGGAGAACCATCCACCTACAGAACTGAACTTGCACCCAGAGACTACCACTTATTCCTTTAACTGAAGAAAAATCTTTTAGGGCAAAACTTCCACGACTATGATCAGATCAATATCGAAGTTGAAATGTTGTTTCGACAACAGGCAGTAAACTTCTATGACTGTGGGATAAAAAAGCTTGTACCCAAACTTAACAAATTCTTTTACAATGACGGCAACTATGTCGAAAAATAAAGCTTATACCAGTAAGTAATTTGTAATGGATATTTTATCAATTAAAATTTTTTTGAATGAGTATGCGGCATTGTATCTCTACTTTTTGAAAACCCCTCGTATATAAGACATTTAAACAAAAATCCCTGCTTCTAGGAATTTAAAAAATTTGCTTTAAAAAATTATGAATGTATGGAGAGTAAAATTGAAATGGAATAAAAATAATTTACTTTTTACTTATTATTATTATTATCACTAAAAAAAAATATTTGAACTACAAAATTTGTGCTGTAACTACATTTCTATTAATCCGCTAGATGGCTCTACTGAGAAAACTCTGTTAACCTCGTATGCCTAGAAAGTTGAAAGTTTCCTCACAAATAATATAATTTTTAGTTCACAGAACTAAAGTATACAAAAAAAACCTTAAAATTTAAAGTAACACATTCTTTTATATTAACATTTTTATAATTAACATTTCGTTTAGTTAGTGTGTCACGAACAGCGTTGACTACAAAAGGAGCATTAAAGCACCAATCAAAACGACTGCCACACTTCCTTCATCTGCTCATGCGCGGATAGCTAACCTTCTGTTTGTAGGAAGGTTTAGTTATACGACTTTAGTTTCGATTTTTACTCCAGTTGAACAGGTTTAAATTAATGGTGAATTGGATTTCAGGTTTAACCCAGAGTTAAGCACTTAAAGGGGTTAGTCAGTCAGATCTCAAATTCCCCTCGTTAAGTCTAAATCTATGAGAGTGGAATGTATTCTTATTTTTAAAATATCTCATAAGAAAATTAATATTTTTTACTTATTTTTTTCTGTGTACTTTTTTAAAAGGATGTCTCTTTATTTTTTAGTTGTCAAAATATCACTTAAATATATGCTTAATTTAATATTTCATATGTTAAAATCATACAAGCTGTGAGTAAGATTTTAACACTTCAGATAACATTAAGCATATATTTTAGAAATATTTTGACAACTAAAAAAAAAAAAGATACATCCTTTAAGATGTCTAAACAGAAAAAAGAAGTCAAAAATAAGAATTTCCTTATGAGATATTTTAAAAATAAGAATCCATCCCACTCCAAATTAGCGAGGAGAATTTAAAATCTGAATCCTCAGTTGAAGTTGACGGAGAGTTATCCTGTTAGTGAGAGACTCAGAAAAACTGCCCTCTCTGACTATAAAATAGCAAATTTTTAGATCGATAATTATTCACACTTTTCAAATTATAAGTTGATGGAGTTAAAAAATGTTTTATTATTTTAGTTACATATGCATATAACCTAATTGAATGCTTTAGTAGCTAAACATGAACTAATCACGAATCTAGTGATAAGTCTGCTTAGTAGGATTAAACCACATCGCAATATCCGTTTCCACATCGAAATAATTCTGCTTAGTTCTATTGATAACTTTCAATAAAACGATTTCCAAACTCGCAACTCAATTTTCTGTTTTAAAATGAAAGACACACTAGGCTATTTTAAAGGAATGTTACCTGGCTTTTTAAAAACAATTCTGATCACCAAACTATGCAAATACTGTTTTGGACTACTTTGGACTGTCTAGTAATAAGCCTGCTTAGTAAGATTAAACCATATCGCAATATCCGTTTCCACATCGAAATAATTCTGCTTAGTTCTACTGATAAATTTCAATAAAACTATTTCCAAACTCGCAACTCAATTTTCTGTTTTAAAATGAAAGACATACTATGATATTTTAAAGGAATGTTACTTGGCTTTTTAAAAATAATTCTGAACGCCAAACTATGCAAATACTGTTTTGGACTACTTTGTATTAGAAATTCATTTTTTTTTCACAAATGTGCACATTTTTTAAAAGTACTTAAGTGACATAATTCGAAATCAAACAAGTTAGTGTACAAATTTCCTGTATTCTAAAATATGTCTCTAATATTAAAAATTGCTAATATTAAATTTCATATCTGAAACAAATATCCTGAAGCTATTTATGATGTTTCTATGAATAAGAAAATACATCTGAAAAAATATAATAATCCTGCTTATTTCCTTCTTAATACTAATTCCTATCGTTTAAATCCTTACTTTAAAAATAGCTCCATATTTATCACTCATTCGAGGGAGTAAAATCGGTTAAATCTCTCGATAAATCAAGATTTACGTCAAGAAAATGCCCATAGGCCATGAATGGAACGTAATCTATTTTGGATAAATTATTACAGGAATTTAAGGTACAAGCTATACACATGCATTTCATGCTTAAGTTCTCCAACAGGATCAATTCAATTCTTTTAAAAACTCTGTTTGATGCTTATAGCCCATTTTTTTTTCTTTTAAATCTATAAAAGCATATCGTCTAAGCTTACATCTAAGAATAAATAGATCTTCTTAAATCAGTCTCATCATGCTAGGATTTTGTTTAATATTCCTTAAGAAAACAGAATGTTTTCCAAATAAAATCCTAGAACCCAAAATAACCCGCAAAATCTCTAGAGAAAATATCTTATTTTTTGGCTTTACTTTACTTCGAATTTTTTAATATAGAGATGTTATATAGTGGTGAATATTATTATTAAAACAGCCTACGTGTTATTTTTATCCAAAAATAATATTTGAAAATAAATTAATGGATATAGTAAGAAGAAAAAAATAAAATACATAGTTATATGAAAAATAATCTAGACAGAAGTAATTTTGGGTCAATGAGTAATTTTTAAAATAGGTGGATTTAACTTTGTGCCGTTATATTAAAAAATAAATGAACACCGTAAAATAGCACAAATAAAAATATATAAAATAGCAAACAGCTGTTTCGGAGCTCCTAAAGCTCCATCATCAGTGCCAAATTTAAAAGATTAAAAACCGATTCAAAAGCTCAAGTCATGTAAATATGCTTGCGTCTCCCGCACGCGTTCAAGATTGAATGGCCTAATCAATCACAGCCCATTCAATCTTGAACGCGTGCGGGAGACGCAAGCATATTTACATGACTTGAGCTTTTGAATCGGTTTTTAATCTTTTAAATTTGGCACTGATGATGGAGCTTTAGGAGCTCCGAAACAGCTGTTTGCTATTATATATTTTTTTATTTGTGCTATTTTACGTTGTTCCTTTATATTTTTTATTAAATGAGTAATGCATAATTTTGGCATTATATTTCGCTTTTATATTCTTTTTTCTTTCACTTCTTGGATGCCCATAAATTTCAAATAGTAAACATTATTTTTTTTAATTTTTGCATAGAATTTTTAAATACTTTTTTACAAGTTATAGCAGGCGTTTATGCTTATGTAATAAGCAAGCTTATTGATTCTGCTATCTCTCATTCTTTTTCATTTTGCAAAGAATGGTTTCCTTTGCTGTCTTGAAACAGCTGTGCGCATTATTTACTCTGGTATTTCATATTTTGTAACTCTGGATTTTATACATCATGTATTCATACAGAGTGCTTCATAAAAGACTTCCTAATTTAAAATTAAAATAAATCATTAACTACAATAATTATAAATATGAAATACGTTACATGCTTATCCGATAACTCATAAGTTTTGTATAGGGTAATTTAAAAAAATAGTTAAAAATTTTGTCAATAGATGCTGCTGCTCTGTCTCAAACTTTTAAAATGCTCACATTAACTTCAAAAATTCAAAGTGCAAACTTTTTTCGCTTTTTAATAATTAAATAGAATGCTGAGTAAACATTGAGATACTTTGGATGCGTTTTTACTCGTTAGGGTTAGCAATCTTATATTTTGAGATATTGCATGGCCAGTTATTGACGAAATATTAATTTATTTTTGAAATATCGAGCTACCTGATAACCGTTTAACTTTTTTTAATCTTTATATTTATTATAGTGTATAAATTATTGAATTGTAATGCCCTGTGTTAATTTATAAAAATGTTTGTGTGTTAATAATATGCGTTAGTAAAATATTTTTTTGCTAAATTTGATCATGATAGTTAGTTTATCTGCAATAATACCCGAGGACGTCTAACAAACAATTATACATACGTTATTATCATCGTTATAACATATTATTCTTGCCCGTCTTATTTTTATGAATTTCCTTTAATTTATTGTACTTTTTAAAATTATTATACTTATTTAAATTTAATTAAAATCAAAAGAGAATTACGTACAAGAAAATCGTGCACACATGTTATTCTAATAATTACACATTTGAAGAAATTTTGTTCTTTACGAAGAAAAAACATGGCAATCAAACATAAATAAGGTTTTAAAGCTTCATTAAAATTTTAAAAGTTTTATAAAACCTATTCAATTATAAGTAGACTTTTTTTCTACCTAAAGTCTCAAAGTTCATAAATAAATAAATAATTTCGGCATTAGTTAACACCAAAGGGAATTCTTTACTTTTAAAAGGAAGATGTAATGAAAATAAAAGAATATTTTAATTTGTTTTTTCATTAAGTCAAAGAAAGGTAAAAAAGTAATGCAACTACATTGGAAAGAGATCTAAAATGTGCGCTTAGGTGAAAAAAGTATTTTATTAACTGACTGCACTGCGAAATTAATAGCATTTCTCTCTCCCTCTTTTTTTTTTTTTTTTTTTTTTTTTTTTTCACAAGTGGAAATTCTTTTCTTGGAAATTCCTTTCATCTGCTTCCTATAAAAAGTAATTTTTTTTTCTAATACAATGCAATATAACATAAAAACAAGAGTTGCTGTAAAACGTGAAAACGATGTACGTTATAATGCAAAACCAAGACAATTTTAATATATTTTCATTAAGTAAAAATAAATTGAAAAAGTAATTCATCTATGTTGGAAAATGATATAAAGTGTGGGCATCGGTGGAAAAACAAATTATTAACTTGACTGTAATCAAGACTACTAGCATTATTTTTGATTTTTGCATAAATGTTTCCATGGAAATTATATTCATGTATTTCCTATAAAAAATGACTTTCTCAATTATTATACGACATACCGTAAAAACAAGATTAATAATACACTTTCATACGATATAATGTAAAAACAAGACAATTTTAACATACGAGGGAAAGTCATTAAGTAAGTCACAAAAGATAATTAAATAATAACTTACAATGATATTCACTTCAAAACTATTTTTATTTCTCACCATGTTCTCCACCAATATTTATGCACATATATCACCGTTTTATCAGTGCCCCAGCACCAGCTGCATAACATTCTTTGGGTTGCTGACTGAACCACATTAGGACTTCAAGTTGAACCTTTTCATCATCTGTGAACATCATCTTGCAACTTCTTCAACATCCACCACACAGTTTCAACTTAGCCCCAAGCGATTTTCATCTGTTTAGTCCACTAAAAAACCATCTTGGCAGCAAGATGATGTTCACAGGTGATGAAAAGGTGCAACTTGAAGTCCTAATGTGGCTGAGACAGCATCCCAAAGAATCTTATGCAGCTGGTGTTGGGGCACTGATAAAACGATGATATAAGTGCATAAATATTGGTGAAGAATAAGTTGAGAAACAAAAATAGTTTTGAAGTGAATATCATTGTAAGTTATTATTTAATTATCTTTTGTGACTTACTTAATGACTTTCTCTCGTATTTTCATCAAATGAAAGGAAAGTTAAGAAGTGATGCTTTTACATTGGAAAGTAATGTAAAATCGGCGCTTGGCTGAAAAACAAAAATATATATATTATTTACTGACTGCACTGGGGAACTAAAAGCATGTTTCTTTTTCCTCTTTTTGTGTAAACATTTCCTAGAAAATTCTTTTCCCATAATTTCTATAAAAAAAATCCATAATCTATTACAACACGCTTAAAAACAAGATTTGCGATACGATAAAATGTAAAAACGATTTATGATATAATGTAAAAACAAAACAATTTTAATATATTTTGATTAAGTAAAAGAAAATTAAAAAAGGAATACAGCTACATTGAAAAGGAATGTAACATGTGCGATTCGGTGAAAAAAAAATTACTAATAGAAATTTTCCTCCTTTCTACGCAGTTATTTCTTTGGAAATTCTCTTCACATACTTCCTGGAAAAAAATGCCTTTTTAGCACTTTCCAAGATAGTTGAAAAGTGTTTATGAGTTTTCTGTCTGTGTGGCCGTGCTCTAACTGGGGTAAATATACTTGGATTGCCATGTAATTGATATACGTTATTTCGATTTTCCATGTAATACCTGGTATTCAAAATGAAGTGTGTAGCATTTATAGTTCTTCTGTCATAGTACAGGGACATTCAAAATATTTCAGTTACATTAAAGTCTTTGGGGAAAAATCGTTTTAGTATATTTTAATAATTTTGTACTATTTCAGACAAACTGAAATAGATTTACAACAAGGAAGTGCATTACAAGATTTCTACAACTGAATATGGTATGCATAGCATTTATCGTTCATTTACAGGGATACGCAAAAGAATTCGGTTACAGTACTCTTTATGAGAAATAATTGTTGGAAATACGTTTTCAATTGTACCATGCTTTTTAAATTTAACAAAATTTTTGAATATTACTTTTTAATTATAAATTCTATAGATCATGTACTGGATCCACAAAAATAATTCAAGTATATTTCCAGACAGAAATTGATAACAGGGAATTTCCAACTGTGTTATGTTTAACTGACTTAAATTTTAGCATACTATGTATTTCATATACAAATCTATAGATCATATACAGAGCTTCACAAAATAATTTAAAAAATATTAGTAGTAATTGCTGAAATTGCACGGCAGCGTATTACTGCTTATTTTACTGTTTATTACTGTTAATTTTACGGTATAATACTGGCAGCTGGGGTGCAAGTGTTATACTGTAAAATCAACACTTTTTTTGCAGTGTATTAAAGGGTTAAGTTTCTTTATACTATTCTGAATGAGTTGGAAAGTGTTTCATAATCTATGTTTGACGCATATTTTTCTTTTTTGTTTTATTACGATGCGATATAGCCTAAGAACAAGGTTCACGATACCATATAATGTAAAATGATTTACGGTATAATGTAAAAACAAGGCAATTTTACATTAAGTAACATTTTTTCATTAAGTAAAAGGAAAGTGATAAAGTAATGTAGCTACGTTGGAAAGTGATATAAATTCGGAGCTTGAATAAATAAAATGTTTTATCTACTGACTGCACTTCAAAACTAATAGCATTTTTTCTCCTTTTTGTACAAAATTTTCTTGGAAATTCTTTTCACCTACTTCCTAGAGAAAATGCCTTTTTTATTATTAGAGTAAACTAAGGAAAAAGTTTGTCCAATTTTATAAAACATTTCACTGCGTTGTAAAGGGAATTTTCATTGCGGTAAATGAAAACATGCTTTAATATACTTAACGAAATTTATGTATGAATTTTAAAAGTTTTTTTTTTCATTTAAACGGTTAAATAAATTGTACTTTACGATTTATTACCTGCATAAAATAATAATAAAATAAAATGTGATCACTCATTATTTATATTACATCTTTATTTGGAAAATTATAATTATTATATGCCCAAATAACTAAAAATTAAAATAACACACATAATGTACGTACACATACGTATAACACACATAATGTACACATAATAAAACACATAATGTACGTAAAATTGTGTTGAAATATACAAATGGTTTTATCATATTTGGTTTTATATATCAGTTATGAATCGTTTAGATATTGTATACTTTACAAGCTAATAAATGCCTTTTTCTGTCTATCTCTTTTTTAAAATAGCTGCATTACAGCAAAAAGAGAACCGCTTCCTGATCTATAAGGAACGTTTACGAAAATATAATAAACGATTCCGATCGCGTTAGTTTATCTTTAGAAACCTCAGAAATCATTCGTTTTTCAAGATCAAAAGAAGCCTTTTTGAAACAAAAGTTTATTTTGCTGTCCGTAATTTTCGGAAATGTTTTCGAGTAGTTTTTACAGTGCATTAAACAGTTTTTCAATTCGCCATCATCACGAAATGTTGTTTTTTGGATACTATCAATTCTCAAGTAAACGTTTTCAGCTGCTTAACAGAATTTATACATGCAAAAGTAATAAAATAATATTCTTCTACGCTATTAATTTAACACGAGCAGGGAAGACCGAGCTATGCTCGGTCAAAATTAAATTTGAGTTCAAATATCATGACCCATGACCAAAATGACCCACTAATTGAATTTTCTCGAACATGTGACTTATCCCAACAATCTTCTCGTGCCCGAAAACCACAGGATGCAAAATTTAGTGTAAATAGTCTGAGCCATTTTTAAGATAAATTAGCTTGACCCATAATGACCCATGACCAAAATGACCGACTAATCAAAATTTCTCGAACATGTGACCTAGCCTAATAGTCTTCTTGTTCCCTAAACCTGTTGGGTGCTACATTTATTTCAAATCCTCTAAATCGTTTTTAAGATAAAATAGCTTGACCCATAATGACCCACTAATTTAATTTTCTTGAACATGTGACCTAGCCCAATAGTCTTCTCGTGCTCGAAAACCATTGGATGCAAAATTTAATGTAAATTGAGCCGCTTTTCAGATCTTGACCCACAATGACCCAGAAATGACCCACTAATCGAATTTTCTCGAACATGTGACCTAGCCCAATGATTTTCGCGTGCCCGAAACTCGTAGGATACAAAATTTAATTAAAATAGTTAGAGCCATTTTTTAGATAAAATTAATTTGACCCGCTTTGACCCAAAAATGACCCACTAATCGAAAGTGCTCGAACATGTGACCCAGCCCAATAGTCTTCTCGTGCCCGAAAATAGTCGGATACAAAATTTCGTCAAAATCGTTTGAACCATTTTTTAGATACAATTAGCTTGACCATGACCCAAAATGACCCAAAACGACCCAAAACGACCCACTAATTGAATTTTCTCGAACATGTGACCTAGCCCAACAGTCTTCTCGCGCCCGAAAACCATTGGATGCAAAATTTAGTGTAAATTGAGCCGCTTTTCAGATCTTGACCCACAATGGCTCAGAAATGACCCACTAATCGAATTTTCTCGGACATGTGACCTAGCCCAATGATTTTATAGTGCTCGAAACTCGTAGGACACAAAATTTAATCAAAATCGTTAGAGCCGTTTTTTAGATAAAATTAATTTGTCCCGCGTTGACCCAAAAATGACCCACTAATCGAAAGTTCTCGAACATGTGACCCATCCCAATAGTCTTCTCGTGCCTGAAAATGGTCGGATACAAAATTTCGTCAAAATCGTTCGAACCGTTTTTTAGATACAATTAGCTAGACCATGACCCAAAATAACCCAAAATGACCCACTAATCGAATTTTCTCGAACATGTGACTTAGCCCAATGGTTTTCTGGTGCCCCAAAACGGTAGGATACGAAATTTCGTCAAAAACGTTAGAGCCGTTTTTAAGATAAAATTTGCATATATATATATATATATATATATATATATATAACCACACACAAGATTTGCTCGTATTAGAATATATGATATTTATCTGTTGAACATGTTTGTTCTTTTAAAAGCAGCTCATGTGTCTTTCATAAGTTTCGAGACATGGCCGATAACTGCTAAATATCGCCACTAAAACGTGTGCAGTCACTCTCATACGATAGTATATAATCGTTTACTATAGGAGAAACTTGCTCTACAATTTTCTTTAACCGTTCAAGACTTATTCGAGTGTGTCCGGACTTTACTTTGAAGTGAACAAACTGTAGATGGTGTTTTTAAAAATAATTGTAACAATTTAATATTTAATAACCAATTTTGATTTATATCTTCAGGAAATGTTAAGGATCCATTCCTGTACTTTGCAGTTCATTTCTGTATTTGTGATTAAAAATATCACTCTATTTTAGGTCCTGTTTGTGTTTCACAAAACAGAACCGTTACCCTTCATTGCCATGTTGATGTTTATATCGTTTAATTTCTAATTCACTATTCGATTTTACCGTGACATAAAAACATATACCTTCCATGTGAAAGGAATATTAAATAAGAATACATGCAAAATAAATCGTAGTCGTGTGAAGGACAAATAAATTAAAACAAAATTTACATTTTTCTATTATGCATTGCATCGTAATGACTTAAGTGTCTTCATCATTAGAAGTAAGAAGAAAATCAACACATATTTTAAATAAATCAGAGAATATTTTAATTAATAGCTAGAAAAAAAAAATAAATGTAAGATTCAAAGTAGCTTGCACTATATTGTAGAAAAAAAAGTTTATAGCGCATTTGTTCAAATAGAAAGGGTAAGTACAGAAAATTAACGTTTTTGTAAGTAAAAATTACATAAAATGCGTCTAGAAAGACAGATCACGAAACATTTTTACTTTCTTCTACCTTTACAAGAAAAAAGTATTGGATTTGTGAAAATTTTCGACTTTAGGTTTTCGATGGATTTATACGTCTTAGACGGTCCGGAACACGGTTTGGCTGATTTTAGAAAATGTCTGTCCATGATGCTGTCTGTTTGTATGTGACATAATTTTATAGACCTCTATCTCAAGAACTAATGCACGAAATTTAATAAAACTTTATGTTCAGTAAGACCTTTATATAAATTTGTGCTGATTAGTTATTTGTGTAACAATAGGTAAGCCAACAGGTGACTCTATACTAGGTTGCATTTTTCCCGATTTCCGCAATAGCTCTATCTCAAGAACTAATGCATGGATTTTCATCAAATATTAGATTCAGTTAGACTTTGGCATAAGTTGAAGTTGTTGCTGATTAAGTTTTGGTGTAAATTGCCCAACAGGTGGCGCTGCTGTTCTGCCTTTTTTAGGATCTATACGATTGTACCGAGAATCATATTTCAAGAACTAATGCACGGAATTTCATCAAAATTTAGATTCTGTTAGACCTTTATATAAATTGGTGCTGATTAGGTTTTGGTGTAAGTAGCCCAAAAGATGGCGCTGCTATGCTGCATTTTTTGCGATTTCCGCAATAGCTCTACCTCAAGAACTAATTCACGGATTTTCATCAGATTCAGTTAGACGTTGACAGAAGTTGTTGCTGATTAGGTTTTGGTGTAAAAAGGTCAAAAAGTGGTGATGGTATGCTGCATGTTTCAGGATTTACACGATTTTAGCGATAGTCATATCTCAAAAACCAATGTACGGAATTTCGTCAAACTTTATATTCTGTTTGACCTTGACATAAATTGGTGCTAATTAGGTTTCCATGCAAAACATATAATAGGTGGCGCTGCTATGCTTCATTTTTTTAATTCTAAAACAAATAATTAAAAAAAAAAGACTTTTTGAAGCATTAACATGTATGAGATAGAAGAAAGTTTTGAGATCGGCATATCCGACTAGTTGTATTTTACAAATGAAAGTCATAAGGAGTCAGATACATTTGAATAAATCAAAAAATAAAGATTTATTTTATTCACTAATTTTAAAATTTCGCTTACTTGTAATATTAGAAAAAACTACTTTCAAAATTTTGGATTAGAAAAAAGGTAATTCCTTGTTATGGCGACTTCCGCAATTACAATTACGCCAAGTTCGTTGCCAAGTCCAGATGTACACCTTATATATGCCATAAATATACACCACATGTCATACACTCGTATGTACACTATATACATAATATATATATATCATATATATACGTAATATATAGCTCGTATTTACATCTTGTGTGTCGTATATATGTCACATGTACGTCATATGCGTCTTATACACATGTCATATATTTACGCCGTATATAACTATATTATGATCACATACATTATATATACGTCATATATAATTTTATCATGTTCACATACATCATATGTATGACCATAACGTCATATAACTTGGCGATTCTTCCTCGGGGACTGCTATAACAAAGGAGTACCGTACCGAGAAAAGTTATGGTAAATTATACGGTATAGAAAACGTTCCTTCTTAAAATATTTTTTATTAAAAATGTTATTTTGTAGTTTTCGCGCATGATTTCGCGAAAATGAGTCAAGAGATTTTCATGAAATTTTAACCTGTAGTATAAAGAATGAATCCACACGAAATGATCTAAAATTTTGCTCTTTTAGTTAATGTTCTTAAAATTTGCTTCATTCATGTTTTCAAATAGTTTCCGAATTTTTTCCTAACTTTTATGAAATATGTCATTATATTATTAAATTATGCAAGTTTTGTTTCGTTATTAAGTGATTTAATCAGACCCAATTTGCCAAAGTATTAATAAAGTATCTCACGTGGTTGAGTTATGTATATGTATATCAATGTTATCCTGCGAATATAGAAATTATGTGTGTATTTATGGTTTAAAATAAATACAAATTTAATATATTTAATTTGAGAAAATGTAACATTTAAAAGAAGAACGTTGTGTAATTGAAATATTTATTTAGAAATTTGTAAGAGTAGGTAAAATAATTCTCAGGAAAACAATCTTTAAATCTTTAACTAACTTTGATATTTAAAAGGTACCTAGCCTCTTAATTGTAAAGAACGTGGATTATGTTCCAGATAAAAAAAAAAACAGATTCTTTAACATAATAAAAACACTTACCGATAAAAGCAAAGAATTCATTCTATTTCATTTAACCAATGACATTCAAAGCGTACTTACCTAAAAAAGAAAGAAATGCATCATCATTCAAATGCACTTCAAATAGTTTAAGATTAGAGTGCTTTAACAAAATTTATCGAACAATTTTTCATTAAAACAGTTGAAACAATTACAGCTTATAAAATCTACACATAATAGAAACTGCTCATTTCTTAAAAATTATCTTGTATGTCATGCTCTCTGTTTTAAGGATTATCAGTTATCATATAAATTAATACTTCATCGCACTTGAAGAATTAAAATTTTATGTCTTTTTAATAAAAGGGTCATAAGTAGAAGAAAAATTGTAATCTTATTTTCCCATTTGTGTGAAATATAAAATTAATCGTCATATATTTTGTTTTTAACCTTTCAATAATCATTTATATAATAGTGTAAAAAAAGCGTAGTAAAGTAGTGTAATAAAAGGGATTAAAAATAATACGCATCATATTACAAGAATACTCGTGTAAATAAACATTTTGAACAATTAAAAGAGTCCGGGAGTAAAACATTCGAGACAAAAATGCATTTTTCATTTTTCTTACGATTAAAATACTACAAAGTTAAATTAAATGAAGATAAGTGCGTATTTCTGAAAAAGAAATAACAATGTTTGTCTTATGTGTTCTATCCTGCGCGGTAACTAAAACGTTAAGTTCATTTTTCTCAGAATGGATTTTTTCATAATTTGTCATATTTAAAAGGATATATCTGTTTTTTTTTTGTTTTTTTTTTTTTTTTTGCAAGATATGATTATGAATTTTTGTACAGAGCATTCATTTTATGTTTTTATGAAAATATATTCCTTGAAGTAAATATCACTGTCAAAAATCTTCTTTTTATACTTTTAAATTTATTATAAATTCTGTAAATAATATTTTATAAATGCTGCAGACCAATTAACAAGAAACACTCTCTGCACACATTAGTAATAAAATCGGACGAATGGTCCATGAATTATATAAAAATATAAATTAAGATGTTTAAATTTTTATAAAAAAATAAACATTTTTACTTTATTTTACTTTAGTTCATAGTTTTCAAAAACTTTTTAACTGAAAAATAATCTTAATAGAAATATACATTGCAGGGAAAAAATTCCTTAAATAATTCCTATAAATAAAGAAAATAAAATGTTTACACCTGGAAACCCCATTAAAACCCATTTGGTGCCATTGCTCCCATTTTGGGAACATTGCTTTAGGATTTTTTTCTAAACAGAGTATTTTATATATTGTTAAAAGGTTGAAGTTATTTGCAATTTGAATGTATGATATGACTTTTTTATTTTATTTTTTTTTTTACGTTTCATTTGAATTTTCAATTTTTTTAAGTGTGCTAAAACAAGCGCAAAATAGCTTTTTGGCCGCATTCGAAAGAAATATTTAAAAAAAAAACTTTATAATAAAATTATATATTTTAGTTAAAATATGTTTATAACTGTGTATAGTATAAAACAACATCAATACGTAATTAATATGTATAATAGATCAATCACAATTACCGAAACCATAAGTAATTCCCAAAATGGGAGTAATGGCGCTTAGTGGAGGTAATAAAAAAAAACAGTTAGATACTCCTCCGTGCATTTATGGTAGTTATTTTTCAGTTTATTAGCCACAAAAGGGATAACATCATTCTGAAACTAATATTTTACGAAGAATTCATATAAATTAGTCTTCATCTTCATTTATAATAAAAATAAAATAATAAATTATCGATTCAATAAGCATTTTCATTATCCATCTCTTTAATTTTCATCATTACATATTTCTTTCTGACTATTTTACATGGAAGATGATTGAATTAGATTTGGATAATTTTTTGGGTGTTCCGGAAACCGTTTGTTTGCCACCGGATTGCAGCATTGTAGCAGGTGAGGAAGATGTAATAGAAAATAATTTATGCGACGATTTACCTCATAATATATCTAGTGGAGTAGAACTTTCCGTAAATTATAAATCAACAGACAATCAAGAAATATCTGATTTAGTGTTTAAAAAAGACAAAGTATTAAACACAGACTTGATATTTTAGACGAAAGTCCAGACGAATCTTCAAATCGGAATATAGAAAAAACTAAACAAAGTCCAAAACGAAAAAAAAAAATAGTTATAAAACCAATTTCAGAAAACGAAAAAAATGCAATATAATGCGGCATAAAAAATGTTCAATCATTTTCATGTAAAATAGTAGAATAAAAATGATGTAACGATGAAAATAAAGAGGTGGATAATGAAAACGCTTATTGAATCAGTAATTTATTTTTTTATTTTTATTATAAATGGAGATGTTGGACTAATTTATATAAATTCTTCGTAAAATATCAGTTTCAGAATTATATTATCTCGTTTATAGCTAAAGAACTGAGAAATAACTGTCATAAATGAACAGAGGCCTAAAATTTTACAAAACATTTACCCCTATTAGGCGCCATTGCTTCCATTTTGGGAATATACTGTTTCTCCTAAATATTCGATTTTTTAAAGTTTTTAGGTAGCTTTCATTACAAAAAGCTACCTATTGCAGCCGTTCAGGGGAAAGCAATTCCAAAAAATTTTGGTATATTTTCACCGATCATGACCCCCAGACCCCCCAAACCACCCTCCGTTCAAATGTTGATTTATATATATGTATATATATATATATATATATATATATATATATATATATATATATATATATGACATATGTTAGGCTGTAACTCTCTTATTTATGAACCGATTTGGATGTGACTGAGTATGTGTATAGGACATACCAAGGTCTCGACCGAGTTCGTTGGACAGCTTCAACCGCCATCTCGTTTCAAAATGGCGGCCAGTTAAAAATTTTTAAATTTTTAAAAAATCAAAATAATGTACAAAAAATTATAAATTAAAACAAATGTTTCCATTAAGTGTTAGAACGTAATACAAGAATTCTGGAACATTTTTTGTTTTGGCTATATCTTAAAAAATGGTTGATATATGGCAGTTTAAAATTCTAGGGTGGGGTTTTTTTAAAACAATCTGATATTTGTTATGAAGTAACTCTCGTATTTATGAACCGATATGAATGTGACTTATCATGTGTACAGAAATATATAATGTGTACCAAGTTCTCGGCCGAGTTCGTTGTCCAGCTTCATGCGCCATTTTGTTTCAAAATGGCGGCCAGTTAATTTTTTAAAAATTCAGAAAGATGTATAAAAAATTATAAATTGAAAAAGTTGTTTCCATTAAGTATTAGATTGGCATACAAGGATTTCGGAACATTGTTTCTTTTGGCATTATCTTGAAAAATGTCTAAGATATTTCAGTTTGAAATTCGAGGGTGGCTGACATTTTGAAACAATCTGATTTTTGGTAAGCTGTAACTCTCATGCTAGAATTCGCATTCAAATTCAGTATTAACAAAAACCGGAATTGAATCTTCTATAATCGGGTTCCAAACATTTTAACTTCGGGTGTTTGAGTAAAATGAGTTGAATTTTTAAGAACATGGACTATGAAAGCTACCTTTTCCTCCCGGTACAGGCTGGGAGGACTTTTTTTTTTAAAGTGATTTAAAGACTTCCTATTTATAAAGAAAAAACTACTGTTCCATAAAAAAATAGGTTAATATATATATGTATAGCGCCGCCTAATGGGTTAAAGATCTAATTCGAATTTCCCATTTCTAAACTGTATTTACTCGGCTTCATTTTTTAATAGCAGTGAGTGTAGTATGCCCATAAGTTACGATGTTCTTTATAAAGTTTTGACAGAAAATATTAATATTTAAAACTATTTCTTAATTTATGAAACATACATTTCCAAATGACAGTTTGTGCTTATACATATCTAAACGCCAAGTAAAACTGCAAATTCTGAAGAAAGTTTAACTATCATCATAACTGTACATGTAAATGTAAAGGGAATGGATATAAAACTGTCGAATTATTAAGCAGATACTTAAAAAAAAAAGGCAATTTAAGTGAAAATTCCATAAAAAAATAACAAACTTTTTATTTGAATATCTCTTTTAAAATTCTATGAAGGAGAAATTTTAAATTAAACTTTAAATTAAAATTGTCTTTTATAATTAATAACTTTCTATAGATTAATAAGTGGAAAGAAGTTGAATTGATTCAGTTTGTTTTTCTGTGTTCCAGCATGAATCATTAATCTTGCGTGTAAAAAACTTAAGTCACGACAATGAGTTTAACTACAACTGGTACCCAAGAACGGCTATTACGAGGCATTTTTATTTGTTTGATTCATTGGGAGCAATTGTTAATTTGGATTTTCCAACATTTTACGTGGGATTCGAAACTTTTACGAAACGACTAATAAAAACATTCATATTACGTTATAAATATAATGCATAACAATAAAAACATTTATCTTATAATTAAGTATGTATATTATATATATATATTTGTGTGTGTATATATATTATAAAAACATTCACCTTAATTCCAATGTCTATATATATATTTTTTTTTTTTTTCAGATAAATAAAAATTTTCATGCGCGATTATAAAATTTAACTTGTCAATTGCTACAAATATTGGTACTTCTCCATTATCCCGTCGACTATTTTTATTAGTTATCTCTCTCAGCTGGTGAACAAATGTTTGTGACGTCTGTTGAAACTGATATATTTATCGTACATAACTAAGCAACGCAACAATTTATCAATGTATTTTTCTCTTTTAATACCATGACGTCGCTGTTTAATGACATAATTGTTATTTTAATTAACAAAATACTTAATGAAGCAGTAAATAGAAAAGACAGATAATCGTCTAATTAAAAATCACTCGATGACAGACCAAACACATGTAACGCATCTGGCGCCAAGTGAATGTGGTGTCACGATCATGTATTTTTGGCATTAAATCCTATAGTTTGGCGATAGGATTTTTTTTTAATGGAAAGTGGTCGACGAGATAATGAAGAAGTACACAAATATTTAATATACCTTCGCTGGATAAACAGTTTAGATACGCATCAATGTACTAAAAGGTTTCTGTGCATTTGCATAGTGTATACAAGAATGTGTTTGTTTCGATGTGATGTTTCTGTATGATGCGATATTTATTCAATTTTATTTATTAAGTAAAATTTCTTGCTCAAAATAAGTTTGACAGGAAAAATATACGAAAGGTTAGCAGCTACGTATTTGGTTAACAACATTTCTTTGAAAATATTACAAAAGTTAATTAAACTAAATGAAGATATCCCAAACACGTTGGCATTTGTTTATATCGAGAGAATCCCTTTATTCTCTTTAATGATGTTATCAATGATTTTCATGTCACTTATAATTTTAAGAAACGAAAATATTCCTTTTGTTATATTTAACTGTATTTGTCTGTCTCCATATTACTTTTGTTACTCTATTATATATATATATATATATATATATATATATATATATATATATTGGTGTGTATCTGAAATGGCAGGGTGTATCTCAAATGCTTCAACAAACTTTGAGGGGTGATAGTACTCATGAAGATGAATAAAAAATGCAATGGAACATGGGGTCGTAAATGACATTTAAAGGATGAAAATCGAGAAAATGCATCTGGAAATGGACAAACTAAGACAAGAAAGAAAATTATTTATTGCACGGAATAGGTACAACACAGCTCGTGATGTCCAGAGAAAACAAATATTTTAAAACATTTGTTCAAAGTGTTGACCGTAGACTTTATTACACAGAGTACTTCTACGAAGGAACGACAGGCGGACACCCTCGAAGATTCCGGTAGTTTCCTGGATTTCTCCTGCAGCAGTCACAATACGCGCTACTACTTCTTCTGGCGTTTCTACTGGCGTCTCATAAATGAGGGATTTCATCTGTTCCCAGAAGAAGAAAGCCAAATAGTTAAGGTCCGGCGAGCGTGGAGGCCAAGCAACAGAGCCACCACGTCCAATCCATCTTGCCGGATAAACTCCATCAAAGTGGTTACGCATGTCTACAGAAAAATGAGGTAGAGCACCATTGTGCATATACCAAACTTGTTGCTGCACGCCGGCTTGTGTAGGAGAAAGAAAAACTGGTAGGATATTCCACAGGATATTGGTCTGTTTCTAAGAAGATGGAAAATTTGCATACATGGATTTCTTCTCACAGATTTGTTTGGCTTTCTTCCACGTTTTTGTTATCTCTTTCTGACCGGATATGCACAAAATGAAAGAAAAACTAGCTTCCTGATACTAACCAGTTCTGCAGAAAAGCAGCATGCGAGATTTCGATATTTTTATTAGTTTTGCGATTTTCACCCTTTAAACATCATTTGAGACCCCATGTTCCATTTTTCTTCGTCTTCATGAGTACTATCATCCGCCTAAGTTTGTTGAAGCATTTCAGATACACCCTGTATATTATAAATATAATATATATATATATATATATATATATATATATATATATTATGTATGTATGCATGTGTATGTAACCGACAGAGATGTCTAGTGGATTAAGTTCAGGGGATGTAAGTCGAAGACTTCAGTTTAACCGCTGAACACCACGGTATACTAATAGTAAAAGTAGATATATCTGTAAATCGGAGTGTTTTTTTTGTTACGCTTTTGGAAATAAGAAAGATGCGTTGAGCTAAAAATCGCTTTTTATTTATTTATTATTAATTTTTTTTTCAATGATAAAAGTTGCCATTTCGCTTCAAAAGCTTACTCGAACATGTGCAGCAAAATATATAACTTTGAAATTTAATGGTATCTCACAATCAAACAGAAGCACTTTGTAACCTTGTATCTACACTCTAAAACTACACTCTACACTAAACACTCTACATTCTGCAGATTTTACAGAAAAACCTGTCACCGATGCTACTACTCTTCTCCTGTAATTTATACAGAGGAATCCGATAAATTTCATATGAGCTTTCTCTGTATGAAATATAATTTTTCTATCTTCTAGACAAGATAATCCCATTAAATTGAAATGGATTTTTTCGCAGGAAACAAAATTTCTTATAGAAAAGGCAATCCTGTTAAATAGGAACAGAGTTTATCTGTATGAAGCAGATATTTTAGTCTGTTATGTAAAAGGAATCTTGTTTAAATAAAAATGTTCTTTGTAGGATATCACAGTCCTTTTCCTTTGCAGTATTTCTGGTAATTTTGAATAATAAAAACAGAATTATTTGTATTATATCACTTTCATTTTTCATTTACAGTATTTCTGATTTTGTTGATATTTTTTGTTAGTTAAAAATTACGAATCTTATGTTTTTACAGTTTTTGCCAGAAGGGGGGAAACTATATTTATGCTGAGTAACAGAGAACATCAGTACTTTATGTAAAATTGTAATATTCTGTTAAAAATACAGTCTAATATCTGTTAAAACAAAAGATTTTTCTTACAGTGTACGAGCTCATGGACTTAATGTACCTGAAATTTAGACCAAACCCAAGTAGCACAAAATTATTAAGCCAACGTTGGCTAATTGTTGGCTAATTACCGTTTCACATTGGACCACAGTAAGAAATCCCTTCTTGCCGTACCATTAGTCAACGAACCATTTGCCAACAGAAAACCAATAGTGATCCAACCATTCTCTGCTCATAATCTTTCTCAGATACGCTCCAATGTAGAGAGATCTTTGCACGCACCATTCCCCAACAATTTGCCATCTCTAGCATTCTCAATCCTACCATTCCCCAACGGTTTCCACAAACTGCCAACAATGGGTCATCAAATTGTGCTATTTGGGAAGGGACAAAGTAAGAAAACTTTATACGACACTTGCTATGAAAATATACCTCCAATTATTCCCAGGCAAACCACAATAGATACAAAAAGCACAAAACACAATGGAATAAAGAACAGGTTCAGCTGCAAGATACTATTTTGTGAGTAATAATCATCTTCCTTTAGGGGAAACTGTCCTAAAGTGACATACAATAAGGAAAAATACTTCTATTCATACAATTTTATTTCTGATGATCTTTATTTTTATAAACTAACTTTGCGAATATACAAAATGCAATGATGCCTTTTAAAATGTAACAAAGTTGCAATGTCATAATAACGATTTATATAAAATGCTGCACTGTGTCATTTTATCTACAGTGCTGTCGTAAAGCGACATATCCATAAGTTGCTATTCTTTTGCTTATTTTACTATAGCTGCATACATCACAAATCAAGTTTTTTGCACATCAAGAAACACCGGCACATTCAATATGGCATATTCAATAATTCGCCCTTGAACACTTAGCACATTTTATACACTTATCTTTCAATTTTGAGTGACTGAATAATGATTGCAATAAAGGCTGCATCATCATCCTCATCAGCAGAAAACCCCATTTCTTTGTCGTCATCATTGGATGTAACAAAGCGAATTTTATTCTTAGCCTGTAGAGCTGCACGTCTTGAGTGTAAATTATGTTTATCAGCAGATTTTGCCTTCGGTACGGCAATATTAGAACTGTTAGTCAGAACTTTTGCACCTTCATGCTTCCTCTTTTTATAGGATGGTCTAACACGCGGTGCACAAGGAAGTGGAGATACATCAAGTTGTCTGATAAATGAAGATTATGAACTTGAAGATGCTGCCGGTTGAAAAGATGCAAACGTCTTCGAAACATCGAAAACAGATGTTGTCGGCACTGGTATTGGAGGAAGTGACATTGAAACTGTGAAAATTGACGGATTTCGTCTAGATAGGCTGTAGAACTGGCGTTGCTGTCGTCATTCTCCTTATTTTCCAGTGGACTTTCTATCACAACTGAAGCACAGAAAACATGATCGGATAATATGTCTGGTGGCATGTCACTTTACCTACAATCACCATATTATATGTACGGAGGAAATATTTGAGAACACATGCATTTATAAATTTTCGCATACACAGAAAATAATCTAAAAAGAAATAAGCACTCGTCTTATACTTCAGATATGTAATCACTGAAATGAAACAGACGTGAATTAGCATAAAAAATAATACCAAGAAATTTCTGACAAAGGTGTAAACAGTTTCTTTGTAAAAAATGTAAAATACAAACTTGAAACCTTCGTCATTAAATGCTTATCGTTGTCGATCTATTCCAGAACATAACTGCGTGTCGTTAAGTGCTGGCCTCTAGCGAAAATATTAAGAAACATAAGGTATGTCATTTTACCTAAGTATGTCATTTTAGTACAGTTTCCTCTACAAATTTTAGGCACTGACGAACGACAACCTGGATCGTTCGCTTTTAAAATTTATCAACGTCCAATTAAAACATATATATTTGTAAAGTTGTAAATGCATTTTATGAGCATGCTTCAACAAGAGTTAAAGTAAAAAAAGAATACATATAATTTTCTGGACGGTCATCTACACCTTCACGCCAGAAAATAAACAGTGTCTTATGGAGCTTATCCGTACTAATAGGTGAATAATGTCCAGAGAACTATACAATAAAAGCTGCATTGGTTGGGAAGCTTTGTGGGAAACACAGCATTATAACAGAATCACCACAGCTGCAAAAGAAAATGTGTCTGCTTCAGACTGTACGACCGAAGTAAAAACTTCTATGGCGATCGTAATCGATTCGAAGTAATATATAAATATATTATGTGAATAATATTAATATTATTATGGATGATATTACGTGGAATGAGGCATAAGTTAATATTATAGATATAGACAGAAAAAATTATCTATTTCCATTCGTATACACATTAGGTCACATGCATGCTCGTTTGATAAGATTTCCGACCCCCTCCATGGATCTCTAATTACCACATTTAACATTGTCTCAAGGTATTTTACCAAACAAAATATCGTTGTCTTCCGACAATTAGAACGCAGATTATAAGTATTTGAAAATTCAATCCCTCATCTCGATGGGGGGGGGGGGGGGTTGCGGATCCCATCACCACATGTAGCATTTTCTCATGATGTTTTACCATAAAATATTTTAGCAGTCTATGGTGATTAGAACTCGAGTAAGAAGTGCTTCGAAATTTCTAACCTCTCCACGAGGGGTCTCTAATGGCCACATGTACTTTGTGTTTAGATGTTTTACTACACAAAATTTGTTCTCGAGTTATAAGCATTTGAAAATTGCACCCAATCTCCAAGGCTGGGGGAATCTCCAATCACCAAATGTAACATTGTCGCGTGATGTTTTACCATACAAACTCTGGCGGCACTACGGCAATTAGAAGACGAAAGAGGTTTCAAATTTTCTATTCTCACCATGTGGGAAAGGGATTTCTGATCACCTTCTGTAACATTGTATCACTTTTTCCACGGACACAAAATTTGGGCGCGTTGCGACAATTTCGTCAAGAGTTATATCAGTTTAAGGTTTCCGGGCCCTTATATTCAAGTTATTATAAAATTTAGCGATGCTTCTATTAAATTCCAACAAAGTCCTCGCTAATAACGATCCCCCATTATGTTTAACCATACAACGTTTGGCGTACTTACGACAATTTTAGTCCGAGTTATAGATTTTAAGTTGTCGGGACCTTATATCTATATTATATTGAAATATGGGGGAGCTAATCGCATCATACTAAAATTTATGGGTATGATATGAGAGTCATATATTATTACAGTCGCTTTCCTTTTATTTAACATCTCAAAATTTTCCCTTTCTATTTAATTCAACCGCTTCTTTTATTCAAAAGCATACATATTTTTATCATACAGTACATTTAATGTAGCTAAGTTTTCTTCCATATATGTTCCCCCTTTAATGAATTTTAACTTATAAATGCCCCCTTTCATCTTATGAAAGAAAAATTCAACTTCAGCTAAATTCATCTTACAACGTACGAAAAAACCAACAGCTATCTCCTTATTTGGACATAAGTGTTTATAAAAGGATATCTTTCTTTGTCTGTACTCCTTCAACGAACTCTGACCAGATGTCTTACGCCGTTTTCATTATAAAATTTAGCGTTCTTTATACGATTCATAGATTTACTATTCAAGGAGAACTTCAAGAGCCTCATTATTTTGTCTTGAACCTATGCCGTTTAAATTCTGTTCATTCGTCCCTTCTAATTGAATACTTTAGCGATGCACAAGCCAAAAATGGCATTCATGCAACGTACCTCCTAAGGATTAAATGCTCTTTTCAAAAGAACTTGCCAAATATGGCAACCTCTTTGGCGATTTTTCAAGTCAATCGTGTTCTTATCGGAGTAAGTGAAACAACTCACTTCTCTTCTCTCTGCTCATCTGTTGAGACTGCAAAAAGGGCCTATCTTTCATGTTAAGTCCCTCTCTACTGTACACTTATTGGCCAAATGAATATGATCATCTTCAAATAAATTAATACTCAACTATTCACTACAGTTTTTCATACTTTTCACGCTATATGAACCTGAGTTACAGCGCTAAGTAACAACTAATATATTAGTGGGGCTTTGATTTAAAAACCGACAGCTCTCCTTTAAAACGATTACGTTTACCATACAAATTTTGAGTGGGCAGCAATTAGAGCCCCAGATATAATTGTTCTAAGTTGTCGGACCTTATATTTATGTTATACCATAATATAAAATTGCTACGGGAGGTTTGGATAGAAAACCGACACAGTCCTTCTTTATAACGATGAAGTTTACTATACAAAATTTGAGTGGGTTGCGATATCTAGAATATGAGCTATAAGTGTTTAACGTTTTTTCTTCATCTGTCGGCTCTGTTAGCCGAACTAGGAGCCGAATTAACTCGTCTCCTCACTCGAGTGTACCCAAATGTACGTTACACTCTAAGCTTTTCAGATGAGACGTTCAATTCCCAAGAAAATTCATGCTGTGTGTTCTGCTATGTTATAAATTCATGCCTGTAGATGTTTTCACTTCAAAAAGTAATCCAAACCTGTTATTGTTGATTTGTACGGGCTCTTATTCATTGTTGATGTCAGTGTGTAGAAAAAGGGTGAGGATTAAATAGAAAAATATTTCTTGTCACTTAAATTGTGTTTTATTCAATGGAGTACTTAGATCCTTTGTATCTACTGTGGATTTTTGTAAAACAAAATTGTATGCATTACTTTCTTAGTAGTCTTACTTTTTTAGTAGTATTTGTTTATATTATAAAAAAAAAAGCTATGCACAAAAGTAGTACCAGATGTCGCTACACATACAAATGCTTTCGATTTTATCATAAATGTCTTGGTTTCTAAATATCGCTTAATTTCAATCTATATTCCATCAAATAAAACATAAAAAAGTACTTTCAAGTAAACTTCCATTCAAAACTACAACTTAATTTTCTGAATGTTGATAATTTAAAAAAATATTTTTCAAACATGCCATGTATTAATCTATCAACAGGTGACATATTAATAATTATTTGTTTGCTATAGCAACGTGTAGTGCCATTTCCAGTAACTTAAATAAACATGTGAAACTAAAAAAAAGTGACACAGTTACCACAATATGCGAAGACTTTTTTATGGTAACATAAATTTAAATAGTGCTACGGCCGTCACACTGAACCCAATTGACTTGATTTTAAAAATGAAAAATTTCTGCTGAAAAAGGTGATTTCCATATAACATAGTTTTATATAAAAAAATCAAAAAAGATGTATGTATTTTTAAGTTAAATAAATTGAAAAACGCCTTATTTTCGCTGACTGCCTCAAGTCACGATATCCTCAAAAAGTTTTTAAACATTTTTCTAAATTTAGTATACTTTAACACGAAATCATTTGAAAACTTTTCAGCTTATTTCTATGACATAAATACTTTTCTTTCTCTAGTATAAACTATTGTATTACTTTGGTTCATTTCATCACAAGAAAACTATTTTAGAGTAAAGAGAAAATTCTTTGTTCAATTTTTAATTAAAATTTTGATGAGTAGTTGATGGATTAAATATTGAATTGTGAAACTTATGATTGAAGTTCTGATAATGTGTCCTGCAAAACATATCTGTTGACACAAGTATAGAATCGGAGGAATTAATTGTTAATCCTTTTCACCAGATGCGGTAGAATGTACATATACAAAAAGAATTTGAACAGACATTTTTTCTCTTCAATCTACATAGTAAAATAAAATAAAGTAAGTGTGTGGACATCCTACTTCATACGATGAAGGGAATTGATTATTAAATGCGCCCGAAACTATAGCCACATGAGTAGATGTATTTATGGAGAGTGAAGAACATCACATAGTTTCTACATGAAAGTCTAACTTACATTGTCAGGAAGTAGAATTCTGATGTTGAGAGTTAAAATAATTGTATTTTATTGCTTTAATAACTCATCCATTCATACAAAAATAATCAAACATTCAATTCAAAATAAAAAGGATTCATTCAATTTAAAAAGGAAACTTTTATGAATTTTAACCTAGAGATAAGAAGTGTATAACGAAGGGGAGGAATATTTTCATAAATTGATTTTGAATTTGCTTTCTCGTGTGCCCTTCCTTTGCACATTGTTTAAGTTTTCGGTTAAAGAATTCAAGAACGAAAAGAAGGTGGTTTTAGGCATTCGCTAAATAAATGTAAAATAAATCGCATCAGATAGAACTTTTGAAAAGTGTAGGATCTGATTTTTTCTTCTTCTATTTTTTCCTTGTATTTTATGTAAAAAAAAAAAAAAACATTAAAAAAATTAGCTGTTACCCCATTTCGTATTGTTAAATACACTATCAAATTTTAATTCCTTTACACATAATCTGAGACCACAGCGCTAAATGGGACTTTTTGTGTATATTAAAAGAGCATGGAGCATTTCCATAGGAAATCCGCAACGCTTCTAGTTTGAGTTATTTCTTTTTCATTGAATGGATAGTACACCAACAATTAGCAAAAATTACAATTTCCTGTATTTCGTTTGAAAAAAGTTATGACTAAATATACCTTAAGAGCTTTTTTGGTTTATCTTGAAAATTTAAAGATATTTATAAACGAAGTGCTTTAATAATGAGTACTAAGCCTTAAAGAATATAGATCACATTAATCGAGTATAAGGTATAGACTAATTTTAGCAAAAACTGACATATTCCCTTTGATCAAAACTTTAACATCTTTTTGCCAAGCGTGTGCCCGATTTTCCTACAGATATCTTTTGAGATATAAAACGTAGTTTAACATATGCCAGAGAAAATTCGGCACACGAATAACAGTTTCAGAAAAGCAGTTTAAAAGCGAATTTTGCACGCTGATAGCTTATTATCCATAATTTAATAAATGTACAGGGTTGGCTAAAAGTCCGTGACGCATTTTAAAATTCAATGAAAAATAAAATCTGCGGTTTGGGCGGAAATGTTTCTCATGATCGAAAGTTTTTTTAAAACATGTTACAAAATTTAATACATAAAATTTTCCATAGATTTCTATTCCTTCAAATCTGAAAAATCACTAAAAACTAAAATAAGCAGTTACAAACCCTTTTTGTGTATAGTAAATAGAAAAAAAAACTGATTATTTCCATTCGAATGGCTATTTTCGTGTTTCTGTGTGACAAATTGGCGATTAAAATCAATGGGGGATCAATTTTTTATATTTAGGACGACTGTGTAATATATACTATTATATTTCAACGTGTAGAATGAAATTGGGCATCACTGGGATGTGATTCAAGTTTAAGTATTGTAATAGATTGCACAAAATAAAAGTTACTACTTAATGTTGATGCTTTTTTATGCTTTTTGTAAGTTTTGAAGATATAGAGACATCTGTGCACATTTTCCTAACTAAAGTTTTGTTTAAACAAAGTTTTTGATTGTATAAAGCCTTTCCGTCCAAACCGTACACCAATTACTTGATATTTTACTAAATTTCAAAATGTGTCAATGAATTTTGTCCCACCCTGTATATTTCAAAGCCCATTCCGGAAATTCTTAGGCAAAGGTGCTCTAAAGTTTAAATTATAGTTTATTTACAAAAACCTTGCTCAGAAAGCGACCGTTAAATTTGGACGGTCAAAACAGATTTCAATTCTAGGAAAGGCAAGTTCGAACACACCCTGTCCTTTTTTTTTCAGCATAATTTTCTTTTATTTACTAAAACAAGGAACTAAAATTTAAAATGTACTTTTTATTATTTTATTTTTACTTCATCATAAAAGTGTAGACATTTGATACAAGTTTATTTTTTTATTATTTAAAAAAAATTAGATGCTTTTATTTTCAGGAATATTGTGTTCAGAATTTGAATGACTGTTTAGAATAAGTAAAATCTCTTTCAAATAAACTGCTTGTATTTGATCACGTAAAATTAGACGTGGTTTTTAAAATAAAACGTGTACAGTATCTAAACTGAACAGAAAGGTTTAGAATATTTATTTTTGTTTGAATTGCAGTTTTATCAGTCATCTGCTCAAAATCAAATATGTGTATGGGATTTGTTTTTAGAATATTGCTATGATCAGGCTTCCTCTTTAATCTTATATTCTGCTTAAAATAAAGTAAAAAATCTTTGATAAATATCTAATTCTAAGCCGTTAGTTTTAAAAGTATACTTCCAATTGCAACAAAATAGTTATATTTAGAACAGCTTTTTAAATGCTCAAACGAGTAAAACAGTGAATGTTTTATTTTTGTATGACCAAAACTTTCCGAGTTATGATACTTTTACTTTTATGAATTGTCATTACTTTCCGGTACATTTAAAAAGACCAAAAATTCATGAAAGTCAAAGTATCATAACTCGGTAATTTTTTTTAATCGTACAATGAATTTTTTACTGTATTTTTTTAGAGCATGGGGATTTTTTTCTAAATAATACTTACCGTATAAAAAGTTAAATTTCATAACTCTTTAAAAATTAATTATTTTGACGTAAATGGCTTTCGATATGACGAAGGAAAGCTTTTGAAGCCGTTTTTCTTCAATGGAAACTTTATACCTCTAAAATTAACGGTTCAGGAATTACATATTCATCAACGCGATAAAAAGGGACAATAAAAATTAAAAATTAAAAATAAATTTAAAAATGGTCTTTAAAGGATAAAATATTTAGGACCAATTAAAACTTAAATTGAAAAATTACAAAAATTAAATGCTGGCTTTTATTCGACTAAAACGCAATCAAAATTAGAAAACAATATTTTCTCAATTACTGAGAAAAAAGCAAAATTTTCTACTTCATTAATAACTTCCATATAATAATACAGGGTGTCCGAGATATCTTTCCATCTCTAATTAAAAATTTATTCATATCCTCTATATATAAGATAGGCATGTGAACCTGATGCCAAAATGTTGGAAAACTAACCAAGGTTTTTCTTGCATGTTTCTGTAACGTTGCTGTAGCGTAGCAGTGTCATTCTCCATGAAACAGAACCACGTACCGAGAACTGGCCGACCATCAATCTCAGCCAATAGGTTCCCTTTTGGCATCTGTAATTCACTCGAGGCCGTCACGTCTTATTCAGTGATCTCTCATTCAGTCTCACTCTGGATTCAGTCGCCATCATATCACGAGTCTCATTTTGGACTCTCATTTTGGAAAGACTTTCAAACACCCTGTACTTTATAAGACATATATATTTAGAAAAAAGGAGGGCAGCAAATTTTTACTATACAGTTGCTATGAGGTTTATTTCTCGAAAAAATTCCCTTTTTATTCTTTTCAGAAAGAAAAAGATCTAAATATATTTGTTTTGTCACAAGTATGTAATACAAAATCTTATCACGTGAAAATTTATATCAAAACGTAAAATTGACAATTACAGACGCTTATTCTGAAGATCTGAGGGGGGGAGGGGAAAGGGGCAGGAGTCCTTGGCAACGGATTTCGATTTTTATGATACCCGGTAAAAGTTCAAAATTTTGTTTATTGAAAAACATTTGCCGCCAAAGAAATAAGTATGATTTAAATTTACTTATGTTTCTTGAACTGCCATACATTGGTGGTAGCTTATGTATGATTACTTTCTTATGGTTATTCTAAGATATTGTAATTTAAGACTAATTGTTACTATGCTATTGAATTTTGAACTGAATTGTCTCCAATTTTTTTTCAGATAATATCAAGTATTTTTTTCCGTTATCAGTCTCTTGAAGCTTGAAAAAAATAGTTTTGGACTTCGACGCCTACGCCAACATCTTGCTCAACCTAAAGAATGTCGCTCAACATCTATTTGAGAAATATCAGCATGACCTGAAAGTCAAAATTACTGTGAGGGAAAAGATTACGCCAACAATCTCATTTGACATTCTGAGTCAGGGATAAGTTTTGATTTATCAAGAAACACTTGTTTTGCATATAGGAAAAGAAGAACGACCGAAAAATGAAGTTGGCTTCGATGAATATGTGTACGACACTACCAGGTGCTATATCGTAGACGATGAATCATCTGCAATTGCACCCTGCTTATCAATCATCATAGAGTCCATCGAAGAAGACGAAGGTCAATTTGGTCTGGAATTGAGATGAGGAAGTAAAAAAACCGTTCTCATGCATGGTGCAACTACTCCTTTTCCGAATTCTGTTTCATTACATGTTGACGGAAAGAAAGTCTGATGTGTATGCCTGCAAATTCAATGAGTCAAGGTTTGAGGTATTTCCGTTCTTGAAAAGTCTTTGTTCGATTCATTAAAGGCTATACTTTAGTCGACGAATTGAATATTTCCCTCATGACTGGGGACAACATTATCAAGCTTCAGTCATTGTCGTACTATGAGTTTGTCTCATTTAAGTTTATTCCTGTGTTCAAGTATGGATTTGACAAAGAATGTTACACTAATAAAGATGAAAATTACGACACCGTTAAAGACTACACTGCTTTAAAATTCAAGAAAGTAATAAATTCTGTTTTGAGTGCATCACTGATTCAGTTGAAGAAGAAACCTTTGCTTGTCGTACTCACTATGAGAATTATTTTTTCTTTAATCACTTCAGAGAAAATCACTATGTCAGATATTAATTATCATCAATGTGCAAATACTTTAAACTTATATTTTGCTTATTTATTTGAAGGCAGCTGTTTTTCAAGAGAAAAAAATAGCTTTGACCGGGCCACCTGTCATTATTAAAACGCAATAGCCGGTATGTGAGGTATAAAATTACTACGCTAAATGAAATGAGATCAATCAGCTATAAAAATGAATGATCTATAAATGGGCTTTGCCAACAAGGGCTCATTCATCCCTTTACTTCTGAGCGAAAATCGTACGTGGGAAGAGATTTTAAATTGCGTAGTTATGCAATCTGCCACCAGCAGTGCTACTAGCATAATAACCCCACGTGGCATTTTTTATCCAAACTTAAAACTGACCATGGCAGAAGGTTGTTCTGATGATTAGAGCATGAAATTCGTTACTGGAAAGTGAATTTAAATTGCGTTTGAAAAGCTAAATGAAGACATAGTTTATATAGATATACATGAAATCATAACTTTAGTAAAAATAAGACAAAAATAGGAAAATTTAATTTCAGCTTGTCTTTTTTTTATAAATAATGACGAAAATTCGTCTTTAACATTTTGTTTTCTTAAAATATACTCGTATTCAATATACTAAATTTCGTAAATGTGACTCTTTTATAAATAGAAGAAAAATAAATAAGTCCGTAAAGGGAGTCCAGGGGTCAAAATTCTCAAGAAAATGTACTTTTTCTTTTCAAATAAAGTACTACAAAGTTTAATAAATTAAGTAAACGAAAGCGCGTATCTCTACGATCAGCAGATATAACAATTTTTACGTTGTACTAGCAATCCTGCCCCGCCTGTAACTAAAATTTTAAGTTCATTTATCTCAGAGTAGATTTTTCAGAATGTTTCATGTTTAAAAATACATACTAAACTTTCTTGAAAAATATGTTAAGGTTTTTATGTTTTTAATAAATTATTTTCGAGATTTTTAATTTCATGTGAAAATATTAAAAATATATTCTTCGAAGTAAAAATTGCTCTCAAAAATGTTCTTTTTTTTTACTTTTAAATTTATTATAAATTTTGCAAATAAATTTTTTATAAATACTGGAAACAAAGTAAAAAGAAACCTTTTCTCACACAATAGTGAGAAAAGTGTAATGAAATCGGCAAATGGTTCATAAGTTATATAAAAAATTAAATAAGTTTAAAATTTTATTATTTTTTTTTTATTTCAAGTTTTCAAAAACTTTTTATCAGATAAGTAATCATTATAGAAAAATACATTTCAAGAAAAATATTTCATTAAAAATGCCTATAAAAAATTTATAATATAATTTAACCCCCCCCCCCCCCGGACCCCCTTAATCTGAATATGTTCATGAACTGTTTCTTATTAAAATAAAAACGAAAAATATCAATACTTCTAAAAATGATTATTATTATTTGTATTTCTTGAATCTTTTAAACTTATTTTAACAAAAGCAAGCATAATTTCTAATATCAAGAAATTCTGTTTAAGTAAGCAATTCAAATTATCGACTTCTTACTATAAAAGAAAAAGAAACTCCTTTGAAGCTTTAGTAATTTGAAAAAACAATATTTCGCTAACTCTAAGCGTAGAATTCCAAACATTTAATGAAGTGCTGATCCATTAAGTTTCCTGGTTTCTTACTAAAATTGAATCATCAGAAGCAAAGATTAGAAGTTATCCCGCTGCATACCTTCTCAAATCGATCTAAATTCTTTGCCCACAGCAAAATTTCTAGGAGAGTATGTGAAAGTTTTCCCCCTTCATCGCCGTCTATATTCCATGGAAAGAATTCGGTTATTGATTAGGTTTTCTTTCTTTTTTTTATTTTATTTTTTCATCTTATAATTGTTGAAAGTAATAAAAGTTTTTCCACTAAAAGTTATCTGAAAGTACAAAAACGCTTAAAACGAAGTTCATATAAAAAAATATATATACAAAAAAAAAGCTTATAAGAATTTTGTCTTTGAATTCCTTATTTACTTTTTTTACTGGCTGCATAGTAATCCGATGTGTTGCATTTGCATCGCATGGCATCTTTCGATATTTTGGAGAAAAAATAAATCTAATTTTCTTCCAAATAAAAAAAAAAACATGTATAATGATAATAAAATTTATTATTGGGGCCTCCGTGCCCGAGTGATTAAGATACCATTCCGCTAATCGCTTGTGAGCACAGGAGTCAGATCGAAGGGTTTGACTCCCGCCAGCTCCATTACCATTGCACACACTTTGGTGGAGTTCTCGGTTGTGATTCTCTGGTGTTGTAAATTTCCTTGTGGCTATCTCGTCTTTGAATATTGATGACGACTTATAAGCGGGCAGTTGATGTCACGCACACAAGTCAGATGTACACTGTTAAAAATAAATCCGTTAATTCACGGTAAAACTACTGGCAGCAAAGTTGCCGGACTTTTTCCGTTCCGTTAGTACATTTTCCGTTTTGAAAGATAAGGGAAGGGAAAACTCCGTTTGAAGAATCGGTAAGTTTCCGTTATAAATAAACTCGGTTTTAAAAAATGCCATCTCTATTTGTGCTGCCATCTGTTGGTTATTACGGGAGTATTTAATATTTGATATAATGCAAGAAAATATTCTGCCCGACCTGAGGATCGAACTGGGGACGTTAGTGGCTTGAGTCGAGTGCTTTACTGTAAGACCAGCAGGTCCTTGCTAGAGTAAGAGTAGGAAACGATGATATGGAATTTCTTCAAATCGCAGCTTGGGACTTAAACAATTTGGGCTTTAGAAAACTGGTAATTTTGAAGTTAATTGCGGGGATATTTCGTAATAAGATGATGGTTCAAAACTATAGTATTAATAGAGGATAAAAACATGAATTATACATATTCTTAATTTGATTGTTAGATTAAAATATAAATATTATATTTTGAATTAAATTCGATAAATTTTTTTGCTTTTTTGCGAAAATCGATTTTTAATCAACTATTATGTATTTTTTAAATGGAATATATCATATTTTCAGTGTGAGTGTTTTTTATAACTTTAAAAAATAAATTGCGAATAATTTTAAAGGAATGAGTTTAATTCGAAAGCATTATTTTTGTTTGTTGCTTTTTTAAATAAAATCGATTTTTTTTCACTTAATTTAGCTATTTTATATGTATATTAATCTGTTTGTTTAGAATATATTTTAAGTGCAAATACTTTTTTATAACTTTATAAAATGAATTGCAAATAATATTAAAAGAATGGAAAAAAATTAATTTTTGCTTTTTTAAATTCGAAAGCACAATTTTCTTGTTGTTTTAAATAAACTCGAAATTTTAATTTATTAAATTTTTAGTTTTTCTGTGCAGCAACATGTCAGTTTTTAAAACATTGAAAATAAACATGCAGCAGATAACGGAATATCTCCGTTGGCTGCTTTCTTCTCCGTTCGTTCCGTTGTTTTCAGGAAATATGAGGAAATTATCTGCTTTTAACTGAAAATGCCCTTTTGTCGTGAAAAGGGACTTTTTCTGTGAAATTCAGGAAAAAAATACCCGTGAATTTCAGATTATTTTTAACAGTATACTGTAAAAAAAAAAAAAAAAAAAAAAAAAAAATCTATCAATTTACGGAAAAACGACTGGCAGCAGAGTTGCCGGAATGTTTGCGATTTTTGAAGAAAGTTCCGTCTTTGTAGTCCATAAATGGCGCAATACAGACGCAAAGGAGTTGAAGCGCATGTGTGGCGATCAAAAATACTGCAATCCCATTGGATGATAGATTATTACATTAATAATTCCGTATTTGAAACTCTGTAATCCTAAAAGTCAAAAAAGTGTACAATTTAGGGATACAGTTTATGCACTTTTTGTGCACAATTCAGTTTGCAGTTTTTATGCATAAGTAGAGGTGCCAAATACGCTCGGATTTTGTGCACTTTTTTTGCAAACTTTTTCTAGCTGGGTAGCAACAGATATACGGGAGAGATTCCATTTTTCTAACAAAACGGAAACTTTCTGATCAAAATTCACGGAAGACAACCTGTCAATAAACGGAAATTTTTAACAGTGTATGTTCTCAATAAAACGAACAAACAAACAAACAAACAAAATTTATTATTCTAAGTAAGATTTTTTTTAAATGTAGTTTAACAGAAATTTACGAGAATGACACTTTGCAACTTACGTTATTTTGATACAATCTAGTAGAGTGCCTTTATAAAAGAATGGCGAAATGTGGGTAAATAAAAATAAAATATTTGATTGGATCGGAAGAGTTCGTTAAAGAAACTCGGAATATCAATCACACAAGTGGTGATTTCATATTATCATCAGTCATATATAGATTTCAGTCATAGCATTAGTCTTGTAGTCATAGTCATAGCGTCTAGAGAAATGAGCGTGCTCAAAGTCTCTTCGGTCCGATCATATATATTAAACACCACGTGGCTCACTTCCCACTACTTGATATCTCATTTAACATCCGTAACAATCGTAGTCGGGATACGTTCCCGGCGCTCTTCCATAGTTGGCGTACGCGCCGTTTAATGTAAGTGTATTTCTTCTACGCGCTAAAAGGTAAATAATTTACAATAGTCCGTGTTCTATAAGTGTACATCCATCTGTATTTTCTTCAAATTCGGAAAATGGTATTTCATATAGAGCAATAATATTGCAATTTTTCAGCTTTTAAATATTTATTAGGTAAATGTGGAAATAAATTACATGAACATAATAGTACACTTTTCATATAGAAAGTAAACATAATGTCATTGAATTGATTTATGTAAATGAAACAAAATTAAAGACATATGTTCGTCAATTCCAATAACAGACAATAATATTGTAATATACCATTTATTCAAATTGAAAAGATCTTTTTTCTTTTCATTTCAATTTTAATGAAAAAATGGCACCAAAGAGTATAATAATAAGATTATATCTCTTATCTTCTTTTCTTTCTTTTTTTGCGAACATTAGAATTTTGTTGCTACCCTTACAAAACTGGCTTTGAAAATTTCGAAAAATCACGAAAAAAATTGGAAAATTCGAAACTTTAGGAGTTTTTGTAACATTTATAGATCCATGCAAATAATTTATGATAGTTTCATCGCTTAGTTATACATATTCTAGGAGCAGTTGCTGTGAAATACAAACACACTGTCAAACTTTAATACAATATATTAATTAACTTATAAAGGCACTCAATTGGCAACAACGTATGTAAAATTAAATGTGGGTAAAAATAAAGTGTTGTCACAAAATACATTCTGTTGTTGCGAATCACTATCGCTGAAATACGCCAACTGGCACGCAATACGTAAATAAATAAATAAATAAATAAATAAATAAATAAGTAAATAAGACAACATTAATAACAATTATTTTGTTTTATATTATTATTTTACAATGAGAGACACTTCCTTCTTATTATGTCAACTTTCATAAAACAGTATATTTGGATACAACCTCACATCTTTTTGCTTCCTTTTGGGAACAGCGAATTTCGAGCTTATTCTATCGACGATTATTATCAGAATTTTCAAGCTATGTTTTTGAGACTTCCACAAAAGTTACTCTATACATTTAGCTAATATATTATGCACAGTATATTTTGATTGAATTCGCGCATGCGCAGAAAAACAATATTTAGTGAAGCTGCTCATTTTTCATCCAATATTTATTATTTTTAATTATGATTGCAGCGTATTGTATATAATGTTGTGTGTCATCGTTCCTGAAAAGAACATTCTTTTATATTAAGAACTCTGAAAATTATAAGCAAAACACTTGGTGAAATTTGGGATTGTTTTTATAAAAACCTTATTTTCTCCACGAGTATACGTGCTATCCTCATAAAAATTAACATAGTTTATTAAAAAAAGACTCCTAAGCATGTGCTACCGTTTCAACGCTTTTGCGATATTATTTTTTACAGGGTTATCCAAAAGACATTCGTTTTTCTTGAATTTGTTGATGGCCCCTTATGGGGTTTCGGGAAAAAATCTTCACGGAAATATATGACGTCTATCATGTTGTTTACACTCCTGAAGTTTCAGGATAATTTTTTATGTATCTTTCCAGATATTTAACAAAACGTCTAAAATCGCAAGTGACCGGTCATCATTGGCCATATAGTGTATCAGAGGAGATATAAATAGCTTTGTTGTTATAGAATTTTTTTTTCACTATTATTAAACATTATCTGGTTTATTTAAACATTATGTGGCTAATCAATAATTGGGGTTCATGTGACATACGAAATAAATCATGTAATGTTTTTTTAAGACAATAATTATGTTAAAAAAATATTTAATCGAACTTCTTACTTATCTCTAGACACAATAATTTTGTTCATTAGTGCATCTGGTAATTTTTTTTTCAACAACTTTATCCAGATTCGTTTCCGCATTTTTCTCAACAATAGCTTTATCTTCAGCGCTAATGTAATCGTGCAGCACATTTCTTGGAAGAGAACTACTTTGTGCGGAATGTCTTTTACATATCCCTATAGTAATTTTTAAGCCAAAAATGAAAGCGACTTCAATGGATCGTTTCTTAATCCACGACTTCCATGCAATTGTGTAAAAACACTCATTATTAGTATTGCCTATTTTGTACTTACTTATTGCGCGCCAATGCGATCAAGAGTTGAGAGTGTTTCAGTGAGAATTGCTTGGCACAACATAGTGTTTTTGTATTGTGACAGGCCTCTATTGTTATCTATATTCAATTTATTCTGTCAGTAGAATGCTTTTATAAATAAGAGAGTGACGACATTAGAATTGGGCGATTTCTTAATTGGAAATTTTTGTCAAACTTTGTCAATTCACATTCCAGAACTTGCAATAATTGGCTAGACATGTTCAATTAAATCAGTGAGAAAAGTTAATAAACATTTGCTTGGAGATAAAGGCAGTGTCACTAAGTGAAACACATCCCACTCATAAATTTATTATCATCATGACCATTTATCAATTTTTGTTCAAATTCCTCTGGACCAATTAAATTTTATTGATCATATGCCGTCATTCTCTAAATGCGCTCTAGTTGTCAACATCAGTCACGTTTAAGACGCAGTAGCCAATCATTTATTAAATTTTTTGATCTGTCATGAAAACAAACTTTCCATGAAACGATGATTTTTTTAGCTTAAAACCTTCCGCTTAAAACGTGTATTGGATATATTCAAAAATAAGTTCCGTTTTTATGTTAAAATTACACGTCTGTTTCGCAAGTGTATAAAGGTGGTACGTTATTCAAAGTATACTCCATCAGAAGCCACAACCTTCGTCTATCTTTCAGGCAATTTACGGATTGCCTGCCTGAAGAAGAAGTCGTATTCTGAAGCGATCCATTCGCCAAGCCAAATTTTGGTACTTTCATAAGATGTGAATCGTACGTCTTGAAGGGCTGACTACATTGACCGGAATGAATAGTAACCCGAAGGAACAATGTCTAGCAAATTTCGCGGGTGGGATAGAACTTCCCATTCCTGCCCTTCTAAGTAGCTTTTAACGATGCTTGCGGTGTGTGGTTTTGCGTTGTGATACTGTAAAATCAATTTATTGTGTCTCTTCTCCCATTCTGGTCGATTTTCCTCAATAGTTCGCTTCAAGCGCATTAGTTGTCGTCGGTAGACTTAGCTAGATATGGTTTCAGTTGCTTCGGTCTACCTTCACGTTCTGCGTTTCAACATCGAATAAACCTTCTTTAAATTGCCTGAACCACCTTCTACACATACAATCAGAAACACCATGTTCACCGCAAGCTTCTACAAGTAAAAGATGACTTTCAGCAGCACTTTTTTTTAATTATAAAGGTACTAGCAAGCTACGCCCGCTACGCTGATCAATTTCTCTTAACGAACTTTTAATCAAACAAAATATTGACATTTCATAATTCACTCTTATATTTTAACAGAATAATAAGGTTAATATAATTTGTGACTCGTGCCAATATACACGTCAGGACACGTCGCCCTTATTATCATTCTACGCATGAAGGTTTCGCTATGGTACTCCATTGTGAAATTTGGTAATTTTTGAAATTCAATATTTGAAAATCGGCATAATCATTAGATTTGAAATTTATATCAAGAAAAATAAAATTTTTTACCTTTCAAACGCAGTTTGTCTAACAATTTTCTGACAAATACTTTTCGAGCTATTATTTTTTCAGGAACTTCAAAGGTTTCATTTTCCGAGATTAATCTCTGGCAACAATTAGCGAAAAACCCAGTCGTCAGCATCGCATAGCTTTTTATTAAAGAGGCTGTTGGAGCAGGGATTGTGGCCATCAATTTGCCACCATCACTTTTGAAATCGGTTTTGTAGTTCCAGAGATTCCACAGAAATTGTAATTTAGAATGATTTTAGAACGTTTTTCGCTCATTTCGCCCTTTTAAATTTCATTTTCTTTTTATTTGTTCTTAGAGAGCATTTACATCTTATAAGTAGCTGCAATGTCAAATTTCAAATTTCTAGCTCCTTCCGTTCACAAAAAATCGCAATTTTAGAACGTTTTTCGGTCCTGCACCCCCCTGGGGTTAGTGGCACCGACATAAAATATAGCCTATATTGGAGCAGGGGTTGTCACCATCAATTTGCCACCATCACTTTTGAAATCGGTTCTGTAGTACCAGAGATTCCATAGAAATTGTAATTTAGAATGTTTTTAGAACGCTTTTCGCTTATTTCACCCTTTTTAAATTTCGAATTTTTTTTTAATTTGTTCCTAGAGAGAATTTACATCTTATAACTAGCTACAATGCCAAATTTAAAATTTCTAGCTCCTTCCGTATACAAAAATCGCAATTTTAGAACGTTTTTCGCGCCTGCACCCCCCTGGGGTTAGTGGCACCGACATAAAATATAGCCTATGTTGGAGCAGGGGTTGTCACCATCAATTTGCCACCATCACTTTTGAAATCGGTTCAGTAGTTCCAGAGATTACCCCCTACATACAAACAAACAATCTTTACTCCTTTATAATATTAGTATAGATAACAAAACTTCCCGCAAATGACAATGATTTGGCACAAAACTATCCATTTTAAATCAATAAAAAAATATGTTGTTTACGCTTTAATAAACTGTCATATACTACGTTTTAAAGATTATGAAGAGACGTTTCAAAAGCATGTATTACCAGATTCACACAATACGTATAAGACCACTTACGCTATCTATTAGAAAACGGAACTTACTTTTCCATATACCCAATACTAGAATTGTACTGTAAAATGTTATATTCAAATTGTTTGTTGAGAAAATTGCGGACATGCATATATGTATAATCCCCGAATATACGAACACTTTTTCTTTAATCGCTTAGTGAAAACTTGCTAAAACCCATGTGGGTGGAATTGACGTGTGCTGAATAACAGAAGCAGTACACCTTGAGCATTTGTGAGTTATTTTTACAATAAATATTGCCACTTGGATTGTTACGACACATATATCTTAAGTTATGTTTTATTTTGACAATTTATGAATAAACTATTATCAGTTGAAATCGTTCACATCATTCTGAACACACTCTGTATGTTTCATACTGATATTCTTTTTAATACTGATTTCTATACTACAGATGTTAGTCATATTGTTTATGAACATTTTTACGGAAAGAGAAAAATGTTCATGTAAAATTATCTGAAATTTGTTTCTTTTTACATGCTAAAAAATAATTTCCCATCTATTTTCATATTATTTAAATTGTTGCAGAAAATAAAAGTAACAAGCAAATTAAGTTATTATCTGTCTCATACATAGGAAAAATAATAGTCACAAAAAGAACATTTACAAACTAGAACACAATTCAAAATATGAAAAGAATAAAAATTAATGTAAACAAAACAAAAATTAATTTAATGTACATGAATTAAACTAAATAAGTTTATATCTAAAATAGAAAAAAATATTCTTTCAAAGGTACGAAAATTCTCACAACTGTTGCAACCAATTATTATCGTAGGAGATAAAAAGTGATTAATAATGAAAAGAGTAAATTTATTTCATTTTATCTTATTAAATGGGCTATGTGTGTATGTAGAGTTACGAGACTTTGTATAAATATATATATAAATATGATTGCTGGCTTTTTTTTAAATTAAAACTGAGAACATCTAAAAAAACACTCCACGTTCTTGATTATGAATATTATAATCTTTGTTAAAATTTCTAGACAACAGGTTGATTTGTTGGATATATAAAATAAAATTATCCAGTTTATTGTATTCGCTGCGACCTGAAATGAAAACAAGGCCCGTTTCTTTTTGTTTCCAGTGATTAATTGTCTGAGCTCATTAGTGTAGTTTTCCCTAAGGCACTGTCAAGTTTCTAAGAAAAGAATGAATGACTGTTGTGCCTAATTACTGAAAATGAAATTTTTAAGTATATATAATGCATATGAAATATATTTTAAGGCACCATATGAGTATATTTTGATATTTGCCAAATAATTATTATTTTCATATTATCCAAAATAATCTAAACTATAAAAATTGCGTATGATCAAATGGATTTTATTGAATAAATGCATACATTTTTTAATTGTCGTAGTTTTTAAAATTTATATAAATGTACTATTTAATTAAATTGTACCAATAAAGCTGTCAACTGTATTGCAATTGAAATTTACAGCTTTAATATTTTGTATTTACCACAATTTTAGTTATTGGTCTATTGATATTCTTTTTTCTTACAGCAGATAAAGTAAAGCCTCTTAAATTATTGCGATACAGAATTGTTAATAGGATGTTTTATTAGAAATATTTGATAGTACATGAAACATTACATATAAAAATATATTAGAAGGTGTGCTTATATCGGTGCACAAGGAATTTCGCGAAACAAATATATAATACGCAATGAATTTACTGCAAAAATATAATGATAAGATACTTCAACATAAAATTGAGAGCTTACGCTTTCTCACGCCTATTTGTGTGATTCAGAAAGTATTTAGGGTGGTCACAAGAAATCGACTTTTGGAATTTTTTCGGAGGGACCACTTAATAGTTTGCCAATTGGCAAAAAAATGAGATTTTGCAAAGTTTGAGCTCATTTTGATAACGTTAACCCGTGCTTCAATAAGGTCAACGTTTTAAAAAACTGTGAAACTGTGATGTTTGTTTAAAAAGAGCATTTTTTCCTTTATAAAATTAAAACAATTTAACTTAGGAACCTAATGCTACTCTCATTTCATAAAAAATGTTCTTGCCTTGAAGAACCTCTCACCTCGTCTTTGTAGAAGTTTATAGATTTAAAGATATACAGCATTTTTTAAGACCGGGTATGACCCGAATCCTCAAAATTGCCTTTTATAGAGATGCGAAAAAACATTCTAACATTGAATTTCATCTGCTTTTCATCTGCATTTTTGTCATTTTGTACACAAAAAAGGGTTTAGTTAAAAATATTTCCACAGTAAATAAGAAAAATTGAAATTTAGACAGAATAAATTAGCAGAAAATAAGGGCAAAGAAAATATAAAATTAAAACAAATAATGTTCAAATGCATTTTATTATTAATTTTGCATTACAAAAAGCAAACATTATAAAATAAATTAATTTTATCACTTACAACTGTCACATTAAAATGATAATGGTTTAGATAAGGTGGATTTTGAAGAGTCGGGAAATTTTTTTCTACATTCAGATGCGACTTGTAACAAAAACTGCTTTTGTTCTTCGCCTTTTGTCAAACAAGACTTGAAGTCTTGGATTAATTTTATTCCTCTTTCAGCTGTGTCATGGACAACCTTAAAATAATTCACTATTTTTTTGCTTTCGAATTATGTTAATTTTCATACTATGCATCTGGATCAATATTTAAAAATTGCTTATTAATCTAAAATCCCATAAACAAATTACAGTTTAAGATGAAACAAAAAAAGCGTATTCTTTGTAAAATAAATAATCCATTTCTTTGAAACATATTATTGCTCGTACTCCGTAGCATCATCGTCATTTTTTTTTTTACAAGTGACATTAATTTTACAGCCGTGCTTATTTTGACTTTTTTTCAAAGTATCATCAAAAAAAGAAAATGCAACCTGATCCGAGTTAATATACTAAAAATGGTTTACCATTTTAAAGAGTGCCTTGTCTACAACCTCTTTATCAAATTTTCTGCACTCAAAAAATAATTTTAATACTTGTAGCTTTGAATAGGGGGCCAATGTGGGTTTGGGCGTGTTGAAAAATACTTTTACATAAATAGTGATTATAAATATACAAATGTCTCTAATAACGTCTTTTTCCAAATCTCTTAAATCTGCCGAAAATCAACAAAAACATTCAAAGTTTGAATTACTGTATCTTCAAAACCTTTTTATGTATAAACATAAACTTTTGATTATTTATTAAACAGATTGAACTTTTTAATATACTACCATTAGAAACTGACTAGTCTTTTACAAAATGTGTGTATTATTGAAATTAAAATAGCTCTTATTTTACTCCGTAAGGCATTGCGCGCATGATATCTTGAAAACGTTTGCATGGATTGTTATGAAATGTGATTTAGATAATAAACACATATGCATTTTTTAAATGATCTAATTCCAGGTAAAAAATATTTCATTAACCATGTAAAAAAAATAAAAATTTAAATTTTTTAATGAATAAAAATTGTCATAACTAAAAATATTACCACTGTAAATACTGAAAAGTAGATCATTTAAACACATCTATGTGGTAATTATCTACATCAAATTTCATAACAATCCATACATACGTTCTCAAGATAGCATGCACGCAATGACTTACTGGAAAAAAAGAGTTATTTTAATTTAAACAATACGCAAATTTTGTAAAAGATTAGTAAGTTTCTAATGGCAGTTTATTAAAAAGCCCAATGTGTAAAATTTCATGTTTATACATGAAAAACTCTTTAATATACACTAATTGAAGCTTTGAATATTTTTGTTGATTTTCGTCGTGTTTAAAAGGTACAAGAGCCATTAATGAGAATTGATCCCTGAAAAGATATATTTTGAGGGAATAAATAGCCTTTCCCATACATCTGGAGTGATGTACAAAACAAAGTTGTATAAATTCTTTATACTCATCCCTAGTTGTTGGATTTTAAAAGTTCTATAAGAAAATTAAAATTTCGTCCAAATTACGTAATCTATATCTAATATTTTTATCTTCAGTACCAGTTTTGTAGTTTGCTTTGTTCAGCTTAGACCAATCAGTCCGATTTATTTTAAAGTATCTGGCTGATGGCCATTGGTTGTGCCCGCTGTTTTATAATACTGCTATATAATACTATATAATATAAAACTATTTTATAATAAGGTATAAAACAGGGTGGTGACATGGTAAATGCAGAAGATTTTGCCATGAAAATTGCTGTATCAAAATGCAGGTTTTCCTGATGCTGCCAGTGTTTACTGCAGTCGTATCAAAACACCTTGCCTGGATCTTACCAACTGCCCCCCACACTGAAATACATATTTTGCTTGAGTTATTCCCATACAATTTTAAAGCTTTGAAAAATAGTGAATTGTTTTAAGGTTGTTAATGACACGGATGAAAAGGAAAAAATTAATGAAAGACTTTAATTCCTGTTTAACGAAAGACGAAGAACAAAAGCAGTTTCTGTAATATGTTGCATATGAATGTAAAAAACAAAATTCCTGACTCTTCAAAATCCCCTTATCCAAGCCATTACCACCTTAATGTGACAATTGTAGATCATAATAATTAGTTTTATTTATACTTCTTCCTATTTTGTAACGCAACTTTAATAATTAAATGCATTTGTTTTCATTTTAATATTTTCTTTGCTCCTATGCTTTCGGCTAATTTATTCAGATATGATTTTGATTTTTCTCATTTACTTTGGAATTTTTTTTAACTAAACCATTTTTATGTAAAAATGAAAAAAAAACTAAAAAAAAAAATCTGGAAAGCAGATGAAATTCAATGTTACATTGTGTTTTCGCATTTCCATAGAAAGTTAATTCTGGGGATTCGTATCATGCCTGCACTCTTGAAAAATGCTGCATATCTTTAAATCTATAAATTTCTGCAAAAAATGTGGTGAAAGGTTCTTCAAGGAAAAACAATTTTTTATCAAATGAGACCAGCATCAGATGCGTATGTTAAATTGTTTTCATTTTATAAAGGAAAAACTGCTTTAAAAAAATCACAGTTTTTCAAAACTTTGATCTCAATGAGACACAGGTTAACGTTATTTAAATGAGCTCAAACTTTGCCAATTTCATTTTCTTGCAAATTGGCAACTTTTTGGGAGGTCCCCCCAAAAATATATTCATTTCATTATCTAGTTTGTCGTAGAAAGTTTCATCTACCTGCTCTGCTTTTATACTGTGTTCAGTCTTTTTATTCTGTATATTGCACATAGATATAAGAATGTCTTACTTTAACTTTTTCTTATAACCCTTTCTACTATGTAAAAAGTCTTACGACATCTCATTGATCCTTCAAACTCTGATCCTTCATCTGACATATTGTGATGATATATGGCTTATAATGTTTTTTAATTATTTCCTTCTTTTTACGCATATTATATCTATACTTAAACAAACTATATCACAAGTCTTTATAAACTGAAAACAGCCGAAATCAGAAACTCCTTTATTTACAAAAATGAGATGTAAGTTAGAATTTGTAATCTAAGAGGCAATATAAAAGAAAACTAAAGGTTTATTTAAACTAGAAAAATAGTAGCATGTTGCAGATTGTTTCGAAATTTCAATGTATGAAATGTACATTTTTATTTTATTTTTATTTATTATTTATTATTACGTTCATATTAAAACGTCTTCTTTTAAACGTTCGAGAAATAAATATCTGATTTATAAAAAATAAAATTCATGCATTTATTCTTTCTATCCAAATTATAATTTATTATCATATAAATAATATTAGAAAGCAAAAATACATTGTATATAATTTTTTACCAGAGTTTTAATCTAAAAGTTGAGAAAAGAAAAATTTAAAAGAAGTAGCTGAATCTGGACTACTATATGTTAAAAACTGACTGTTTTTCAATAGTTTAGGTTCTGCTAGATACAAAAACATTGTGAGACGTTTGAATATGTTGTATGCAAAAAGTAATGTAAGAAAGCACAAATGACCAAAAGTAGCTAGCACACGACCGATCAAGATTCAGAAAGGATCCCCCAGATACACAAGCAATTTCAGTAACGTACTTTGTAAAGATTAGCCATTTTGGCCTTTGCCCTAAACATGTCTTTTCTAATTGATGATTTACAATATGTCTTTTTCATTTAACATTGGTAAAGGGATTTCTCATGTACGTTTGGCTGTGAGCTGTGTTTTCATTTTTAGTTAATTTCCTTTATGTTTGTTTTTATACACAGTGCAAAATTGCTCAGTCGTTTACTGATTTGAAATACACGTTTCTAGAAATTCAGTGTAACCTTGTATTTATATAGAATTCAGGAAAGCTTACCCATTTCGTTCCAACTTTTAGGTGTAGTACCAATCAAAAGCCTCAAAAACCAAACAAATTTCAAAATTCACAGACATTTTTTTTCCGAAATTTACAGAGTAAATGGAGCATTTTTATTTCAGAAACTTTTCCGTAAACCTCCGACACCTATTGCTTTCCGAATATATGGGGAAAGTTTTTCTACGAGCTGCTATAGTTAAAGGTTGCCGCTGAGTAACTACAATCTAACACTGGCTTTTGATAAACGTTTCGAATACATCCGATAGATTTTCTGCATTTGTTTACATTGCACACATTCTGCAAATAATTCGGCAAAAAATAAAATTTTATTACAAAAATTACTATTTCGTGAATCATTTTTGTTTAAAAATATTAAACCATCACTCTTTATTAAATGATTGCAATTTACGGAAATATTCTCAAATATTTTTTTAATGTAATTGTTTATACCACAACTAAATCTGTTATTAGCATTTTATACTAGCTATTGAAAAATTGCTTTATAAATAATATTGTTAAAAAATGACGATTCGTGTGTTTGATAGTCAAAACAGTATTTTAAACATCACATTTATATATATTTTACGAATATTCTAGATGAATCAGGAAATCACAAAGATAAACAAACACAAACAGCCGAATACATCAAATGTTCATCTAGGCAGTTGCAATCAGCGCAAAACTCTGATTGCAACTGCCGTTCAACAAATTATCGTAGCTACAAATTATTATATTATTACTCTATTATAAACTACAAATTATTATATTATTACTCTATTATAAACTACAAATTATTATATTATTACTCTATTATAACTACAAATTATTATATTATTACTCTATTATAAACTACAAATTATTATATACTTCAACATCTCAAAGAGAGCACTTTTGCATTTACGTCAGACTCAAATAAACAGCTTCATACTCATGAACTTATATTTTTGGTAATAAGAAGAAATACAGACTTCAAGGTGTCTCAATCGTACGGATAAACGGTTCCAATCAACTGAGCTGTCAGTAACAATCGGTTCTATCATACTACTATATATATTTGCCCAGTGAGATTGTCTGTTTATATCCAATGCTAAGCGTGCGAGAGCTTTTTAGAAACACATCGCCTACAAACACACTCCTTGCACGAAGCAGGGAATTTCGAATTTTTTTAACACCGATAGTAGGCAGTCAAGGCAACACCTTGCATTGCATTCACCGTTAAGCGCCAATGAAAACTAAGCATCCCGCTTCAACACTAAAAGAGGTGGCAAAGTTCAGCATTGCATGACAATTACAGACACCTGACACAGGCCAAACAGATGTTGAACAGTGTTTTCGGAATAAGGCTTTACAAATTGGATAAAATCACGTACCCAGCAAAAAACTCTAGCCGTCACTAAAAAATATCTACTCGACCCCTGTCATTAATTTCAAAATGTGCAAAAATATTTTATGAATTAATTGAGAAAAAATAACAAGAAACATAGTTTAGAATTATTTGTTACATAGATTAGAATAGTGCATAATTTAGAAAGATAATATAAACCAAGTTTTGAAATGAAACTTTTATAAATTATACTAGGGGGCCTGCCCCCTGCGAGCTACGCTCGCCAACCCCCGCTCAGACTTCGAGGCCTCTAAAAACATGACAGCGTGCTATATTTTAAAACTATTGGTAAATCTGTAATTTGGTCGCCATGCTTTTAACGTTTTAATGGGACATTTTTGATTATCATGGCCTCATACACAGCTGTTGCGATAACTGACGACTGTTTTCGGGATTGATAAGTAAAATCAATTACACTTGAAAACCAGCTTGTATAAAATGGTTAGGTTTAAATTGTGGCTACCTCTCGGACTTTTATAACAACGATCTGTATTCTATTCTTCCTTTGCGTTTAAGGATGAGAAAAATTCCATCTGCTTGTGAATAACATTAAGAGCCACGCTATTGAAAAGTACTATGTTATAGACATTTTCAGTAACAGATTTTAATTTTCTCTCTATTTTAGTGCACCATCATGCATATTTTCATGTTATTTTAAATATGTAAATTATTTATAATAACATTTTAATTAATATGTATAATAATTTTAATTAATATGTATATACGAATTTTCTAATAATTATTTATCATACAAAATTAATAAAATATTTTGTGCATGCTTGCCTGCATTTATTCAGCATCAATTGATGAGATATTTAAACAAATTTGCTATCCGTGATAATTTTACACCATGTTATGTCACTTGCATATTGTTCATAAGAAAATCGGGTACTTTTCCAGTATAGGATCCTTTGCTTTTAGGTTTGGCGTAATTCGAGCTTCAAAAAGGGATAGATTCGTTAATATACATAGATTTGTTGCCAAAAGTTATGAAAACAAACCCAATGAACTTTTGTTGCTTTTCTATTATAGGGGTCTTGACGCTTTTTTAAAATGCTTGGCGGAAAAAACTAAGCAGGATAGAAAACCAAGCGGATAGAAAACCAAGCAGGATATTTTATTCTCCTTCCGTTCAGTTGGGCAATTGTTATTTTATATATTCGTTTCAAATATCCGAATTAGTGATTTTATAAATTCGTTTAATTAAATTTTACAAAAAAATAACAAAATGATATCAATAAATAATAATTACTATTAATTCCTTTTCCCCCCTTTCTTTTGCGTTTACATAAATGACGTCATTTAGACGAATTCATTCAGAATATTTTCAGTTTATAAATTAAATTAAATGCTGACAGACGATTGAATCCTGACGATAGAAATGTGATTTTTTTTTTCAAATTTTCCTGAAAAACATAATTTAATCACAATCTTGCCTTCATTATGGATTGAAATAAAAGATAAATTCAATTTCAATTTGAAAATGAGGAATAAAAAGAAATCAATAATCCCTATCGGGATCCTTTTCAATTTTTTTCCCTTTTTTTTCACAAAAAAACTGAGTAATTAGTTGCCATCATTACAGAAATGTCATTAAAATTAGAAAAAAATTAATATCTCGAAAACTAATTCCAATTTCAAAATTCTATTACCAGTTTTGACATCCTCGGATTTTTATGGACAATTGGTATTAATTTCACCATCAAGCGTTTAATATTTTATTAAAAATAGCCCTGAAACATAATCAGTCGTTTAGTCAGTCGTTTCATAAAATCGTTTCATAAATTCGTTTCATAAAATCGTTTCACAAATTCGTTTCATTAGGATTTTATATATATAGGGTAGATTCGTTTCATTAGGATTTTATATATATAGGGTAGATAACTTTTGGAAAAAAAAACTATTGTCAAGTCTGAATTAACCCCGGCATGTTCGGGAAATGCTGATTTCCAAATGCTTCAAATGCCCGGATAGTTGAGTGCTATAAAATATACATCTGATGAAGGGAATATCGGTGAAATAGTGAAGCAGGAAGACAATTTTGGGCGTATTTTCCTGTCGAAGTCAGTCAAATAATTCGGATATTTGTTATTTTAAAATTTGGATTTGATGAACTTATTTTTTCCAAATTAAAAATAAAAGTATTTTTTTTTTGTTTGTTTCAGTATAATTTTAAAGTATAATATATATCTTAATATTTTCCAACTTTGCAACTTTTATATTGAGACATCTTATGAGAATTTTAAATTAAAATATTGTATCTGCTCATTTCTTAGGTCAAGTTTTGTACCAAGGGAAAAAAGTCCAGATTAAATAACTTGGTCGCGAGTGGCGACCTGGCGACCACATTTGTCAGTCTCTGATCCGGACAGTCTATCGCATCATACTCTAATCCGGCAAAAACACCACGAAATCTCGTCCGCATCAAAACCTGAAACAAACGTGATTGTCGAAATCCGAATCTTTTTGTACGGATATTCAAATTTAAAGTACTTTTTTTCCTTGAATGAAACTGTTTGTTGGATATGTTTAAAAAATTCTTTGCCCTGCATTTTAAACGAAAATAATTCTTTATTTACTCAAAATGCAATACATTAATCGAATGAATGCTAATATGCATGTATAAGTTATAATACATATATATTTTTAATTTTATGATTTTTATAAATATATAAATATAATAAAACTTTTAACAAAGGAAATCTCTAAAAACGTTGAAGTAACAAATATTTTATATGTTTATTTTCATGTAAATAGCCAGAAGCACCTTTAAATAGTATTTATTGAGACTACGCCAATGTATACCGAGCAAAATTCGATCGATATTTCCTTTTACAGCAAATTCTTTTTTAAGGTATGTAAAAGAATATAGCTGTATGTTTTTGCATGCTTCGCAGGGCATATTTTTATTCTAAGTATATAAAAATAAATCTTGTATTGCGCTTTTTTGTTTTGACTAGTTATACTTTAAAAATAAGTTTTTGTTTTAGAAAATTTTAGATTTTTCGACTTAAATTTTCCATGGGGAATTTTTGTAGTTCTAAACAAATAATGCTACGTTACATATGCTTAAAGAAATTATTTTCAAAAGTACGGTTACAGTGCAATTCGTATTTATAATCCATTGTAACCATATAAAATATTTCTTGCATATTTCATTAAGAGCTTTTGAAAATTACACATGGTGTACTGAAATAACATAAAAATCCCTGACGGCTCGGCGTACAGGCACAGGTAAATTTCGAAGACGCAGACAGTGGGGCGCCTGTTTGTTGGGAATTGCGGAAGAAATGACCTTTTTGCCATGATGCCTCAGTTGGGACCGCCCACTTCGAAATCTAACTTGTTTGCAAGCGGAGCCGGCAGGGATTTTTTTTTGTTATAAGGGTTGGTTCTATAAAAAACTTGTCAATATAAAATTTTTAGATAATATTAAGAGGATTTATAAAAAATTTAAGCGGATTTGATATCTTGTGAATTGACGAAATTATGAATTTGTTTCTTCTAAAACCCCCCTTCGCCCCCCCCCCTTGGGGCCATTTTTAATGATATCAAAAATCTGTCATACATGAATTTTCGGCCCTTTTCCTAGAAGTAATAATAACTTTAAACGAACTCGATACGTATCATAATTAAGAAGTTGTGGGTTTTTTTTTCTGTTTTTACAAAAAGCCCCCACCCCAACCCTTTTCGTTCAATTTTGCCCATTAACGAAGTTGACCGAGATTTTATGCCCCGTGATTTTATGTATCAGTTTGGAAGAGATTTGTGCAGAATTATTGACGTTATCGTGATAGATAGATAGATAAAGTTTTGAACTGCGGTGGTTTTGGGTTCTGGAAGTCATGATAGGCGTAGATCTGCAAAAAAATTTCAAAAATTTCAACTTAGGTGAGGATGCAATAGGTAGTATTTCTAAAAACAGGAAAAGTGTGTTGTACCTAAAAGTGTAACCTAAAAAAAAAAGTGTTTTGTATGTGGAATGTTTGCTATTAACTAGTTAATATCTTTTATTGCTAGATTGCCTCGTCAAAGCTTAATGTAGAAATTTGTAAGAGTATCCCATGTGTAGTTCTAGGAAAAGAATAAATGTTCAGGAAAACACTTCGTAGAAATACTCGATAATAAATATTGTTTCTATAGAGTATTTGGTCTCATAAGAGTTACTGACACAATTTGGCAAACAACCAATATAAAATAGTTATCTTTATTGCGTGGCTATTTGTAGTTGAAATAAAAAATCCAGATTCTACTAATGCTTGCAGAAAACATAAACCCTTTTTTATTATTAAATTACAAGATGAAAATTATTTTTAGGTGAACCTGATATTCATTTTATGACATTTTCTTCAAATAACTATTATTTGTTTCTAAAAATAAAAAATAAATAAATATTTATATCGATATTAAAAAAATCATTTCAAAACTAATGTACTAAGTATGCAATTTCAATGAATCAATGTATCTAAGTACGTGTATTTATATTATGAGTGTAGTACGCAGAAAGAATAACATCTGGATGTATAAAGGGACTAGTTTATACACCGCTAACTGCATGCAGGAGTGTGGAATTATAAGACAGACACAGACACACATTTACTAATAAAACTAAAACATTTAAGCATAATACAGTTTATTTTAATTAAAACATCTAGTTAAGTATGCGAAATGTGTTCATCATTGGCAGCAATTAATCATGCATTCTTTGTTCCTATCGTGGACACGTTTAGCATATTTAAAAAGATTTTCTTTTAAAAATAATCTGTACCTTGCCTACATATAATAGTTTTATTAGTAAATGTGCGTCTTCTGTATAATACTACACTGCTCTGCATAATACTGCATAATACTCTGCGCGTAATTAGAAGTATATTTAAGCTAGTGATTGAGTAAAAATAATTACACATAAAGTCTTCTAATAAAGCTACTTTACATGTAATATATCAATAATAATAATCAATTCATTCTAAATTGAGGACACTCTTGCAATTATTCAAGTCAATCAATTATGCAATTAATCAAGCTTTGCAATTATTTTCCCCACATCTCGAAACCTTTTCCAGATAGGAACTAGTGATGGGCCGATTAGGGATCTTTTAAGAATCGAAACTTTAGTTTTTGAAAACTTTTCAGAATCGAATGGCTAATTCGAATACTTTGCACTTGAGAGTGATTAACACGGATAACTACTCCAGATTTCCATTAGCATCATTTCGCCTCTTTCATATTCTTGAATACAAATTGAGATGCTTTTATTTATTATAATAGGTTTTTTTTTTAATTTAACATCATATGCTCAATTAAACTAAAAGAAAAATTATGTTTACCTTAGCTAGTTTCATAACACACGTGTAAAATTAAAACAAATCAAAAAACTAAAATAGCGCCGATCTTCCAACTAGCCGCGAATTCACAGAGAAAAATAACTCGATCAGCGCCGAATAGTCTACTATTTAAATAGTACCATTTATTGAGCATTTTATGAAACTACGAAAAACTCGAGATATGAGAGTTAAAAACAAACAAAAACCGCAATTTTCATTGCGGGCATGAATGCCAGATGGTTTTATTCGAATACTCCTGTCTGAGATCGAAGCTACTCGAGAACTTAGCTGAATTGAGAACTCAAACATTTTGCATTCAAATACTCCCATCACTAATACGAACGCTAAATCCGTTTTTTACCACTAAGTGGCGATGTAAAAGTTTTTACCGCGTAGCGTATAGCCATTTTTGCATTCTAACACCACGTTTCAGACATAGTGCTATCGCTGGTCTACAGTTAATAGTGGGGGACATGACTTCAGTAAGCACCCTGCATATTTCAATATGTAAATTCATTACTGAATGAACGGTAAGTTTCCAATCGAGCAATTAGAAATATTATCCCACGAACATGGTTATCTATTAATCTTGCAATTTTCAAAGTTCATCGTATAACTATAATATACTACGATGTTGACATTATAACCTTTTTTTGAAACTTAAATAAAGTGTCAATATATATATATATTGTTCCAAAAAATTCTAAAAGATAGTTTGAAATACAAGTAATTGTAAAATGAAAATATCTACAGAAATATATATATTTTATATTGGAAATAAAAGTCCCCCCGAAAATGCCCGTAGTTATAAGCAGAAGAATGTAGAAAAAACCCCGAAAGCTCTTTGAAACTTTTCATAAATCACTTTGTTTAACTTAACCTTAATTCATTTCATTTCAAATAATTCGAGCCAAGTTTTTCCACACAGTTTTGTTGGCTACTGGATGGCCAAATTATCCTTAATCCTAGCATAAGCTCAATCTACAAAACAACTTTGACAGATTCTAAGCACCCTCAAGCTCAGGAAACTTACCTTTAAATACATTGTGGTAAGATACACCTTCACAACATTTGCATCTTATTTTTAAGTGCGTTCTCATCTACTACTGATACCGATAAGAAATAAACATTTTTTTTCGCAAAAGTTTATGTTAGTTAAGGCAATCTTACGCAACTAAGTTAATTTAGTTAAGGCTATCTTCGCATATTCATAAAAATTCCGTATTTTATTGAGTGTACGGCAATCAACGCAAAAGACAGGCATGATATTTCACCAATCTCAGCTGCTTTTCAGCTTAGCTTGATCACATGTCAGTACGACAATGGGTGAAAACAAGCCTATTTTGATTACGTGGCAGTCAAGAAGGGTGGAGGCATCGCAAATTGTCTCTATCGTTAGGTGAATGGATGTACGGTTCTAAAATGTTAAATAATCTTTATTTCACAATATTACCAGTCACTTATAAGCTATATCCATCCATGTACAGTTCGGTATTTTTTTAAGATCAATTTTAACTTGTGGTATCAAATGAAACGAAATGAAATCTCCCAATCGTGGAGAGTCAGCCTATAAACATAGGAACTTGTCTCCTTTGGGAAATAATTCCTAAAAACTCGTATTTAAGCTTACAAATGTTGAATATTACATTAGAGATTAAATCTTTTAAAACTTTTAGTACAAAGTTAGTTTTAACAATTCAAGTGCAGTATCAGAAGATTTTCTTAACACACAAGAAAGAAACGGGAGAAAAAGAAAGAAAGAAAGAAAAGAAACTACATCTCTGCATCCTTGGAAGCTCTCGAACCCTTTAGTTAAATCAAAACTATGCATCAGTCAAACTGTGATAATCTTAGGTGCTCTTTGCAATAGTCATTCTCATAAACATTTAACTAGATGCATTTGGTAGATAAACACAGGGGTATTTATAAATACACGTGTCAAATTTAAATTTCAATAATTCTTTAACTATAATAAAGATTAAGATAAAATAAGTGATATGTTTATCAGTTAGCTCATAAAATTTTCATAAAGAAATTAAAAAAAAAAATAGTTTAAAGTCTTGTCAATAGGTGGCATTGCGCTGTCTCAGACTGTAATAAAACAAAACTAACATGTAAAACTGTATCAAAAGTATCTTAATTTTTGCTCTTTATTCTATGTAGGTATTGAAACGCGAAAGACAGTTTTATATTTTTAAATTTTTAAATTAATTTAAGCACTTACAATTTGAGGTAGAAGAGCGCAATTATTTGACGATTTTGAAATATTTGACGAAAGTTGAACAATTTCTTTAAATCACTGTATACAAAAATTAATAAATTATCTGATAAACATGTCACTTAGTTCATCTTTTTATTTATTATACTTAATAAATGTATTGGATTTTAATGTTGAGATGTCTTATTTTGGATACTGTGTAAATCTCCTTCCAAAGTTTATGCAAAAAAAAATTTCCACTTTATTTACTACTTTAACTTATTTTCATTTACTTAACAGAGAAGCGTTTCATTTAAGCTTTTGCATGTCTGGGACGACAAACGTTTAACTAAAACACTTCTTTCATGTTAATATAAAAAATTCTTTTAAAAACTCTTTTCCAAATAAATAGATTATAAGAAAAAACGATTATTCGAACCTGCAGAAGATCACGCAATGCCTTGGCATAAAATTTAAGCATGAAATATAACATAAAATAAATAAAACGCTGCGTCTTTATAAAAAAAATTGTGTCTGCCAAAAAAGAAACTTTATGGAGTTTTTTAAGTTAAAATATAAAAAAAAAAAACCCTCTTCTTATTTAAATTAATGTCTTAGTCGTGATAGTTAATGCCACAAATAATTAAATGGCTGTCATATAATCATCTTGATGTTAGATTCGATTGAGTACTTAGTTTAGTTTGAAAAAAAAAATGTATGAATTCGAAAACACTATTTAAAAATCTAAGAAATATTTTATGAAGTTTAACCATTCCAAAAGCACAAAATCATAGATTTTTAAAAAAGACTTAGCAATTTTTTTTCCTTTTTCCTTTTCTTCTTTTTTTTCCCACTTACACCTCTAATGTCTGTGTGTAACGATCCTTTTAAATTCTTCGAAATAAAGGAAATACAGACTACCTAATTCTGCTGCAAAATTAAAAACTATTTTACTGAAAACTTCTTCTTTCTAATTGTTAATCGACATTGAAATGTAGTAACACAGACAGAGAAACTTAGGGGTTTTTTTCCTTTCAAAACTTGATGGGAAATTTTTTTCACCATCTGCGATGAAACAGGAGCAGTAGTTATTACAGTAACTAATACCGAGTATAGGAAGTAGAGATGACCCAATTTATTTTTAAAACACGAACTCCATTCATAAATCACGGAGAAACCTGCTTTCTGCATTTGTAACTGCACTTTAAGTGGTTTCATTAATTATTGAAGTGTCGCACTTCAAAGAAAAATGAAATAGTTATTTACAGAGCTTGAGAAGTATGGTATGATTTTTACAGTAGTTAACTGAAAATTTAATAAATGGAAACATAAAGAGGAATCAAATATAATCCTTGTATGCGTAAAATTTAAACAGCTGCTTGAAACACTCTTGTAAAACGCAGTAATTAGTGATTTCACAAATTTATCACTATTTAATGACGTTTTATGAACGATTACTGGATTTTTTTAGGGAGTGTTATAATAATGAATGCGGAATTTAGATAATTAGAATAGTTTCTTCATTAAATGATTTTGAATGCAAAAGCGTAGTCATTAAATTTATACGATACATATATCTAGATATCGCAGAAGTATCTCTTATTAAAAATGCATTGTAAAATATTCACGTCATTTAAATTAGAAAAATTTACTTTATGTAGATGATTTGTTCCTGACTAATGAATTTATTGTGGTATTATTTTAGATTTATTTGCGAATATTTAAAATAAAAATATAATGAAAATCACGTGATACTAGTTTTGTTGTATTAGAAGGATTATAGTGGTAAAAGGAGAAAAAGAGACATTGAAAATATCAGTGAGAAATCAAGCTACATTTATTATTATTATTATTTTCTCCTTCTTTTTACATTTTATGTTTTTACATTTACGGGATATCAAAATTCATTTTACAGCATTCATCAATCCATTAAATATTTGATTGTATTTTTTTTCAAATAATTATTTTTTATATTTTTAAATTAAAAAATACATATGAGTCTTTTTATTTTGTTTTTCATTTTCTCCTGTTTTTTTTTTCCTTCTTTCTTTTTTCTACATAGTATGTTTTCATGTTTATGAGTAATCCAAAGTCATTTTCTAGCATTCACCACATCGATTAAATAAATGATTGTATTTTTTTAAATAATTATTTTTTATGTTTTCAAATTAACAAAACACACCTGAAATGGATGCGTTTTGTGTTATCTCTACATTGCAAATTCTACCAACAAGTTTCCAAATTTATTTATTTATTTATTTATTCATTAAAAATTTCATGGCCCAATTTCTTACTTAAGAAATCACTTAACAGGAAAATAGAAAACTAGAAATTAGATGTAAACTACATACCTCAAGAGAAAACAGTAAACATGCTATGGTAAACTTAAATCATATCAAAAACGTCATATGTAAAAAAAGCAGCCAAGTCTCGTGACTCTTACCATAAAAAGTTCTGAGATCATGTAAAGCCAAGTTTAGCTATCTTATTCACTCGGAAATTTTCATTCACAAATCACTCCTAGTCTCTACATTTTTAGTTAATGATTATTTTATGACTTGGAAATTATGCAGCACATTGAAGTTATTACACCTTTCTATGTTAGGGAATGGAATGGGATAATTTGATTAAGGCTAATTATATACGGACAGGGAAGTTATTATACCTTACTATGTTATGGGATGGGATGGGATAGTTTGATAAAGGCTAATTATATACACACAGGGACGTTAGTTCACCTTATGTTATGGGATGGGATGGTATTATTTTATTATGGCTAATTATATATGTCACATTCTCGTGCTGCTTAATTGCCAAGTCACAAACTAATCATTAACTAAAGATATAGAGACTAGGAGTGATTTGTGAAAATTTCAGAGTTAATAAGATAGCTAAACTTGGCTTTACACGAACTTGACTTTTCTCATAACTTTTTACGGTGAAAGAGTCACGAGACTTGGCTGCTTTTTTTACATATGAAGTTTTTGATGGTGTTTTACTTCTTTCTGTAAGTGATCCTCCGTTTCTTGACTTTGGGCTCTTTTTGAACATCATCCACTAATTTTCGCTAAGCCCTGTCCTTGTTATTTATAGGTACAACAAATTTGAAGCTTTAGTTTCGTTTGCAAAGTTCTCCAGACAAAGAGAAGTTTCAGGTTCCTAGGCCAGCATTAAATTATGGTAGGAGGTGAGTCAAAAGTACTCCCACTTTCTTTTAGGAAAAGTGATACCGATCTGAGGTATTACTTGCAGCCCAAGATACTTGGTATTTTACATAAAAGTATTGTTTAGGATACAAAGGAAGACAAAATTAAAAACTCCGGAAAATTCCAACAAATCAAAATATTTTCGATTTTTCGATTTATTTTCTCGAATTTTTCGATTTTTCGATTCTTTTCTTCCCAATTTCCAGATTTTTTAATTTTTCCTTTCTTTGTGTCCTAAAACCTACCTGTATGCTAAATTTCAAGTTTCTAGGACTTTGATTTATTTTCGATGTTTCGATTTTTTATAAATATTTCTATTTTTCGTTTTTATTTTCGAATTTTCCGAATTCTCCCTTTTTAATCCTAAACACTACCTTTACAACAAATTTTAAGTTTCCAAGACTACGGGATCAAATTATTTTCAAATTGTCAATAAAAAAAAAAATTTTGAATTTTCGAAAATATATTTTTTTAATTTTCTGGATTTTTTAATTTTTTTTTTATTTTGTATCCTAAATACTGCCTTTAATCCAAATTTCAAGTATCTAGCGCTACAAAATCGAAGTATTTTCAAATTTTCGATTTATTTTTTTTATATATTTTTTTTTTATTTTTATTTTTATCTTTATTTTTATTTTTTGGATATTTTTATTTTATTTTCGAATTTTGAATTTCTAAGGCTAAGAAATCGAATTATTTTCGATTTTTCATTTTTTTTCTAGTTGTTCTAGTTTTTTAATTTTTTTGGTTTTTTCTTTTTTTTATCCTAAATACTACTTTTATTCCAAATTTCAAGTTTCTAGCGCTACAAAATCGAATTTATCTTCAAAAATTCTTTTTAATTTTTTCGATTTTTTAATTTTATTTTCGATTTTTATTGTGTTTTGATTTTTTTGTCTTTTATTGTTGTTGTTGTTTTTAAATCCTAAACAGTACCTTTTCACCAAATTTTAACTTTCTAAGACTACAAGATCAAATTATTTTCAATTATTCAATTTCTTTTTTAATTTTGGATTTTTTTTTTTCCGGATTTTTTAATTTTTTCTCTTTTTGTATCCTAAACACTACCTTTCTTCCAAATTTCAAGTTTCTAGGGCTACGGGCCTTATCTTTTTTCATGGTCGGTGAGTAAGTGAGTGAGTATCCAAAAATCGAAACTTTGAGTTTATATATCGTCTGAACTATAAAAAATAGAAACTTGAAATATTAAATTTTGATCCTGTGTGCCGTATACTCTAGCTAAACGAAGTTTAAGGTTTTTGGGAATCTAGGGGAGGTGTCAAAAGTGCCCTGAGTTGTTTCCAGAAAAGTATGATTACGGATGTGCTTTCTTGACTTGGCGTAGATTTATTAACATGAACACATTTGCAAAGATTTTCTGCTTTATGTTCAAATTATGCATAGTCGTCGATAGAACATAATTCTTTAAAAAAAAAAAAAAGCGAATGCACTTATATATTCTCTTTCTTTTTTCCATTATATATATATTAATTATTACATACTAATTCATAATTTCATAGTTTTTTTTGGTGTTTCGGTAATGTTTCATTAATGGTTATATATATATATAGTTGAAATATTCTTTATTAAATTTAAAATGTACCACAAAATTTAAACTATAAAATGAAAATAATAAATGTATATACCAGAACATAATAAAATGAAAGACCCATTATAATGAAAACCATAAAAACTTAACCGAAAAAAAAACAGAAGTAACCAAGTAAAATACTGATTTAATGAACAAAACAACCCAGGAAACAGGTTGTGCTGCTTGCGACACACAAATGCAGGGGTTAAAATGTTTTTATGCAAGCAACGGTTCCCAAATTTACCTGTCGAGTCCATAAAGAAAATTAAAAGGAAAACAATAACTAATCATAATTAAACAAGTATAAATTGAATTCATAAACACTCGACACCTTCAACAGTTAATTGCTCACCATCCAGAATCCCTCAACCATCCGTCTCGAATAGAGGTCTCAGTTGATTTCGATTACTGCATATCCTGACGAAATGAACATATTTCTGATCAAATTAATTGGATAACCCTGACGCAAAGCAGTCTCGTACCATCTAATTATTTCTTCTTTTAATGTACCAATATTGGAGGTTTATCTAAACGAATTAAACCGTTTATATATATATATGTTTCTGAAACTGAGATATGTACATTTGATTCAGAATGTAGCATTGCAGTCATTGTAAAGTTAAAGTCCCTTTTTTTTATCATATACTTTAGTAATAAGCTTTTTATTTTCGATTTTTAAATTAATATCTAAATAATTAACATTATTGGATGATGGTTTCAATTCCAGATTATGGGGGTAGTAATTAAACTCAAAATTTGCTTTCATACAATTTAATTCCGGAAGTAAAACATCATCGATACATCTAAAACTGATTAAATTTCCATTCAAAACACCATTATTTATATAATTATATATTTATATTATATATTTATATAATTATATATTTATATTATATATTTATATAATTATATATTAATATTATATATTTATATAATTATATATTTATATATACCATTATTTATTTATATACCATTTATATAATTAAAAAAAGAAAATGGTTTATAGCTTATAACGTAAGTACATATAAAGCAACAATACGTATTTCACGATAATGTTTTCCACTAGAAAAATACAGAAAATAACATTTTTCATCTATTAAAAGTTAAAATTACGGGGAGGATTTTAAAGCTCGAAATATTAGATCGCCCAAAATTTTCTATGGAACGCAAATGGATTTTCTTTGAATCTACAGGACTCAAAAGATTTAATAAAAAGCAACCAAATAATTCGATATTGAGAATTTGCAAATCCCTTTAATACTATGATACACATTACAAATAGTCCAAGTGCTACACGACAAAAATAAGGTAAAAACTGCACATTGTGATACAGATATACCGATTGGTCAGTATCTACTCTATATTAATACAATGCATATAAGAAGGGGAGGCATCGCGTAAAGTAAGGGGGAATTCAAGATGGCGGCTGTTATTCAAAATGGCGTCATTTTCGGGAATTAGTACAATTTCGTTTCTATTCATCGTATAGAAGCATGTTTGATGGAAATTTCGATGTTTTTAGATAAAAAATATTATTTGTAACACTTTACAGCACCAGTCCAAAAGTATTTATGAATTTAGTTTGCCTGCTTGTCTGTCTCTCGAAAAAATATAACCGGATATCCAGATAATTAAAATGTGGTATTGTAGTATACCGTAACATGTTCGGTATTCATTTTCAAGTGTGCGTCATTCATAGTTCATTTACAGGGGCAATCAAAACTATTCCGTTACATTATGGTCTGCAGACGAAAATCGCTTGCAATGTGTTTTAATGATGTTATACTCTTTGTAACATATTCAAATTAATGTACATCAGTGCGGTGCAGTACAAGATACTTACTGTACAATATGCAGTGCATAACAGTTTTCGTTCATTTACACGGGCTCACAAAATAATACGGTTACATTAATGTCTCCGAGCACAGTGCCTTTATAACTTGTGTATAAAGTCTATAGATCATCAGCTAAATCGATTGTTATTAAGGGAGGTGCTAGGTATGAAATAACTGCAATTTGTAATAATAATATCCCTATTGGTCAGTATCTTTTTTATATTAAAACAATGCATGTAAGAGAGGCATAATAAAATGTCTTTGTGATGGAATTTTGGATCAAAATCCCATATTGAATACATCTTATTTTGGGTGGTGCCTCGTCATCAGAATTACATTGTAATAAATATATAAATACACGCTACATTGTATATTTATATCAAAGAAAATGTTCTTATGACAATTTGCAATTTTTTCATATCTAGCAAAGTTCAAAAACACATTATATAATTAAAAACGCGCATAGACAGCATTATGCTTATTGAAAGTCCTGTGACCGTATTATTTTGTGAGCCCCTGTAAATGAACGAAAATTGCTACGCACTGCATATTCTACAGTAAGTATCTTGTAGTGCACCGCACTGATGTATATTAATTTGAATATGTTACAAAGAGTATAACATCATTAAATCACATTGCAAGCGATTTTCGTCTGCAGACCATAATGTAATGGAATACTTTTGATTGCCCCTGTAAATGAACTATGAATGATGCACACTTGAAAAGGAATACCGAACTTATTACGGTATATTACAATACCATATTTTAATTATCTGGATATCCAGTTTTTTTTTCGAGTGAGTGCGCGACTAGACAAACGACCAGACAGACAGACAAACAGGCAAACTGAATTCATAAATACTTTTCGACTGTGCTGTAAAATGTTACAAATAATATTTTTTATTTAAATTTCCATCAAACATGCTTTTATATGATGAATAGAAACGAAATTGCACTAATTCTCGAAAATGGTGCCATTTTTAATAACAGCCGCCATCTTGAATTCCCCCGAGTTTACACGATGCCTCCCCTTCTTATATGCTTTGTATTAATATAGAGTAAATACTGACCGAACGGTATAACTGTATCACGATTTGCAGTTTTTTCCCTCCTAGCACCTGGACTAAAAGAAAAATCATGGCGAGCAATATCATTGGCAAGTTCCATAATAAAAACGGGCTACTGTGGCAGGTAAACAAGAGAAAAGCCAGAGCATATTGCTAAAAAAGAATCATTATCATATATTTTGATAATATTACCAAGAATATAAGTAAAAACTGAAGGATTTTGTTATATATAGTATAGGTAATGGGGTCTAAGTAAGCACATGCATAGCATGTGTTATTCCCTGTATATTTGATGTAGCCATTTTGTTTCCCACAATACTTTGTACAGAAATTAAGCATATGTTTTCACTAGATGGGAGTTATATGACTCTGAAGTAGAATTTGGAAACGTGATATGGTTCTTCATACTTGCCAGTTTTATCTAGTATACTTAATATTTTAGGCAAATCATATAAGCTAAAGTCACGGGTTTCATGGAAGTCACATTAATCCATACGGTGCATATTTTTTTTCTTTTCTTTATTTTCTGTCTTCATTTTTCCTTTTCTTTCTTAAAAAAAATAAGAAATCCAGCTAGAATCAATAATTCTCATGATCCAAATCTACATCTTTGATTAACGCTATGTATTACCTGTAAAATATTGTTTCATTTCAAAACTCTGCCACTCTGTACTTTCGTAGTTATCTCTTCCTCTATATTTTTAGAAGTTTTTATGATAAAACCGCTCCTTTCCACAAATTGAGATCAGATTTCTTAAATATTATAGCATTAAAAAATATTCATGTTCAGAAGTGTGTTTGCTGGTGCTTGCGAGAGTGATATTCTGATAAAAAACAAATTAACTTTACAAAAACATAAATTAACAAATATTTACAAAATTACCATATTAATTTGCGTGGTACACATAACTTTGCGATATAAATGAATTATGATGTTATGCTTGTTGTAAAACCTAATCAACGATTAAAACGATGATGAAGTGATGCGAGTGAGTTCTATGGGGTTCAACGGATGCCAGATACAACTGTTCTAAAAGGGAAATTTGAAGTACATTTTTAAAGTATTAGTCGTAGTGGCTTGCAGTGTGAATAATTTCTGTTAAATCTGTTGTATTGGTTGGATGAAACAGCTGTTTATAAAATCTGAATATAATAAAGAGCATTTCAGTAAGTTTTAAAAATTGGTTTAAATACAAACATATAAATAAATAACCTTAATGAAATTTAATGCGCCATCAAACCAAATGGGCATGCTACCTTTTATTTAAGATCGATTGCCAAATGAATTTTATATACGAGTCTGCGTGCGTCGATAAAATTAGAAATAAACTTTTCTACCTATTTTGGCTACAAAATATGCATGCACCATTACTAAATTTATTTAAATTATCTCAAAATGTTCTTTTATTTGTAATAATGGTGCTTTATATTTACTATATCGAAATTATAAGTGTGCGTGAGTTTACAATACTAACTTGGTATTTTATAGATTATTTTATAATGAAGTAATGTTTGCTTAATTTTACAATGAAATCAATAACAAAATATAAGTACGTTCAACATGATGATAAAAATTATAACATTAAAAATGCAATATTAAAATAAAAATGTTCGTAAAATTATACTACAGTGCAAGAACACTTTTATTAAAATAAGAATATATATTTGACATTTGACAACTCTATAACCGAGATTTATCGATTAAATGCATTAATTTATAATAAAAGTCATAACTAAAATATTGTTTTTATTGTAACACTTAATTTGTAAGTTAAATTCACATTTTTTTCTTAACTCAATGTAAAATTAAATTAAACATCTTAGTGATTAAAATAGTCGTTTAGCGAAAATATTAAAAAGAAAATTAAACAGAAAATTAAACAGCGTACCTTAAATTAAATTAACTTGGAAATGAATTATAGAATTTGAAGTTCTTTAATATATATTACATTTTTGCAATCCTCTTTAACTTTTTTGATTTTGTAAATTAGGAAATTTCAAAGAATTTTTCATTCCATTTTTCGCTTAAATTTAATTAAATTAACCATAATGTTTTAATTCAAATTAGCAATATTTTACCAAATAATTCTTAATTAAATTTTTTTATTAATAGTTTTTTATACACTATTTCCGTTTTAAAATGTTGTTTTTATTAAAATAACTTCTTTCATTGCGCAGCAGAAAGGAAATTTTTAGCATCGTTCCATTATCAAGCATTATCAAACTTTTAAAATTGTATTTTATGTTTTCAGGAGAATTTTGAATGAATTAGTTTTAGTGAAAAATCTTTTTAAAAATTAAACTTTTGAGTTTTCTGAACATTTTTCTTTCTAGTATTTACAAAAGCATCTAATTAAAAAAATATATAAAATATTTCCTCAGGCAGGATCTTAGAATAAACATGTTATTAATAATGAAATTTATAAAACACAATTTTTTTTCAGAAAACGGTCTTCCGGCTGCTTTTTTTCTTAGTTGTGGATTTTTTTCTAAAATGTATAGTTAATTTTATGTGGATAAGATTTTAACACTTAAAATTATAAATTAAGCACATATTTTAGAAATATTTTGATAGCTAAGAAAAAAGAGACATCCCTTAAGAACAGTACAAAGAAAACAGGAGTTAAAAATATTAATTTTCTGAGGAGATATATTTTTTTTTAATATACGAATTTTCCCACGCCCATAGGATTAAAATTGGAGAGGGGTATCAGGAATTTCCCTGACGAGCAGCCTTAAGCATTTGCAAAAATAAAAATATACATTTGTTTCTAATACCCCTTGGCGAATAGAAACGTAATAGAATAACGGAAACAGAATTAAAAAATCTGGAGTGACTCCACTCAACTTTGCCAACTTTTTACAAAATACTGTACATTCAAATAAATACTAATATAACGAACGATAAATGAAAACTTAGATCCTAATTTTACAAACTATGTGACTTGTGACTATTTCCACTTGTGGAAATGACCTCAAGTTTTATAGAAAACGTGCACTTTCATTCATAAAGTTTAAACATATTTCTAATGACGTAAACTTAAATAAATTTTCATTCGGCTCGTGCTGAAATTAAGGTGTGTAAATTGAAAAAAATATATAAAATAATATTTTAATCAATTAAGTCACTTTTTTTCTGAAACATAGTTCTTGCATCGATATAAGATGAACGTGAGCAATAAAAATAATTTACGAAAAAATGTTTATTATTTATCGTGGTAGAACGGTTCAAAAGGGGTATCGATACCAAACATGTCGGCCGATTGAAAACGAATGCGGTTTTTGCTACAGTGGCACATAAAATATTCCCCAAATAAGAACCCAATCGAAAGCATCTTTGGACGCTAACGTGTTCATCTCCCCCCCCCCCCCCCACACACATACATACCTGCCAACATCATCTAAAAACAACCAAAACAAATAATCTCGAAACTTCAAAACTTGGGCAAATTTTAATATACACATATAGATTCACAATACATATGGAATCATTGTAAAATTATCGCAAACTTATTAGGATAACCTCAAAATGTAAAAATATACTAATATTTCCATAATCTGATTTATATTATAATTAGAATACATTCCTTACACTATGTGTGTACTGTTGTCACAAGCTAAAACTTAGCTAACAATTGCAATATATATTGTCTAATATATAAGATACCAACTAAAAGTAACAAATAGGAATTCGTAAAGAATAATCCAAAGTGAAAATTATAAAGAATATAAAAACTAGATGTACATTCAGAATTAAATGCGAAAATGAAGCAAAATAATTTGAATGTAAAAATAAAACCATAATGAAGACGACGTAGAATTCATCATGCACAAATAGGGGGAAAAAAGAAAAAAGAAAACTGACCAGTTAAACTGAGGGAATTGAGCTCACAGGCTATTCAGACTAATTGTATGTTACACTCTTATTTCAAAGAATAATGCCCATCGAAAAATAAAGAAGTCGACAATATATTAAGGGGAATCATCCACCCCCCCTCCTTATAATTAACCAATGAACAAACAAAACTAATCACGGGAGCGTCTTATTACTATGAACTTATATACAAAATTTGCAGCAAATCGGATAATTCTGCATGAAAAACCCATTTATCTAAATTAAAGGGGGATTAGACTCCCGTTACCCCCTTTATACTTAACCAATGAACTTCCAAAATTAATCAGGTAAGCACCTTACCACAATGAACCTATATACAAAATTTGAAGAAAATCGGATAATTCTGCGTGAAAAATCCATTTATCTAAATTAAGGGGGAGGATTAACCCCCCATTACCCCCATTTATACTTAACCAATGAAGGCCCAAAACTCATCAGGAAAGCTCCTTACCAAAATGAACCTATATACAAAATTTGAAGAAAATCGGATGCCTGCAAGGAAAACTCATTTATGTAAATTAGGGGGAGAGGGCATTAGCCCCCCTTTCCCCTTTATACTTAACCAATGAACCCCCAAAAATATTCAGCGATGCGACTTATCACAATGAGCCTATATACAAAATTTGAAGAAAAACGGATAATTCTGCATGAAAAACCCATTTATCCAAATTAAGGGGGAGTTATCCCCCCTTTTCCCTCTTTATACTTAATCAATGAACTCCCAAAACTAATCAGGGAAGAGCCTTATTAGAATGAACCTATAAACAAAATTGGAAGTAAAACGGATATTTCTATCACGAGTTATCGCGTTACGTACATACATACGTACATACACATACATACATACACACAGAACGGGCGGGCACATTAGCTCTCAGGCTTTGATAGCCTGTGAGCTAAAAATGAAAATTGGTCTGTCTGTCTGTCTTTCTATACAAATGCACAGTTTAGAAACAAGAATTGTGAAATTTTATGTACAGGTGTATTAAAACACAGCCGAGGCAACTAAAGTAAACTGGAATCAAAATAAATTATAGTTAATTTTTAATTAGTAAAAAAACCGACAATCTAACAGCCTTTTCCTATAAAATTTAACCATTTTTTCGTTATAGTTCGTAACCAAAAATTTAAAACTCATAATAAAATTCTTTCCATAGCAATTTTCCACTTAAAGATTTCCACGTGTAAATTAAATGTTATATAAAAAAATGTCAAGAATAAAAAGAAGCTGAATAAAACGTCATGTTGAAAGTTATAACGGACATTTTCAAACAATTCTTAATAATACGAGGAGCATGAGTATGAGTAAGTACCGAAAGCAGAAGCGAGGCTAACGAAAAAGAAAGGCTACCGCGGTGCTCTATGCGTATCTTTTTTTACAGACCGCGGGATTCACGTGATGCTCGAATCCACCAAGGCAGGTGTACGAAAAGAGTATCACGTCACTCTAGCGGTCTGTAAAAAAAGATAAGGGGAATACACCGCGGTAGCCTGTCTTTTTCGTTAGCCTCGAGCAGGAGAATATGACGTCATTAAAATAATTAAAAAGAAAGGGAATATGACGTCATATTGTAAGTTTAATGGACTTTTTCAAATATTTGACAATCAAACAAGGAGAGTTTCAATATAAGTAAGTACAGATGGCAAGTGGATATGACGTCAATAGGTTAATATAATGTCATATGAGTTTGAGAAACGTATTGAAGCATGATTAAATCCAATTATGTAAATATTGACCTATTTCAGCATTTTAAGGTTCCCTGAATTCGTTTTCACTATTCTTAAATCTATTCCCCATGTATATGTGTGTGTATACGTGTATATTAGAATTTCCACAAAATTTTATGGATTACCGAACATGCGTGGCAGTGTATTACTGCTTATTTTACTGTTTAATACTGTTAATTTTACGGTATGGTACTGACAGCTGGGATGCCAGCATTATACTGTAAAATCAACATTTTTTTTTTTCAGTTTATGTTTTGATACGCAGCATTTCATAAATAATAAATAGCAATTAATACTAACGTTATTTATATGTATGCAGGAAAATAAAATTTATAACAACAACAAAATAGAGATATATGAAAATATTTTACAAAAAATGCTTTTAAACACATTATGGCCTAACTTGTAAGAAAAATGTAGTGGTATATCAAAACGCTTAATTATTAACTAACACAGAATGCATTAAAATGAATTTCAATATTCGAAATATCGATAATTTATTGAATTTTACATCTATTAAACGGTTTGTTTTTAACGCTTGCTTATATATCAATCATTTTTATGTTTCTATTAACGGTAAAAGTATAATAATTAGAATTTATACGCTTACAATGATACAAATCTCTCTTTCATAATAAAAGGTAAGATTGACAAAGTTAAAAATTTCAACTAGGTTAATATGGAATAGGTATTCACTTAATGGCAAATAACCTATGAAGGATAAAAGTGAAACAATCCTCTTTTTTTAATGTTATTAATCATAACTGCAAAGTTATTAATAAATTTATTAGCAGTTATTGTCTTAAATTTAATAGACTAATTAACGAAAATTTCCAGTGCTGGCTTCAGAAGAAATATTTAACGTTTAAAATGTCAATTCTACTAAATATCACAAATCTGAAATGTTCTTAAAGCTTTTTTTACGAAAATATTTCTTCTTTAAAGTCAATCCGACAAATTAACTTTAACGACTTAGTAATATATAAATAATATTCAATAAGACGTTTGTTTCAATTATTTTCATAATGTAAAACAACTTGCTGATTTCATTCTAAAACTTTTTTTTCCATTATATTTGTTGTGAGTTCTATAATATGACACTCGACTTCGTCGCAGTAATGACTTTATTAAAACTTCGAACGTGTTCGATTTATTTTATTGTCGTTTCATCTCAACCTCCTCATTGATAATGGAGTTTTTGCAGGCGCCAAAGAGGCTCTTAAGAGTTTGGGGAAAATGAAGCAAAACGTGAGATATGATGTTGGCGAAATAAGGACCATAAAACCAAGACATTAAAGAACTGGCCTTTAAATTCAAAATTTCAATTCTCGGTAACAACGTTTATAAATATATTTATAAAGATTATTATTACTTCTAGTAATTACAAAAATACTGATTTTTGAATGCCACTCTTTACGAATTATAATATTCGCCTTACTAATCGAAATTTCAGTTACTAAATAAATCAAATGTTTCTATTCGGAAATAACGATACTGAAAAATCGGGAGACCTGACAACAATTAAAGTAAAAATAAAATACAACGTTAAAACACCAGTGTAGTTGAATCTACAGCATACCGGTTTCGGTAGCATATAGCATACCCTCCTCAGTGCTGAAGAAAATGGAAATTTGCTCATATATATAGAAATGACAGAGGATTCAAGTGACAAATTTGTTAACCAATAGGAAAACGGAGGGTTCCAGGCAAACAGCCAATAGGAAAATAGATAGGAAATGGAATAATGGAGGATTCAAGTGACAGATTTATTAGCCAATAGGAAAACGGAGGGTTCTAGGCAACATCCAATAGGAAAATCGATAGGAAATAGAAACGCTATGGTGAGAAATAGTTTAAAAAGTTAAGAAAAATTGGTTTTAATGTAATATTTCCAGCAGTCTGATAATGGCGGAATAGCAAATTCACAATTAACAAGATTTCCAAGATTTTTATGAATATGGAATGCTTCAAGGAAATTAAGTTCGCGTACAGAAGTAGGTTTAGATATTTTAACCGAACTGAAGTCAAAAACGTGATTCATCTCCCAGCAATGTTTTGCAATAGAGGATTTTTTGATTTCTTGTTTTTCAATATATTGTTTATGTTCTTTAATACGAAATTTAAGACTACGTTTGGTTTGTCCAATGTAAGAAAGACCGCACTGACAATTAATATTGAAGATACCCCATGAATTCGATAATTCAATAGGATCTTTGAGTTTGGAAAGGGTGAGTTTGTTGGTAGGGGAAAAAATTATTTTAAAGTCAAATTGTCTAAGAATTTTAGCAATGGAAAAACTTGATTTAGGAAAAAAGGGTAACACAATATTGATATTTGAACGAGTAGAAGACTGAGATGAGTTTAAGGAACGAGGATTCTGCAGTTTGAAAAGCGCAGTATCAACCATAGAAGGGTTGTAACCTCTATCAACTGCAATTGCTTTAATATATTGAATTTCACTATTAAATGACAGGGAATCCGAGCAAACATGAAGGGCACGATTTATAAATGTATAGAATGCGGCTAATTTTTGGCTTGGAGGATGACAAGAACGAGCATGGGGTGGTAGTGAAACAGCGAAGTTTTTACGATAGACAGATGTAGAGAAACCGGTAGCAGTGCGAATGACAAGGGTGTCCAGGAATGGGAGCGAGCCATTATTTTCGGTTTCATAAGTAAATTGAATATTACTATCAATAGAATTCATGATGCCAAGAATATCATCAATAGTGTAAAGAGAAGTGTCAAGTAAAGTGAATGTGTCATCAACATAACGAATCCAGAAGGGGAAAGAAAATTTATTGAAAAGGGAGCATTCAAAATAATGCATGTAGATGTCTGCGAGGATGGGAGACAGGGTTATGTAAAAATATTTTAGGCATTTCTGAGTTATATCTCTTTCATGTAATTTCAATTTTGAATTTGGCATGAAACATAAATATTTATTGTTTAAAACACTTTGTTTATTTTGAAACTTCCTTAAAACAGAGTGTGAAATTGATGTCATATCCATTTCGAAAATTCATTTAGCCTCTAGTTTCACATATGTAAGTTTTCACTACGATATTTCTGTAGTTTTTGGTATCATTTAAAGATTTAAGAATAAAGAATAAAAGAATAAAAGCAATGCTCTTTTAAATAACGACAGATGTAACGTTGAAAACCAAATTGGTGGAATTTCGAAAAATAAAATTATATAATATCCTAATCTGCGTCCAAAACAGCAATTAGCGTTTGTTAATTTCAACAAGTCTTGGGGGCTTGCATAATCGGACCATACAGGATATTAGTGAGCATCACTACATCTGGTTCGCAAACATCATTTGAACATCGTTTGAAAACATCACCCTTTGGTCGAAAACTATCTTTATAAAATCTTATATAATCCAAGTATTCTTCCGAAATGAAATAAAATGTGGCTGTTAAATTACATTGCTCCTTCCAACTAACGTTCCTATGTAATTTTATTTATATCCTTCTCAAATCATATAAAATATATCACAAGACTGATAATATCATAAATATTGATGGGTAAAATTGTTGACAAGCCATACATTTAAGAAACTGTCAGCGTACAAAACAAAACCTTCCATAAAATCAAAAATGAAAATAATTCCGTAAGCTTAAACAAGTGATAGTTTTTAAATCTATGATGATTTTATATATATTAAAGTAGATTCATAAAGATAAAAAATGTAAAAAATTTAGACAATGCGATGTAAATTGTTCCATTTGTTGATAAACATTCGTAGTGTATGTAGTATGAGTCAGAAATCTGAAAAAGTTAAAAATGTCTAAGTGTCGAAGCAAATGTATCATAAAGCTATGAAAATTGGGAATTAATATAGGGTAATTTATAAATTTTTAAAATGCCAGCGAATTTAAAGACTGTCTGTATCTGTCTATAAACGTGTTAAATTGCGATTTCCATAGCTGTTGGTTTATCAAAAAAGCTAAAATTGGAATCTTTGTAAAACATTTGATAATATTTTCTTTTATTATGTCGGCGTGATTATAGATGATTCACAAACTTAAAAATAATTTTGAAAAATGCACCGTATCCAACTTTTATTAAAATTATTCAATCAAGGTTGGAATACGGTACTTTTTAACCTATAAAAATTGAGTTTGATTATAAGGTGATGCATTTAATTGTAAGTTTTAACTATTATTGGAAAGCTTTAAATTATTTGGAGTGATTTGTATAGCAGTCGAGAATCATAATATTTTATAATGAATGTGTCCCGTTCGTATCCGTTTAACGTCATATTCAGTGATCTTTATTTGTGCAAATCAAGAGACTGAACCACTTACGGTTTATAAAAAGATCTTTGGTTTGCTCGGAATAAAATGCTCCTGAAAATTAAGTAATCATAATTGTTCAATTTTGTGAAGTATTTTCATATTTCTTTGTAACAAAGACGATCTATATTTTATATTTAAAAAAAAGTGAAAACAGACTTAGTGAATGATACTCGCCATTCGCCAAATGATCCGTACAAATCTAGGTATGGTTGCTAAAGTTTTCTCGATACCGGCCATTGTGGCAAGTGACATACTTATGGATGTATTTTTTAATTAACTGAGAGTAAATGGAAACTGTTCGCCACATTTAGATGTTTTCTGTCATTGAATATGCTGACAGCAAAATTCTTACTGTTATTTACATTCCCTAAACAAAATTCTGGAACTAATGGGAGGGAAAAGACGTAGTCAAATATACATAAATTACTTTATGATGCTCTTAGGCAAAATAATTTATTTTGAATCATTACTGTGTAGAATAATTGCCAAAGAAAATTCAGAATACTTCTCAATATTATAAAAACTGATGGATTTGACATTTACAATTACGGCTCTATATGAGCATTAATTTTCAACCATGATTCTCATTTCACAATTAGCGACAGTATGATGTACAATGAACATCCGTTAGTGCGGGATTCTATGGGAGGTCAATTTCTATCCTCGTTAAAATATGTAAAGATTTAAATGGCGTAAAATAAACCCTTTCGAGGAATAAATTGAGTTTTAGACAGAAATTAAATGGGTTTTACCAGATTAATGCTAAAATAGACACTTTTTTCTTTAATTTAGTAATTTTAGTTAAAAAGTAAGATAGTGACAATTTGTTAATACAAATGAATAAATTACTGAGGACAGAAAAAAAAACAATTATGGAAAGAAATTGCCGTACTTACATAATTAACTTTAATTAAAGCAATCTCTCGCTTTTCTTTGTGTTACTTGAACAAATGATCTTTTTACCACATCATTTATCAGTTTTGCGACACACTCAAAAATTTAGTTTGTTACATCACATATTGTTCAGTAATATTGGCTAACCGCCATTAGAAATTTTTCAGCCTCTCACGTTTTTTCGTGGTAGAAAGTTTTCTTTTTCTTTCTTTATTGTCACTGACAATTTCTTTATCTCTCATTAATCAGAGTTACATCAAAGTTTCTTTTGTAAATGTAATGTATAAAATCAATTTCAATTCTGCTCGGTCAGTTTGGGGAAAAAATATCCGAATTATCCTATTAGTAGTATCCTTTAAGCGAAGTCTTGCAAATAGGAAATGATATGGAAAACGAAATCGTTCCCATTAACCGGAGATACGTCTTAAACGGAGGTGCATTAATGAGAGTCCGTTGTATTACATGATCTTATGATGATCAACTACGATGGAGGCTTTTTTCACCAATTTGAATTAGCAAATGCAATGAAATTATGTTGGGCATAGAAATCAGTCACACTAAGTATAAAATATGATATTTTAAATAACTGCAAATTAAAATTGCATTACATAATAAGTATAAAATGAGACATCTCTCGTTTTAAAACATTGTAAATCATGAAAAATATTTTTTAAAACGCATTCTCCTCTTTTTTATTTGCAACTGGTAGATTTTTGCAACTGGCTGGTAGAAAATCAGATTTACCAAACACATTAGCGCTGGTAGAATATTTTCACTTTCGCTGAGCCTGGTTGGATATGACGCCAAATGACCAGAAAATGGTTATTTTCATTTATAAAAAAAGCTACTATGATTTCGTGAAAATAACAATTTTCTACAAATCTGTTGCAAATTAAAGTTGTCATTTTCTGTGGCAGAAACGATTCTTACGCATTTTGATCAAAATCTGTGGTTTTAAAATATTTGATATTACCTGGAAATCTCTTTGGCCACTAATCTAATACTCCATTTGGCGTAGACTATACTCTGTTGGTGTAAATTTGTGTTATATTGTGTCTTAGCGTATAAAAGGAATGATGTCAGACGATACAGAAGAGATTATCATAGACAGCATTATGAACCTAGTGTACAATGAAATTATTTATTTAGCAAAATTAATATAGTTAAGCTTTCTATGATGTTTACTATTTATGTATTTTTATAAAGTTGTTTACAGCATATTTCAGGAGGGTGGCGAGCGTCAGACCTCGCCGTGCTGAGTCACCTATTATGAAAATTATTTTGCACAAAATTATTTCAATATTTCTTATTTCTAAGACACACAACGTATATCATGTAACAGTTTCTCATGTTTGACCCAGATTAAAACGTAGTATTACAATGTATTAATGCAAATGAATTTCTGTGTTTGGTGGAAATATAATAAAAAATGCTAAAACCGACAGAAAAGGTGACAAAATAAATTGAATTGTACGCTGCGATTGGATAACTCTAAACATTCCTACATTATTTAAACATAATAATACTGCGCAAACTACATGTTTGTCGATATATGCGGCATTATTAAAGAATAAATTAAATAATTCAAAGTAATGAAAAATATGTAGGTGAAAATATAGTATAATTGTACCGGTTCAGTTTTGACTCAATTTGAGCAGCCTTTTAACGGGTAATGGCTAATATATATCTCTATACAAGAAGAAGAAACTGCCATTACGGCATCTCTATACTATTTCTCTATTTGTGTAGTTTCTGTGTTGGAAAGTTTATTTTATATATTTTTTAATGTTTGCTAGTTTTGAAAATTCTTGAATATGAATAAATTTAAAGTTCCTAAAACTTTTTATATTATTGTGCAGAGCATATTTCATGAGAATTTATGTAATGAAACTGTTGATAGCATTTATAGTTCCATTTTTTACGTTTCGCTTTCCGATTCTCATTCTTTTGGTTTAAGACCGGATATACTACGAGGGATAAAACCGGATACAGCAAAATTATGCTTGAAGAGACTGCGAAAAATGCTTGAAAAAAAAACGATTTCCAAACTACATAGGCAAAATTTTAAAGCTAATAAAGAGGTGGACTTCTTTTCTGCATTTTCTCAAATTGTAATGAAGATTATTATTTTCCTGTTATCTTAAATTTTATATTATTGGATTTATAATTGAAATAATATTAGTTAAATTTGTTAGTTGAAATTGTAAAACAAATTATTTTAACTCATTTCAAAAGAAAGTCTAAACTCTTTCACTTCCATGCGGTATTATCCCATTGGTGAGATAAAACCGGATGATTTGATTTTTTTTCTAGAAAAGCATTTAATAATACAAATGTGATAAACAAATCATATATTTATAATCATATTATTGTACAAGGATAAGTGCAAAATATTTACGCCAAATTTCATTAAATTCTGTTGGAAATTCCGGCTTTAAGAAGCAACTAATAATAAGGAATTCTATTTTACCTTACTTTTCCCTATACATTGTAACTTATTTATATAAAAATATAAATAAGTCACAATGGAGCACCCTAATTGTCGTGAAAATCAAGGAAATATTCATGACTGAACTTAATTAACTTAACTCCTAACCTCACTTAATATCCTTTAAGTTCATATTTATTAGACTGTCGAAAATTATATTGAATAACGTAAGTTACGAAACGAAATTTTATGCAATAATCAATAATTTAAATTTTTAACTCTTGTAATTGCATATGATTAATAGAAAATTTAGAAACATTCTTAAATAGTAATTGTTTAATTTCTAGAATTTTCCTAAATATGTATATTTAGCAACTAATTAAAATTTCCATTACATTAAACGTTAATAATCTTAAGAAATCAATTTATGAAACACGACAGTTTCATGAGATTAATGTTGCAAGTTTATAAACTAATTAGATATCGATTGAAAATCTGCCTATAACTTGAAAACAACTAATCTTTCAAATTAGTGTCCTACAAAGTGTTCAATTTTTGCTTCAATTAAGCTTTAAAGCTTCTTAGCGGATTTCAGTATTATCTTTAATTAACTACAAATTTTAACTGTTAAAAAATATATTCTAAAATTGTGATGCATGATATGCAAAGAATTAAAACAAAATGTGGACAAAAAACTGAAAAAAAGCATTATTTGCATAAAGTTAATTTATGGGACCTAAATACAAAAAATAATAATGCCTTTTATATTGCCAATGTATATTACATGATACTGTATAAGTTAAAGTTTTTGTAACATTCAAAGCATAAGATGATATTTTTCTTTTGTCTATTTAAGACAAATGTCGTACACTTATTTGTAAAGTGACACAATTAAAAATATATGATTTTTAAAATATACGAGTCAATCAAAAACATACAGGCGCGCTATTTGAGGAACGATAGGAGGGGGGGGGAGGCAGTTGCTCCAGTCAGTTAATTTGAAATTGTAGCAGTCATCCCAAGTCAGACTCAAAAACGTTTTTCAAAAAATGCGAAAAAGCTAAAATAACCCAATACATTTGATTAAACATAAATATTAGCATTAAATAAACACTTCAAGCACAGTCATTAACAGTTAGGAATAATATTTGCGAAAGCTATCGTAACATTCCCGAAGTGAGACTTTTTCATCGCGGAGTACTTTGGCTAAATTTTAAAATACATGTGAGAATATAACTGTATCAATTGCATTTTAGCTGTGCACAATAACATCAAAAGAAATTTTTGTCCCATCCTCTCGAAAAAAAGTTTTGAAATGGCGCCCCTGCAAACATAATCCCTGATCTGTCTTGATAAGCATATTTAAGTATATTTTTAAATGAGTCAGTGATAGCGGTTTTTTCACTTTTTACATTTAACGTTAAACAACCCTAATGTCTAAAAATTCTTCATGTAATCAGATGTAACATAGCAAGGAACTTACTTTTGACTTTAGATGTAAAAAAATGATTATTTCCCAATTGATTGAAATAATAATAATAATAATAATAATAATAATAATAATAATAAACAAGAAAAACATTATTTTTATGAATGAAAACGTTCTTTGTTTTTTTCTGAAAAACTTCATCTTTTAGTTGTGGCATTTTATGAATAAGCGTACGATATGTCTAAATTCGAAAAACAGATAGAATATTTCCCTCTGCAGTAAGCAAATGAAAATATCGTAGAGCATTTATTTGGTGTATTTGTGAACAGTTTGACTGTTCAATTCATTAAAAAATATTAACATCTTCTGTAGTCTTATGAATGTCCCAAAACATAAATATCGGCAAAGATCTACATTAAAAAAATCAGCTGTATTCAGAAGCGAAAATATGGTATCAGAAATAGTAGAACACAGTATTAAATTTGTAATGTCAAAATTGTAGCATAATAGCCTTTCAAAAATACCAGAATAATTAAATTCAACCTTCAGGTAATCTGACATTATAAAAACTGTTCACCAAACATTGCGAATGGCTTAGTTAATATGGTGAAAAAAATAGGGTATCATGTCTATCTTCCTTCACCTCCTGATTTAAGTATTTCTAACTGAATTTTTGACACTTTCTGACAAAATTGAAAAGGCTCTACGACTTTGGTGCGTCTCTCCTGCTTTTGTAAATACTGTTTGATTGCTATAACATTGTATGTCTGTATATATATGTATAAATTATTGAGGATTACTATGGCATGTTCCGTATTAAAAATGAAGTGTGTAGTATTTATAATTCGTTTATAGCTACACTTAAAATAATTCAAATACCTTATGGTCTATAGATGATAATTGTTTGAAGTACATTTTTAATGATGTTGAAATACTTCAAATATTACAAATTGATATTTAAATTCGCAATTCCTTTTAATATTTTTAAAAATTCACATTTCGAAAATGCACGTTTTACAGATAAATATGACGTCACTTTCGAACCGTATTTTAGTGATTGAAAATGAAATGCAATGTAAGCAAAATATTTTTTATTTTGCCCCTTTTCTGTGGCAACGGGACATTTTGTGATGTCAACTAGTCTGTATTCGAATAAGAAAATTTTTTAAATTATTGAAAATCTACATTCTTAAATGATTGAAAAACAATCTATGCCTCTTCTTGATTATAAACTAAGTACCGGGTGGCCCAGCGGGTAATGTTTGAAACAAAGTCAAATAGATGGCGCTAGGTGCACGTGAGTTAAGCCAAACTTGGTGCGCATGCTCCGGTGAGTGGGCAATTGTAAATGTGATGTTCCTTCAGTCTGTGGTGCGCTTTAGCGGGTGATTCTCGTTAGTAAACATGAACAAATATTCCACGGATGTTCGCGTCTTTATTGTGCTACAAATGGCCAGATGTGATGAAAATGTGAAGGCAGTTCAATGAGCATGGCAGGAGAAGTTCCACAACAAGAATTGGCCAAACAAAAGGACTACGGCAAGGTGAGTCATTTTGTGCGTTTTACGGTACAAATGTTTTCCTTTTTAGGTGCGTTCGTAATTATATAAATACGTAGCACCTATTGTCGTCGCTTGGTCCGTCCGTCTGTCCGTCCGTCCGCATATAACAACGCAAAAACTACCCAACCGAATGGTTTGCAATTTAAAATATATTATCTTTGCAGAATTTTGTCGAGACATTTCAAATTTTATTAAAATAGAATCAAAACTTTAGGAGATATTAATAAAAATATTTATTAAGAAATTTGAATTTTTTTTTTAAATCGGTGCTTTTTTGTTATAGGAGCTTCCGAAGTTTAATCGTCCAGCGACCAAGATACTTATTTTATTACAGAAATTAATCTGCAGACGATATAAATCATTTCACAGAAATAAAAATCAGAAAAGATCTGAATATTTATGTAACTAGCTATAGTACGAACGCACCTCATTTGTCACGTTTGACGTACAATTTCCAACTTGTTGCTTCCATGTTTGTTCTGAAAAATGTGTTTCAATCCTCTTCCCTGTAGACTGTATGCCAAGTTCAAACGTACTGGATCGGTGGAAGACTATAAAAAAGCTATGGCTACAGCCACTGCTACTGTGGTCACAGACGGTGCAAAACAGGTCGTCGCTTTTTAGCTGCCGATCCGACCCGATCTGTAAGGTGAGCAGCAGAAATGTTGGGAATAAAGCGTACATCACTTCAGCGAATAATGAAAGAGCTCGAATTGTCGCCTTACAAAATTCAAGTAACCCAACCTCTCAACGAAGACCATACACAAAGACGATTTGAGTTTGCACAGCTTATGCTTGAAAAACTTCAAACAGGTGAAATCGATGTAAAGAAAATTCGGTTTTCAGATGAGGCCTACTTCACTTTGGATGGCCATCTGAACAAACAGAATTATCGCTACTGGGGCAGAGAAAGGCCGGAGATCACTGTTGTCCGAAGCCTCCAACCGAAAAAATTTCTTGTGTGGTGTGCAATATCCTCGCATGGTGTGTTCGGCTCTATTTTCATCGATGGAACTCTAAGCGCGGCGAATTAAAGAAAGTTCCTGGATGAGGAGTTCATCCCTTTTATTTATGGTCATGACTTGGTCCAAGGTCATTGGTTTATGCAGGATGGAGCAAGACCACATCGTACGGCGGATGTTTTCGAGGTGCTCAATGAGCATTTTAGCGATCGAATCATTGGGTTAGATTACCCATCGCACTTCCAAGGTGGTATCGAATGGCCCCATATTCACCAGATCTGAACCCCTGCGATTACTACCTATGGGGTTATTTGAAGAGCAAAGTGTGGCAGACAAGTCCTACGAACCTTCCAGAACTCAAAACCGCCATTACAACTGCTGTCGACACGATTGACAGTGAGGCCTGCTCACGAGTAATGGTTGGATTCCAGAACCGCCTTACTGCTGTCCTTGTTAAAGATGGCGTGCACTTAAAGGTGAAAATAGTGAATTTTGCTTAGTGGCCACTGGCCGGTAGGTTGATTTTTTTTAGTAGCCAGTTACTGGCGAGTGAGAATAATTTCTTTAGTGGCCAGTAAGTATACATTTATGTCACTGAATATCTAATTAAAAATATATATATATAATGAGTTTACAGTAGAGTAATTTATGTACTAAATAAAAATATTTTAATTTATATTGCTTTGAATAAACTTGAAATTCTAATTTCCAATCTATTTTAAATTTTAAAATTAGTTAAAAGCAAAGTTATACACAACATGCTTATGTAGCTAGCTACAAAAGTCTCACAGCTTAGGTACTTGTGTAGCTAACTACATAAGTACCTTTTTTAAAATAAATATTTGTCTAGAATTAAGATCTGACAATAATAAAATAGGTCTTTTATACTCTAAATAATAACCCACAACATGATATACATTACACATGCACAACCTGTGGCCTGCGGACCGAAAGTGGTGACCATCTTCAGAAATTAAGAAATTGTGTATTTCGTCAATTAGCCCGGAAAACATTGCAATTTGCCATTCGGGACTGTAAAAATCATGAATTTCCAGCATTCAGGAGCGTAAAAATCATGAATATCCGTCATTTGGGAGCGTAAAAATCATGAATTTCGTCGATCGCGTGAGGACGATCATGAATTTCGTCGATCGGGCGCGTAAAAATCATGAATTTTGTCGATCGGACGTGGAAAAATCATAAATTTTGACGATCAGTTGCAGAAAATCCTTAATTTCGTCGATCGAATGCTCAAAAATCCTGAATTTAATCGATTGGATGCGGAAAATCATAAATTTCGGCGATCGGGTGCGGAAAAATCGTGAATTACGGCAATCGGGTGCGGAAAAGTCATGAATTTTCTCGATCGGGTGCGGAAAAATCACGAATTTTGGCGATCGGACGCGGAAAAACCATAAATTTCGTCGTTCGGGCATGTAAAAATCACGAATTTCGTCAATCGGACGCGGATAAATCATAAATTTCGACAATCGGGTGCGGGAAAAATCATGAATTTCATCGATCGGACGCGGAAAAATCATAAATTTTGTCGATCGGGTGCGGAAAAATCATGAATTTCGGCGATCGGGTGCAGAAAAATCATGAATTTTGGCGATCGGACGCGGAAAAATCATAAATTTCGGCGATCGGGTGCGGAAAAATCATGAATTTCGTTGATCGGACGCAGATAAATCATAAATTTCGGCGATCGAATGTGGAAAAATCATGAATTGTGGCGATCAAGTGCTGAAAAACTATGAATTTCGGCGATCAGGTGTGGAAAAATCCTGAATTTCGGCGATCGGACGCGGAAAAATCATGAATTTTGGCGATCGGGTGCTGAAAAATCCCGAATTTCGGCGATCAGGTGTGGAAAAATCCTGAATTTCATCGATCGGACGCTGAAAAATCATACATTTTGGCGATCGGGTGAGGAAAAAATCAAGAATTTTGGAGATCGGGTGAGGAAAAAATCAAGAATTTTGGAGATCGGGTGAGGAAAAAATCAAGAATTTTGGAGATCGGGTGCGGAAAAATCATAAATTTCGTCGAACGGCCGCGAAAAAAAATCATGAATTTCGGCGATCGGGTGAGGAAAAAATCAAGAATTTTGGAGATCGGGTGAGGAAAAAATCAAGAATTTTGGAGATCGGGTGAGGAAAAAATCAAGAATTCTGGAGATCGGACGCGGAAAAATCATAAATTTCGGCGATCGGGTGCGGAAAAATCATGAATTTCGTTCATCAGACACAGATAAATCATAAATTTCGGCGATCGGATGTAGAAAAATAATGAATTTTGGCGATCAAGTGCTGAAAAATCATAAATTTTGGCGATCAGGTGCGGAAAAATCATAAATTTTGGCGATCAAGTGCTTAAAAATCATGAATTTCGGCGATCGGACGCGGAAAAAATCATCATGAATTTCATCGATCGGGCGTTGAAAAATCATGCATTTTGGCGATCGGGTGCTGAAAAATCCTGAATTTCGGCGATCAGGTGTGGAAAAATCCTGAATTTCATCGATCGGACGCTGAAAAATCATACATTTTGGCGATCGGGTGAGGAAAAAATCAAGAATTTTGGAGATCGGGTGAGGAAAAAATCAAGAATTTTGGAGATCGGGTGAGGAAAAAATCAAGAATTTTGGAGATCGGGTGCGGAAAAATCATAAATTTCGTCGAACGGCCGCGAAAAAAAATCATGAATTTCGGCGATAGGATGCGGGAAAATGACAAATTTTAGGGAAAAAAGGAAATTGGAAAATCCTGTATTTGGCCGGTTCTTTCCACATTTTTAATCACCAGTTTTTCAAGTTTAATCGACGAGTGGCGACTGGCGAGTGCTTATTTTCACCTTTACGTGCACTTCGAACCTCCTTATCATTAATTGCCCAATATGTCCATTCAATAAACGTCATTAAATTCTTCTCATGTCTTTTATTTGTTTTTAATTTTTAATTTGTTTCAAACATTACCCGCTGGGCCACCCGGTATATGCAGGTTAAAAACAATTAATTCAGCCATTTTAACAAATTTCTGTTGGTAGATCATAAAATCGATGTCGTTATTTGAGCAAATCGATCCTATTGGATATGCAACAACTAATTACATTTCACCCTTACAACTTTATTTATAAGATTCCATGCATATCATATGAATTTTGATACAGAATTCTTATGCGAAAATGTTTTCATCCGATAAATGTACAGTATAATTCAAATTCTACAATTTCCTCAGATTAATGATAAATTTTAATGATCCGAATTCACTTATATTTATATCTATGTTGAATGATCTGATCCTCCTTTTACCGATAGTTTTCCTCTATTTAACCATAATTTTAATGAATTTCAAATATATTAAACTCTCTTTTTAGTTAAAAGAATTGTCAGCTTTTTCCTCTCATTTGTTTAATCTATTGACCGATGATGTGTGATGATGAAGAGTTTGATTTAGAGTAATTGAAAACATCAGTTTGGTACGAGATTTGCAGCCAGAATTTTTATTTATAGATTCGGTAAAGTACGACTCTCACGTTATCAGTTGAGAGCTACTGATAATTGAAAAATTCTCTGACGAAAACTAGTAAAAGCCACCTGATTTAGATTCTGAACCTGGCACAAAATATGATACAATCTCGAATGTTACTCCAATTGAAGCAAATTCTAGATGAAATACAGCGAAAAAAAATACTTATTGAAGATTGATACTATGAATATTTTACACAATACTTTTGTAACAACTGTAAAATCAATGTCCCCGGTTACATTTAAGGAAAATACAAAGTAATTATTAAGAAAACATTTTGCTTTTTTTTCAGTTTTCACTGAAAAGCGTAATAATATACTACTTTTTTTAAAAAATCAATGATTTTCCAGATCTTTACATTTATTCAAAAAATTTTTAAACCTTTATTTGTTTGTTTCAGAACCGTTATTACTAAGCAGCAACGTGCACCAGTCAGAATTGTCCTGCGTTGGAGACTAAGAATTGTGCTCTTGTTTTGAGCATTGTAGTGATAAAATTAATTTTACCTTTTTAGAAGTTGTTCTTTAATGTTGTCTAATGTAATGGTGATTTCCGTTTAAAAATAAGCCGTAAAGTCCCCCCCCCCTTAAAGTTAAAATAATACGCTTATAAGATTTAAAAAAGAAAAACTATCGATAAACCGAGGTGAATTCCATAAAACAAACATGAGAAAGGATTACAGAATAAATACATGTCACTATTTTATGGTTTTTAGCTTTGCCAAATACAGCTTATTTTAGTATATGATATTTATATCTTACTATGTACTTAGTTCATTTTCTGTTTGTATTGCGAAAATTCTCGCAAGCTTTTTTCCTGTCGGCGAAATTTGCTCCTCTATCACATCATTTACTTCTCCACTTAATAAAATTTCGGGATATTTTTTTTTCTCTTATAACTTTGTTCTGTTAAGATGCCAAAAGTAATAACATCTGTGATGATGTGATGACTTTAATGAGAATAAATACGAAACAACAAAAAGTCTGTCTTGATATAATATAATGACAGTACATTTTTTTTATATAAATATATTTATAATTTGTTTTAAGCTACGTTGTATTATGAAAAGACTTTGTGTAAGGTTGAAAGAGTAATTTCTTTTCCAGTTTTGTAAAAGACAAAGACAGTAAAAATGACTGTATTTCATTTCTATTAAAAAACAAAACAAAAAAAACGTACTTAATGTATAATTTACCTGAAATAAAAGAAAGCAACTAACACGCTTCACTATGATCAGGCATCTTCTCATTCAGGGTTATTAACAGGTAATATTGATGAGGCTAAAAAGATATATTTTTCATTGTTCCAAAAAATGGACAGTTTAAATTATTTAGTCTTTGGAAAATTTGTCGACAAAAGTGCATTGATGTTGGAGAGAACTGCTTTAAATTTACCTAAAAATTGTTATTATAAATACCGTATTTAAAACTTTTCAGTGTCACACTCGTATTCTTATGATAAATGCCGCAAAACTCATCCAATTTGTGGAAAATTAATTGAATTTATTGAATTTCTATAAGATAATTAAATTGTTTTTACTGCCTTCTATTTATTTAATATCATTTATTAGATACAATTATATAAATTGACAGCTGAGAGAAAATAAATATTATAAAGCAATTATTTGTTATGGAGAATTATATTTAAAAGAGTAAACATTTACTCAAGAAACAGCGCCATTTTGATTATTTACTTCTTTTCTAAAAAAAAAATCCAAATTTAAACTCATATAAGTCAGTTTAAAGACTATAAATTTTAATGTTAAAAATAGAAGAAACGTGCAGAAAAATCATTTTTACTGTTGAAAAAATTGCTAAAAGATAATTATTCTTCACTACTACATTTGCTCCAGTTTTATACGATATTGTACATAAAACTCAGGAAAATGGGCATGCAATTTTAATGAACATTTTTTATCTGTTTTTACATTTTAAACTGACTTTAGAAAAGGCGAAACAGCTTACTTTGAACATTTTAATGGATACGTATGTTTATGAAGTTGTTACTTAAGCTTAATTATGGATGCACTGTTTTTTAAGATTTACTTTTTTTTCTCAAAATACATATTTTTCACATGTTCCAATGAAATTTTTGACGGAATGAGATTATGTTCAATTTATCCACCAATTTTAATCTAATTTTTCTTTAACGGTTCTCATTGTGTTGAAAGTGAAATACATTGTTGAGATGGAGCACAATTATACTTTTGGATACCATGTATTGTAGTTTGCATGTGTATTTTATACAGATAATCAATAAGTATTTTGTACAGTTTTTCGAAAGCGGTAAATTTAAGTATTTAAGTAAAAATACGCATAGATGTATAAAAATATTATTACAAGTTGATTAAAAATATTTGTAATGTACTACTTTAAAAACTAAAAAAAATATGTATATTCACCAAATAAATCCAAATCCTTTCTAATAGAAATTGTTTTTACAGCTATTTTTAGAATAAAAATTCTAACAACAAACGGTACTATAAAATTTATTTAATAATTTGGCTTATTTCTCTGCAGTACATATATGATTTCATTTTTTAAGAAAAGTTTCTGGTTCAAAGTGTGTTCATTTGATTTTAAATACCGGAAGAGTAGCAACTATGTGAATGTAACTACAGGACCACAATGTAATTGGCCAAAAAAAAAGAAAGAAAACGACACACCCACACATTTCAATCACAAAAGAAGGAAAACGGAAATAGCTATTTGACAGGGAATTATGTCTTCTTTCAACTTATGTTTTTAAAAAATAAGAGTAGAGGGTTGTCTCTATACAGAAATTGTAACAAACTCTAAAATGTTCAATACGAACACTTAATTTTGGTTCTTACGAACTGCATATTCGGATTCTTCGGTACATTTTAGCTTAGGATACCAAACGGAAGTGATTCGGTGAAAGAAATATGCATATTTAAAATTTTGAACTCCTAATGTTAAATTCATTATGTTTAAACAAGTTTCAATGGGTGAAGTTTTAAAGCATAACTCAAAAACATATATTTCAGATTAGCATATATGAAATTTCTAGAAATCGATTTCTATCAAGATTTTTCTAAGTTACATTATACATTTTTTTTTCGAATATTAATTAAAAATACATAAATTATAAACACTTAATATATATTGTAACATATAATAATTTAACAAAAATCTATTTCTAAAAGTTCAAATATCCGAATCTAAAATATCATCTCAGTCTGCCAAGAGCTTTTGAGTTATGCTTTAAAAACTACACTGCAAAAAAAGTGTGGATTTTACAGTATAATACTAGGATCCCAGCGGCAGTTGCCCCCCCCCCCCAGCATGATCCCAGTGGCAGATACGCTACCGCACATGCGCGGCAGCGTATTATTGCTTATTTTACTGTTTATTACTGTTGATTTTACGGTATAATATTGGCAGCTGGGAGGCCAGTATTATACTGTAAAATCAACACATTTTTTTGCAGTGTACACACATTGTTGTTTGTTTTGCAATTATTAATAATGAATTTAACATTAAGAGTACAAAACTTTAAATATGCATGATTCCTAAACTTCTGCACCGATTGACCCGTTTGGTATCGTGGAGTAAAGTTTATTGAAAAATCCAAATATGATGTCAAAAGTAGGTGTTTGTATTGAAAAGTTTAGAGTTTTTTACAGTTTCGGTATTAAGATGACCCTTAGACTATTTTTATAATATAAATTTTAAAAAGACAAATTGGGGATAAAACTGTATGGGTTATTCTTTTCTCTTTTATTTATTTTGGCCGACTATACTTCTATTGTTTTTAATAAAGTAGATTCTATACTACCATGCATAAAAATCTATGATAATTTTATTCACTAGCCATAAACTTACATCTGGAAAAATGTTTTAATCATGAAAGTAAATATTGAGGACACGAGACAATTAGTTTATATATCTTGCTAATGGCTGAATAAATATTCATTAGTTCTTCTAATTTGGTTAAATAAATGCGAACATTAATTTTCCACATAATTGATTACATTATTATCGTTTGCACTTTAGATACAGAAATGTTAACAAATCAGCAATCAATAACGTAAAAAAACACAAATACAACGGTTATTCATCTATTGCTTCTAAAATAAAAATAAAATTCATTATTTAATTCAGAATGCTAGTGGCATTTGATTTTCAATATGTTTGTATTTTGTAAGAATCTATGGCTATTATGATTTCAGGTTCTGCAGTGAATAAAGGCTTAAGTATAGTAAAAGAGAAAGAGCGGACATGACATACATTTTAATTGTTACATTTTTTCAGTGAGAGAGATAAAAATAGCCATTTTATTACGTTTTCTGTAAATTTACATTTAAAAATAAACTTAGCGGGCCAACTCCACATTTAAATAGTAAGAAAATTTTAATTTTTCAATACAAACACCTAATTTTAACATCCGAAAACGAATCCAGATCTTCAAATTAGAGTAGATTTAAATTTGCATGAAATTTCTATGATTAGTTCCGGATGTATTCAATATTAAAAAATCGGCTACTTTGAGAGGTAGTCTCAGAAGTAAATATCATTACTTTATAATTAAGATTTAATTCAAATTGAATATTAGCCATTCAATTTTTAATTATGCCTTCCTTAACTTTTTATTAAAAAATAAGCTTACGGGGGTCATCTCTATATTGAATTAGTAAATAAATTTTTCAATCACAATACCATGAATACAGGGTTCTGCGTCAATTGGTCGTGCACAATTCATCACGCACAGTTCATCGCACCGTCAATTCGTCACGGCGACAACTCATCGCAGCGTCAATTCGTCGCGACGTCAATTCGTCACAACGAAAATGTTTTCGAAGGCTATGATGATAAAACAAAGAAAATTTACTGTGTGTTATGATAATTAGTTTTTTAGATATAGAGAATTATAACTAACAATTTACATGCGATTATATCTAAAAATCAAATTATCATTAAATAATTTTACTAAATTATCTTTATTTTATCATCATAACCTTCAAAAACATTTTCGTTGCGAGACGAATTGACACCACGATTAATTGACGATGCGACGAATTGACACCATGATTAATTGACGATGCGACGAATTGACGCTGCGATAAGCTGTCACCGCGACGAATTGTGCGTGACAAATTGTTCCGCGATGAATTGTGCGCAACGAATTGACGCGACACCTTGAATAAAGATATCGATACCAGGTTAAATTTTAACGAGATCAAAAATTTATAGCGATTTGGTAAAGTTTAGGTTTTAAACAAATATAAATTTTAACTTCCTAATGTTCAATGGATTTTTAATATTTTCATTCGTGCCTCCTATAATAATTTCATTGTACTTTTATCCGTGGTATTTGTAATTGGTTACCTAATTATAAGTTAAAAATATATAGATAATATTGTAAATTTAAGGGATTTTAAAAAAAATACGTGTTTAATAATACATAAAATGGTTCCGTTGTGGCACATCATATAAAATCTTTATACTTTAAAATTAAATTGTTATAATTGTAAAGCATACGGATAAATTCAAAATAAAAATAAAAGAGACTTTAACACATCACAAAATTTACTCTTACCTATAAAGGGAATGAGCACATTTCTATCATCTATTTTAGTTTATTAATGACAGTCAACGAGCACTTACCTAAAAAAGAAATAAAAATGTATCGTTAATCAAACACAATTGAAATTACTTCAATGACTTGAGAATTTAAAAATGATAAACTATTTCTAAAATTCATCAAATTTTATAAAGAGATTATAATTTTTATTTTACTAATGTTGTAAAATTTAACACATGCATTTTTAAAACTTTTCAAATATTTTGCAGCTACATTCACATTTTAAAAAATTAATAATTAGTTTGAATTTTAAAAATCCAAATTATATTTAGATAAAATTAGTTAATAGGGAAATTTCGTGTATTATGGAATAGTTGGGTAACATAGAATACTAATTTTTCTCTTTGGTAACGTGCTGCCAGCAAGCGACAATATCACACACAATTTAATAACGTTTCCAGAGTGCCTCTCAGAGTCTGTCGTTCGTCGGTTGGCGTCAGGGAACGTTGAGTGAATAAACATTTGTTTTTCGTGTTAGTAAAATTTCAATAAGAAAGTTTTCAATAGTTTTTATTCATTATTAGAAATATTGCTTTTACATTGAAACTAATCATGATGTGCACCCAAAAAGGAACTGTTTATCATGTAAGGCTCGTTTTTTAGTTTATGATTCATGGTAATAAACAGCGGATATTTTCTTCGAAACTGGACGGATCGGGTTATATGGAATATCAGTATTGAATACCTTTTACTATACTGGCGCAGATACCTAGCCTTATATTGTGATTTGTGCATGAAAACTAAACTATGTTAACTAACTATCTAGACACTATATTTTAATCATGCTCCCTTGGTACTATTAAATCTGCATTTTCTAAATTTTATTTTTAACCCTTTATTCCATGTAACTCGACTATCTCATTATACCCTCAAAAAATTTTTTCCTTATTATTTGTTTGCATGTGATGGAATTTCATAAATTGATTTTTGTCTATAAATAATTAACTAATCACAGATAGTTTACGATTGTGATTGTATTAGGTTTTTGGGGTTTAAACAATATCAAGCTGTGGTATTGCCCCAAATGTAAATGGTATTACATAATATCCAAACTTCCTCTCTCTATATACATATAAATTGAGAAATTTTCCCTAATCAAAGAATCTTATACTTTTTGGTGACAGTGCTTTTTCAACTGCCAAAAATAATAACTCGTTTGTCTATTAAAAAATGATTGGAGTTTTTTGCATGATAGAGAGTTTGCTTTTATCACAAATCTAACGCCATTTTTTTGCGATTGAACACAATATTTCCTCTATCTCTGAAAAACAAACGTATGCTACTTTAAAAGAAAGTTGACTAGGGAACAATAGGCTGCATTTCCATATTATAGTATACAAATCTAAAATTTATTCTTGGTGCGCACTTTAAAAACTTTGTAAATTATGCAGGTTTAAATGGAGAGTGATTTTTAAGCAACTTAAGAAAAAGAAAGAGAGAGTTTCAGTTTTTGGTCGTTGTGTATGTATGTCCGCAATTTTCTGAACACCTATTGAGCGGATTTGAACGTAACTTTTACACTACAATTCTATTACACAAGGTAAGGTTTTAAGCTAAAAAAAGTTATAATATCATGTACAAATTTTTTACAGGGACATGTCAAACATTGTAATATTTGATTGTTTACTACGTGTGAAACATGAGCAAGGCTGGAATTAAGACTGCCTTTATAAATAAAAAAGTGGCGACATACAAGCAATAACATTTGATGGAGGGAATTCTGGGCAAAAGATTGGTCAGCATACCATTATCATCAAGCAAATATTTGTTGATTTGTCTCACTTGTTTAATCGAACTAGTCCAGGTGAATATTGTCAAGTACTTAACATGAGTTGCGATAGTTTAGTTTGAACAAACATTTTTCAATCTTGGGATGGATCCCGGGATGTCGCCACTCTAATATTTATAAAGGAACTCTACTGGTAAAAAAGAAAATACATTAAATTGAATAAAAATAGCTATAAAGAGTTGTCACAAAAAACAATATGTTGAGTCAAAACAGTACCTGACGAGGAATAAGTAAATAATTATAAAAAAAAGCCAAAGTTAATAATATGTGTTTTTTAAAAAATGCAAGTCAGTTGTGAATTAAGAAACAATCGCTTAAAATCGTTTTCATCTTTAGTTTAAAAATTACCTACTCTTAATTATTTGAACAAGTGTTTGAATTGTCTTTTACATATTTAACATTGAAATGTGATTGGTACCGATCGTTTGAAAATATTTAGTAGCGAGTTTCATGCAAATGCAAAACCATTTGTCTCTTGAATATAAGGATTTAAAGACTTGAGTAGAAGGAAGTTGTTGAATTAGAGTATGAGTTCTTGCATATAATACGGGAAACGTAGGCACTATAGTGCATTCGTAACGTGCACCTTTTGAAGCAAAGGAAGAGTGTATTGAATGTTGAGTGTATAAGTTTTAGTGTGTGTGAAATAAACTAGTGGCCAAAATTCTGGAAACCTTCTGGGAAAATCCTTTTTTTTATGTTTGATGGCTCATAAAACTAATTATTTTTAGTAGAGCTACAAAAACTATACACCCCTGGAAAGATAATTTAATCAGATATATCACTAAATACATTTTGTGCAATTATATTTATAACTATGTTATCAAAATTTATAGCCAGATAATCCGAAAAAGGAAATAAAGCCTGTTTAAGTTGATGTGAAGTATTTTTTTTCTCTTGAATATAACCAATTCATATGAATGTTTGCAGTGACAGACAAATTTCATTTTGTTTGGTAATCTTTCAAACAAACCTAAGGTAAGATTTTTAAAATTGATGCCATGTTTTGATTCTAATAGGAGAAGTTTTAACACTGTACTAAAGTTCTAAGTGTCCTTTATATTTTTGAGCTACTAAGAAAATTAATAAAACGTCATAAACAATTGATTAGTTACCCAGAAATCAACGTTTAATAATATTGTTAAGTGCATAATGCGGCAGATATGAAGATATTTGAAAGCAGATTAGAGGAAAATACAACAATGAATGTCTGAGTCACGCTAAATAAGACAGATAAAAGCAATAAATGGTGTATGAGAGCAATTGGTGATAGAAGAGTAAGGTTTCTCTGTTTAGGGTGACACAAAAAATCATCTTAGTGTATGCAATATGAAATGGTGTACTGCAGTGTGGAGTTGAATCAAATTACGGTTCTGTTCAGAATGCAGTGTTTTGGTCTGAATACTATAATTCCATGAAAAAAAAATAATAATCCAAATAACATGGTCGCACTATTTCTCTGTCTAGTTAACATGCCTTTTAAACAGTTTAATCTTTCAACCTTAATTTGATTGATAAAAATGATGTTTTTTATTCATAGAATTCTAACATTTAGAAAAACATACTGCACTCTGCACACAACTGTACTTTGATTCAACTCCACATTGCAGAGCGGCATTTTATTTTGCAAACGATGAGATGATTTTTTTCTGTCATTTAAATGCAGGAAACTTACTCTGCTACCACTAATTGCTTTCCTGTACCTTTTCCTGACTTTGCCAGTCTTTTTTTGCATGACATACACATTTCATGATTAGTTTTCTTCCAATTCTACTTCCAATTCATTCATAATTGTAGCTTTCTGAAGTTTACAATAGCTTTCTAAGTAACTAATCACCTCTTTATGACGTTTTCTTAATTTTATTATGCTTTAGTAGCTCAAAAATTGAAAGGGAACATAGAACTTTAGCAACTTGATAGCAATCATAAAATACAGTGATAAAACTTTTCTTATTATTAGAATCAAAATATCTCATCATTTTTTTGAAAACTTACCCTAGATTTGATTGACACACTACCAAACAAAAGGAAATGTCACTCTAAACATTAATATGAATTAGTTACATACAAGAGAAAAAAAGACTTTACATCAACCTAATCAGAATTTACTCTTTTTTTCTGATTTTTTAGATATAGAAGAATTTTAAGTATTATGAAATAGTCGGGTAATATGGAATACCAAGGTGTCTGCTTCGTAAAGTGCATCTACCAAGCGGCAATATCATAAACTAGTTAAGAACGCTTCCAGAATGCCTCCCAGAATGCGCAGTTCGTCCGTCTGCGTCAGGGCGCGTAGTGTTAATAAATATTTGTTTTTCGTGTTTGGAAAGTTTCAGGAAATAATTTTTCAATATTTTTTATTCATTATTAGAAGTAATATTTTTATATTGAAATGAAGCATAATGTACACCGAAATACTAACAGTTTATGATATAATACTCTTTTTTTAAGCTTGTGATTCACACCAATAAACATAGAGTCATTTTTTTTTCTAAACCAGCGGTGTCGGGTTATATATGAAACACCAGTATCTCATAATATTCCATAATTATGGTGGCGCAAAGAAAGATCAGAATTTGTGATTTGTACATATCTGAAATATATTGCTGACTATCTGACACTATTTTGTTTCAAGTGAAAAACTATATTCTTGACTATAAATGAGTATATATGTATCCCAATTTTCTACATAAAAGATAAAATTAATATTAGAGATATAAATATAGGATATTTTTTCGCAATTGCACTAAAATATGAGTTAGTTTTCTTTCATTCAGAGTTTCGGGTCAGTTCCGATTGATATGTGTCGGAATCGCATCAAGTTTCGGGTTGACTTCAAATAGAATTTTGGCGTTAGGGTCAGATATAACCCTACATGTGCAAGACTATATTATGAAATAGCTGCTATATTTGTCTTAAACAGGAAGAATAGTAAGTATTTAATCAAAGAACAGTTTGTCTATCGCCTATGCCAGCAAACCAGCCCAAGGATTTAATAAACTAATGTATATTTATCATTCTTATTTTGGGTGAGTTTATAATATGGTTCAGCATGCTGACGAGACGATTCTTACAGCTTTTCAGCTGAAATGTATTAAATACCTTTAAAAAATTGCAAATAGTTTAATGCTTACTTTATCCTTTCTTGATATAATTGATATAGAAAAAAAAGCGAATTATTTTTAATTTTCTTACACAGTAAAATCTTTACAGCACGAAGAAACTCTTATTAGATTAAATACATAAAACAGAATTTGCTTATTAAACCATACACATTTTCAAAAGATATGTCTCTTCTCTAGAGAATAAGTTTGTTTATAAGTAAGATTAGCTCAATATTTATTGTAAAATAGAAATATCTTCCCGACTGTTCTAATTTAATTTTGAAAGTGAAAAGTTAATGAAAAGAAGTTTTCATAATTCTTAAAATTTTAGTTTTATTCTCGTTAAATTTAAATGTTTCTTTATCCCGAGTGGATTCAAACATAACATCTTATCTCACTAGTTAAAATACTTTTATTATATTTTCTTAAACCTACATGATACACAATTAAAATTACCATATATTTTATAATTTGTATATGCATTTAGAATTCTTAATTTTCATCATATGTTGTTATAATTTCATTTTCAAAGAATTTTTTCTGTTTAATGTAATGAAATAACTTTTGTTATTCTCTAGAAAGATATAATAACTGTCACAATACACTTTATTTTTAAACTAATTGGTTTAAAAGGGAGGGGGGATTTATAAGTTTAATATAAATCTCTGTAACAAAATATTAAATTTTGAATTTATCTATCATTAGATTTGCATAAAACAAGATATGTACTAATAATATTAATTTGTTTTACACAGGGAACAACATATTCATCAGCTTTCACTCTTTATCAGTTTTGCGTAAACATACGATTCCCACGGAATGTTTCTAATTTCTACACTTTCTATTGTATGTACATTTTTTTTTTCGTGTTTCTATTGCTATTTTGAATATCTAAAGATTGTCAAGATTTTCAGGATTTGAAATAGTCTGAAAAATGTTTCTAAAGAAATCCGTTACTTGAGTATTCTAACTCCTGCATACAAGAATTTTTCGTGTCTTTGAGAAATTTTAAACCTAATAAAATCTATTATACAAATTTAAAAAGTTTTAATTCGTTAAAAAAATGATTATAATAGATAAATATATAAAAAGCAAATCATGTGTAAAAATGGATTCGTGCAATCAGATGATAACTTAATTTCTCTATTGAGAATGATAAACAATACTGACATGGCGAAGGGTGGTATTTAGGAATAAAAACCCTTCCCAAAGCATTCAAAAACAGATAACATGCATACAAAATAGATGAATACACAATATGTAAAAACCAACGTAAACAACAGTATAAGTATCCTAAAATTTTTTAGCATACAACTGTTTCAAGGCTTCATAATAGGAAACCCTATTTGCAGGCAAAAATATCGTACAAAAATGAGTAACAATAGCAACGTGTGTTAATGTTACTGCTGTTTCTCTCTGTCTCTCTGTGTTTCTTTTCCCAGAAGATTGAAGAAGAGGCTCCTTTTATAAAGCCGTGAAACAACTGAATATTAAAAATTGTTTTGGATGCTTGTGCGTTTCATTACATCAGTTGTTAGATAAAACGTATTTAATAAACACTATTTTATAAGCAACGAATTTTTTTTATGAGTAAAAATTACTCAAAACCCCTCTCAGTTCAGGATAGTGGCTGTGCTTCTACAAATAACAGCATGTACAAGAAACAAAAATGGAAACTAACTAACTAACTTCGACAGATCCACATAGCCATTATATTTAATTAAAATTACATCAGATATTTTTACTCTTACATTAATGAAGTTTTTTGTATAGTTTATATAAGAATATATATATATATATATATATATATATATATATATATATATATATATAATGTTTGTGTGTGTGTGTTATATTTCCTCAGTGCAATCTGTCGTTGTTATCATTTTACTGTTATTTTGTTATATCATTAAACTTTTCCGCACTTCTTCTACATAATAAAGCCTCCCCTCACACCCCATTTATCTTGCTATGGAAAGCAATTCGAAGTATCATTTCCATACTCAGATGCGGAAACCAATAGAGAGTTGCAACATTAAAACATCATTAATGAATGTTTCACCAACAGAATATTATCCAAGTTGCAGTCGTCCATGTTGAAATATGACAATAAATCAAAATCAAAATGTGTTTTCCAGAAATTAACTCGCAGTCAGTATCCATGTAAGAAATATATTTAATATCTCAGTAGCCGTTCACAAAAAAGCAGAACATTTCCATAATTACGAGTGCTCCATGTTTCAATATTATTAGCTACGATATTTCACTGAATTAGAATTTACGATACTAATCCATTATATGTTACATAATTAAACGGTAATAAACGAGTATTTCTTACCGAGTATTTATTACATTATTAAAGAATATATTCCTCCTAATGTCGTACGAAAATGTTAACAAGTCAAAAAACACCAAATCACATTTTCGAAACTCGTGCATCGCGTTAAATACTACCAGCGCAAAACTACAATACTGCAATGTGCAAGAAGCTCTAGGCGATTGAAAAAGCGAAAAACGAACTATTTTGCCTAAGAAAATAGTCGTGATACGACTCTTCCGATACAAAGCGAGAAGTCTTTTAGGATTTAAAAAATAAAATGGCAAAGTAAAAATGACATTTACCGAACAAATAATTTAGTAGGGAAATTAAATCACATCAGCGTTTAAGATTGAAATAGTAATGGAAAGACCTTGATCTTGAATTTAGGCAGATGGTCTCCGAAGGAAAAAAATAATGTTACATGAATCGTTTATAGGTTTTTGAAAAGTAGAAACAAATGTTATCGAAAGATTATTAAATAAACTAGAGTTAAAAAAAATATATATTAGATGAGAAAAATTTATAGAATAATTTTAAGATAGGACGGAATTTTAAATTTCGTAATATACATGTTTTGTTTTTTCTTTAATTAGAAAAATTTGCTATTTAATACACAAAACCAATCAATGACTCTAATTACCATAAAAATATCTCTATCTCATAAACAAGTAAAAATTATTTGAAAAATAACTTCCCTTTCAAATAAAAAATTAGTGAACATGAAATTTCGACAATTTTAAACTGATAAATTTATGAAAATGGAAAATTAATCAGTTCCTTTAAATAAAATTGAATTTTAGTAATTATAAACTATTAATTGAATGTATTCCTTATAAGCGTGAATAACATTTATGTGTACTTTGTATCTCGTTGCTATATTTAATTATTCTTAAAATAACATTCTTGCATTAATATTTGTTAGATATTAAAATTTAATATATAACTGCTACGAAGAAAATTAAAAAGATGTTATTGATTCAGTTTAATCTAAAAACTTAATTAATTTTCATGATTAGGATAGTTTTCATTAACTTTGAACAATCGTTAAAGATCTTTTTCTTTAAGAAGCTATCAAGAAGAATATATTGGAGAGCATTTTTTTCTGCTAAAGAAATCACAAATGAAAGAATTCAGCGTGATCTTACAAAATGATCGAACTACATTATATGTAGAAATAAAATGTACGTGTTCTATTCATGCGTCAGCTGCGTTGTAGAACTCAATATAAAAGAAATAATAACTGTAAACAAAGTATCTCATATACCTGATCTCCGATCCGTGTGTATTACTTTCATAATGTATCATAAAATTATTGCTTTATCATAAAGCAGTATTACCGCTATAAATTGGGCGGAGTCAATAAATGACTTACTTTTCAACATGGAAAAAAAACAGGCTTATTATACGTATAACAATTGATCAAATATATAAAAGTGAAAATAAATAATGCAATTTATATACTTTTTTATTACCCAGAAGGTTTAAAATGACGAAAATGTGTATTTATTATTATATTTTATATATATAATGTTTGAACTTTTAAGAATGTCGTACACTTGGTCCAATAGGAAAATTCCTAAAGTATAGTCTTAAAAAAAAAAAAAAAAAAAAAAAAAAACTAAAATAAATGCCGTTTAACTATGAATAATGCTGTCTAAAACTTTAAATTCTATTTTCTCGAAACACTGTTTTTCAGCGCTTTTGACACTATCACTTTTGAACATGTTAAAGGATTTACGTGTATTATTTTTTTAAAGGAAATTAAATTCTCTGCTAACTATATCTGAAAAAAAAAAAGATTTCATGTTATAACAAATAATATGATTAATTTTCATGGATAATTTATTTTTTATAATATTTTTTCTTATATATATATATATTTCAGGTGTAATCGATTACCAGCGTAATCCGCAGTATAAATAAGAAAGGATGGCTCAAAAATATAAAAACCTGACTTCAAAATCATAGCAAATTTAGTTTTGCAACATTAATTTTTCTGTACAATATTGACCATTTTGTTACTGTTTGTTACAATTTAACAAATATATATTTTTATTTCTACAGAGCATAAATAAATAAACGGAAAAAAAGTAATAGTCTAAGTTAATTACATGCTCTCTAATCCATGATCAAACTTCTGTTATTTTTCGACATTTCAAACCTGTCTGGTTCCCTTAAAAACAATTAAACATTAAGAGAAAAAATAAGTTATATATATTTTTTTTGTCAAGGGGACGCTTAGCCCCTCCCTTAAGCTCAAATGGAAAATAATATTTAGCTCTTTTTTTCTTTTTTATTCAGCTCTTTAAAAACTATCATAAATGGGAGGTTTAGGGGGGCTCCGTTTCCTCAGGACAGATATGATAAATTCTTGATTTTAAAATGATTCGGTTGAAGTTTATTTTTGGTTTTTTAACATTTCTGTTCTGTTGTAATTTGTTTTTATGTTGCCATATTTAAAAATTGTCTCACAGAACGAATTCTGGCAAATTACTCTTAAAAATAAATGAACTACGTGCAAATAGCACAAATGAAATGCATGTGCAAATGGCATACCGCTGTTTCGGAACTTCTAAAGCTCCATCATCAGTGGCAAGCAGATGTAAGCCTGTTTGTAGATGTAAAACTTGCATCTGTTTTTAACCTTGGCACTGATGATGGAGCTTTAGAAGCTCCGAAACAAATATGTGCCATTTTCATATGTATTTCATTTGTACTAATTTCACGTAGTTTATTTATTTTTAATGTAACGGCACAAAATTCAATCCTTCCATTTTAAAAATCATTCTTAGTTTAGCTTACTTCATGTTTATACTCTCCATTATAGAAAACGCGAACTAGAAAACTCACTAATGGCACGTCTGTTCAAAAATCTTGCCACTCTCTGGATTTTATCCAGCAGGGATCCATTGTTACTACACTAAATTATTCTTAGAAAAAACATTCTCTAATATGTTCTAATATATAATTGTTACTAAGAAAGTTTATTCATTCGGTTTAATCTAAACGCTTAATGAAAACTATCCTAATTATCAGAATTAATTAAATCTGAACAATTGTTAAGGGTCTTTTTCTTTAAGAAGCTATCAAGAAGAGTATATTAGAGAACATTTCAATTAATGAAATCCCGAATGCCTGATCTTATAAGTTGATCGAACTATACGATCTAGAGACGTAAGTGTATACCTAATTCTGCTTGTACACGATTATAGATTTAAAGATTTACGGACATAGAATACCACTATTGTTTAATAGTAATCTTCACGTTATTTAATAGCAGATTTACGGGATTAAATGAGGCAAAGATAAAAAAATATAAAAAAAAATAGTGATATTCAATGTCCAAAGACCTTTAAACCTATAGTCACGTACAGCCAGAATTAGGTGTGCTATATATACGTCAGATGTATTGTAGAACTCAATAAAAAATGAGGAACAGCTTTATAAGAAATGGCAACTGATAGAATAACCTTAACTTCGAATTTACAAAAAAAAAATGTATTACTTTCGTAATGTATCATAGAATTATCGCTTTAACATAAAACCCTATTACCGTGATAACTTAGACGGAATTAATCAATGAATTATTCCAACACAAAAATAAAAAACAACGAAAAAACATGCATCAGGCATAGATTATGAAACTCTTTCCAACATTAACAGACTATTATTAAGAAATTTAATTTTTCCTAAGATGAAATGAGATAGCTAAATAAGCACTTTAAATAAAATGCAACGCAAAAGATTTTCTTCCATAGACCATAATGTAACGGAATTCTTTTGTGTGTCGCTGTAAACGAATTATAAATGCTACATACTTCGTTTTCAATAGCGAACATTTTATTGTGAGCCTCATTTGCATATAAAAATTATATGTGAATCCGAGTACATTTACGCGAGTTAGAGCATGGATAGAAGGGCAAATAAACAGGCTGACAGACAAACCGAATTCATAAATACTTTTCATCTATGTTGGAAAGTGTTAAATAAACAACCTTATTATGTACCAATTGAGGAAAATGTTTAAGGGAGAAATGCAAAATATAAATGAATTTTCCTATAACGACATGAAAATATTTCTATATGCATTGAACTTGGAATACAAAAATGGATATATCATAATAATAGTAGGAAAATCCTAACGTTTTAGAAAGAAATCCTCAGTATTTGCACCATTAAAATCTTCTTTTCATGTTAAAATTTTCCCCTAAGAACATAATATAAAATTTAAAGCAAAATAGTACTGTAAAAATAAGCATCAATAACAAAAATATAATGAATTAAAACTGAATACAATGTATTAGTACAAAATAAAATGTAACATTAAAAACAAATCTTCTGTATAATAATTTTATTTGAACGATCTTTGCTGCTTTGAGATCTAAAGAGCAAATTATCACACATATTGCATATAAAAAATATCAAACAAATGTTGTTTAAACAAAGCAGAAGTAATGCAAAACGAGTGTCTGGAATAGCTGAAAAATATGTAATATGTTTCAAAAAATGATTTGATTAAAATATGTAGGATGTTGGAATTATGTTTTTTTTTAAATATCGCGTTTATTTAAATACGTAAGTTGTTGGGATGAATGATTTATGCTTATAGCGTTAGCACAAAGAGAAATCATTTTTGAAAAATAAAAGTAACAACTTTTTACTAATAATTTGTTTATTTCTTATAAACTGTATCTATAAACGTTTTTTCGTAAAATTGAATTTCTACTTCTCAAAAATGAATTTTCTTCACATCTTTATTTTAATTAAATTTATGTATAATATATATATATATATATATATTGCATAAAGATTTTCAACTTTTCAATTTCTAACTTTCTTTAATCTTATTCTTTTTTGTACTTTTCGGTTAGCAGGGCGCAAGTGAAATATATGCACACTTACATAATATATATATATATATATATATATATATATATATATATATATATATATAAGTGTGTATATATTTTACTGGCGCCCGGTTAACCGAAAAGTACCTTTTTTCAGCCAGTTTCCTATGATAAGTGATGCTGTATCTATTATTATTACATAATTATTATTTTCTTTTATAATAGTAACATATAATATTCCCCAAGAAATTTCACATGTTAAGAAAACCATTTACAAATGTAGCATACTTGTATTCAATATACATATATTTTTTTTTTATTCTTGTGTCTTACTTATATCAGCTGTTAGTGTGGTAACTACTGGAGAAGCTTGACGATAACTTTCGCGGATTCGAATCCGCATGCTTCAGAGCAGTGTTCCTTAACCGGTGTGTTGTGGCACACAAGACCGCTGGAGAGCCTCAGATGGGCTCTGAAACTGTTTATAAACTTTTGAGTGAAATTTTATTTGTATTAAACTTTTTACAAAGGACCAACTGAAAACAGAAATATATTTATTTATTGACTGTTTCTATTCTGAAAAAGGTAACTAATGCTACTGCTGCCGTAATGGAATTGATTGTGACCTTTTAACTTTCTTGGCTTATACTGCAAAAACTATTGCATATTATAAAAACATTGAAACTGTTAGTTTTATAGAGAAAGGTATTGTAAACACGCTGAAGAAGCAAAATTATTTTAAGCGCTATTTAATGTTGAAATCGTTCAAGAAGTTCAGTTAAATAAGTTTTATAGGGTCAAAAACCATACATAGCAATTTAACCACCTTTACCAGCAATATAGTTGACTATATTTTAGCGTGCAATGTCCAATCATTTTAAAAATTTGTCTAACTTTTTTACTTTGTTATTAAAAATTTCATTATATGAATACAGATTTAACTCATAGTTAGAAAACGCCTATATTTACTACTGATGCCATATTTTGAAAAGACCAAATAATTATATTTATAAACATTTTTCAATTGAAAAATATATTTATACGTAAATATTAAAAAGAAAGAAAACTTTAAAATAATTAAATTACTGCGTGCGGAAGCATTTAATATTGAAAACCACGTCGTATTCAAAATAATAGATTTAAAACGATTTTCTGACACCATCATAAGTGAAAGACCGGGAGGGAGCGATATTTTTCATTTAACCATTTTATATAAGAAGATTTTTACACGTGTAATTTATATTACTTAATAAATCACGAAAACAGCCGTCAACAGCGTGACAGTTGTGGATGCGACCTAAGGAACAGAAAATTAACCGAGTCAAAGGAAAATTAATGGCAACACGCCACTAGTCGTGATAATATCCTTCAATCTTCCTTAATCGGGCAACTTTTATTATACAGAGAAAATTAGCGTGTTTTTAGATCATGTAGGGTCTGGGCGAGGGTTGGCGAGCACAGCTTGTAGGGAGCAGATCCCCCCTAGTTTAGTAAAAAAAAAAAGCAGAACGAAACTTAGAGCAAACTTTTAGACATACACAGAAAGGTAGCAACCGTTGGTCTTTTCTTTTCACTCTTTTTTCAGTCTATTCTTGCAAGATGCATTTTCAGAATAACATTTTTAATTATTTATCGACTAACAAAACACAGGGTATTGCTGTAAAGTCAAAACAATAAATCCCATCATTATAAGAAGCTTGTAATTGTGTGTAGTTGCATGAGTAAGTTAACATTTACTGCCTTCATCTAATATACCAAGATTAAATTGGGAACATGCGTTTACTTAATAATATATTAATATTATTAAAATATGACATACAGATTGACAGTTTCTCGTAGTTTTGTCTAGCTATTATGTGGCCCATTATAAAAAGTCAAAAGCTACCTAGTGCAAACAATTCCGGAAAATTTCGGTACATTTTCACCGATCATGACCCCAGACCTCAAAGCCCTCTTCCGTCCAAATATGGAAATATATATATTTATATATGTATATAATAATTTGCCATGTGATAGCACTCGTATTTATATACCAATTCGGATGTGATTGAGCATGTGTATAGGACTTACTAAGATTTCGTTCAAGTTCGTTGACTAGCTTCTTCTTTTCCTCTTTGAAAAGAAGAAAGATTTCAAAGTGGAAAAAATATAGAAAACATTTGAAAATTTTTAAGTGTTAGTCCTTGATACAAGGATACCAGACATTTTTTAATTTGCGTTTATCTTAAAAAATGGATGAGATTTGCAATTTGAAATCGTTTTAGTGAACGTAGTTTCTCACAAATTTACTTTCATTGTTATAATTATTGTGGCAACTCTCTTACTCTTAAAACTGCATAGTCATAACATAAAATGGCGATGTGCTTAAAAGACAAACTCGACAATCTTGGCGATACTTGGCGGAGATAGTGCCAAATTTGGAAAAATTCCCATTCAAATATTTTAGTTTCGCGTTTTCGAGTAAAATTAGCAGAATTTTTAAAACGAAAAAATAGACATTTTCCCGGTACTGGCCGGAAGGATTTTTAGGGTTCCGTTCATCACACGAATCCCTATTGCCTGTCACATAGTTCGTACTTGGAAACTGTAAAAGTTAGAGACTTGAAATTTTGCAAACTTACAGCTGAATACCTCTTGTCACAAAACAAATCATAAACTTTTGAAAATTTCTTATACTATTTTGATTAAATTAATTCATTTAATGACATCGGACATTTTCTGCATTTTCTTAGATCTTAAAACAGAACCTTAATTTCAGTCTTTTTCGCATAGGCTAGATGATTCAATGGTAGCGCGTTTTCCTCCTAACCCAAAGGTTCTGGGTTATATTCTCGACGACGGAATTTGAAATTTTTTATTTTGCATTTCATTGACCGATGGATTTAATTAAAAGAACATTCGTATTTTTTTTACCAACTTAAGAGTTTCGGGGGTTTCGTTTTTTTTTTTTTTTTTTTTTTAGCTAAATTTAAATTGTGTAATTAAATTTTTTTTTCAGATATAAAAACATATGCAGTTACAATTGTTTGAAAAGGAATTCTTAAATATTTTAATTTGATTTAAAAAATAGCTTCCGCTTGCTATCATTTTATTATTAAATTTTATGATGCTGTCATCTATGTTCTTATTGATAAAGTGTATTGATAAATGATAAGGATAATTATAAATTAATGATTTTGATTTATTAATTAAAGGATAAAGTGTTTTGAAAGGAATATTAAACGAAATCCTTTGTGTTATCTTTGATCATACTTACCCACTTGTTTTTAATATATTTTCTACTTTGTTATTTATTTTGAAATAAGCTAAAATATTCCCGAATTGTAGCAATTTTAACTATAAAAATTATCGTGTATATTCCTGTTATAATAGGAACTTATTCAGCAATCGTTCACAGTGAAATTTTTAATTACTTTATTCATATATGCTACTTGTTTATCAACCTTACTGTATCTCACACAGAGTTTTTTCTTTAAGTAACAAAAAAAGATTAGAAAGGTTCTAATTATATTTCCAAACAAATTTCTACTTTCTAACTATGTCTTGTACTTAAACTAAAGTTGGAGTTCGATTAAATACCTGATAATATTGAATTACAGATTTTCATTTTATAGCAACCTTTAAAGTAGCAAGACAGTTTAATAGAAAACTTATTCCTTTAGCTTAAAATATTATTATCCAAAAACATTGTAAAATCAATTGCATTAATTAAAAATTCCTATTCTAAACGCGAAACGCAATGATCTCAAACATTTAATCTATCTAGTGACGAAGAAAATTTTAAATTCTTACATTCCGCCTTTTTAAATCTCTTTAAATATCCAAAAGAACATTAAGACAATTTCAGTACACGGTTCTTATCTTAATTGCTTTCGTTGTCCACAGTGTACGATAAATAAAGCTGCTTAATTACGCCTAGTGTTAAAATTTTTGTTATTGGATTACATTTTTTTCTGTGTGCTGCATAATTCCGAAACATTCTTTTTTATTCTTTCTAAATTAAGAGATCAAAATAATGTTTATTCAGCTAATGTTCTCTTTCAAAGAAAAGAAGAAATCATAGAATCAAAATGTAAGTTTTTACTTTTTTCAATGAATGTAAAAAAATGCATTTTTCAAAGCTCAGGCAATCATTAAAAAAAATACAAATTTAATGGTATATTTATAAATCTGATAATATTGAAGTATAGATATGTAAGTACTATATGCGTGCATGTAAAAATAAGAGAGTTTGTGTGCATGTATGTAAAAATGAGTGAGTGCGTAGACCTATGTATGTGTGCCTGTGTACGGTAGTACATGTCCCTAAAATAACAATTTTGAGTCAATATATTGGTAATATTTAGGCAATTAGTGGCTGTATCTGGACTACATCTGGGCAATATTGTATCCAATATTATGTCTACATTGAGGTGTTCATATGTTACTAATATTTCAATAATAATGTCAAGAAAAGTTTTGCCATTTCATTGTCAGCATTTTCAATATGATGCCAGCATTTAACCAATATTAGTATTTTATTGAAAATATTTTCGATTAATGTAATATTGGGGCATTATTGGACACTCAGTATAACCAATATAACTAATATTAATTTGAAACTAGAGGTGTGGGTTTGCAAGTGTATCCATCTGTATTTATATTGTGTATTTAAATATATGTTATTTCGAAATACAGGTTGGTCATTAATACAAAAAAAAAAATTGCAGCTATACGATACTTTAGCGATTTAACAAGAAATCGGATGGAAATTTGACATGTATGTATTTTAAAATATGTGTTTGAGAATAGGTTTCAGAACAACAATCGAGCGCTAATGGTTGCAGTTACAGTGGTAACATTTCAAAAAAATTAAATTGCAACACCCACATTTTCGTATCCCCCAGTGTCTAAAATCTACATAGGAAAAAAAACATAAAGTTTTTTATTTATAAATCTACATTTTGGAAAATTCAAAACTAAGGTTAATTTAACATAAATTATTTGTGATTACACATGCTTTCGTACATAACAAGTGTATCTCCAAATAAGAAACATCATCCGAGTCTAAATATCATTTTAATTCATTTCTACGTCATTAATTGGCAATCTTCTTTAATTTAATTGCTTGTTTTCTTAAATATAGAAGAAACTTCTAATTAAAGTTCATGTTAATTTTATTGTTTCGTATTAAACAAAACGTGTGTTAATCATAACCTAATTTTTATTTGATTCATTTAATTGGCAGATTAATTATCGATTCATGAGGTATAGTTATCTAGATACAAAAAATTATTTTTGGTTTTCATTGTACTATATTAAAATTGTTATTCTAGGGGACGGGGGGAATGACATGTCTGAATAACGTGTAAATAAAAAAAAGTACATGCATGGCGTTATAAATAAACCTTTAATTAATGTTTTTTAAAAAAGGTAAGGAAAAAAGATTCGTTTCAGTTAAAACTTTCGTATTTTTTTAACAGCAGTAAGTTCAAAAGCTATTTAAGAATATGTGTGTTCAGCATTAGCAAAAATATTGTAAATTCGGAACAAGCTGCAATGTACAAATACATTTTTGAAAAGTTAAAAATTCAAATATGGCGATTATTATTATTATTATTAATATTATTTTGATTCAGCAGCATAATGTTTTTTATTATCAGCAACATAATGCTTATGTTAATAACTGATGCAAAATCAATAATAATTTTCCATCGGGCATTAATAGTCGAAGGAAAATCTTAATGTTTAAATTGCGGAATAATTTAGAATATTTAAAAGCATTTTACGCAAATGTGAAAATAGTGCACAGTATATACAAACAGCTGCCATAATTAATTCTAGAACTATTTTAAATTATTTACCATAAAAGAAATGTACATGACAGGATTTCTAAACAAAAATTACCAATTATAGTATTTTTATGAGAAATTCTAGAAAATCCTACGCCATCTCCACTCTCGGAACACACAAAGACGAATATACAAACTTTACTATCAGAGATAATTTAAGAAAATAGACGAAAGAACACAGACAAAATGATGGATGAACGCCAGTATTTATAGAGATTAAAACAGCAGATGAAACATTTTTAAAGAAAAAAAAAGTAATTATAATAATAAACATCTTTATAAAAACGGAATAAGGGTTTAAAGTCTTGTTGTAGTCTATTGAATTTTTTAAATCACATTAAGATGCTGATTCTTACACTGTTAAAAATTTGCAGCAAACTGTCCAGTCATTCGACCGTTTTTACAGAAAGCGGTTACATAATCGTAATTTAATCTTATTCTGACCATAATATGAGCAGTAATATGGTCAGAATAGAGTTTAATTACGATTGTAATAAATATTTTCTATAAAAGCGGTCAAATGACTGGACAGTTTGTTGCAAATTTTTAACAGTGTAGATCCCACATTGTTTTTGCAACAATATGTTACAACAATATATGAACAAGAATAAGATTAAGCATCACCTCAAAGGTATTTAACAATAATTTCGTCCTGAAAAATATTTCAACAATGATCAACAATGAAACATCTAAAAATACAATATTTGAAATTTAACAATTACACTCAAAAAATCAATTGTTTATTCTCTTAAAATCTAGCATTTATTAAAAAATACATTATAAAACAAGTTTTAAAATTTTTATTCCTTTTGATTTGCTTGATCGAAGTTCCCCGATTTCTAGAAGCAAAATATGGCTGTAAAAATGTTTCGTAATATAAATACAGAAGAGAGAGGAACGCCTTCGAATATTGGAAGCAAGAGATAAGTGAAAAATTTATTTAAATTAATTTCAATTACTGTAAAAATGTTTCATAATATTAATACAAAAGAGGGAGGAACGTCTTCAAATATTGGAGGTAAGGGATAAGTGAAAAAATTATTTAAATTAATTTAAATTAATTTTTACTTATACGTCATTATTTAAAAAACTGCTACAATTAATTTTTCGGATAAGAAGTAAAGAAATACTGCAAGTTCAAGAAAAAAGTAGATCTAAAGTGAAAAGATTGTATTAGCACAAGTAGCGTACGAAAAAGTTTTGCATAACCACGGTAAGTGTTGATACAATAATTTAATATTCTATTGAATTCCAATTTATTTATGCTAATTACTTATTATTTAATACACTGGGTTTTTTTTTCGGGTATACATATATCATATACATCCTACAAAGAATTTTTAAAAATATAACTCTCCGAAATATGGAAGACAGAGAAGGAAATAAACACTACGAATTCAAGAAAGCAGGAGAAAATCTAAAGTGAGATTTAGCACTGAAGAAGAATGCAAAGTATTCGAATATCGGATGTAAGTGTCCATCTAATAATTTAATATACCATTGAATTGCAGTCTATATGTGCTCATATCTTATTATTTAATGGACTGTTAAAATTTGTGCCACGTATATATATATGTATAAAATAAATATTTACAAATGCATAACCCTTCGAAACATAGAAATCAAAGAAGAAAACAAATACTGCGAGTTCTAAAAAGAAGTAGATATAACGTAGAAAGATAGTATATTAGCACATATAAATAGAAAACTTCTGCATGTCCAAGGTAAGTGTTGATACAATAATTTAATATCCCATTGAATTATAATTATAAGTTATTTATGCTAATGTCTTATTATTTAATACACTTTTAATTTTTTTCAGGTATATATATTAGAAAAATACTTTTCTTTTACATGTATGCATTCGAATTATAAAAGACGGAGAAGGAATAAACATTTCAAGTTCAAGAAAGAAGAAGTAGATCTAAAGCGGAGAGTGGATTTAAAATGGGAAAAATACCATTAACACAGAAGAAGAATGCAAAGTATCTGAATATCGGATGTAAGTGTTCATCTAATAATTTAAATATCCCATTGAATTTCAGTTTATTCTTAACATGTTCATGTCTTATTATTTATGCTCATGTCTTTTTATTTAATGCATTATCATTTTGTCAGGTATATATAAAACAAATTTTTAAAAATATATAATCCTCCGAAATATAGAAGTCAAAGAAGAAAAAATCACTGCAAGTTCAAGAAAAAAGTAGATCTAAAGTGATGAGATAGTATTAGGGAAGATAGAGAATGGAAAACGTTTGCATATCTGAGGTAAGTGTTGATATAATAATTTAATTCCCATTGAATTCTAATTTATTTATGTTGATGTATTATTATCTAATACATTGTTAATATTTTTCAAGTATATATATTATAAGAAGAATTTTTTTTAAATATCTCCCTCTGAAATATAGAAGACAGAGAAGGAAATAAACGCTGCGAGTTCAAGAAATAAAGGGAAAAGGAAAATAAAGTGGAAAGATGGCATTCGCTCAGAAGAAGGCAAAATATTCGAATATCGGATGTAAGTGTTCATCTAATAATTTAATATCACATCGAATTTCACTTTATTTATGCTTATATCTTATTTTAATGCAATGTTAATATTTTTTCTAGGTATATATATTATAAAACGAATTTTTAAAAATATCTAACTTTCCGAAATATCGAAGTCAAAGAAGGAAACAATTACTGCGAGTTCAAGAAAGAACTATATCTAAAATGTAGAGATGATATTAGCACAGATAAAGAATGGAAAACTATTGTATATTCGGGGTAAGTGTTAATACAATCATTTAATATCCCGTTGAATTCCAATTTATTTATGCTGATGTCTTATTATTGGATACACTCTTAATCTTTTCAGGTATACATATTATAAAAAGAATTCTCTAAAATATGTCTCTCCGAAATATAGAAGACAGAGAAAATAATAAATAGTGCGAGTTCAAGAAAGAAGAAGCAGATCTAAAGTGTAGCCATAGCATTAGCACAGATGAAGGATGGAAAACGTTCGCATATCGAAAGTAAATGTTGACACAATAAAACAATTTAATTTACTTGCAGTTGATCTATGTTTATAAGCCATTATTTAAAACATTACTCACTTTTTTATTAGCTATAATTTTTTATAAAATATTTTAAAATGTATATTCTTCCGAAACACAGAAGTTAAAAAGGGAAATTATGTTTTGCAATAAAGAAGAGATAGACCCAAAGAGGAGAGTGGAAAGCATTCAAATACCACTGATTGATACAATAATTTAAAATACAAATAAATTCCAGTTTTGACGTCTTATTGTTTAACATGTTGCTGTTTTGTTTCAGAATACATATTATAAAATGATTTTTTTTTTTAAATATGTCCCTCCGAATCGCAGAAAGTAATGAAAGCAATACGGAAGTTGTGTATAATCGTATAATCTCCCATCTTCCGGGATCCACCTGGAAACGGAAGTTGCATGTAATCGAATCGTGTTTCCATGGACCCAGTGAAAGAAGTGCTATGCAATTACACCAGTTAAGACGGAAACCTGTCTAAATCGAAATTATTTGGTTTCTTGCGATTTCATCTTAGAGATCTTTTCTTTTTTCACTATACTTCGACTACAGGAATCAAAAGAAGGATAGAAATCTCCGTTATTAATGAAAAATAATACAACATCTCTCTATTTTATTAATTTGAGCATGCTGTACTGTACTTTTAGTACAGTTACCAAAAACGGATGGAATGAGGATGGGTAATTTCCGTGGTTAATGATAAAAATATTAGCTTTATTTTCCATTAATCTTTCGTCTTAGCATGTTTTACTGTATTTTGATTACATGATTCAAGAAACAAATAAAAAGTAAATGGATAGAAATGGTAGAAAGGAAATGGATAGAAAATGGATAGATAAATAGTTTGTAATGTATAATGAAATGGATACTTTCCGTGATTAAGAAAAATGAAATCATTATCTTTAGTTTTTTAAAAAGTCATTTTAGGTTCGAATTGCATACATTTATAACATTTCAACAATATTATACCATTTCGGAATCATTTTACTTAATAATCCCATTTCGTGGCATTTCAGAATCTTATTTTGATTTCGAGGACAGACTTGTGTACATGTATAGTTTCATTCTTTCAGTGTAAAACTGAACTTCTCAAAATATGCAAATCATTTATCACCTCCATCAGTTAAGACGTTTCCCCAAAAGTGTAATTTCCCGAAGAAGATGCCGCACATTTCTCCAAGTTTTAACAATTGATAATTAAGTGAAATAACTTTATTTTTCAACCCGCAAAATTATTCGTTCTCTCCAGGGAAAACACCCTGCTAATGAGTTCGCTCAATTAATAATGTCAGATACGAAGAAACAAATTTACAACTTTGTGAGTTATATCAGTAATTTAGTGCTTTAAATTGGTATCTTCCGGGTTCCTGCAATCATTTATTGACTTTTCAAAGAAGAATAAGTGAAGCAGATGAATGTTTGAAATATCTACAAAATTATTAATTCATGAAAGCATCAAGTTTCTGGAGAGATAAATTATAATTTCCTATAAATAAATTCCTGAATCTCTTTTCGCTATTTAAATATTCTGTAATGTTTAGATAATTCTTTCAACTATGTCCCACAACAGCTGAAATAGCGTCACGACTCACGAGCTCATAGTCATAGATTTTTGTTTTGTAGATTCGATCTAAATATTAAGGAATAACAATATAAACAACATGACGGTGAATATTACTATTTTTAACGTTTTCTGTCCAAATTATGAATTAAGTAAAATATACTAGCTCAATAACTTTCTTCCTTACTATCTGACGATATATTACAAAATTTGTGCAATAATAATATGAAATTTAAAAAGGATTAGTTTATTAAAACAGACTTACAATTTGAATAATTTTGGGGCTTTTTGTAATATACAGGGTTGTTATAATTAAAGTTCGCCTATTCAGAAGGCTCTAGAGCTGATTTTATGGCTCCAAACGAAACCAAATTTCACCAGGACGTAGTTGAAGAGATGCGCTCTGCGAAAATCGAAAAAAAAAATTAGTTAAATTTCTTGTCAATAGGTGGCGCTGCGCCAATATTTAAGCCGATATTAGCAAATTTCTTTATTTTTGTGAAAAACAAAATACAGGAAATTTTATTTCACAGTTGGTAAAAGTAAACTTTTTTAGATTCGTTATATCAATTTCGGTCAATCCAGATGAAACACACAAAATCACAAAATTTCACCCAACGCTTGAAAAAAGATCACATTTTATTCAGATTTTCGAAGAACGACGTCAAAGTGACGTCGCAACTTCGAAAACTTGAAATACCCTTCTAACCACCTGACGATTTAAAATTTGCTGATAAAATGTGTCTGTGATTTCTTTGACACTGGAACAGTTGATTGTTTCTGAAAAGCATTTGAATCTACGCTTTGTGGAGAATGGTAACTTTGAAAAAAAAGGCACTTCTTGTAAAGTTATTTTATCAAAATAACAGCAACGCAGCTGCAGCTCTTCGAGAATTCCGGAAACTGAAAGATGTTAGACGTGGACCAATGTCGGATCTTAGAGTTCACAAAATTTTTAAAAAGTCAACTCGTCATGTTTCCTGGTAGAGGACGAAAAAAGGTAGACATTTCTAGCATTGAAGATATTGCTACTGCTGCCGTAGATTTAGCAAGCCAGTCATCATTTGGTAATGCAAGTGTGCCAGCTATTTCGAATGAAGTCGATATGCCGATTTCCACTGTGAGAAAAGTGATGAGTCAAATTTTGCGCTACTATCCATACAAGATTCAGAGGGTGCAACAACTAATACAGGGTGATACCGAAAGTCGGCTATCATTTTCACTACAGTTTATTGCACGAATGAATTGTGGACAATTCTTGGCCCTGGAATATTCTATGGAGTGATGAAGCGCATTTTTATTTAAACGGACAAGTGAACACACACAACTGTCGAATTTGGCCGAAAGAGAATCCTAATGTTGTCCAAGAAGTTCCATTGCATGCAGCTAAAGTGACTGTTAGGTGCGTTTTCAAAGCTACGTTTATGATAGGGCCATATTTTTTTGAGGAACTAACATCCACAGGACCCATTACATGTTCCGTAAATGGGAGAAAGTATCTCAATATGTTGTCAAATTTTCTGATTCCCGACCTGCAAAAGCAAGGCTGCCTTCAAAATATCGTGTTTATGTAAGACGGTGCACCACCGCACATTACTAGAGCAGTTCGAACTTTCTTAACACGCCATTTTACAGAAGTCCGCATCATATGTCGTTATTTTCAAACAGTCTGGCCACCACGATCGCCTGATCTAACACCATGCGATTTTTGGTTGTGGGGATTTTTGAAAGATTCTGCATCTAAAGACAGACGTCAGACAATCTCTGATCTGAAAGACAGTATTAGACTTCATATTAGCTCAATCTCACAGGACAGTTTACGCAATGCTGTAGAAAGCACAATTCTGAAAATGGAATGCGTTATTGAAAATGGTGGAGGATTCATTGAGCATGCGTAATGTTATTCTTCGTTATTTCCTCTCTGCCGAGCGACATGTTTTATTTTTGTTGATGCAGATTACATCACATGAAATTATATTCATTTTTCTGTATTGTTTGGAGTCATAGGTCAGGCTCTAGCGCTGTCTGATTAGGTGAACTTTAATTATAACAATTCGCAGTTCGTCGAAGTTTGTTGAAATTTTTAAATTTGTGTGCTTCGTCTGGATTGACTGAAATTGATATAATGAATCTGCAAACATCGCCTTAAATATTGACGCAGCGCCACCTACTGGCGAAAAATGTAACTAATTTATTTTAATTCGATTTTCACAGAGCGCATCTCTTCAACTACGTACTAGTGAAATTTTGTTTCGTTTGGAGCCATAGAACCAGCTCTAGAGTCTTCTGAATAGGCGAACTTTAATTATAACAACCCTGTACTTACAAGAATATATAGATCAATTAAGAAACAATATTGTTTTTCAAAATCTCTCGATCTTAAATAAATAATGAAATAATGAATATATTGTGAGTTTATCTGTAAATGAGACATTTTGTTGAGTGTGAAATTTTCGAGCTGCAATATACAAATATATTTTTGAAAAGTTAAAGAATCAAATATGGCGATTATTATTATTATAATTTTGATTCAGCAACATAATGTTTTTATTTAATAACTGATGCAAAATCAATAATAGTTTTTCAACGCGCATTAGTAGTAGAAGGAAAATCTTAATGTTTAAATTGCGGAATAATTTAGATCATTTAAAAGCATTTTACGCAAATATGAAAATAGTGCACAGTATATACAAACAGCTGTCATAATTAATTATAGGACTATTTTAAATTATTTACCATAAAATAAATGTATATGACAGAATTACGCCATCTCCACTCTCGGAACACACAAAGATGAATATACAAACTTTACTATCAGAGATAATTTAGGAAAATAGACGAAAGAACACAGACAAAATGATGGATGAACGACAGTATTTATAGAGATTAAAACGGCAGATGAAACATTTTTAAAGAAAAAAAGAGTAATTATAATAATAAACATCTTTATAAAAAGGGAATACGGGTTTAAGGTCTTGTTATAGTTTATTGAAATTTTAAAATCACATTAAGATACTGATTCTTAAATTCCACATGGTTTTTGCAACAATATATTACAACAATATATGAACAAGAATAAGATTAAGCATCATCTCATAGAGATTTAACAATAGTTTCGTCCTGCAATATATTTCAACAATGATCAACAATGAAACATCTAAAAATAAAATATTTGAAATTAAACAGTTACACACAAAAAACCAATTGTTTATTCTCTTATAATCTAGAATTTATAAAAAAATACGTTATAAAACAAGTTTTAAAATTTTAATTCCTTTTGATTTGCTTGAACGAAGTTCCCCGACTTTTAGAAACAAAAGATGGTTGTAAAAATGTTTCATAATATAAACACAGAAGAGGGAGGAACGCCTTTGAATATTGGAGGTAAGAGATGAGTGAAAAATTTATTTAAATTAATTTCAGTTATTGTAAAAATGTTTCATAATATTAATACAAAAGAGGGAGGAACGCCTTCAAATATTGGAGGTAAGGGGTCAGTGACAAATTTATTTAAATTAATTTAAATTAATTTTTACTTATACGTCATTATTTAAAAAACTGCTACAATTAATTTTTTGGGTAAGAAATAAAGAAATACTGTAAGTTCAAGAAAAAAGTAGATCTAAAGTGAAGATATAGTATTAGCACAAGTAGTGTATGGAAATTTTTTGCATATATTTTTTACAAATGCATAACCCTTGGAAACATAGAAGTCAAAGAAGAAACCAAATACTGCGAGTTCTAAAAAAGAAGTAGATATAACGTAGAGAGATAGTATATTAGCACAGATGAATAAAAAATTCTGCATGTCCAAGGTAAGTGTTGATACAATAATTTAATATCCCATTGAATTATAATTATAAGTTATTTATGCTAATGTCTTATTATTTAATACACTGTTAATTTTTTTCAGGTATATATATTAGAAAAAGACTTTTCTTTTAAATATATACATTCGAATTATAAAAGACAGAGAAGGAATAAACATTTCAAGTTCAAGAAAGAAGGAGTAGATCTAAAGTGGAGAGTGGATTTAGAATGGGAAAATACCATTAACACAGAAGAAGAATGCAAAGTATCTGAATATCGGATGTAAGTGTTCATCTAATAATTTAAATATCCCATTGAATTTCAGTTAATTCTTAACATGTTCATGTCTTATTATTTATGCTCATGTCTTTTTATTTAATGCATTATCATTTTGTAAGGGTATATATAAAACGAATTTTTAAAAATACATAATCCTCCGAAATATAGAAGTCAAAGAAGAAAAAATCACTGCAAGTTCAAGAAAAAAGTAGATCTAAAGTGATGAGATAGTATTAGGGAAGATAGAGAATGGAAAACGTTTGCATATCTGAGGTAAGTGTTGATATAATAATTTAATTCCCATTGAATTCTAATTTATTTATGTTGATGTATTATTATCTAATACATTGTTAATATTTTTCAGGTATATATATTAAAAGAATTTTTTTTTAAATATCTCCCTCTGAAATATAGAAGACAGAGAAGGAAATAAACGCTGCGAGTTCAAGAAATAAAGGGGAAAGTAAAATAAAGTGGAAAGATAGCATTCGCTCAGAAGAAGAATGCAAAATATTCGAATATCGGATGTAAGTGTTCATCTAATAATTTAATATCACATCGAATTTCACTTTATGCTTATATCTTATTTTTAATGCAATGTTAATATTTTTTCTAGGTATATATATTATAAAACGAATTTTTAAAAATATCTAACTTTCCGAAATATCGAAGTCAAAGAAGGAAACGATTACTGCGAGTTCAAGAAAGAACTAGATCTAAAGTGTAGAGATGATATTAGCACAGATACAGAATGGAAAACTATTGCATATTCGGGGTAAGTGTTAATACAATCATTTAATATCCCGTTGAATTCCAATTTATGTATGCTGATGTCTTATTATTGGATACACTCTTAATCTTTTCAGGTATACATATTATAAAAAGAATTCTCTAAAATATGTCTCTCCGAAATACAGAAGACAGAGAAAGTAATAAATAGTGTGAGGTCAAGAAAGAAGAAGCAGATCTAAAGTGTAGCCATAGCATTAGCACAGATGAAGAATGGAAAACGTTCGCATATCGAAAGTAAATGTTGACACAATAAAACAATTTAATTTACCTGCAGTTGATCTATGTTTAAAGGCCATTATTTAAAACATTACTAACTTTTTTTATTAGGTATAATTTTTTAATTAATGTTTTAAAATGTATATTCTTCCGAAACACAGAAGTCAAAAAGGGAAATTTGGTTTTGTAATAAAGAAGAGGTAGACCCAAAGAGGAGAATGGAAAGGATTCAAATACCACTGATTGATACAATAATTTAAAATTCAAATAAATTCCAGTTTTGACGTCTTATTTTTTAACATGTTGCTGTTTTGTTTCAAAATACATATTATAAAATGATTTTTCTTTTTTAAATATGTCCCTCCGAATCGCAGAAAGTGAGGAAGGAAATACGGAAGTTGTGTATAATCGTATAATCTGCCATCATCCGGGATTCATCTGAAAACGAAAATTGCATATAATCGAATACTATTTTGTACAGAAAATTTTCATGGGCACAGCGAAAGAAGTGGTATGCAATTACACCAGTTAAGACGGAAACCTGTCTAAATCAAAATTATTTGGTTCCTTGCGATTTCATCGAAGAATTTTTTTTTTTTTTTTTTTTTTTTTTTTGTACTATACTTCGACTACAGAAACAAAAGAAGGATCGAAATCTCCGTTATTAATGAAAAATAATGCAACATCTCTCTGTTTTATTAATCTTAGCATGTTGTACTGTACTTTCGTTACAGCTATCAAAAACGGATGGAATGAGGATGGATAATTTCTGTGGTTAATGACAAAAATATTAGCTTTCTTTTCCATTAATCTTTCGTCTTAGCATGTTTTACTGTATTTTGATTACATGATTCAAGAAACAAATAAAAAGTAAATGGATAGAAATGGTAGAAAGGAAATGGATAGATAAATGGATAGTAATGTATAATGAAATGGATACTTTCCGTGATTAAGAAAAATAAAAGCATTATCTTTAGTTTTTAAAAAAGTCATTTTAGGTTCGAATTGCATACATTTATACCATTTCAACAATATCATACCATTTCGGAATTATTTTACTTAATAATCCCATTTCGTGGCATTTCAGAATCTCATTTTCATTTCGAGGACAGACTTGTGTACATGTATAGTTTCATTCTTTGAGTGTAAAACTGAACTTCTCAAAATATGCAAATCATTTATCACCTCCATCAGTTAAGACGTTTCCCCAAAAGTGTAATTTCCCGAAGAAGATGCCGCACATTTCTCCAAGTTTTAACAATCGCTAATTAAGTGAAATAACTTTATTTTTCAACCCGCAAAATTATTCGTTCTCTCCAGGGAAAACACCCTGCTAATGAGTTCGCTCAATTAATAATGTCAGATACGAAGAAACAAATTTACAACTTTGTGAGTTATATCAGTAATTTAGTGCTTTAAATTGGTATCTTCCGGGTTCCTGCAATCGTTTATTGACTTTTCAAAGAAGAATTAGTGAAGCACATGAATCTTTGAAAGATCTACAAAATTATTAATTCATGAAAGCATCAAGTTTCTAGAGAGATAAATTATAACTTCCTATAAATAAATCCCTGAATTTCGTTTCGCTATTTAAATATTCTGTAATGTTTAGATAATTCTTTCAACTATGTCCCACAACAGCTGAAATAGCGTCACGACTCATGAACTAATATTCATAGATTTTTGTGTTGCAGACTTTGTGTTGTATGTTTAGTTAAATCTTTCAATTATGTCTCATAACAGCTGAAATATTAGCGTTACGACTCATGAGCTGATAGTCATATAGATTTTTGTTTTGTAGATTCGATCTAAATATTAAGGAATAACAATATAAACAACATGACGGTGAATATCACTATTTTTAGCGTTTTCTGTTCCAAATTATGAATTAAGTAAAATGTACTAGCTCAATAACTTTCTCCCTTACTATCTGTCGATGTATTACAAAATTTGTGCAATAATAATATGAAATTTAGAAAGGATTAGTTTATTAAAACAGACTTACAATTTAAATAATTTGGGGGCTTTTTGTAATATACTTACAAGAATATATAGATTAATTAAGAAAAAATTATTGTTTTTTTTTATCTCTCAATCTTAAAGAAATAATGAAAACTAATATATTATGAGTTTATCTCTAAATGAGACAGTTTGTTGAGTGTGAAATTTTCCACTGCACATCTTTCAACAACATAAAAGCTATCCTTATGTAAATAGTTGAGAAAATATTTATTTTTAAAAACATTTGGATTTTTAAAATTAGCCACATTATCTAAAAATGGCAAAAAAAGAGCATTTTGCATGAAATATAAAATCTGTATGACTGAATGTAACACTCGTTGGACTGTAAGTAACTGAAAGTGAAAATATTGAGACAGAAAAAGAGGTTGAAATTAGGAGATGTCTTTTTCTGTTCGTAATTAAAATTGTGGAATTAACCACATTAATTCAACTCCTTGGAGTCACTTTAAATTTGCATTGCTCGCCTATGTCGAAAAAACATTACTTTAAAACAATATGTTCTCACTTGAAGAAAAAACAATAACCTACAAAAATATTCTCTTATTTAGAAAAAAAAAAGGAGACTTTTCAAATAATTTTTAAAAAGATTGTCTTAAAACGACCAAAACATGAAACATTAATATGTTTGTGCTGTGAAAAGATTTAGAGAGAAACATTTCAAGAATGCTAGAGAAAATAAAACAGATGTAGGTTTCCATTTTTTGCGGAAAAAGTAAGTTCTCCTTTTCTCAAACTTTATTACCAACTGAAGTATTTCTAGATAGCTTGAGGAATATATAAGTTTTCTCCACGAGTTCCATAACTTATTTTTCACTGTAGCAATGCAGAAAAGTTGTTTTATGCCCGCATATTCCCTATTTACTAAAATATATAATTCTGTCATGTATATATGTAAGTTCTGTCGATTATAAGAACACTTTTAACCACTCCATACTTTTGTAAAATTTAAAATCAGTTGTTTATTTGAAATCTGTTACACATAAGTTGATTATTTTTAAATCAATATTATGTCTAAATTATGTGTATCGCTACATGATAAGTATTGGTTAATTAGGTTGCTCCAAATATGATATATCTCTGTGGTAACAATTCCTATTTTCGCTAAGAAAACTTATCTACTTTTAATAAAAGTTGGCTACAATATTTTTCTTTAAGATAAATGCAAAAATTTTTGGGTTGTGAAGAAAACTTGAACTGACAAACAATCAACGTAATAAATAAATAAATGTGACAAAACTTAATACACGTCTGTTTGAAGGTTCTGTAAAGATAATCTTCCTTCAACGTAAAATTAAAAAAAAAAAAAAGACAGAGTTAAGAACAACAGCGGCGATACATGTGCTTCTGCAAGGGTCACTATGATTTCGGTAGTCTCAGAAAATATTTGAAATAAAATATTTTGAAATAAATGATTAAAAAATCTTTCTTTGAAATATGTTGTTAAGCATATATTTTAGCTATCGTTCTTATTACTGAGAGAAACCGGAGAAAGTTATTGTACTAAACATGCACCAATATATACAAATTTAACTACTTAAGTTAATTAAAATAAATCGACAGGATACTGTTCTATGAGATGCAATAATTTAAGCTGTTCTCAGAGCATCTGCATATCTTCGTATGTGGTGTCAGTCTTTTTTTTTCAAGCTCATAAATATAAAATTCCATACTTTCTTAGAGGTTTTTTTTTATGTATGTGATAACTAAGGATTTTCTAGTGTAAGTCGCTAAAAAGTGTCGAATTTCTCTGAAATATGTTGCATTACTCTAACTTTTATGATGATATTTTTGCAAATCGGTCTCAATATTATACCTTCATAAATGCATAGTAGGACATTAATTATTTATTTATTTTCAAACAATCGATATCTTTCTTTCACAGTTTACTAAGTGTATATTTAAAAAAATAAAAACCTCTCATACACTTTATAAAACGGAATAGTATACAGAAAATAAAAAATCTTTCTTTTAAAAATGGTGTTATTTCAATTTTAGAATCCATGAGCCCTTTGATAGTATTAATTACCAGCTATACAAATAAAAAATATTTTTTTCTTTTTAATTATAATTCGAAAATGGCATTAGTATACATATAATCAGTAAGGTATAATAATACCAATTATTTCTCGTTTCTGTACATTAATGGAAGTAACCCAATTGTAATTATTTTAAAGAAGTTTCATTTCAATTAAAGGGAAAAAAAAGAATTATTAAAATTAATTCCGTAGAAAGTCCAAACCAGTACAAACACACGAATAAAAAGGCTTATATTTTAAATACAGATTTTATAAAAATAAAATTAGTAAATAAATAAAATAAAATAAAATAAAAAGAAAAGAAGTAATAAGGAAATATGCCTTTAAATATGTGTACTGTAATTTAACATGCAGATTAAATAAATAAGTTCAAATGCCACGTGCTTGAATATTGCCATATATTGTTGTCATTTTTTTTTTCAATTATTGCTCAGTTTCTTTTTAATATGTGAAAACACATTTAAAAAAAAGTCCTTCCGGCCTGTACTGGGAGGAAAAGGTAGCTTTCCTATATCTTCATTTAAAAATTTTAGCTAATGTTACATGAAAACAGCAAACTAAAATGCAAAGAAAACGTTTACAAAAGATTCGTTAATACTGAATTTGAATAAGAAATTCGCCAAATTATTGAGCAATAGCCAAATTGGCTTCATTTATGAAGACTTATTTTGGTCGCCAAATTTGGCGATGTTTCGCAAAATGTCGCCAAGTTTGGCGAGAATTTGGCGCTAACGGATATGAATATATAGTTTTATGAGTATGATTGGAAAAATTATTACAACAATGAAAATTTTTGTAATGTGCTGTCTTGTTTCAAAATGTCAGTCACCCTAGAATTTCAAACTGCTCTATCTCAGCCATTTTTTAAGATAGAGGTAAACCAAAAAATGATCTGGAATCTTCGTATCAAGGCCTAACACTTAATTAAAAAATAAATTTGAATTTTTAACTTTTTTGTATATTTATTTTAGTTTTAAATTTTTAAATGGCCGCCATCTTGAAACAAAATGGTGGACCAAGCTGGCCAACGAACTCGGTCGAGACATTTGTGAGCTTAATACACACAATTAGTTTCATCAAAATTGATTTATAAATACGAGCGTTATCGTATGACATAGGTCAGATATATACAGGGTTATTCATAATTCTCTCCGGGGTTTCGAAACGTTATAGTAAAAAAACGAAGACGAATATGAAAAAAAGAAACATATGAAATTATTCCGAAACTATTCAAGTTTTACTTACATACATTACAGGTGTTCTATGTGTGAACCCTTGGTCACACGGCATACATCCATGCGATAGTCCAGTTCCTGCCATACTCCGTTTCTTTAAATCTGAATCAGTGGTGTCAGTTCAACGGGCCTTTCGTAATAAATATCGAAAACAGGGACCAACTGACAAAACAATTCATGTGTGGTACCGGAAATTTAAAGAAACGGAGTATGGCAGGAACTGAACTATCGCATAGATGTATGCCGTGTGACCAAGGGTTCACACATAGAACACCTGTAATGTATGTAAGTAAAACTTGAATAGTTTCGGAATAATTTCATATGTTTCTTTTTTTCATATTCGTCTTCGTTTTTTTACTATAACGTTTCGAAACCCCGGAGGGAATTATGAATGACCCTGTATATATATATATATATATATATGGAGATATATATATATATAAATCAACATTTGAACGGAGGGTGGTTTTGGGGTCTGGGGATCATGACCGGTGAAATTATATCGAAATTTTCCGGAACTGCTTTCCTCCGAACGGCTGCAATAGGTAGATTTATACTTTTTTGTATTGAAAGCTACCTAATAATTGTTGAAAAAAGGAAATTTTGGTCCAACTTTGCCCATATTTTAACCCATAACAATAAATAAAATAAATATATTCCATGTTCTAAAAAAGGATGGTCTAACATCTAGCACCTTCAAACTCATTCAAATTGGTGAACTTTGTCCTTAACAGACGTTGATAGATACATAAATAGGTAGATAGTTGGATATATTTCACAGCATTTAACAGTATAGATGCAAATTTATTTGGAGTACATTCACCTTCCAGCGGGCTCCCTGTCGCAAATTTTATTACAAACATATTTTTTTTCTAATATTGGGTCTCACAAATAGCATCGAAATTAACATACAATTTTTATTTTGATATATATAATTGCTCTTCTAACGTGCCTCTTACTATTTTAATGAAAAACCTTGCATTTTTAATACCGTAACTGTTCTCCACAAAAAATACGTCACGTGTCCGTTCGTGCAAAAAGCTTAAGAACCTATGCTAATCATTCGAAGGAACTCGCAAGGAAAACCTTTTTCCTTGCGTTCTTTTCAAATTTCTGGCTTGCATTTTAATATTTTTAAACAATTGTTTTGCATAGGATAGCTGAGGTCTGCCTCTATCGTTGTTAGTTTTTACTTTTTCGGTTTTAGCTGCAGATTTTTTTCTTATAAAGTTGCTAGCCTCATTAAATAAGCTGCAACCAAACTCAAAAAGTACAAACTACCAACATTAGAGATCGACCTCAACTATCCTATGCAAAAGAAAAATAATTTTAAAATATTAAATAGCAAGCCAGAAATTTGAAAGTACGCTCCCATAAGTTTAACATTAGCTCGCGAGTTTCTTCGCGTGACTAGTATAGTCAAGAGACAACACTAGCCACGCGAAAACACTCGCACGATAATGTTAAGCATATGGGAGCGTTCTTTTCAGATCTCTCACATGTATTTCAATATTTCGAAATCAGATTTTTTGCATAGGATACCTGAGGTCGATATCTAACGCTGTGCGTTTCCATTTTTTTCGATTTTGGTTGCAGTTTTTTAAAAGAGGATACTATAATTTTCAGAACCGGTTCCAACCGGCTCCAAAAGAGAAAGTTCCCATACATAAAAGTACTGTAACTAAAATATAAAAAGTACAAACTCACAACATTAGATATCGACCTCAGGTATTCTATTCAAAAAATATCATTTAAAAATATTAAAATGCAAGCGAGATATTTGTAACGAACACTTCCATAGTTTTAACATTAGCTGGAGCGTTTCTTCGCGAGACTAGTGTAGAATCTCAAGAGTGCCTGCTGGAAGGTTAAAGGAGGAATGAGAAGCATTTTCAATTTGTTGCATAGAATATTTTAACAGTTTGTTTCAGGAGCATAAGTGAACTTAAAATAAAATTTTAAAACTGTTGTATTAAAAACAGAGCTAGTTTAAGTTCAGTAGCCACTTGCCTTATCCCTGTTCTTAGATTATTAGGTAAATATAATCGTTAAACATACTACATTTTAACAGCAGTCAAATGTTGTATGTTTACATTCACCAAATTTTTGTTATAAACATAAATATTTATGAATCGTGAATGACAAGAACTCCTTTTATTTTTATTTTTAGCATTTGAATTCAATTTTTCACTAACTTATCTTCTCAATTTATTATTATTTGAATATCTAAACCTCTATCACTTTTTTAATTTTATATAAAATATCTAAAAATAACATCATCTTTAAGGATCCACCATGATATAAAATAAATCAATGATTCATCTTTCTAGGACAAACATTCTATGAATTTAACTACGAGTTTAATTCTATTGTTATTTATAGAATTAAATTTTCTATGTGGGCAGATCGAATTGTTCATCATATTTTAAGTTAAGAATTCTCATCTTTTACCTTTTCGTTCGCATTATTTTTCATTAAAGGTTTTCACATCATAAGTAAATATTGAAATTTCACAAAAATATTCGCAATCATTATTTTTAAAGTTCTTTACATTTACTGTATACTGAAGGTAGTTAAAAGAATCAATAAATCAATTTCCTTTTCTACAAAGTCTGTACAATAAGAGCAATGAGTAAAGAAATTTTATTTCTATTTTTCCCTGCATATTATTTTACATTCATTTTAAGAGAAATTCTGATTTTTTTTTATATGTATTTTCTGAAACACGAAGTAAGAATAAAAGACATGTAAATATGAAAAGAAGTGCGCAAAAGGAAATTAAATTAGTTTTAAATAAATGCACTTTAACATTTAAAGCTTATACATTTTTTTCCATGCTATTCGAAATGTATGGATTAAGGGAATGGTATGACATTAACACTTTATGCTCCAAATTATGAATCAACAAATTATTCCATCTCGATAATAATCTTCCTTACTGTCTGAAGATATATGTTTTAATAATATAAAATTTAGATAAGTTTTTCCATTAAATCTGATTTAATAAATCAGGTAGATACAATTCTTTCCTTATTTACAAGAATAATTATATTAATGAACAAAAAATACTATTATGAAAATCCCGCGATTTTTATAAAAACAATGTAAATAAATGTATTGTGGTTCTATCTGTAAATGGAGAGGTTTTTGTAGTTGCAAATTTCTCACGTAACATTTTAATTAAGATAAAAGCTAAACCTATGTAAATGGTACAGAAAATAACGACTTTAAAAATTATTTAGCTTCGACCACTTTGCTGTGATTTCTAAATGAGATCGAATAAAGTATTTTTTATGAAAAATAAAAAAATCTATTTTTATTAATAGACGGATTAAAGATACTATTTTACGTTAAATTTTCTTTAATTATACTAAAAATGCCGTTGCAGCATAAAGGGTTAAAATTTGCCATTATTTATGTTATTCCAACAAGAAATTCTTCAGAGAAGTGTTTTGTAGTATGAAATCAATAAAAATGTAAAAAAAAAATCATTTTACTAAAAAATTAAATTTGTTTAAAGTTTTAGTTATTAAAAATTAAATTGCATCACGCGTTCATTTTCAAAAATGCTTTGCACATTCTTTCATTTTACTACTTAAAAGTGTCTTCTTAAAATATTTGTGCATTCATTTTTTAATCCGACACACACTTATTTCAAAAGAAATAAAAGGCTGGCCGCAAGTGAATTTTCTTTAGATATTCTTATGTTAACTTATTTTATTATTATTTTCAGGAACGTAATAAACCAACAATCTAAAACGGACGAACATATTTGTTGCAGTATACATCAAGATTAGTTGTCCTTTGGAGATATTGAAAAATTTGAACAAAAGTTAAAACGCACGGAATATTTTAGAGATTATAGACTGTGAAAAAACAGTTTTGAGGAAAGTGAGAATGAAATACATTACTTACCGATATTTTCATTACTTACCTTTTTTTTTAAGAAGTGTGACAATAGACTTCCTACGAACAATATGGCGATAGAGTTTTATTTCCTACATTTTAACTACACAAAAGCAAGAATTCGTACTTTTGGTTGATTTTTATTCATTTTAATGTGCACTGTACCGTTAAACATTTTTGCTAAATTTTTATGCATTAGCAGTCTTGACCAAGTGACACAACTGAAAAATGCGAAAAATTTCAGAAATTGATCATTTACATCACACTGATATTTCTTAGGCAGTGAAATCAAGGCCTGACTAATGCAAAGACAGACGGGGCAGCTGCCTCGTGAACCCCATTTAAAGGAGGCCCCATGGGCGTACGCAAGATTTTTGGTATAAACATCCCAAATATTAAAATTGACCAAAATTCTTACTCTTTCATAGATTTAGGGAGGGGTGGTCCTCGTCCTCTGCTTCCGTACCTCCAACCCCCACCCCGACACAAAAAAATAAAAAAATAAAAAAACAACTGCATCATCAGAAAGCAAATGATTAATTTTTTATTGTAACAACTTAGTAGTCCATTGTTTCCAAAAGAAATTCAATATTGATGTTATCCTCGTAACAAGACAAATTAAAACCATGAATGATGACCAACTGGGAGCATTTTTCTTCTAGATATCTTATGGCAAACATGTGGTATTATAATAAATAGCAAGGAATGACTGAAATACCTATACATTTCAGCGGCTCGCGTGAGCTTATATATTTCTGTACAAAAAAGGTGTGTTCTATTATCTCTTAAAGTTGTGATTGTCTTTCTTATAATATCCTGTGTAGAGATGTGTATAATACCTAGTACGAAATGTATGTATGAAATTTGACCACTTCAGCATGGCCCTCTAGAAAGATGGCCCTCTAGAATAATGCTGACCCCGGGGCCGTAAATAGTCTAAGTCGGTCCTGGGAAACGTGTTAAGGATTTTCAGTTTAGCTTATTTAAATTATATTCTGCAGACTTTATATCACCTACTGAACTATGAACTGGATCTGAAGTTTGACTAAACAAAAATTATCAGTATGATAATACTCAGTAGTTATTATTTTTGGAATTTTCAAGAATTTTTTATTCAAATTATTTCTCCTCCTCAAAATGAAATTATATTTGGCGCGTTATCAGCAAGCACTCATTTAATAAACATATGAATAAGTTTTAATGCAGGTAAACATAGAATAAAAGATTGTATAATGATTTCGTAAAATGATTACTACAATATTTCTAACTGAGGATCAAATAATTATTTTGAAAAATGTTACATAAACTGTACCAGACACAGAAAAAAAAGAAATACTTTATTACATAGAAAACAATAAGTTTAAAGTATTAAAGTGTTCAATATTGTATTCAGTCTTGTGTTTTCCTTCTTTTATGGCATTAATTTTAGGAAAATTAAGAATAGTATTAACCTTAAGGATCCTACGTTTACCTAGAAAATATTTTCAGATATTCTACATCTCTTAAAATATTTTGATAATTTCCTAATATGAATCTAAATATGAATGCATGTATCATAATACTTTCACAAATAAATATATATAGTGAAAATTTAACCAAATAATATATTTTTGTTTTATTAAATTTTAAATTTATAGCATTTAAAGAAAATATAATTACTTAACTCTCTTTTTGAATATTTATGAACTTGTTTAATATTCATATATTACGATGACAATATTTTTTGCTTAAATTGCTTCAAATAAAACGCAAATATGTTCTTTAATTGCCCAGCAAATCTCAAGATGCTTCTTGGAAATTGTTAAAATGAAAACGTAATTTCATTATCCTGTTCTAAAAATGAAAAAAATTTGAGAATCATTTTCTAAATAAATTGAAAATATACTGGTTATATTTCATTAAATTATGTTAATGATGAATTCAAATTCAGTTTTAATTTTCGGGTAATACAATAAAGTATTCGCAAACAGTTATTAAGAAGAAATTAGTAATTTTTTTAATAACATTTCCATATTCTAATCTCCAATGTATCTTTTATATTTCTAAACAGACAGAAAAGTTTAATTTAATCTAAAGTTATTTTCCTAAACGGAATCGACAGTTGAGTCCTACACGGTAAGGTTATAACCAACCGAAACCCAACAAAAACATTGTCCGGCAAAATAATTTTTGTCAACCCGAAAACCGACCCGAACCGTACGCACTTCAACTGGAAACCGGAAATTAAAGAATTAATCCATATTTTAATGAAATTATTGAAAAAAAGCCTATAAGTATATTTCTAATATCAATTTTATGTTTTGTGTAAGAAGATTAACATATACACTGCGTAAAAAAGTATAAGGACATTAGACTTTTTCCTAAGAAAAGCACAACTGATTAAATTAGCGCAAAATTCTTTATTTGCGTAACATTTTAGAACTAAATGAGTATAAAATCACAGTAATCAAAAATAAATTACGAAGAGAATTTGTTTTTCATAATATAGTTTCTGTTGCGTACACGAAACTCTGTAAAAAAAGTAGAAGGACACATAAGTATTTTATATGAATATTAAAGTATTAGTAAGGCGTTTTCTTTCCATTTGCCTTTGACACTTTAAAGACTCTGATTGGCATTGAATCATAGAGTTCTTGTATTTCACTTTGGAAAAAATTGTCCCAAACATCGTTAAGTGCATTCCGAAGCTCAACAACAGATTCATACTCTTTTCCTCCACTGTATACGCGACGAACTAATGTCGGCCATATATTTTCAACTATGTTCAGGTTAGGGCTTTTAGTTGGCCATGGGAAAACGCGGACCTTATTTGTGTGGAACCAACTTTTAACACTAGTAGCTGCGTAAATCGCTGCTCCGTTTTGTTGAAGTATCCAATCTTTTCCTCTTAATTCTGTAGCATAGGGAAGAAGTTCAGATTCCAACAATCGGGTGTAATCTTTATGGTCCTATCTACCGTGCAAAAACACCAGACTCGTTCGTCCACCAGATCCGAGTGCTAGCCAGATAATCAAACTCCTCCCTCCCATTTGTCGAGTGGAATAAAATTCTTCATCATTCTTTATACAATACCAATAGAACTGGTATCCATCAGGGCCATCTAAATTTAACTTTTTATCATCAGAGAAAATGACAGAAGTCCATTCAGCGGTCCAAGACAAGTGATTTCTTGCCCAAGATAAGCGGTTAACTATATACATTTTTGACCACTTTGGATGGTGTTGTCTCTTCTTAAAAATGAAGACTTTAGACTTTTTTATATAGTTATATACAGTTTGACGTGACGCATGTGTTAGCCCTGCTTGTACTCGAACCTTTGAAATTGTAGAATCTTTCTTTTTCAACTCTCGGATAACGTTTCTTTCATCACGAGGCGTCAGTGTTTTAGGTTTTCCTGTCTTTTTTTTTAGTACCGTGATGCTCTGGATTTCTAAGATAGCTTGATATTGCAGTTTTACTAACATTAAGCAATTTAGCAATTTGTCTGATGCGTTTGCCCTGTTTTCTAAATGCTATGGCTTGGTCTTTTTGAAAATTATTTAAACGTATTCCTTTAGGTATTCTGAAAAAAAAAATTCAATCTAAAAATGAAGGTATATTTTTCTTTGACAAAAACAATAAAATAGTAATGCTTACTTACCTTATCTGTAGCAGAAGGGTCCAATAAATTTAATTTTTCACAGCTGTCCTTCTATTTTTTTTACAGTGCGACAGTTAGCTAACTTCATTTTTCTATAAATTAATTGTAGTAGCAATATATTTTTTATTTCACAAAAAAGGGATGACTGTAAAGTGACACCCTTAAAAATATCAAACCGTAAATGTAAGTCACAATTAAGTAAATTAAAAAAATAAAGTGTTCTTCTACTTTTTTTACAGAGTGTATGTAGTTATTTGTATTCAACTGTATAGTTTTTCATCTCAAACAATAATCTGAATTTTCTTTTAAGAAATCGATTAATCCAAACCCAACCCAGAGTGAAAAGATTTAGCGCCAGCCCAAACCTAAACGAACGTTGAGTCTGATGAAATTGGGTAACTTTACTCGATGCAGGACTCTAATCGATAGATTATTTAATCGAAAAGTAATTTTGAGTAAACAATGCATTTCACGACTTGAAATACCGTGATGTCAATTATTTTCTAATAATCTTCAAAAGTAGTTTTTACTTTGTTTGTGTCATTAGTTAAATGACTATTATACGTATTTGTGTGTGTGCACGTACTGCCAAAAAAAATTATTCCCACACTTGCTGAAAATAAATCAAAACATAAGTAGACTATGAAGAAGATTTTTCTCCTTTTACAGTCTATTTTGCATGATGGATCTGTTCCGGTGAACTCCTGAATTCTCCCATAAATCATTTTCTCTCCTAAAGATTTTTAGTTGTGTTGAATAATGGTTAGTACACAGCGTGTCCATAAATATTTGTAAGCGGAGTTTAGTTTTTCAATCATTGGTTATAGACATATATTTCAAAGTTCAAAAATGTTTTGGATGAGGAAAATATTCATGTTATAGCATTTGTAAACAACCAAATTAATTTTTGCAAGTAACGAATTTGAAGTTTTTATAAGGTGCCTCGGTTCATATAGTTACATATAAGAAAGAGTACGGTACATTGAGTGCAGTAATATGTAAAATAGTTAGTTTCATTTTATACGTTAGCATTATACCGAAATATTTTAAGTATTAGATATTTTTTCATTAAAAATTAGTGGGTTGAACACAACTTATATAGCGAAATAAATGTTTATTTGTTGGTTAAAATGGTGTTTTAAACAAAATTATTTTCTGATTTCGGCATATGAACTGTAACAAAACTATTTATTAAAGAATATTTCACACTAGTGAGTCACAAAAAGTCACTAGATTACATTAAACAGAAAATATTCCAATTTTTGTAATTTACATTGAACCTACTTCAGTGGATGACCAAAGTGTGGCTTTCTAAGTGTGAAAATTAAAAAAATGCTCCTCAAACTTTGAAATTAAATTATTTGGTCGATTTCTGTCGTGCGATATTTAAACTTATTTCGCTTAATATATTGTTGTAAAGAGAAGTTCCTATTAAATATAACTATTTGGATCGGGTGTGGGCATATCCGATTTTCATATTTGCCTGTTTATCTGTCCCTTCATAAGCGATCATAAAAATCCCAAATTTTGTGAATTTGTTCGAAAAATATAAATTATATTCCTTTCATATGACAATGGTTTTCCAATGTTTCGCTTCAGATATATTATTTTAAATGCAAAGTACTACAGTACTTTATCTTATTTCATGCCAGTTGATTAAGTTAATCAAAATCTAGATTTAATATTTTAATAAAACTGTATTTTAAATTTTAAATAAAACAAAAAAATCATGCGTCAAGCATAGATTATGAAACACTTTCCAACACTTCCAGGATACTTTAACAAAACATCGCTGTTTAATAATATAAGATACGTAAGAATACATTTTAGAAAACCATAACACTTTTGAAAAACAGATTTCAGTAATTACCGTCTATAGCCGGAAAAGTACTCCAATTATTTTATGCAGCCCTGTATTTCATCTATATATTTGTACATATTCTACATAGTATGCTAAAATTTATTTTAGTAAGAAAACGCATAATAAGTTGAAAATTCACCTTCAGCAATTTATGCCACTAGACGGAAACATACTTGAATTCTTTTGTACAGCCCTGTATATTACCTACAGATTTTTACACACGCCACATACTAAGTCAAATATTAATTCAGTCTGAAACACGTTTAGAATTACCGACGTTGCATTTTCAGAAATTATCATCGATAAGCGGCCATGTGTCCACTTCTTTCCGTAGCCCTGTATATTATTATATATGTATTCTACAAAAATCTCTTAATATACTAAATATAGTTGCACTACATTAGCTTTAAAATTCATTAATTCATTTAAAAATCACCTTTAAGCAATTCACGCTCTCAAACTCAGTAATTCTTACGAATTCTTTAGAGTAGTTTCGAATTATTTTGTGACGAATTATTTTGTGTTTTGTTACGAATTATTTTGTGTATATGATCTACAGTATTTATACACATTACGTAATATGAAAAAATTTAGTTAAATTTAAAAACGCATACCATAACTGTTAACACAATTCCAGCAATCATCCTGGATACTTCGTATACAGTACTGTATCCTAACCCTTTTATGTGTCCCTGTAAATGAACGATGAATGATATGCGCATCATATTATGCAGCAAGTATCTTGTGGGACAGCTCACATATATATCATATCATCATGAATCTTATATCATGAAGCATATCAATTATATTTGAAATAGTGTAACATAATTAAAATACGCTGCAAATAGTTTTTCCCCGCAGACTAATATGTAACGGAATTATTTTGTGTGACTCTGTAAATGAATAATATATGTTTTGCAGCCCATATTCTACAGAATGCACTTTTTTGTGCACTTTATAAATACATATCAATTTCATTCTGTTTCATATTTGTTAACATGATTAAAATTTACTTGAAACGATTTTCTCCCATAGACCCTAATGTAATAGATTACTTTTGACATTCCCTGTAAAATCACTATAAATTCTACACATTTTATTTTCAATAGCGATCGTACTATAGTAGACATCAATAACATACAAAAAATTCATGGCAATCAGAGTACATTTACAAGAGTTAGAGCTCGGGCAGACAAACAGACCAATCTGAAGTCATAAACACTTTTCAACTATGTTGAAAAGTGTTAAAAATGTCATAATAATGTATGATAATTAGATTAAAATCATGTTTTGCGTATTGATTTAAATAAGTTATATATAAATAATGGAGAAGTGTATATATTAGTAAGACTATAACTTAGTGAATAATATTGTTTCACTGAATACTGCAAAAATATATAAAACGTATAGTTATATAATGTGAAAAACTTCAAATAATTTTGGTACATATTTGCAAGTCAAAAGCATTTAGTTATGTAATGTATTCTTCTCCGTTACTAAAATCTAATAGAACTTATTCTTTCAGTTTATAGAATAGCTCATAGCGAATATTAGACATTTTATGTCGATACATTACATCTATACTAATAAAAGAAAGTTTCGCTTTGTCTGTGTGTGTCTGTCTATCTGCAATGGCTAGCCAAATCTACAACCCCTACAGATCTGAAAATTTGGATTTGGGTAGTCCAAGGCAGGTCCTGATGCACCTGAGGCTCAGAATTTTAACATTTTGATAATTAGCCGAGATATTAATTAAAGACTCATCAAATGCTCATCTCTTTTTTCCCAGTCGGCGGAGGCGCATTCCCAGAACCTGATTTACTCAGCGAACGCAAATGAAGAACCATTTGACTGAAGAATGCGTTTATTTCGCCATTCTGTTTTAACTTATATCGACTGAACCATTTGGTTTATTTAAAAACTAAAGACATACTCTAAAAGATCGTACTCTTACGTCTCAAATGCCACAATCAATACGAAAAACAATTTATGTTAACCCTGTGAAAAACATTTTTGAAAAGGGGTAGTTTTCCCGATAGGATGTTTTTCCACTTACGGTAACGCACTTTAAGGGCGCAATTTTAAAGCTACAGGCAAACCAAAAATATGCTCTTAAAACCGAAACCTTTTAATCGACGCTCATCGAGCGATATAATTGGTTTAAAAAAATACGAACCTTTCAAAAACACCGGTAAACGCAGATCATTTCGCACCTCTCCAGATGATTTTTTTTCTTACGCTAAAAGTAACTAAACGTCCGTATTTCAACGCAATCTTTTTAGATCATCACGGTAGGCCAGATTTACATCACCTACAACAATTTCGAAACTCTCGGACGAGAAACGTTGAAAAAATGCTTTTAAAATCGCTACAATTTAGCTTATGATTTTACATCCACAGGGTGTCACTTATTTTCTTATGGTTGACTAATAGCTAATTCCTAAACCATCGTTTTAGAGGTACAGTTCAAACTGCAAAAATGTTTCAAGTGTTTTCGATCATATGAAAATTCATTTATATCAAAATAGTAATTTTCTAAAAATTTTCGAAATTTAAATTTTTATACGACCTCTGAGCGCTATAAGTTATATTAAGAAAACTTTTTCCATGCTTTAACAAATAAAACAGTAAAAACTTCATTCTTCGGCTCCAAAATTTACAGAGTTCTGATACTTTAAATTTTATAAAATCTCAGCGTTTTCTGACGCTAAAAACTCGTTTTTCGATTTTAATTCCAGAAAACTCCGAAAATTGATAAAACTTATAGCATCATAACTCTGTCATTTTTGGTCGTAAAAAGGGGAATTTTTTCTGTTTTATTTGTTAGAACGTGTACAAATATGCTTAGGACCCAAGAATCCAAAATGTAACTTCGTAACTTTTTTTAAAAGGTAACTATTTCGAAATTTAAGTTATTTTTTTTATTCAATTTTAATGGAATTTCTGTAAAGGTGTAATTCAGCTATTCCATTGTTTTGATATAAAGGAAAATTATGAATAATATCAGAACTTTATTGCAGACATTTTCGTTAAATTTAACAGTAAAAATATTTGCATTATAATTTTAATACATAGATAAGAACTTTACATAAAATCTTTTAATACATATATTATGATCTTTTCACAAGTGTCCCAAAAGTTCAATGCTTTAAGAGGAATACATGACACTTTAATTGAATGAAAACATGTAATTTAATTCCCAAATCTGGGCTATTTTTTACCAGCATCAAGTGGACATCACTTTCATTACACAAGATTCCAAATTAGAAGTAAAATCTTTGAACGAATTTTTCTGAAAAATGACATCACTGACATCGAGCATTTCGTATTTAGAAAACTGCAGTGTTTTACTATAAAGGCATCAAAACCAGGATTTTCTTTTTAATTATTATTTTCATTTAAAACTTAAAACCCTTTCGTGATAAGCAGCACATATATCTGCTGTATAGGTTGCGCAAGATCCTTGAAATTAAAATTTCAGCAATTAAATAAGACTCCTGTTCGAAAAAAGTGGTGTTCAAAAATTGCAAATATACATAACGCTTATCGCGAAGATTTTAACTTGCGTTATAAATGTGATTTTCTCTATAATATAAGGAATTTAATAGAATGAGTATTAATTTCGTCTAAGTACAATATTTTGTTTTTTACGTTCAATAATTAAAATATTACATTTTGACAGAATTATTCTTTATTATTGAAAATTTATTATTTGGTTTGTTTAAATACGTGATTAGTGAGGTTTTAAAACGCCCATTTTCATTTGCAGGGCTGATTGTGTTCCGGTATTTTGAATACCACTAAAATTATCTAGCAATATTCTTATTATGTCATCGCAGACTTCATCGATTAAAAAAGAAAAATATTACTATATAAATTTAGTGGTGTACAAAATACCGAAACACAATCAGCCCTGAACTTTAGAAATATTTTCATAATATTTAGGTATTGATGACAACGTTTGTGAACTTTTACATCACTGTGCAGCGTATGGGGATTATCTTCTGTTATCATTTGCATCCACAGAAAAGAAAATTTTAGAAAAGAACTGTATTCTATATTTTTTATACTAAATTAGTTTATTATATATATATGGATATATGTGTGTGTGTGTGTGTTTAATTTCCCCAAATTAACCCAATATATTTAAGTGCAATTATATTTTTCTAAATTTATGGATAAATACCTAGCACATTTTCTTTCATAAATCTGTAAATTGAAATTTATATGACTAAAGGTTTAAGAAAAGGTGCATATACTTTTCCGGGCTGCTTTGTCCAAAGGAACTCAAATAAAGTGTCAAACGTGGGTGTTACCAGTTGAAAAATGAAAGATGGTACAGTTTTTAATATGTAGGCAATTCCTATTTCAAAATTGCATTCATATTCGGAAATAAAACTCAATTCTCTGTCGAATGGCTCCCCTCACATTACTCTGACACAATTAAATGATAAAATAGCATAGGGTGGTACGTTTCTTCCCCACGATGGTACGTGTATTATTTTTATTCACTGATGAATAATAGAAACTGGCAGTTACAAGAGTGGCGGATAAGAGACAATTTACTGTAATTATTACAATACAGGTTTCCTAATGTGATGTTTTTCACGAATAACGTAACATTAAGTGCCTCTTTCAATAGCTCTTTAAAAAATATTTTGTCTTTAGTGTAACAAACTACACTACAGGATCAAACTACAACTTGTTATTTGCAATAATACAAAAAACTTACAATTTAACCACCTTAATAACATAAATATTTAATTTTGGAATTTCAGACAAGCCATTAGCTGTCGAAATGTTCACCCAACATTATTTTTATATCCTACAGTATAAGTTTATTACCTTTACCAAAAAAAAAATAATCATGAATAACTCATAAGAAGATTAATGCTTTTGCATGAAAATTCGTAATTATGAATATTTTAGAAGTTTGAAAATACACATAAAATTTTAAATCTCTAAATATAATTAAATTACCACGCGAAATATTGTTCTTCTTGGAATTAAAGTTATTGAAAATTTTATTCGAAATTTTTAAATCTTATAAAAGTGTCAGTATGCTTTCTTTATGTTGTATTTTTATGCTTATGAGTTTAGCTTTTGTTTTCCTCCGAATTTCGGCTTTGAATAAATTTAAATAATTCCTATCTCAAGATAAAGTGCTGAATGAATTTCAAAAGTTTATGCATTTATAATAGAAAATATATGAATAAAGTTACAAAAATTTGAGAAATTGATAATGTAATTTTAGCAAATGTAAAAGTCTATACATACGTGGGTGAATCAACTATTCTTTGCATCTATTTCTCTCTCCCCTTTTTTGTTTAAAATACTAATAAAATCGTTTTAAATCGATTGCAGGTTTTATTTGTCCGTCGAATAGCTACAACATTAATCGAAGAATTGCAAAATTTCAAAATAATAGTTAATATTTTTTTTTCATGCCAACATAGGTGACAAAATTGCCGCGTCATACAAATTTCTTAATTCTGTACAATAGGAGACAAATATGAATGAGAAAATTCCCTTACAAGGAGAGGATTAATCTTGGTAATCACAGATTTTGATTATTTTTATATATGTTGTACTGTAGAAGCCATTAGTGTCAGGTTCAATGGACTTTATACAACGCTCCTTAGTTCTTGAGAAATAGGGCGTCTAATACTATAACGCAACTTAAAAACCGTAATTTCCGACCTACAACACACGGATCAAATAATTATGTTTCGACCCGGAAATTTCATTTTATAAAACGCAACTTACTAAATCGCTGTAAATATTTGACTTCAATTATTGAGTAAAATTTCTGGATCGAAACTTAAATACCGTAATTTCCGGCCTATAATCCGCGGATCAAACAATCATGTTTCGACGCTGAAATTTTATTCAATAATTGAAGTCAAATATTTACAGCGATTTAGTAAGTTACATTTTATAAACTAACATTTACGGCTACAAAACATAATTGTTTGATCCGCGGATTATAGGACGGAAATTACGGTATTTAAGTTGTGTTATAATATTAGACCCCTTATTTCTCGAGAACTAAGGAACGTTGTATAAAATCCGTTGAACCTGAGACTAAAGGGCTTCTACCCTACAACATATATAAAAAATAATCAAAATCTTACCAAGATTGGCCCTCTCCTTGTCAGATTAAAAAAAAGTGCACCGCTGGTTAGCGTATCTTAAACTTCATTTATTAATCTAGTAAACGTGTCAAATAAAATTTTGAATTAATTATTTATATATTTACAAGGAAAAATTACCCAGCTTGTCTTTGGTGTAAAGACTTATATGACTTATGTACAGTCGTGAAATAAAAAAAACTAACAAAAGAAAAACACTCAATATATTAATTCCACCACAAAACATAGTACGAAAATAAAACTTGTACCATTCAACTGGAAATAACGTTTATTTTTATTTGATACTTTTATTTTTTTTATTGAGGGTTATCTCTATATTAAAATGAACACAACTTCTATTTCTTATAGCACCCCCCGAATTTTACACAATAAAAATATCCCAGAACATTCAATTAACCTAAATACAAATTTTCACAAAGTTTTAAGATTAGTTCTTCAGATATTCAATATTTAAAATTGAATTAATTCTGAGAAGTCGTCTAAAAATTGAAATCCATTACTGTAAGATTCAAAACATTTTATTTATAATTTTCCATGGGAAATAGTATTAGTATTAGGAAAACGTTAAATTAAGAAATTAAATAGTCCAATTGGATAGTATCAAATAACTGAACTTGCTATTACAAATATAGGGTCCAGTAGTGAATTATTATTATTATTAAACCGCAGACCAGACCCCCTACCTGCCGGGCATTATGCCCAGCTTAACGAGTTTGTATACCTGGCCGCGGGGCGAAATTCGCCTAATCTCCTCATAGCGGAGATCCACCTGATTAGCTTCTTGGGTGTCCTTGGCTGCAACGCTATTTCGTGAGAGTTACTTGGTCACTGTGTTGGCCGGTTCTAGTTTGTTATTAATTATGGGTTTCTGGGTATGTTGTCGAATAAGGAAAGGGGCTTGCTTTCGGGCCATATTCACACTGACTATGGTTGCTAATATAGACAGGTTTGTATAATTCAGTTTAAATATTTGTGTTTCCGCTATGTATTACATCTTGTCTGTAATGTTCTCTAGTGGTTTGCTACAGTTTCTCTGCTTGACAGCTCATGGCATCCAGCCAACCTCGCTGAAATGGCAGACTTAAAATAAAAAATTTAATTAAAAAAAAAAGAAGAGAGAAATGAATCGGTCTCGTAATTTAGAACCTGATCAGGTGACGAGACCTTCACCTGACTAGGCACCTCCAGAGGTATAATTCAAAGGGAACTTGGAGGACTTTGCGCCCACGACGGATTTTACATGCACCAGGCGCCATTAGTGTACATGGCTTCGTTGATTTTTTTTTTGTGCACATTGTGCTTTTAGTATATATATACATATACATACACACATATACACATATTTATATACATATATATACATACATATACACACACACATACATATATATATATATATATATATATATATATTTTTTTTTTTTTTTTTTTTTTTGGTGCAGTAAAAGTAAGGTTCTTTTAATGCCTTTTTTGTGCAAAAATAGAGGATTCTATTAATTGCTTTTTATTATTTCGCTATGCACTACGCTAGATTACTGTTGCTGCTGAGGAATTAATCTTGTGTGGATGGGGGAAGGGCTTGTTCAGTTTTGTTTCACATTAGTGTGAAATTAAGTCTATGTTATCAATTAACCATCTGATCACTGTTTTGGCTTTTGCCTGTACATGTTTGTTTTGAGCTAGCTGTTTGTGCCAAATTTGCTCGTTGTTTGATGTTATGCCTACCAGATGGAGTGCTTGTGTGAGTGGACATGCTATGAGGTAGTGTTTGGAAGTTCCCAACAGTCCACACTCACAATCTGGCGCTTCCACCAGTGCGAATCTGTGCAGATATGCTGGAAACGCGCCATGGCCTGTGTAGACTTGAGAAAGTAGTTTGCAGCTTATTAATCTGTGTGTATCCACTTTAGGGAAGTACCTGTGTGTCAGCCTGCCTGTGTCCCCGTAGTCCCACTCGAACTGCCATTGCTTAATTGTTAGCTCTTTCAGGGTTCTCTTTAGTTTTGTTATTGGTTTCTCCATGTGGTAAGGGATTGCATTGTATGGGTTTTGTGCTGCTTGTTTGGCCAATTCGTCAGCATCCTCTTTTCCTTGGATGCCCACGTGAGCCTTGACCCAGCTGATTTTAAATTTATTATTTGATTTTTTTACTGTTTGTTGTATTGTATCTATTATTTCAGTTACGTTAAAGGGTTTGCTTAATGCTTGTATTGCTGACATGCAGTCCGAGCGTATGCTGTAATCTTGCCCTGTGGTATTACCCCATTCTGCGGCTTTCAGTATGGCCAGTAGTTCGGCTTGGAAGACACTGTTGCACTTTCTTAGTGGCACCGACCATGTCTTGATTTTTTGTTCATTTTTGTATGCTACGAAAGCCGATCCCGTAGCGCCTGATTCCAATTTCGAACCGTCTGTGTATACGACTATGTCTCTTAGATTGTGTCCTAATCTTGGTTCTACTGTTTCTGCTGGGTGGTTGTGCCAAACGTTGATCTTTTTAACATAGTCCGTGTGATGGATAGTTGTGTTGTATATGTTTACTGTTTTGCGTAATCTTGAGACAGTGCCGTAAGCTGCTTCGTATTGTACTTGAAGGTGAATTGGAATCAGGCCAGATAGAACCTGAAGTGCCGCTGTTGAGGCTGTTCTATAAGCTTTGACTATGGCCAATGCAAAGTGTCTTTGACAGCTAGATAATACTTCCTTGCTGCGTCTATTCAGGTTATGCCCCCATATTGGGGCGGCTCGTTGTTTGATGTTATGCCTACCAGATGGAGTGCTTGTGTGAGTGGACATGCTATGAGGTAGTGTTTGGAAGTTCCCAACAGTCCACAGTAGTCCTTCCAGTAGTGAATCACTTAACTACCGGTAATTTTGTGAACTAAATTTATCGTAGTAATTTATCGTGTTTAATCGTAGAACATTCCACGATTAAATAACGTCAAATTTTATCTACTAAAATTCTAGTTTTTGTTAAAATTTTAAAATAATTTGAATGTGTATTATATAAAGTTATACTAAATTAATTGTACATCTGAGTCATAGCATTAACATCATCATCATCGTTCCAATACGAAATTACAAACAAGAAAATATCCGAACAGTAAATTGTTCTTAAAAATTATATAAATATAGCTCTTTTCATGCAAATACTTGTATGAATTTGTGTGGAATGTGTTAAGTTATCTAATAATTTTATGATCTACATGAAAATAGGTAATTTGTGAAAAAAAAAGCATTGAATCTTCTGTAACTGTGTTGCAGTGGTAACATATTTGCTTTCGAAATTTCATTTCCAAAACATTTGCAAAAATTATGATAATTTACATAAAAAGGGTATTCGCTTAAACTAAATTTACTAATAGTGTAAAATTAATTTTAAAAACTAACTCACAGTTTAGTTAGGGTTCAAGCTACATACAAAAGCTGATTTCCCTCCATTGAATTTGATCTTTTAAAGAGTTTTAAATTTCGAATTATCTTTTTATTCTATGGTTTGTATTATTTTATTCAAAATTGCGAAGTACAGCGTTTTCAAAGAGTAAAAAGCGAACAGCAGAATCTATAAATTGTTAATTTAAAATATGCATATAAATTAACATGTGTTTTTAAAAATCACAAAAGTACTATCTTGAGAAACTGTTTATAAGAGGCAATATTACACAAAAATCAATAAATGTTTATAAAGATTATATATTGTATTTTATTGCGAATTTTTGCAAAAGTTAACTATATTTAGAGTATCCTTAAAACATTTTTCAAAAAAGTACCTAATTTAATCAACTTAACTTTGGGTCATACATTAAATTTAAGGTCTCGTACATTACGTCGGGTGATAAATAACACATAAAAATAAATAAAATATATTTAGCGAAATTCATCAACATAAGAATAAATTTATACATAGTGATCGCGAAAAACCTAAGCTGATAATTTCTTTGAAAGTATTCTATTATTTTCACAACCTTTTTTCAAATGATATTTTTTTCCATTTACGAATACATTTTTGTTGCATTTCTTCTTACTTTTCCAAGTAATGACCATCGTATCCATCAAACGAGCTTTCTTTTGTTTCACTTTTGATAAATTGCATCAGACACTTTTTATCTTTCTTTTTTCGAAATCATAAGATGTTACAAAATATACGATCTTTTTACATGGTAACACATTTTTTATCTTCTATTAATTTTCTGATTTTTTATGTTTGAAAACATTAAAGGGGGTGGGAGGTGAATATTATCCTCAAAGAATTACTACATTGAGAAATTAATCAACTCTAAATGAGTATTTATAAATCGCCAATGTTATTAAAAAATTTTCAACATTTTATTTGTCTTAAAACATGTAGCAGCTGTCGATACAATCAATGAAAATCAAAATATATTCGGTGTCTTATTACTTCTTAACACTAAATCAATATGGTACATTGATCATAAATAGTACATATTTAGTGGTCTAACTGGACGATTCTGAAAAACGTACTTAATCGAAAAAGTATAACACCAGAAAAAAACGCATTAAATATACTCAATCATGAGAGAATAAGCATAATATACTTCCACTATAAATAATAAACATTCCGAAAAATTTTTATTTGTAATTTTTGTAGTTAATAAGTAGCTTTCCAATAAATGTATTGCTTCGTGACACATTTTTAACTGTTGTTAGTTGTGACCGAACCATACATATCTTTTGAGCATATAAGCTCTTAACAAAATCTTTCTTAGAATATATTTAAGATGTAGAAGGGATACCTTTTATACACTGAAGAGTAAGGGAATTAAAGATACCTGTCTAATATCGTGCAGTACCCCCTTTCGTTCTGATGACGGCAGCAATTCGACGCGGCATGGACTTGACAAGACACTGGAATTGTTGGGAAGGCATACCGATCTACGACCCCTGAGAAAACTCCCATAGTTCATGAAAATTTCATGGAGGGGAGGGGGGGTCAGAGGTTCGAATCTCTCTTTCGATGGCATCTCAAATGTGCTCCATAGGATTGAGGTTTTGTGACCTCTCTGATCAGGGAAGCAAATTAACTTCTGTGGAATGCGTATCCAATCATTCCGACACAATTCGGGAATGACGGCACGGTGCATTGTCTTGTTGAAAGAAGAGGTAACATTGACCTGTGACAGACGATGTCACACAGAGCACGGGTCCCATTTCAGTACATATAAACAATTCCCAGACAAGAATGCCACCTCCATCAGCTTGAAGAATACCCTGCTGGCAAGACTAATCCATTTCTTCAGGGAATATTCGCCATACTCATACCTTACCATCGGCATTTACTAACGTGAATTTCAACTCATCAGTCCAGGCAACTTTTTTCACGTTTCTAGGGTCCAGTGGCGATGTTTCCGCGCTCATGCTAAGCGTTACGCTCTGTGATGTGCGGTCATCAAAGGTACCCTCGTTGGACATTGGCTTCTGTACTCCATAGCGAGGTGATGATTCTGGATGATGTGCCCCGGCCCACAACATCCAGAACCATCATTAAATTGCCAAGTGGTATGTGCAGTGTGTCTCGTCTATCCGCTGTTACAATGCGAGCTATTCCGCTATGACCTCAATCATACATACGCTATTTCCCAACGCTGCTGGACCTTGTAGGTTTGGTTTTATCGGAATCGAAGTACTCTTGGCCCACACTTAACAGAGTGGCTCTTGAAAATCCCAGTGCCTGCACGACTTCAGAGATGAAGTACCCATTCGTCGGGCCCCAACAGGGCATTTCAAATTTGCCCACACTCAAATACACTTACTTAGATCCGCCGTCTTACACATACTGCATTCGACTGTTACTGATACCGTGATTAGCACTCCTGATATTGTGGGATCTCGTCTTACTGTCCTTTCTGTTTACATGGCCGCCTACAGCGCAGTGTTGAATTCAAAAAGCGTCCTGGTGTAACTTTCCTCTATGGGTAGACCTCCCTCCTGGTAGGTTATAGACTTTATGTTTTTAATGGTAAAAAGGTGCTGTTCCTCCCTTCCCCCTGGAACTGTATGATGCCCCCTGGAGACGCAGAACTCCCACCCGGAGAAAAATGTCTGAATTAAACAGTCCTGCAACGCATTATTTGCATAACGCCACTTTTCTCTAATTCGACTGCTCCTCAGTGTACTTCATACTTGTCTCTCCCATCACTTACTTGGGCTTACTCAGCGCAATGATTATCAAGCTGGTCACGAAATGAGGAGCTTGATAATGAGGAGTCCGATATTTGCGTGTTGGAAATGAGTGCGATGTGGGTGGGGTTACTGCATGTGGTTTTCGGGGGTTTTCTTGTAATAGAACGATAATTCGAGTCACTTTCTCTTCAAAAGTCTTCCCTGAAGGTATCTCACCTATAGCAATATGGTCAATTCTGGACGAGGGTTACCAAAATCTTTCTTATCACTTACTTCCATGAGAACAATTTATAATTCCACTGATTAAATATGCATGTCTGACGTATTTAATTGACGTTATTCAATAATCTAGTTGTTTACAAACTTATTCGGATTTTTTTTTTCAAAACATAAATATGTTGGTGTTTTCTGTAACATACGCTAATATTTAAAGAAAAAATATCTAATTTAACAGTTTTAGCATTCAGTTCTATCCCAGTAAATAAACAAAAATAATTTAGCGAACGATACTGATAAAAAAAAATATATCAAGTTTATATACAGTAATCTTTTTTACAGAAACAATTCACAAATCCCTTAAGGAAAAATTCTATTATTTTCACATAATTCTGTAATTTATCTTTTTTCCATTTACGAATTCACCTTCGAAGCAACTTTTCTTGCTCATCTAAGTAACGTAAATCGCCTTCATCAATCTAACTATTTTTTCTTTCACTTTTGATAAACTGTCTTGTTCCCTTTTGATCCATTTGTTTCCAAAAAGAAAAAAAAACTTCAGCTTTACAACATTTACTCGTAGACGCATTATATCCTTTTTAATAGTTTTTTCGGATGTTTAATATTTGTAAGGTTTTGTTTAGAATTAAATTAGGAACAGCAGCAAATTAAAAGTCAGATCATTTCTTTGAAATGTTTGTAAGTTTTATCAGTGATTTTTATTATTATCTAAAAAAACATTTTATTTCCCAATTTTATATTGATTTTAAGAATATAACATATAACTTATAATTTTTCACAGTTTCGAGCAATTTTAAACTTGGTTTATATTTAAAAAAAATTCTTGATCTGATTAAAGAAGTTATGTGCATTAAGAAAGCCAGAGGATCTAATCTGGATTACAGAAAATAGTGAAAATCGTTTTTAATTGAGAAACTTATTAATATTAAAAACTATATAAAACTTTAAAAGTTGCTGTTTTACATTTATGCTAATAATAGGAAGTCTTTGTATGCGTGTATGGTGGCTATGACTGAGAAATCCACTGCCAAGAGGCCTGCAAATTTGGTTTCGGATAGACAAAAACAGGTCCCAATGCCCCTTGGACTCAGATTTTTGATTTTTTGTTATTTTTGTTCAAGGCGGGATTTTGTATATCATATGATTTTCTAATTTCACAGACGATTTTGAGCCAGTCGTAAAAGTAGTCTAAATTCAATTTTTTAGCCCAATATAGTAAAGTTTGTTCTCTTTTCAATAAAATTTGTTTATAATTTCTACAGCAATTTTTTTTTTAATTTTAAGTCACTTTTCCCGCGAAATGAGAGTTTTGTTTTTTATTAAACGATTTCTGTTGGAAGTAATGGCTACTGGATTTTTTCGGAAACAGAATGAAGAATGGTTTTTACTCCACCCGTGATTGAATTTGAATTTGAAGCAAGCCAAAGAGGTTGCGATAGCGACAAAGGAAGAGGTCTGTATTAATTTGTTTTGATTTTATTTTCGTAAAATTAAATTATGAATTCGCTACATACACAAAAGTTGCATTTGTCAATGTCGAATTTAAATATTTCATTCTTATTTCATTAATATATGCTGAAAAATTTAATTTAATCGAGGGATTGCAATTATTCGTGAAAATGCAAGAAATTTGTTATTGAGTTCGACTACCGGTATACAATTCGGTTTCGTGTACGGATCGTCGTTCTTGCAATTGCGGTTTTCAAGATCGCTCAGTACGATGACGAAGGCAATCGTTCCTCACTCCTAGGTTTGCTTATGCGTTATATTTACGATAATTTAAAATGTATTTAAAATAATCCTAAGAAGTTATTTTTACAATTTTGTATATTAGCGTAAGGTTCCTATTATAATAATTGCTGTTTTAATGATTTATGAACAAGATTAATATTTTCAGGTCATATTTTTTCCAAGACATTTGTGTTTATTTTTACCATGTACACTTACGTTCGCCTGGTGCATGTAAAATCCGTCGTGGGTGCAAAGTCCTCCAAGTTCCCTGTGAATTATGCCTCTGGAGGTGCCTAGTCAGGTGAAAGTCTCATCAGCTGACCAAGGTTCTAAATTACGAGATCGATTCCTTTCTCTTTTTTTTTTAATCTTTGCTTTTTTCTTTTTAATCTGCCAATTCAACAATGGTAAATAGAAACCATGAACCGGCAAAGAAAACTGTGGCAAAGAGCACTGCAGCGATGCCAACAAGGCTTTTGTCAGGTGGACCACAGCCATGTGATCAGGCAAATATCGCCCCGCGTCCAGACACTAACTCGTCAAGCTAGGCACTTACACACGGCAGGTGGGGGCCTGGTTACCGGTATAAAAAAAGTGTTTATTTTTATAATTGTTTCTTCCGTTTTCGTGTATTAACGAAGGGCCTCGGGTATAGTCATTGTCATTTTTACGATAGCTCATTACGTTGCCAAAGGTAGTGAGACGGCCACCACTAGATTTCTTTCTATATTATATTAAAGGTAATAATTTTAGGTATATTTAGGGAAACCGTTACAGTGTTTGCCGTTCTTAAGATTTCTCAATACGATACAGAATGTAGCCCACCACTAGGATCGTCTATATATATTATATTTAAGGCAATTTTAGATATATAGTGAACTTTCGTTAATGCGTCTGCACTTAAAATGTACTTCCGGTTAATGAGGACACTTTCGTTTCCCTTACCATTTTCCATTTGCAATTAATGTTAAGGACATCGCATACACTCCTGACCAAAATTATAAGGACACTAAAAAATGTAGAGAATCATAAATTGTATTAATAAACATTACAGAATATGTATTTATAATAAAAAGAAAACTTCCTTGCTCATTTTTATTTAAAAATAAGAATAATATAAAAATAATAGGAAATAAGAAAAAATATTAAAATTTTTAATGGTTATAATTATAAGAACACTGATTGCAAGTTCAGGTAGATCAAATTTAAGAAATGTAGCCGCCCTTATTTTCTACACACTTAACTATACTATTCGACATGCTTGCAACAAGTTTTCACCTGTAAGGCATGAACATTATTTGCGAATTACATAAAAAACTCACAATTGCCGCCCTCAGTTAAATTTTTATAAGGTTCATATCGCGCGATTGAGATGGCCAGTCAAATAATGATTTATAGTTATGATTGAACCACTTTTTCGTAGCTTTTTTACATTGCACGATGTAAAAGGAATTTGTTGAAAAAGGAATTTTTCCCTTCCTGAAAGCAATAATATTACAAAATTTGTGCTTCTAAAATATGGATGTACACTTTTAAGTTAATTTTCTTAGAAACAATAAATTTGGTTAGTCTTATCTTGTGCTACACAGCACCCATAAACATGACTTATCCTTCTTAATTTTGAGGGCTCCATGGGACAGTTCTATTCCTACACAAATTGTTCCGATATGAACGTAAACTTCAGGCGTGTACAAAACAGTTTATGCTTGATGTCCCTAAAGTTATACGTTAACACTAGCACGATTTGTGGAAACGTTTCACGAAGCTATCAAAATAAAGGAGAATCTGTCACAATTTGGAATGCTGTGTCAGCTCATGAAAAATCTAATCAAGTTATTGTTTCTAAGAAAATGGCTTTAAAACGTATTTTAGAACCTCATGATTTGGAATCAGATTGCTTTTAGAAGGGGAAAAATTCATTGCTCGTCAAGATAACACATCGTGCCATGCCACAAAAGCTACGTAGGTTGACGACTTCGATCGCAGAATATAAACATTATAAAAAAATGAATGGAGTGCAATGATGAACTGTTTTTATGAAAATGGTAAGCAATATCCGTGCATAGCAGATCTTGAGGAAGATATTTACAATCTCTGGGCAGCTCCAAATCATAATTGGTAAAACTTGTTGCAATGGATGGTTGCCTTCATAATAAAGGTGGTTGCATTTTTTATTAAAATTGTATTAATTCAAACTTATGAGCAATGTCTTTATAATTACGACCACTAAATAATTGTATTATTTCATATTTTTAAATAAATATTATTTTTAATAAAAATGCGCAACACAGTTCTCTTTGGATAAACATACATATTATATCATGTTTATTTACTCTTAGAATTGCTTGTGATCCCTTACATTTTTTGCGCCCTTATAACTGTAGCCACAATGTAATTTGGCCTTAATGTAATACCTACTATTCATCTGATAATGCGGGCAATTTTTTCACATATTAACTGAACAGAATGGAAACTGGTTTTGTACATCATTTTTGAAGAGCAACTTTTGTGTAACTTTGGTTATTTATTAATCAAGAAATTTTCTGTCACAGTAATGAAGAAAAATATAAGATTGTAATAACGCTGCTTTTTTTCTCCTTAATTTTGCATACTTTTTTACATTACTGCAACTGTTATATTACTTTATTGTAAAAAACAAACGTTCACTATTGAGATTATGCTTGAAAATAATTTTTTACAAAACATAAATAATCCGTAAATTGAGTTACAGTTTTGAAACAAATTTTATTGGAAAGTTCATTTTATGTTATTCTATGGCATAAAAATTGAAATTATACTATTTATATGCGACAAAAGTGAGAACGATAGCGCAGGTCGTTGCCATCATCGTCGTGATGTCAGATCATCGCTAGTGACAAACATATTTTGGCTTTATAATTTAGATTGAAATGTTACCTTTAAAAAGTATATACAGAATGTTGATGGCGGATATTGTTTTAAGATTTAATCATTTCTTAAAGGAAGTGACAGCTTTCGCGGCTAGTAATTTTATAGCTTCTTTTAGTAATATAAGCACTTAACAAATCAACGAGCAAAATCTTATCAAAGTTGAAAAAACTATTTAGAACAGCGTGACAAATAAGGAGGTGAAAGTTAAAAAGTGAAATCAAATCAGTATTTTGATAAATTCTTCCATTAAGCAACTGTTTGTTGCATTATTCTGCATTCCTTCGTTTGTTATACATCCACCATTTGTCTATTTACATTTAAAAATTAAAAAATTTCCCTTGGAAACAGTTCCAGCTATTAAAATAAAGGCAGGTATTATTCACCTGGTGAAGACAGATTCTAATTATTAATGTCGAAAGCAGTTGTTGAATTTAAGATTTTTTAGCATGATAAGAAATTATTCTCCATTCATTGTAGAAATATTTTCTTTCTTCAGTTGGGGTGGCAAGCTATTTTTCACAATTATATTCACTCCGAAGGAAGAAATTATAAAATTGTATCAAAAGACATGGCAGAAGCTATTTATATTATTTAAGTAATATTTAAGTTCAAACACAGTTATAAACATCACAGGGATGGCTTCCTACTGAAATCAAGGTAATAAAAATATTTAAATGATTGCTCTTAATGGTAGACATTTAATTAAAACTATTCTGAAATTTAATTTAAGATCACTAACTATAAGTGTAAATGTATTGTTCGAGCCATAAACTATGCATTAAAAATAATTTTATTCTCTCCATTTATTACAAACAAAATAGTTCTCAAATATTCATTAGTAATTTCTGGGATTTTTACTCTTGGGTGAATTACCTGATTTTAAAATGCTATGAAAATAATTACAGTAGGCAATTAGAAGTATGTCTTGTGAGCTAAGACCAACTTTTTCATGTAGATGCTTACTTCGATATCATTTGCGCTGTTGGGTAATCAAATAACTTTATTGGCGTCAATATACTTCCAAGCATCATGGTCGAAGACATTGAAGCAAAATAATGCATACATACGTCTGACAAAATTAACTCAAATTATATAGATTAAACAAGATTAATTTGCAAACCTTCATTTGATGTCGTTAAGAAGAAATTTCAAATTTCAAATTTAGAAATGAAAAAAACTTGTCTTAGAACATTTTCAAAAGACTTTATATGCACTGCGACCATAAGATTTTGACATGTTTCAAACTCTATTTTTAAAGTGACTTTGAATTGCTTGCTTATATCTCAAAAATGGACTGCTATGTGATAGAAAATGCTGTCGTTGTCACCAATTAATTTTAGTTTCTGCGCATTGACAATGAAACAATGGATCAAGAATAATTTTAGCAGAGCGGTCAGGCTTCTCAAAATTTTAACTCCTGTGTGATAGCCGAGGTGCTGTTAACACTACCCTATTTTTTCTTAAGCTTAGAAACAAGTAATCTGTAGTATCTCTTCTAAAGTTCTTGACTTTCAAAGACTATGAAGCTGTGACCAACAGTTGGCAATCTTTCATGGCAGCCACCATTTGTGCTAACTTCTTGAGAGCTGATTAAAAAAATGTTTAAATTGAAAGGCATAAAAAAATGTTTTAACGTTATGTATACGACATTTATGATTTTTACGCATGAAAAAAGCTACGAGCGTTTTATCGTTAAGTATATTACATTTATGATTTTTACGCATAAAAAAAGCTTAAAACGAACCCCTCAAGTGTTTTGATTTTTCATCTATGGCACGTCTGATTCATAATTATTCCTAAAGGACACTTTTTGTGTCAGATTTTTTTTACGAGAACTATGCCAGCCATGGCAGTCATCACTGTGTGTGCTAAATTAGATGATAATCGGCCGAACAGTTTAGTATGAATAATGTCACAAAGCTACATTTAGAATGTACGCAAAGAGTTTTCTTTGCTTCTCTCGCTCTTCTCAATAACTCTGTTAACCATACAACTTTTCAATAATACTACAATTAGATTTATAAAGATGTTAGTTTTAAACGTCATTTGTTCCAACTTTGTTTGGATATGACTTCGGTACTTTGTGGATCAAACATTATTTCTAAAACCTCTTTTATATGCGTACTGACATGTACATCTTTTAAAGAATTTGTGATAAGTAAAAAGTAAAAACAAGTGCTGCAACATGCATGTCATAAATGAAGCATATTTTTGCGTATTTTATCCCAGTGAAAATAATATCATAGATGGAACTTATAAATAAGTATTTCTCCACGTGTAACTTTCATCGTAGAATGTGATTATTTGGATTTTGTTTAGTCATGGATAAAGCTTTCGAAAAAGAACAAAAGACATAACAACTTAAAGTAATAAAAAATTGACAGCGTAAAATGACACATGACATTATACTGACTTCACACAAAATAAAAGCACAAATATTCAATTTTTTAAGGTATGATCAAAGTATGTCAATATTGAGCCGTACGATTTCATGTTTAATTTATGATTTTTCTTTTATTTGTTTATTACTAACATTTTATTATGACTGGCGAATGTTTAAATTTTCATAACTTTAGTATATTGTCACGATGAAATGAACAAGAAAAGTAATGACGCACTCACATATTTATTTAAATTTAGTGCTCTTCCAAGCGTTCTACACAACAGATCACTCTCAGACTGAAGGAAAATAAGCTTTTATACAGCAGTCGAATGTTCCCGAACTCTTGCAGGAACAACTAAAAAAAGTTCTGGAAATTGCCAGAAAATGAATTTATGAATAAAAATAAGTGCCATAGACGAAAAATCAAAACACGTAAGGGTTTTAGTTTAAGCGTTTTTTATGCTTTAAAAATCAAAAATACCATCTACTTAACGTTAAAACGCGAGTGGGTTGAATTTAACCTTTTTTACATTTTTCAATTTAAACTTTTTTTAATCAGCTTTCAAGAAGTTAGCACAGTTGGTGGTTGCCATGAAATATTGCCTATTGTTGGTATTGTTGCTTTACAACCTTTGAAAGTCAAGAAATTTATCAGAGATACTGCAGATGTGTTGCTACGCTGAAGAAAAAATCGGAAAGTGTTAACGGCACCTCGGTCATCATAGGAGTTGAACTTTTGTGATGTTCACCTTCGACTAATCACTCTGATAGGATTATTCTGAATCCATTGCTTCATCGTCAATGCGTAGAAACTAAAATTAGTAGGTGAAAACGGTAGCATTTTCCATCGCATAGCAGTCACATTTTGAGATATAAGCAAGCAATACATTCAAAGTCACTTTAAGAATGGACTTTGAAACATGTCAAAATCTTATGGGCCGCAGTGCATTTAAGTATTTTTGAAATGTTTGGAGATAAACATTTTATGAATAAAAAAATAACTTAAGTTTTTGTGTAAAACGGATGTTTTTTGTTACAATTTCATCGCTTGGGTTCGAACCCGAAACGTTTTGCTCGGAAACTAGATATTCTAAAGCAGAGCCATAGAAAATTCTTGACTTCCAAGCAATATATTTTTTAATATAACAGCCATTTAGAAGCATTTTGGAGGTAACCGATTATTTCACGAAACATAGGCTACATCTAACTGCAGTCTATGACACTCGGAGAGGGAAGACGAACATTTTGGTACGGCATTTATTAAAACTCATCAAGCTATTTCCATTTTATCACAGAATAAAGAATCTGACATTGTTCATGGTCAAATACATTATCCTCTGTTTCTGTGAGAAGTCGAGTAATAATTCAAAAAATTAAGTTATCCAGATACATACATTAATAAATGATTATATAAGCATACATTAATACAACTCTTACCCCTTTTGCTTTCAAATTCTTGAACATGCAAGTTGTAATACCAATATCAACACTGATGAGATATCCACAACCGATGGATAAATAATAACAGCCGCGCATGGATGGAAAGATTATTTCCTGTATGGTTGCCTGACAATTTTTCTCAAATCACAGCGAAAATTTGATCAAAAAGCACGGCTAACCACTGCTATGATCTTGTAATAGGATCAAATCCAGAACTTTCAGCTAACTGGAAACGCTACCGCTGAGCTACAGAGGGCTGCTAACTTCCCAACAATATACTTTTTAATATAACAGTCATTTTGAAGCATTTTGGAGATATCTAAGTAATTTGCAATTATGATCTATAAATATTTTTCAAGGACACGATTTATGTCAGATTTTATTTTACTGAATCATGTCGGTCATTGTAGTTTAAGTTGCTTAGATCACAAAGTTACCATTGAAGTGGGTACATAAGAGCTTCGCTTGCCCAGCTTAATATTTCTGTCGTATTACAGATTTTAGTACCACTAGAGATAATTTAGTACCACTAGAGAATACGAGAACGTGCTGCAGATAGGCAAAGTTGGGATCGGAAGCAAATGACTCGAGATATGCAGGATGTCCTGAAATATGGTTCCTCTAAGAATTCTTGATATATTTTATTATACTTTACCATGTATTTCAATAAAATTTTGTTAAGAATGTTCACCTGTTTCTGTTCGTCATTTTATCTCCACCTATTCGTCATTTTCTTTGCTTCTTTACTGAAGGACTAAAAATTATTAGACTTTTAAATAACTTTCAAATACACAATTCGTAATTGCAATTCCCAATTTTGCAGTTGTTTTCCGCTCTAGTCTCCAATAGAAAGTCTGATACATTACATCTTACCCACCTTTATCTTGTTTATTCGCCATTTTAACTAATTTGTATAAGTATAATGTTGATTTCAATAATTGGAAAGTTAATAAATTCCATTTACACTGAAAATATATGTTTAATATTTAGCCTGTTACTATGGTAACTTCAATGAAAACTGCTGGAAACAATGGAAATATTAAAACGAAATTAATACTTCTAATATGAATAAAACAAATTAAAAAATTACTAAACGATCGAGTCATTACCATGCAGCTGCAGTAAAATTATGTTTATTACACAAAAAAAGTTCATTTTCAGCATTATTAATCTTTTATATTTTACGACAAGCATTATTTGTTCTTTTTTTATTTATAACATTAATTATAAATCTAACATATACTATCCAACGAAATATCCATTTGATTTGGAAAAATATGAACATTCAAACCATTTTAATAAATGTTCTTTGAATGCAGATGCATATCCGCGCGTTAATTAGTGGATTTAAAAATATGAGTAATTTATTCATTTTTACTTTAGTAAAATATGTTATTGTTGTTTTCAGACAATGAAAAATCGTTGCAACCAAAAAATATCTCATTAACTCAGCAAAACGTTTTAAAAAATGTATCGAGTATTGTAAATAAAGAAGGTACGTGTAGTACATATTTAAATAAATGTCTCTGAAATCTGAAATCTTAAAAGAATGAAGAAAATTGGTGCATTATAAATTTGTAATACATTTTTCTTCTCTATCATATCTTATTGATGAAACATTTTAAACACAGGGTGTTTCAGTAAAGACTCTCTAACATTAAAATTAAAACATCCCTTAAATATAATAAATATAAAGATGAAATGGCGTCTTTATATCAGTTAGCTCATATATTTTGTGCACAACAACTTTGCAAATGATTCAAATTTCAGTCAATAGATGGTGCTCTGTGTCTGTAAGAAGGCTCAAATTAACTCAAATTAAAACGGCTGTGAACGCTTTTGGGTAAAGTTATGGGCGTGTTTACAATCAAACACTTCCGTCAACCAATCTACCATTACATTTTGACTGGACGAACATTGCAAGAACCATCCTAGCTGACGTTGGCCGATTATATCATAGTCCTGTTAAAGGTAGACCAATCAAATGGTCAGGACTCAAGTGTGCAGTAGGATTCATAAAGAACAATAGTTAACAGTTGCAGTTTGCTATAAAACAAATCAGATTTCCCAACCACTTGATTACTCTACCGAACAAAATTCTCCAGGTAATGTGGGTTACCCGAACTCAGGGTAATTTCCAGCTCTGAACGCTACGGGGAACACACAAAAAGTCACGTGATATCGGTCTCTGAACGCTTCGGGTTACCCATGTGTTACCCTATATAACTCGGGGTTCAGTCTATGAACGCGCCCTCTGTGTCGCAGATGTACGTAAATTATGCTTAAAATGGATTTTCACATGTAAAATCTTAATTTATAAAAAGTATCGTTATATCGATTGTAAAAAACGATATATTGATATATATCGAATCTAAGATCGATGTCAAAAAACAAAATTTTTGCCTGATATATCTATATTTTTCTGTCATTCCTATACACACTAGTGTCAGCATTTACATAGTATTGATCGCAGAGCTATCTATTGGCGAAAAATTAAATTATTTTTTAAATTACTCTACACAAGTTTTGTGAGCTACCTGATAAACATGCCACAAATTTTATCTTTCTATTTATTATATTTAATTAATTAATTAATTTGAAAGTTGAGAAATATTTTTTGAAACACACTGTGTGTAAGTAAACAAGTCGGAGTCTAAAGAGTAAATAAACAAGTAGAATAGTACGTAAAATATTTGCACTGTATATTCATTATAAAAACTTTTCACAAAATGTTAACAGGCCAATTAACATTATATGCATAAATAGATAAATAAGCTAAATATGTCTGCTGGTATATACAAATTTAAAAAAAAAATTAAGCTCGCTATACATATAACATGACATTCAAAATGCTTGTCTTTCAGAACTGATAAAAAGTAATGTGATGCAACATCAAGCTCTTTTTGCGTGCAATCAAAATGTAAATTAACGCAGATATTTCGCCTAAATTTTACTTTAAATTATTTTATTTTTTTATAATGTTTTGTTTATCGTTGTCAGACATCTTCTTTTGCAATATTTACTAAACTTATTATATTTATTTCAAATGCAAAGCATTTCGTTTATGATTTTGTAATATTTATATACAGATCTTTCAAACAGTAAAATGTATTTTTTTCATATTATAATTTAGAATATTTATGAAACTCCGTAGGTTTCAGTGGGAAAGAGCTTCCAGTAAAAAAATATATGTTGTAAACAAGTTAATTTAAAATAAGGAAATATATATATATATATATATATATATATATATATATATATATATATATATATATATATATATATATATATATATAACAATTCTGTAATGACGGTTTTCAAAATTTTACTTAAGTTAGTCTGGGACACGAATATTTACATTTCTATTCATAAATATTTTTTTACTCAATTTCCTTAACATGTTTATCTATGTATGCATTCTTTTTTATAAATAAATTCTTTGTAAAATATTTTAAATTGAATTTTTTTAATTTAATTTTAGCCATGTTTAAAATCTGAGATGTTTTCTGAAAGAATAACTCTTTTTGCATATTTTCTTATTTTTAAATATATAGAAAAGAATAATTATTAATTTTACATCGGGATTTACAAAAATATTTAACAATTTCTAAAAGAATAAAGCATATTTATATTAGTACTTTTTATTACATAAGTCACATTTTCAAAATTTTCTCTCATACACAAAAACTCGAATAGAATTAAAAATATAAAACTGAAGAACATTGTACAAAGTTTCATAACGTTATCTTTTACAAAAATGTATATATACTACGGAATACAACGCCGTCTTTGCGGGTTAGAGACATATGTGAAAGCCATTTTTTTTAAATTAAAAATTCTAATAGATTTTTTTAACTTAATATTTTTTTTAGATTGGCCACTAACAACACCAAAACTCATTTTATATGAAAAATATCAATTATGTATTTGAATAAAGTGTTGAAATTTATTAAAAGAGATATTTTCGTATGAGCCGCATGCCAGGAATTAATAGTCAAAGAAATCGGCAAAGATTTCGATACTTACAGCAGCCTTTCTGATTCGAATAATTTCAGTGATTTAAGCATGTAGTTCGATTACATGTATCTTAAATTTGTGTTTTATTTATTTATTGATGAAGTTTTGAGTTCTTTATGGAATATTAACCGGAAACAAATGCTGGACTATTTATATTGTTTTAAGTGGCATATTTTGTAATCGATCTGCAATCGATAGAGATATATTTTTAAAAAAATTCATTCTTAAAAATTATTTTAAAAACCAAAAAAAAAAAAAAAAAAAAAAAAAAAAACAATAAATTGGGATACAGCTTTCAAACAAATTGCATGTGAAAGAATTTTCTTTTTCTTATTCGACGGTGTAAAATTTGAAAATGTGCGATATTTAAAAGTAAAAAAAATTTCAGTAAAAGGGAAATTTATTGGTCATATGTTGCCACCGTCAATATGACGTCAGCGGTACTCATGGACATATTTTTGCTTTATAATATATTTATAGATTTATATATGACAAATCTTGAAAACATACATTCTGATATAGATGCATCCTAGAAGAAAACGCTGCAACTACAGACAGTACTATATAAAAGCTACTTTTTAAATTTGTATAGTTATCGTATTTACGTGCTGTTTGTGTCATTTTATTTTTTTTTTAAATCTAGAGTATGCTCTAAACGAAAAAAGCAAAAATTTAATATTTATGTCCCGAATGCGATTATTTGTGTCCCAAACCACCTTAGAAATTGTAATCAAAATTATACATCTACATAGTAAAAAAAAGAGTGACTACAGAAATTTGCAGACAACGAAAAAATTAAATGAAACAAGTGCTTTTCAGCGAAATGAAATAAAAATATGTCTCACGTATATACTTAGTTAATGTTGTTTACATGTAGATTTATCAATATAAACCTTCTATGACAGAATACGTATGATCATACGGATTTAAAACATATTTAATTTTCTAGCATCCTGGTACCCGTTAGCGGATTATGCTGTCTAACAAAATATTAGTTAGTTTAAGTTGTAATTTTTAAGCGTATGAATATTTATTTACAAGGTAGAAAATACATCCCTCTGTTTTAATAAAATTCCACCCACGGCCTTAAAGGATTATTTTTCAGTTGTATCCATACATTGTGTATTTTCTCTGAGCTTAATCATGGAGTATGAAAATAAAGTGAAGGATTTGGCATGCGATTTAATAGCACATTGATGAAGAGATATGGTTGTTGTATAATTTTGCAAATTATGTAAAAAACTTCACTAGTCTTGAGTGCAGAAATTTTTCTTTCAAGTCACTTTAACAATTGAATATTGGTAACTTTGTGTCTGGATTCAGACGAATTAGTTTTTTCAGGGTTTTTTACTTTCTTTTTTACTTTTTTTTAGTTTTTATGCAAATGTAAAAGTAGTTGTCTCTGGCATATAAGTTTTCGGAGATTCGTGAAGGGCGTTGGTGATTAGATCCCACAGGCATCATTTAGGGATAGAAGGGTAAGGCAATTTCCCACCTCTGAGTTTCAGACTTTCTATTTACCATTATCTGTTTCTTCGTTTTTTTTTATCGTTAGTAGAATGTTTCCAATTGGTTTTACTTGCATATTAATAATTGCATTTAAATAAGTTATAGTCGTAAATATATTCATTCTATGTATGTCATTCAATAATGCATTCATTCAATAATGTATGCATGCAAAATTAATGCAAAAAAAATAGTTCACTTCAAGTGGGCGTAAAATGTTGATTTACTATGTCTAACGAAATAATCCCCCCCCCCCCCCACCCTCTAAGCAAAATCTTAATTAACGTTGCTCTTTGATATCGAACTGTAGTCATTCGTCCGTTACTTGATTCTACGATAGTACATTCTCAAATATGACTTTTAAGTAAAAACAAGGCTTTTTCGAGTAACAAATTGTGAGTTTATATATCCACAAGTGAGCTACTATAGCACTTCTATTGAGACTGTAGATATTGAGCCTATAGACACGTGTGTAAGAATATGTATTCAGCCCATTTTAAATACATGAATATAACTATTTGTGCAACTATTGACCTAAATGTTTTATGATTTAACAAAGCAATGCTGCAAACTTTACAGGATAATTAATTAAAGAGGGACAAATGAATTGCCAACTCTAGAGTCAATTAAAAGTATATGGTTCGACGCAAGCCCATGAAAGAGTGCTATATGCTCCATTTTGTTCATTTTCAAGCAATGCAATATACCTGATTTAAATACATTGGATTTTAAAAATAACAATTTAAATTTTAAAAGGATTATGCAATAAGTATGCAATAAGTAATATACAAAAAGTAATTTCCTACATTATAATTATTCAAATGTTCAAGTGCAAATTAAACTGAAAGTTGCATAAAACTAGCAAAAATTTTCAATGCACTTAAACAATTTCTCACAGCTTAGAAATTTTGTAACACATAATGCATTTCCCTTCAGAAAGCACTAGCAGCTACTATACATTTGCCAGATTTTCCGTTTTTGAAAACATCAAAAATATATTTCTAAAATTCTTTTATGCGAAGTTAACTTTTACTTTCATGTAAACAATATGGACATATATTTAATGGAGTCTGTTACTTACTTTATTTTAAATTGTAGCTAAAAATTTTCTGAATGTTTGTGTTTCATCTAATAGAATATAGATATTTCATTTTTAAAATAGAATAGAGTGGAGTTCTTATTTAAAAAACATTTCAAAGTTTTTAAGAGGAGATATATTTAACAATAAATATTTTGTAATGATGTAATCCTGCTTCAGTTTTCAAAATAAGCATTTTTAACCACAAGTGATTTTTTTTCTAAATATACATGTTTTGCGTCAAAAATGTAAGAGCGTATTGTTTGTTTATTTGTTTGTTTGTTTTTTTTTTCTGGTAAAATATATTGTTTCATATTTTTAGGAAGATAAATTTAGAATTTTCTTACCAATTTTTATATAAACTGTAAAAATTAAATTGTATTACAAGAGAGAAGAAAAATCAAAATGAAAAGAAATTGGACCCTCTCAAATATTTATTTTCTTTCTTTTTTTCTTTTTTTTTTAAATTCATATAAATAAAATAAAAGCACACACAAATAAACATGTGATTCCATTACCTAAAAGATGACTAAAACTTTAATTAGATTTTAAAACATTAAACTAAATCGAGCACTTTCGGCTGCGAACCCAGCCTTCATCAGGATTTATAATTAAAACTGGTGTTAAAACAAACGTCCAGACCACATTCTTGTAAACAGTATGTTTCTATTCAGAAACATACTGTTTACAAGAATGAGATCTGGACTTTTTTTTTAACACCAGTTTAATTATAAATCCTGATGAAGGCTGCGGAGTACAGAAACATACTGTTTACAATAATGTGATCTGGACGTTTGTTTTAACACCAGTTTTAATTATAAATTCTGATGAAGGCTGGGTTTGCAGCCGAAAGTGCTCGATTTAGTTTAATGTTTTAAAATCTAATTAAAGTTTTAGTCATCTTTTAAGTAATGGAATCACATGTTTATTTGTGTGTACTTTTATTTTAATTTGACAAAGATTAATTTAAGCATTCCAACTTGTTATATATGTAAATATAAATAGTTAAGCGCAGATTGTATATAATTTAAAATCTAATTTATCATTTCTGCATATATCTCAATAATAATTTAAAAAATTTAATATTAAGGATTAATATTAAACTCTAAGAAAACAATTATTACCAAAAAAAAATTTATTCATCAAAAAAATGTATCTTTAATGTGATACAAACTACATAGAAAATCCTGAAATGTGAAAGTTTTATAATAAATACGCATTTTTTTAAATAATTATATACAAAAAAGTCAAATTATTCAGTATATTGGGTTGTTACATAAGAAAAAATGCAGCTCTGCTTAACTATGCCGATATCTCAATTAATTAATAGTGGGGAAGTATGCCAATATCTTTTTTTAGATATATACACTATATAATGATGCTAGTATAAATAGCTGGAGGTAATAATATTTTTTTGTGACATGAAAGTTTTCCTTATTTTTATTTGCACTTACAATTTTACGCTTTATTTTAATTTGAGAATTTTTTATAATAACTAACTGGAAAAAATGGAAGATGAAAATGTTTCAACACTTTTTATATGTATAAAGAAAAATATGCTGACACAATTCTGGCAAGCTATTTCTGGTTATTTACCGTTGGATATGTATTTCACATAATAAACATATGCAAGCCAAAAATGATTTTTTTACAACAATAATAAAATTTAAATCGTAAAATTATGATTTTTTTTATTCATCTAAGATTACGTTACGCATAATAAAAGCTTGGAAAAAGTTCTTGTATTTTCTTTTTCAACATATACAAAAACAAAAATGAATTATTTCAATATCATCTTTTCGCGAAATGTTTCTGAATGAAGTATACAGAGAATTAATAATCATTTTTCAATATTTAATTTTATTAAACATATACAAAATTTTTAGAATACTGCTTCTTTAAAGCACTTTAAAATTGCTTTAAAACCTTTCATATTTATAACTTAAGATACGTATTTTAGAACAGCGATCACAAATCTTTATAACCTCACGGACCACTAAATTAATAATTTTAGATCCCGCAGCCTAATATTATCATTTTTTTTAATTATATCCATACAATAATAAATATATTTATAATAATAATACACTTATAATAATAATAATAAATATATTTATACAATAATAATCAAAGCTTCCATTTTCTTATTATGAAATCTACCTATTTAATATACCGAAATTATAAATACTTATTTTATTTTAGGAAGTTCAAAAATACTTATCGTATATTCTTAATCATTACAAAAATCTTTAAAAGTTGTTTAATTGTACGAAATTATTAAAATTAGTTTAATTATATCAAAATAATGGTAGTTTTTTTAAGTATCAAACAGTTTTAGTATCATATTTGTTCCTGATTGTTTGAAAACGTTAATGTATTTTAACTACAATTACGTTACTGCAAGAAGAAGACCATTTTTATTTCAACCAAATTCTGGCCTGGGTTTTATTTGCTGTAAAAGATTATAATGTCTTTTCGCACAAATAGGTTGTTGAAAACTGAATCAAATTCCATTCTTTCTACTCTCAGCAAAGTGAATCCACATTGTTGTTGTAGAAACAAACAAGTTGGAAACTCTACGTTAAACGTGACAAATGAGGTGCGTTCGTTTTATAACTAGTTTCACAATGTAAAAAAAAAAAATCATCCTTATTATTTCAGTGAAATAAATTATATCGTGCTATGAGCAAAATGAGCATGCCCTTTATTTTCTTATTACGTTTGCCGCGTTTACAAATGCGATTTTTTTTTCTACACCAGACAGCGCTGCAAAATTCCCCATGGAGATCTTGCTTTGTGAATGATTACCTCCATGGTTTAAAATTTTTATGACTCATAATGAACGAATCTTCTGTGTTTATTTACTCAAATTGATTGAGATATTCGGCTGTTAACCTAATTTCCAATGACGTTATCTCAGAATCTATACATTTTTTAATGTAAACAAAACAAACAATTTTTTTGAACAGTCTTTCTAAAAATGTAGCTGTTATGCAATTTTATTCGAAAAAATAATTTTTTATAAAAATGGCCGTCTGGCATATGAAAAGAGACGTGGTTTACCCATATTAGTTTTCTTCAGGCACACGATTTGTGCTTTTATTATATAGATTACCTACGATCGGATTTAATAGAATAAAGAAAGCTTTTATTAATATCTTTTTAAGTTTTGATTAGATTTTCATAAAATTTGAAATGACTCGACGAATTACTGCAACGATAATATACATTAAATTTCAAACCATTCGTTTGGGTAGTTTTTGCGCTGTTATATGCAGACGGATGGAGAGACAGTACAGAGAACGACTATAAGTGCTACGTATTTACAAAATTGCGAACACACCTACAAAGGAAAATTACCTGTTCCGGAAATAAATAACTAATAACATATGTTAACCTAATTATCAACATCCGCTGTAAATTAAAATTTGAAAACTATACATTTAACATATCATAAATGTAAGAATTTCTTAGAATGTATATCTTTCTTTTGTTTTATTATCATTAAAACATAAACAAATGTAAGTCATGTTCAGCGTTTTCTGCAGGCAACCAAAAATTTCTGGCGGACCACCGGTTGGCGACCACTGATGTAAAAAGTAGTTTTATTTTTTCAACGGCAAATATTTTGTTTCTTGTTCTGTTAAATTGTTTTGTACGTAAAATCATCCATTTCTATTGTGTGACAGGTAAGGGGGATAGGAAGGGCTGAGGAGTTATTCCGCATGCTCTATGTAATCATCTCAAAGAGCTCTTTACATATCTCACTTAGATTACATGAACTAGACTGTACATGTGCTCATGGGTCTTACTCTCAAAATTAGCAATCAACTAATGTGGGGAAATTATTTTGTAGTAAAATTTAATTGAAGTAAGATCAGGTTTTGTTCAAAAATAATATTATTATTATTAGAACCATGTTTTAAATACCAAAGAAAATCGCATAACTGCAGAGCGGCATCATTGCATTAATCAGCTATGTACGTTAGTGTATTAAATAAGAAGTAATACGCTGCCATGCGTGCGCAGCTACTCATCATATGGTTCATCGTGAAAATCATAGAACTAATATTTCGCAATCTGGTCTACAGTCATAGTGGACGACAAAAATGAGGGATTCTGGCAAAAATGTGTTTAAAGCTGTATTAAAGTTAAAAGAATAGAGTTAATCGTGAACGGAAAACCATGCTCGATTAATTCCATTAATTCATTGTGGATCCGATTAGAAATCTTTCACAAGACATAGGACAGTAGTGCCCCTGATGAGTGATCAAAGTTGATATTAAAGCAGTTTAGATTTTCAAAAAAGCATCCTTGAGCATAAAATTAGGTACAATCCCATCCAATAGATGCCGAGATATAGATATCATGAAAATCCTGAAAACAAAGCATAACGGCGCCCTCTGTAAGTCGATGTACACCAAAATGGCACCAGTACTACTTTATGTCAAGATTTAACTGAATATGAAGTTTGAAATTCCATACATTAGTTTTTAAGATATAGCCATCGCGGAAATCGTGAAAAACACAGCATAGCAGAGCCACCTGTTGAGAGATATACACCAAGATGTACTCAACACCTATTTATGTCCAGGTCTAATAGAATATGTAGTTGGATGAAATTTCGAGCATGAGTTCTTAAGATAGAGCAGCCACAATAATTGTGTCTCACATAGACTAATATACAGACAGACAGACATTTTCCCAAAATAATCAAATCGTGTTCAGATATTCCGAAACGTGTAAATCTATCAAAAAGGGAAATTAGAATTTTCCACGATTCTAATACTTTCTTCTTATGTATATAGAAGAAGTAAAAAAGAGAGTTATCAATAGCCATAAAGAATCGACCCAGTCACGCACAATTCAAAATATCCTTTTTCATTTTCTCGAGTCTTCTTATGTAAGAAAAAATTATTATGCCGTCGGCTGTCGTTACAGTTTATTTCAACAAAAGAGATAATGCTTACAGAGGAATTTCACATTCTGCGAAAGCACAGAATTTTGAAATATGAGACATTATTCACATTTTAGAACTTTCTTTTAACGTGAAAACTACTACGCTTTAAAATTTTATTCTAATAGAGCATGTCTCTTTATTCAGTATAAGAAAGAAATGATCAAAATTGTGGACTACGTTCACTTTCAAATATTGTTTTTTATCTTTATACATTCTTTTTTATATTAAATATACTTCTGTTCCGACAATCTGTGAATTTTCATAATATTATTTTACATGTATGGCATTATGTATAATTTCTATATTTTAATATAAATACGCTTGAGAAGGTTTGTTTGTTTTCTGCTCTAACATTATGTATACAAATTAGTTAAAAATATCCTTTTCAACTAAAATTTAAAAAAAAAAACTAAGAGTCACGATTGCTAAGTTAGGTTTCACTAACACTGATAATAATGAAAACAACGTTGATAATGATGGTGATTCAATAACATTAATAAATAAACGGTATCACAATATGTTCTTTTCTTTAAAAAATGTTTGATGAAAAATTGTAACGGACGAGAATCGCTTGTTTTGTGTTCGGCAACGAATAGAATATATAACATTTAAAAAGAAAAATTAGGACTCAATGTTGCTCAGTTGGGTTTGATGGGTATAACCAACGCCCCCTAGATAAGAAAGCCGTGACACGCGTCACGAAAACGTCATACCAAGCAGGCAAAACAAAGAAAAAAATTCGAACAACTTGCATGTTTCGATTTCATTGGCTCATAGAATTAATAATTATAGTTTACGACTAATAGTTAATAATTCCACGAGCCATCGAAATCGAAACATGCGAGTTGTTCGAATTTTTTTCTTTGTTTTGCCTGATTGGTATGACGTTTTCGAGACGAGTGTCAAGGTTTTCTGATCTAGGGGGCGTTGGTATAACGCTTGAGATGTCTCTGCTGTGTCCAGTGATGCTTCTTAGCAATGGGTTGAGAGCGGCGTTATCTGACTTGCGTTGCCATTGAGCAAATTTAAAACGTATCCTATATTAAAATCAAAAATCAAAGTATTTAAATAAAAACTGCTTTTATATGGATTTCCTTTCGCGCATTAGGCTTGATATTTAAAAAAAAAACACTTGGGCATAGAACGCCCCACAACGACCGCATTCAACTGCGCTGGTCTCAAGCAACAAGTACTTCGTTATCGACACGCTGCGCTGATAGCAAAGAGGTTAAAGAATATTTCACATTTCGGTTAAATAGATGCATATTTACACTACTCAGAACAATGCCGAAACAAAAAACCTCATTTTTAAAATCATTTTTTTGCAAATGTCTGATCAGATGAGACACTGTCCTCAAAAATGATTTAAAATGTCTATATATGAATGTAACAAATTTCTCACATGCTTAAGATTTGATTTTATATAAAATTTCACAAGATATTACATATCTTTATATTAATCACATCGGTTCAATATAACATATAAGTGAATTATCATTAACAAGTTTTAAGAAAAAAAAAATATACCCGACTTCAAAGGATTGTTTTTTACCTCATTGCACCGATATTTAGTTATTTCACGCCAGTTGCCGTATTTTAGGGAGAGTGCTTTAGTGTAACGGAGTGTTTTGTGGCAACTATTTAAAATAAAACCTCACTCACTTAAAATCGCATTGCTTTCTAAATCGCTTTCTTTGTTGCGCAGTAAATGATCATATATTAAAATTTTTAATGTGTTCCTGTAGAAAAAAACTATACATGATGCAACACTATTTTAAAAACACAAAGTAGTTTTGAGTATCTTAATAACATATTCAAATTTAGTGACGACTGGCCAGTTTTTCCGAAAGTCATAGTTAAAGTAAAGCTAGTCGTTGGGGGGCCACCGTAATACTTACCCATCATGGATATGCATAATATAAAATATGAAAATAAAACATGTGTAAACTATTTATAAAATGCATTGCAATTCGAATAAAATCGTGGCTTGATGACGTCATAAACGTTAAATGCTCTATTACACCAAAATTGATAAGCATATTAACTAACGGTTTACTACGTCGGATTAAGCGTCTCATTTCGAATTAAAATATATCTTTGAATTGAAATTTGAATGAAATACAGGGTCAGGAAAAATCGAAGAGTGTGTAAAATATGATTACAAATATCTCGGCAATTAATTATCCAATCGACTTCATTCTTTATGCAAAATTTATGTTTTTTTATTTCTTTTATATTCCCTCTTTAAAATAAACAATTTCGAAAATTTTTATATACCTTTTATCAGAGCGAATATTTTGAGAGTCCGAAAAAAATAGTTCCGGATAATCGAAGTTACTGATATTCAATAAGCTTCTTCCCATTATTACATACTAAGTACACACCAAATTTCAAGTATCTATTTCAATTTGTTCGGGAGATAGAGCGTTTACAGACACACAGACAGACAGACGGACGGCAAAAAAAAATTGTCTAAAAATATGTTTTTCGGAATCTCCAGTGTCTGAAACGTGTAAATCCGTCAATTTTTTTTTTTTCTATTTTCAAAATGATTACCCTATATTACGTATGAGGAGTAAGTAAAAAGAGACAAGAAAGCAGACGGAAAAACAATAATTCTACTTTTGGATCCTAATGAAAGGACGACCACCAAAATAAGCCTTTTCTAACAACAAAAAAAGAAAGATAAGAAAAGAAACAAGAACTATGAAAATCGAAGCGCCCGTTCAAAAATTATGCTTGAACATACATTCTAAAAACAATGATATTCAAACTAATTGTAAAAACTTCTCGATCGGAAGTTGGCTAAACAGATTTAAATCACGTAAAACAATAAAATTTATGATGCAATAACAAACCCTGAAATTTTATAAATGATTTATTGCAATGCTTGTATGGATCTTCTTATGATGACTAGAAAACTACGACCAAATTTTAGAAACAAATCTATGCAGAGAAAGCTCAGAAAAAGAACTTAAAAGAAAAAGAAAATCGATACCTATAGTACATTACTGAAAGACGAAATGTTGAAGATAAGAATAATACAAAATTCTTATTTACACGTTATGCAGCATATTCTGTTAGATTCGAAATGGAATGAAGTTTTCTAAAAGAAACGCTTAAGTTCGGAGTTAAATATTTCGGAGTTAAAAAAATTTTTCTTTAAAACATTGAATTCTACCGTACAAAAGAGAATTCAAAAGTTAATTAGTTTAATTTAAAGAGAAAGAGGTTTAAAAATGTTTTCGTGGCTAGTAATTTACGAAAATTCCCTTTACCTTTAGTTAATTAATTATCTGAATGCAGTTTCGATCACAAAAGAGATGAAGAGACTGAGTTAATAGATCTCTAGTTCGACTCAGCGTTTTCGATTAAAGCAGAAAAATAATTAGATATAACAAGGAAATTTCAAAGCACATTCATTAAGTCGTGATGATGTGAGTTCCTGAGAAAGAAATAGCTGTTTAGTTCGAACTAACGTGCTCCACAACAATCATCCCTAATCTAGATGCAATATCCTTATATTTAAAAATATGGTCATTTATTTTGAAATTATACAGGATGACACAAAATTACACGTACAAATTTTAAAGGTTGATAAAGCACACTAAAGCAAACAATTTTTGTATAGGAAACTAGCGTCATAATTCATTTATTCAGTCAAAAATAAAGGGTGTATCATTCCAATCTGAATTCGGATTTTTGTTCATAATGAAGATATTTTAACAAAATTTGTAAGGAAATTACCTTTTTTTGCGTAAAATGTAACGATATCACAAGACGTGGTAGAAGCGGCCCTACATCCAAATAGCACTGAACTAGACGTTCTGTATTTCCAGATGTAACTGACAGTACATATGTTTTCACTTACCGAATTATTGTACAACTCCGTCACTTTTAATTATTTCACTGCATTTCACACAAAACAAGGTAAGTTGGTTTAAAATTGCTTTCAAATTTCTATTACTTACCCATCATACGCAGTATAGGGTAAATATTGTGATCATTTTAAAAATCGAAAAAAAAATTGCCGTCCGTCTGTCTGTGTGTCTGTGAACGTTCTATCTCTCGAACAAATTGAGATAGAGACGTGAAATTGGGTGTGTACTTAGTATGTAATAATTAGAAGAAGCTTATTGAATTTCAGTAACCTCGATTATCCGGAACTATTTTTTTCGGATTCTCGAAATATTCGTTCTGATAAAAGGTATATAAAAATTTTCGAAATTGTTTATTTTAACACTAGAACGGCCGGAAATTTTACTCAAGTGTTATAAAACTATTTCACACCAGAATTTTTATTTCAAACTATTTAATTAATTCATTTAATATTTTTCTATGAGGTATATATGTATACTTATTTTTAAAAGAGATTCTGGTTCGAATCGGAATAAATTCATTTGGCAACGGTCAAAATGACCGCTCATGACCGTTCTAGTGTTAAGAAGTGAATATCACAGACAATAAAAAATATAAATTTTGCATAAAGAATGAAGTCGATCGGATAATTACTTGCCGAGATATTTGTAATCCTATTTCCACACTCTTCGATTTTTCACGACCCTGTATTTCATTCAAATTTCAATTCAAGAATATATTTTAATTGGAAATGAGACGCTTAATTTGATTCAGTAAACTCTGGTTTGATATGACTATCATTTTTTAAGTTATAAGGATGTTTCTTTTACGCAATTCGGTAATAGAGCATTTAAAGTTTATGACGTCATCAAGCCACGATTTTATTCGAATTGCAATGCATTTTATAAATAGTTTACACATGTTTTATTTTCATATTTTATATTATGCATATCCATGATGGGTAAGTATTACGGTGGCCTCCGACTAGTTTTTCTTTATCCTTAACTGCTGTTAGCGGAATCCTAGACCGCTTCTTTTTTCAGTTTTCACATTTTAGCTTGAATTTTTCAGTTTAACTATATATATTAGTGTAATTTTGTTTTGTTTGGAGCCCTAGTAGTATCACTAGAAACTTCTCAATGGATATTTTTTAATTATGATAGTACATAAAGTTTAATACGAAAACAGTATCTTATGAGTTAATCGAGACTTTTATTCATATTTCGATCAAGCAGTTTCAGTGCCTGCTCACAGTAGTTTTGCGACAATTTATGTCACAGCAGTTAAGTGTTAAAATTACGAGCAACCGTTACATTCGGACCACCGGAATGAAGTACCCTGTATTTTTGAGTGAATGAATGGATTACCCTACAAAATGTTTATCCAAATATTTACCTCAATATAATGTTTTATCCGTTCAAAAAGCATCTTAACCTAGAAAAAGATTCAACAAAATGGCGTTTTTAATTCCCAAGAATACACATTCTAGTCAGCTAAATCCATCTTTTGTGCTACCGAGTTTTTCTATAGTTTTCTTTATGTTGTACAATTCTATATATTACCTTAAAGAATATTTTTATGTGAATTTGAATCAGTTTTTCTTCGACAAATATAAATAATACACATTGTCGAAATAAATCTACAAACAGATACAACGTCAACTATTAAAAACAAACAAAGATAAGATTAGATAAGATTATTTTTTCTTTTCTTTTACGAAATTTTTCCGTATTGTTCAAATTTACTCGTGTTGGATGCATTAAATTGCATTTTATCTAGTATTCTCATAAACATTCTGTTTCATTTTTTAATGGCAAGATTTGTTTTCTAAGAAAACTGATTTACTTATTATATTGATTTCATCAAAAATCATTCATCCTTTTTATTATTATTTTAAATTCACATTTGTGAAATTTAGAAAATTTTCAACTTAAAAAGAATTGAATTAGTTAAATAATTTACTGGTATGGTACAAGTATGGTATTTTCTTGAGTATATAATATTTAAAACAATAGGATTTTTTTTTATTAAATATTCTTTTTTATTTAAAGTAAATACTTCTAGTATTTTAATTATTTCTTTTTACAGAAACTAAATTTGCATTTTTTATTCATAAATAAACACTTTAACTTAGCAAGCGACTTAAAATTTTACAAAAGCACTCATTCTTTAAAAATAAAAAAATTCTGGAACAAGTTCAAGATGTATTCATATTAAGCATAAATCATTTATTTAATCAGAATCAAATAACTGAAGGACTCTCAAAAATTTATTAGCTGTGTAAGTAAATAAATTAACTATTTAAAATGAATAAAATAAAAAATATATCGTTTTTGCTGCTTTTTGCTATTTTCTTGTATGCAGGAAATTAATTTAATTCTCTTTTTTAATACAATTTTTAATGTTGTTTCATTTCTTATACAGCTCTTATCTAATTAAGCAAGACAAATGTCATACTTTTTATTATATTTATGAAGCAAACACTATAGTTGCTTTAATTAGAGTAACCTGCTAGCTAAACAAATTATATATTCTTACAGTAATAATAAAAAAGAATCATAAAAATCTGAAATTTGGAAGCATTTTAGAAACATATGTCGTAAACGAAATATTTACTGAAAGACCAAAATTCTAGGTCATTTCATTTACATACATTTATCTATACAATATATTAAAATTTTATGAAATTTATTTACACCGTAGCTCACCAGTACTCAGCTCTGTTACTTCTTTGATTTTAGTTAATAACTAAATATTGGTCGGAATTTACCGGAGCTCATAAACACTATGCTCCGGAGCCCAACGAAACAGCTCTCTGTGTTGCGTTTTGCTAGTTGATACAAAAAAATCCTTGTCGAGTAGGATTTACTGAAAATTTCCCACGCCTGATTTTAATATTTTTGCTCTGTTTATTTATTAGATTTTATTATATATAAATGCTTAATGGTATAGCCAAAATACCGTATTTACTCGTGTATAACGCTCACTTTTTTTTCAAAAATTCAGGACAAAAACCTTAGGTGCGCGTTATACAATGAATATTTTTTTACTGCTGGTTGTAATCACACGATATACATATGAATCAAGAAATGTATCCAAAGAAGAAATTAAAACTGGAAAAATCTTACTTAATAGAAGTATTCCTGCATTTTTATTTCACTCCTTGCACTTTTTAATACAACAGCGCTAGAAACATTATTTAAACGCTAATTGGCAATTCTCAATGAGTTCCAAGCTTCACATATCCACACACACACAGTTGGGAGTGATGCACGCTTCATTCTCCCACTTGGAGTGAAGTGTGATCTGTTGTTCATCCACCGACTGTGGGCATGCCGAAATGCAACCTAAAATAGTCGGTTGATCGCAACATTTAAGTGCTGCAGCACTTTCGTTATCCAGCTAGTATCACAACCAAATCACAGTGGACGGAGGGGGAGGAATACACTAATGTTGTTATTACTGCAGAACATTATAGCTCCGGTACTTTTTTTGCTAGAAAATCCCTGAATGCATAGTTAAGTGCTATAACTTTATGTTACCGTAAAAACATACGAATCTTCTTTTGCCTCTCCTCGTGAAATGTAGTATTTTTGAATTGTGTCACTTTTCTAGCGAGTACGCTATACGTAGTTGATATCTATCAAATTATCAACTGTACTGCAAAGATAACGTCTAAGTTATATTTTGGTGCAAACAATGCCGTATTTTAAAAGTTCCATCCCATAATTAAAAAATTATGGATTGGGCTCAAGTATTCATTTTCAAATAAACTCAACAATTACTATTATTAATAATTATTTTAGATTCATGAGAAAAATTAATCGTTCAAACTAATTATTATTGACATTTTCACAAAATCAATATTTCAATAATCTTAGAAGATTTAAGATACTTGATTTTAGAGACTTGAGATTATCAAATTTATGAGTAAAGAGAAGTTCGGGATGAGAAATGTCCCCTGGTATGTTTTTTAAAAGATTTACAGATGAACAGTTCTGGAATATCAGAATGTGTAATGATGTTTCGCATTACATCTTGAAAAAGTTAAATCGTCTGAAACTACTTAGCAATACTAATATAAAAGAAATTAAATTGCAAGTTGAGAGTTTCGAATATTAAATAAAATGAATTTTTAAAAATGCAACTTTTGTAGCTGACTTTGAAGATTTCCATGTTAAAAATTTAATGTATGTTTATAGTACTTCTTTATGAACATAAATTTGTTTTAAGAGATCAATTGTCAAACACTACTTAGGAAATAATATTCATTGAAACAACTTATGTGATCTAAAATAATATTCTTATTTGAAAGGAGAGAGCTTGAGCCTAATTACTTTAAATTTGAAACTATTCAAGCATAATAACTTTAAAATAATTTCGTATATTCCGATGTAAAACAATTTAAATTCTATGCCCAAACAACATAATGTTAAAACAATTTTCTTGTTTAATTTACGTTTAAAATATTTTAACTCCAAAACAATTAATTTTTTACCCTTAAAAATAATTTATAACAGTTACACAGACAGACCTGAGTTAAAAGTGTCCAAATCACAAAATACTAATACAAAATTGAAAACAAAACAATTCGAACATAAGAACATCGTGGAATTTAAAAAAAGATTGATGCACGAAGTTTAATATGAAATTAATTTAATATGTAATATATGAATACATTGATAGTTGGATATTAGTGAAATAATTTTGTGTTTTATTTTATTTGTTCAATGTTTTATTTTTGCATTTAATTAACCGTTTCTTTAAGATTTTTTTTTTTTTTTTTTTTTTTTTTTACTTCAGCTTGACTCTTTCATTTCGAAAAATTTATCCTGATTTGTAGAATTATTTGCCAATTTGTACACTTCTGTTCTAATTGGGGATTAATAATATAATTAAACAACAACATTAATTCTGATAACAGAATCAGCGATTATCATATACGACAGAACGAGTTTTCGTGAACGTAGTACCATTAATTACTTAATTGAGCTAAATCTGATAACAGCTACAAACATGCACATATTTGTATAATTCAGTACTAAAGGGATATAGCTGAAATTCTAATTGCATTCTGCTGTTAACACTTAAATTAATTGATTTCATTATCATCTTATATTATTTATCTTACATATATAGGATAGGAAATAAAATAACCTTTCTTTCAGAGCATATATAATGTGAAGTATGGTGGTTTTATTGGACTATAGGTACCCTAAAAATAAGATACAAAATGCTGAAAAGCTACATTTTGTGCTAAATTCTTTTATTTTTCTTCAATTTCAAAATTTTTACATCAAAAACAGTTACTTTGAATGAATTATAATCTCTACATGCAATTTTGTATGCTGTTCAGCACATTCAGATTCATAAGTCAAAACTAAATATTATTACACATAAAGAAATTTGGCAGGGTGGCTGATGAGACATGGGAAAAAGAAAATCGTCCAAAAACTGTTTTAGTTCTAAAAGTTACCGATAACTTAAATATGGCCCTTTTGACTCTCGAGTTGCCTAAAATTAGCATAAATTCCATGTAACAGCTTTCAATGGAAACGTGCAACAACAATGTCTACAAAGTTGCCAATAATCCGTGCTATAAATAAAGGGGAGTAAATCATACAGAAAATTAAATTATCATATTCTAAAAAAAAAGAAAAAAAAGAAAAGAAAAAAAACCGTGAAATGACAAGTATTTTTCCGTTGATTATGTTGAATAAAAACACGAAAATTTCATCCTTGATTTGCACATTTTTTCTTTAAAACACAGAAAATCCACCAATCAAGGAAAAAATTACCTGAAACCCTGTAATCAAAAGCTGCATTTTCATCAAATCACCGGGATGTTCTGGCATCATTGCTGCCTAGCACTTTTTCGTATTAGAATCAGAATTTTTACGTATGTCCGTATTTCCTCAAAACACGAAAAATTCTCGAACGTAAGCTCAAAATTTCCCAACATTCTATAGTCAAAAGATGAAATTCTCTTCAAATAACACAAAAATCTCTTCTAATCACACTTGTGTTCCGACAACTTGATGTCTGTACTTTTACGTTTTTTTGACGAAATTATTTTGAGAGTGTAGTCAACATGCTTGTAAGTATGAGTTATGTTACTTAAATGGCCTTTACTTGAGAAATTACTTTAGCTTCACTTTTGAAACTAAGAAGTCGCCCTCAGACAGTTTAAAACTCGATGCAGCCTGCACAAATGTCCACTACTGGTATCCGATGCTCATTAAAAACGATGATTCAAAAATTTGAAGAAACAGAATTTTTTGTCGTTCGGCCTGGTATAAAATGGAATCTATCATTGGAAATTTTACAATAGCATATATGGACTATAGACTACAAATGCGTTATTTCACGGCACAAATGAGAACGTTTCTGGTAATACTGTTAAAACAAATTCTCTGAAATAACAGAGACAAATATTCTGGTCTTTTGTAAATTTAGAGGGCCTTAAACCCGAGATTCCATTAAAAATAACATAGAAACAATGTTGTGAATTTACAGCAGACTATATATGGTACTTCTCCACTATCCCGTCGCCCACTTTTCATAACAAAAAACTATCGCCAAACTATAGGATTTAAGGCCAAAAATGAATTATCGTGATGTGACATTCCCTTAACGTTAGAAGCGTTACATGTGTTTGTAATGTCAGCAAGTGGTTTTTAATTCCACATTTACTTGTACTTTTCATTATGTTTTACTGATTTATTAGTTTTTTCGTTAATTAAAATAACAATTGCATCCTTAAACGGCTGTCCCATGATATTAAAAGAGAAAAAGGGTTGAAAAACTGTTGCAATGCATAGTTACGTACAATAGATCAGTTTCAATTAACGTCACAAACATTTATTCACCAGCCGAGAGGGATAAGTAAGAAAAGAAATGTAAATAAATAAATATCCAATGTTTTTTTTTTGTTTTTTTCATTAATATATTCTAAATTTTATTGTTTAAGCTTACTAAGTTGACACATCTGTGAGTGGGGCTTTTCCGAATTTTTTGTATTTATTTATTTATGTATTTTATATTCCAATGGCAACATTCTTACATTTGCTTATTTGGCGTTACAGTTTAGCTATAGTTTTTTGTTATGAAAAGTGGTCGACGGAATAATGGAGAAGTACCCTATATATTTGCATGCATAAAAACAAAAGATGATGAGATGCATGTGATAGGATAATTTTGTTCTTAACACTGTGAGCAAACATTAATATTGCATGTGGGTGTATCATACAGACCGGCGCACGAGAATGTTTTTGAAAATATTCGAAAAAATTCATTATTACAAAATCTCATAAATAATCATAAGTTAAACCGCAGCAATAAATTGGAATGATATATATTTCACCTCTGGTCTTCCTCTGTACAAAATTTGCGATATATTGTTTTCTTCCACCGAACTATAAAAAGTGTGCGAACAAATAATCGCGAATCCCGAGGGAATGCCTTTCACCAAGAATTTGTGTAAATTTATCGAGAATCTCAGTTTCTTTTGTATATTTCTACACAACTTTTTAATTGTGCAGCATCAGTGCCTATTGAGTCGTGCGACGATTGAAATGAGTTATTATACGGTTTAGAAAATTTGTAGAAAGTTATCGATTTTATCCATATCTCATATTTATGAGCAAAAACGTATCGATTACGATAGGCAATTGTAGTTTATTGCTAACTTCCAGTCGATAAAGCTTTGCCTCAGAAAATTGTTTCAGAAAAGAGATTTCATTTTCATATGAATGCGCTTATACCCAAAAATCAAACTTTCAAATATAAAGTGACGTTCCACTTCAAGATCACTATTTTTATTAATTTTTCTCTCTGTTCTATCTCTTTTCTAAACATTAATAAACGTCATATTTCTCCTTTTCCTACCTTTTCAAAGTAAATTGCTTTTTTCTAAGGCCTTTGTGATGTTCCGATTCTTATGATAGAGCTACAGGTGACTTTGAATAATATCAGTTTATTTATTGTTATTTAGCACAGAAATTATTATGTGTAAAAGTGTGTTAGACAGATAGAGTGTATGACTATGTGCAATTCAAAAATATTGTGTTATTGGGTAAAAAACCCCAATAGTCAGAATTGCAAGAACCCAATATAAATGGCCGATTACTGGCTGTATAAAAATATCCAGTATTATTTGCTAATAGCTGACGAATTATAATAATAAACTGCACATTAGACAATTATATTTCTTTTTTAATCAAAAATAAACTATTTATAAAGCATTTTATACCATTAAGGCTGACGCCTGGGGGGAGGGGGGATGAGAGGACTTTAAACTAAGAGCATTTATATTATCTGCCTTGATAATCTTATTTATCTATCTTGATAAATCAAAATAATTTTCCTTAATTTTAAACAATAATCAATTCTTTCTATTCTAAAATATATGCACTACTATTCTATTCTAAAATATATGTCGTTATTTTCTAACGACAAGCATGATACGAAAAAATAATATATTAAATTTATATATTTTAGTCGCTATTACGTCGCTGTTATTACCACGACATAAAGATAAAGGGCAAAAGTCATTGACTGAAATGAAATAATTTTGCACGAAACATTATCTTTAGCATGTAATATCATTATTATACTTATCATCGGAACAATACCATCTTTTCATTTTTGCTTTTATTGTCATTTTTATATTAAAAATACGAGAATTTTATCTGCATACATTTATCTTTACATATAATAAAGTCAGCTTGAATTATGAAAGCTTAATATCTACAGAAAGTGCTTGTTTAATTTTAAAAAGTAAAAAATGCAACAGTGAAAAACACCATTTTTTGACATTCCGGAGATTTACGAAATTGATGTTTAGAAGCATAATTCACATTTAAAATATTTTGAATATGATCACAATTCACATTTTATAAATTTTGTATGCTTTTAATTTTCAAACATCTGTCAATATTTAATAATATCTTATTATTAATTCCACGAACGCTATGAGGTTTTGTGTTAAACCTTCAAAATCACCAAAATAAAAATAAAAATAAAATATCATCCAATAACTTTAAAATACTATACTTATTTTCATCGAAAAATATTGTGATGATTATCATTGTACGATACCTTACATTTATGGTTTAGAAAAATTAAATGCTTAGAAACTTTTCAATATGGTTACAATTTACATTTTATACTTTTTATCTTTTTAATTTGTATTATATTCTATCAATTTTTAATTTTTAATATTTTATTATCAATTGTACGAATGTTGTGAGCACTTGTGTTAAACCTTCAAAATTGCCAAAAAAGTATAATTAGCATTAACTTCCAAATATGATTGTTATTTTCATCTACGTGTATTCTGATTATTTTCCTGGTACGAGCATTGTGATTTAAAAAAAAATTAAATGTTCAGATAATTTTTAGCTCACAGGCTATCAAAAACTGAGAGCTAATGTGTCCGCTGGTTCTGTAGGTACGTACGGGATGTACGGATGTACGTATGTATGTATGTACGTAACGCGATAACGCTTGATAGAAATAACCGTTTTGCTTCAAATTTTGTTTATAAGTTCCTTGTGATAAGGCGCTTCCCTGATTAGTTTTGGGGGTTCATTGGTTAAGTATAAAGGGGGGAACGGGGCCTAATCCCTCTTAATTTAGATAAATGGGTGTTTCCTGTAGAATTATCCGATTTTCTTCAAATTTTGTATAAGGTTCATTGTGATAAGGCGCTTGCCTGATTACTTTTGGGGGTTCATTGGTTAAATATAAAGGGAGAAAGGGGAGATAATCCCCCCCTACTTTAAATAAATGGGTTTTTCATGCAGAATTATCCGATTTTTTTCAATTTTTGTATATAAGTTCATTGTGATAAGGTGCTTCCCTGATTAGTTTTGCGGGTTCATTGGTTAAGTAAAAAGGCGAAACGGGGGCTTATCCCCCCTTAATTTAGATAAATGGGATTTTCATGCAGAATTATCCGATTTTCTTCAAATTTTGTATATATATTCATTGTAATAAGGCACTTCCCTGATTAGTTCATTGGTTAATTATTAAGAAGAATGAGGGGATATTCCCCCTTAATATATTGTTGATTTCTTTATTTTTCAAGGGGCTTTATTTCAAATTCTTTGAAAAAATAGTATAATATACAATTAGTGTGAATAGCCTGTGAGCTCAATGCCCTCAGTTTAACTGGACAGTTTTCTTTTTATTAATATGGTTATAACTAATATTTTATGTATTTTGTGTGCCTTTAATTTTAAAGTTTCTATAATTTTTGAATCATTATTATTTTATTATTAATTCCTCGAATTTTGTGAGCTTTTGTGTTAAGCATTCAGAATCGTCAAAAAATAAATAATAAATAATATAATATTAGCTATAAATATTAGCTAATGAAGTTATTAATATTATCTATTAATAATTTTCAAACATGTTTCTGAATTTTACGTACATGCATCCTGATTATTTTTGTTGCATGACACGTTATCTTTGTGGTTTAGACAAAAATTAATTAAATCCTTATAAATTTGTGTTGCCGACATGCTAAAAAATGCTGGCAATATATCAAATAAAAGACTTTTGTGCCCATACTTTTTATTATACAATATCTGTCTAAAAGTACTGGAAAACCAAACATGTTTTGCGAAGGAAGTGGATTTAGCGTTTTAACATTATAAGTGGATCATTTTATTTAAGTTAACACTGTAATGCCAATATAAATTTAAATACTTTGAAAACAATTTTGTAAATAAATACATTTTTTATTTAATTTCCGAAGTCTCGAAATACATCAGATGCATAAATTTGAAATGATATGCACCCCAGACTTGCGTGTGCAGAACGCACATCTTGCATGCTATCTTTCTAGCGTGATATTAATCTTAGAGTGTAATTCATAGAGTGGGGATACTCGACCCAAACGACAAATCGATCAAGAGAGCAGAAGTTTTAAATGAGCTTAGTATTAAAGCAATCAACATATGTATGTGTTTATAAAGTATAACAAGTTGCTGAAAGCAGACAATTCGCTGCCTTGAAAGTTTACGGATTTAGATCGCAGAAATACGATTTTGCATTTTCAGATATATAGATGTCATTTATTACTCGTCAGATCAATTGAGTTTTGCGTTCAATACTTCAGCGAAAAACATTTTTATAACCCAACTTCGGTGCCTTGAAGCTATTGCAAGCTACTATATAAAAATGTTTAACTAAATTTAATGAAACTATATTAAATATTACATACCGCATCTGCTATAGTATTTTATGCACTCATTTGACATTTTTACATGCCAAAATTGTCTTCAAAACATGCACGACCTTTTCTTCAGGCAATCAACATATAAGGTGTTCAGAGTCAAAGTATATCAAGAGTCAATATATTATCGATAGATATTTAGAGGCAAAGTTAAGAGGGTCCACTGCATTTCATAGCACATAGCGTGCAGACTCGGGCAATCTGTAGCTTAAAATTTTCAATCTAGGACATGACTTTTTAAGTCACCAAGTAAATTATTTCTATAGAGCAATAATTCATCTCAAATTTTGTTGGGTGAAAAATTGGACTTGATCTACTTTGGTTCTGGGTGCCATATATGCAGAGTTGCCAAGTCTCCGGCTTTTTGTACACCAGTAATTTCTTATAGAAAATGTTGTTATTTTAAATCGCAGAGTGCTCCGATTAAGCAAGTCAACATTTTCTGTACTAAAATACTGGTATCCAAAAAGCCGCAGACTTGGCAGCTCTGTATATGTATATGGGTGTGTGTGAGAGAGAGAGAGAAAGAAGAAAAAAAAACAAAAATTAGAAATATCTTCAGCAACAAAGCTTTAAAATTCAAATTATTATAAATAAATATTCTTGCATTTATACATGGCAAATGCAACAATAAAAAGTATAATCACTCAAAAACTGTTACATCAAAAGACTTATTTTTTAACGATAAACACAATAAAAAGGGAACCACAAGAAAAATTATATTTTAAGCCTTTAAAATGGAGAAATCAGAGTAATAAAAATGAAACAAGCGAGGCAATTAAATGAGCTGGAATAAACCGCATTTCCGTTTTTTACTTTTAAATGTAACTGAATAGGTTTAAAGCTTCATGCTACATAATTAATTGAGAGCTTGAGAGCTTTACACTTCTTACAAATGCAACTGAGCTGTTTCTCTAATTTGTTTTTCGAAAAAAATCTCTGTATTCTACATCAGATTAAAAAAACAAAATTAAGATGTCGTAAAATTTTTGTGCGGTGAATTAATTAAAAACACCGTTTCATAGCTAATGACATTATATTACAGAAACAATTGCCCTATTTTTTACGCATATAAAACAAAGTTCATATGTTTGAAGTATTTAAAATTAATATTTTGGTATAAAATACATTTTAAATCCACTCCCTTCTATTAAAAATATCCAAAACAGTTTATTTAATTATACACTACTTTTAAAAATATTAATATTCTAAGATTTGATATGTACGGGAAAATATATATGTGTTGACCAAATTTCAAATCACAAATACAAACGTTAAAATTTGTATATATGAATGTGTGTGAGCAGACATTTGTTGTTTGAAAGTTTGTGTAGTAGAAACAGGATTTTGCTATTTTTGACACATGCAGATATCATTGATTCTTCGCCTGCAATTTATGTTCAATACTTCAACCAAATGAAGCTTTAGATAGCCTCAATTACAAATACAAGAAGTTGTTTATTGCAGCCGTCCAGAGAAAAGCAATTCCGGAAATTTTCGGTACGTTTTCAACCCATCATGACCCGCAGACCCCAAAATAACGCTCAGTGTAAATGTTGATATATATAATTTTTTGCACTCGTAATTTAAAAACCGATTTAGATGCGACTGAACGTGTGTATACGCTTACCCAGATCTCGGCCGGTTTCGGAGTTTGTTGGTTGGCTAACTGCCATCTTGTTTTAAAATGTCGGCCACTTAAAGATTTAAAACAGAAAAAATATACAAAACAAATACAAACATTTTTCCCTTAAACGTTGAGCCTTGATACAAGGATTCCAGAGCATTTTTTTATTTCGTCTCTATAGTAAAAATTGCTCAGGCATAGTAGTTTGAATGCTAGCGGCCATTTGGAAACAAGACAGCGGATTACAAATAAGAACTTCTTCCATAATCGGATTTAATTTATGAGTTTTAGCGGACGTTTTTTTCTCGCAAATTTACTTTCATTGTTGTACCCATTTTTGTAACTCTCATACTCTTAAAACTACATAGTAATATTCGAAAATGGCCTCATATTTAAAAGACAACATAAATTGGTATTCATTATTTGCACGCACGCGCGTACGTATCCACACAAGTACGTACGTATCCACCAGCAAAGAATTCTAGCCAAACGTGACAATACTTGGCAAAATATCGTCAAGTTTGGCAACAAAAATAAGTGGACGTGAATTAAGCCAACTTCACAATAGCTAAGTAATTTGGTAAACATCCCATTTAAATTTTGTATTGCTGAAAACTAGGAATCTTCTACAATCGGGTTCCTTTAACTTCGTGCTTTCGAGTAAAATTAGCTGAATTCTCAAAAACCAAAGAATAAGAAATCTCTTTTTCCTTCCGGTACAGGCAGAAAAGACTTTTTTAAATACAACTTAGAAAATTTCAATTTAAAATTCATATCCAATTCAAACTACTATTATAACAATAATTATCGGAAATACACAAAATATCACATGCTAAAGTTACTCAGATATTATATGTACTTATTTACCATTTCGTATATCACTAAATAGATTGTGTTAAAAATGCACTAGTGTTTGTAGCGAATTTTTATTTATGTTTCGGTTATATATGTTAAATAAACCAAGAAAAAAATATAATAATCATTAAGATAAATTAATAATCATTATTACAAATAAGAATCTTATTATAAGATAATAAGATAATAATAATCATTAAGACCAATAATTAATAAGATAATAATAATAATTAAGATAAATTACTTTGATTAAAATATAATTAATTATAAATAAAAAAAATAGTTATTTAAAAAGTTTTCACTTTTTAATAAAATGGCTAGTTTAAAGTGCTTGACAGTGTTCTTTTTAAATTATTTTCGAATGTATTAAAACGATAAAAATAGTATGTTAATAAAAATTCTCGAAGTATAGAAAAATCTGAATGCTTCAGACAAAAAAAAAACATTTATTTAAAATTTACAAGAAATTTATTTTCATTGGACATTCAATGTCATTTGATCATTTTTAATTACATTGACGCATAAAGGTAAATGAAAGCAAACAAGTCGTATTTTTCTTTATTTTTCTTCAGAGAAAAAACTATTAGCTCATACGACCACTGATGTACTATAGACAAAGGCCTACAGAATGCTTTAAGTACTTTTACCTTCTGCGTAGGTACAGGCAGAAAAAATTAATTGAAAACAAAATTCAAGAATTTGTTTCTACAGGGTTTCTCCGTAAAGTAATGAGACTGGGTCTGTTAAAAAGAATTTATTGATCCGATCGGTACATATTGTTAAAATTCTTCAAAATAGTCTCTTTGAGCATCGATACACCGCTGCCAACGCGATTCCCATGCTGCAAAGGCTCCCTAGAAATCAGCTGCCGTAACCTCTTTCAGAAACTCTGCGACAGCCCGTTGGTTGGCGGGAACATCTTCGAAACGGTGCTTTTCAGGCTTCTGTTGAGCTCTGGAAACAGGAAAATGTCTGCCGGGCTCACATCGGGGTTGTACGGTGGCTGCAGCAAGGTTGCAAACCTTATCCGGTCCAGGTAGGTGGTCACAACGAAGGCGGTGTGGGCTGGAGTGTTGTCGTGGTGAGCTTCCAGCGATCGGCAATCTCCAGTCGTTTCCGTTTGACGGCTCTGTGCACTCAAACGACGGTCTGAGTCCAGGTGATTTTTTACTTGGCCGCATTTTCGTCCAAACCACTTGTTGAAGGGCGTCCAGATAGCTCCCTGTCTCCCGTCCGTTCTTGAACTCACTGCACCACCGGAAAACCTGGGCCCTTGACAGAGCGTCGTCTTTGTAAGCCTCCTTAATCAATGCAAGCGTCTCAGAAGCGGTTTTGCCCAGGTGAAAGCAAAATTTAATCGCGTAGCACTGCTCCAGAGAACGCTTCATTTTTTACATTTTCTACCGTGACAAAAACTCAAAAACAGTTTTTGCGCCACGCATGATCCTCACTGCGTCAGAGCTCGGACACGACTGCCGGCCGGTGCGTTGCTTAGCTTAAACTCCTCACCCCAAATCCCGCCGCCAGAGAACGCTTCCAATTTCATTACTAAACAGACAAATCCTGTATATGCCTACAGAGAATAATCTAATCTGACTTTTTACTGGACAACAATCGCAAATGGATTAGTAAATATTCTAATACTATCGTCTAGATTGTCTCAATTGTTTTAAACAGAAATTAGGTATTTTTTACTTGGGGAAAAAAACTGAAACATAGAGAACAAAAAAAATTACCTAGGTAAAATGTCCAAACATCATCCCCTAAAGAAAATTCGTAATTTTGAAAGTGCTTAAAAATTCAAGTTAAGCAATCTCTGAGTAAACAAAAACGAAAGTAAACCAGTTTTTCGAATTTTGAAGAGATCCTAATTCCATCCCTTTCTTTAAATCAACAATCTACATTATTTGAAGTTGGGAAAGTTTGAAAAAGAGACAGGTAATATTCACAATGAAATTTATTTTCATCTAAATTTAGTTCAAGTTGCTGTGTTGCCTCTTGTGAGATTTCTAGTGACTTGTGGGAATATCCTATCAAAAATAATAAATAAATAGATAAATAAAAATTAAGTGTTAGCTCTATCAGAGTTGAAAGGTTGAATTGTAGAAATTTCCCTGATTACTATAGGATTTGAGGGGGGGGGAATTTGGGACTAGGGGTATTAAAAATATGCTAGCTGCTCCTGACCAAACGATGAAGTCCACGGGCCATGGAGAGTTTGGACGTGACAAGGATGCTCTAATCTACAACTATTAGTCATGCAGTGCTACAAAACGTATCTTTTGACATCAGAATAACATCGTGTAGCTGAATAGAAACTATAACTGACTGTCCCACAAACTATTATTTAAAAATACTGCGCTAAAAGACAACATTTCTCTATCTCACTGCCAACGCTTGATTGTGAAGTACAGAAGTGTTTCATATGCTTGCAGCAATATCCGCGAAAAGTTTTGGGCACTGAAATAAAAATGCAATGTCTGTTATAATTATGCAATTAGAATAGACATAAGTATTTTATGAACAAATTTTACTCAAGTGCTCAGAATATTCCACAAAATAATTAGTAAAATGTATTTTTTTTTTACTAAAATATGCTTTTACACGCATCATAAATGGCAAAGACAACATAATCTAAAGCACTCCTCAGTCTTTTTTCAACTGTACTCCCAAAAGCTAAAGAATTTTTTCCCCTTCTGTTGTATGATTCTGTCCTTTTTAGAAAATTATTCAGCATTTTGAAGCAAGAGAAAAAACTCATTTTTATTTCTATTTTGCATGAATTAGGTAAATTATTAGAATATTTTAACTAAATTTATTCTTAAATATTAATGACGTAAATATACCAAAATTAACTTAATAAAACAAATATATTTTGACAGTTAACATAATTAATAATGCAACTTACCATCATAAGTATTTTTTTTATTTAACATCATAAGTATTCCATTTTTCTTGGTTTTTATAAATTAGCTTATTAGAAATAATCTAAAATAGAGTAATACTCTTGTGTAATAAATTGATCACAGGCTAGACTTAATCTTTTCCTTAATATTTTTTTTTTATCTCTGTTGAACCATTACGAAACAGATCAAATTAAATGTACTGTTGATAAAGAAAAATGAGCTAAATTAAGTGACGGAAATGTTATTATTAAATGATTTGTGTGTGTGTGTGTGTGTGTATACTTCCAAGTTCGATTTTCTTATAAATAAAGAATTGCACGACCATTTTTTTATATCAGAAATGACGTAAAAGATAATTAAAATAAGTTTTATTTGTTTGTTAAAGTTTCTTTGTTAAAAACTTTTATTCAGTCACAAAATGATTAATTAAATTTAAGTTATACTGAGATTCTTTATTGCATTAAAAGTTCATATTATATTAAACTTAAGATTTGACAGCAATAATATACTTCATAATTATATGCATTCTTTACTCATTTGATTTCATTAAATAAAATATTTACATACGTTTAAAAGGACAATTAAATTCTATAAAAAATCTGTATTTTTTTTATACTTAACATAATTAGTAATTCATCTTAACATCATAAGTATTCTACTTCTCTCGAATTTCAGAATTAGCTTACTAGAAGAATCCTGAAATTATTAAATTCTCTTATGCAGTAAATTCATCAGAGATTAAACTTAATCTTTTCTTTGATGGGATATTTTTTTCTACAAATCACGTTAAGCCATTACGAAAAAAAAATTAATTAAAGGTATTATTGATAAAGATAAATAAATAAACTATGTGACGAAAAATATATTATGTTATCTAAATAAGTTACTTTTTGTGCATTTCCTGGTTCATTTTTTTTCTTAAATAAAGATTTACGATACATTTTTTTTTTACTTGAAATAGCGTAAAAGCTAATTAAAAAATTTTAAAAATGTATTTCAAAGTTTTCTTTGTTGTAATTTATTTCTTTTTTAGCGATCACAAAATAATTAAATAAATTTTAGATATGTTTGAGATTCCTTTTATCATGTCTTTATTCAACTTAACTAGATTCATGCATGTAAAGATGAAATTTTTTAATCGATTTTTTTCATTCATTGCCTGATGTAATAGAACTCTAGAAATTCTGTATAGTTGTGTGTCCCCGATGACAATATAATATTTTTATACTTTGGGAAATTAATTATCAATTAATAAATCCATTTTATTTAAATTTTGTCATACATTACGGAATGATTTATTTAGAAGTTCTGGATAGTTTCAGAAATGGATTTTTTTAAATCTTTTACCACGTCACTCAATAATAAATATTTGTTTGTTGCAATAATGTAAAAAAAAATGCTTAATGCTTTTTTACTTTCTTCTATCCATAATAGAAGAAAGTATGATAATCAAATTTTTCTACGACTTCCGGTTTTCGACGGATTTACACGTTGAGGGGTCAGAAACGCGTTTTTACAAAATGTCTGCCTGTCCGTTCTCATTGTATCATCGAAAAGTGTATGAAGATATGCACAGAACTTAATCAATTTTGATTCATATGTTTTTGACTATGGCCAGCAGGTTCTAATTGAATTTTGGGTTATTCCGCTGGAAAAAGGCACTGTAATAGCGATTTTTGTATGATTAATATCCCCCCCCCCCTCAATTGTTATATAATGTTTCTGTGTTGTTATTTAATGGTTATATACATTTCAACACTAGATGATATATTATGAAATTTAATGAAATGTAGGTGCAGTAACAAGATTTAAATAAAAATTAATAAAAGAAAAAAAAGAACAATAAACCACAATTTAAAAAAAATCAGTTGCTCCTAGCTCTTCGGAAGGTGGGAGTAACATAATATCAAAAATATTTGGAGCCTATCAGATTTCGCAAGGCAACACCAGCTTGCATACGCCAAAGTATATTAAAAAACTAAGAAATTAAACATAATTTCAGATAAACTAATAAAATTCAAATAAAATTTATGAAAACACAACCTTTTAATCCAAATAATACAAATACAGTAGAGTCTCAATAATTCGAGGTGGACGGGACCGGGCTTACCTCGAACTATCGAAAACTCGAATTATCGAAATCATAAAATTTAATTAATAAATAAATGAAGATAAAACAATTTTTAAATTTCAGTGTATATTTAAATGATAAATGTACTTACAAATTATTACCTTACTGCTGATAGCAACAGGTTAATTATATCTTAAAGTAATTGTTTTTTTTTTTTTTTTTTTTTTGTTTTGACACATTGCCCCGTTTCCGTGCAGCAATATCACGCCACCATCGAAGCAGCATATTGTCGGCTGGAGTCGACTCAGAATATTGCTCCACGTATCGCATGGTGGACTCTAGCCCAGCAGGCAGCCCCTCGCTGTGATTAATTAGCAGTGTAGAATCTGTCGGATTCTGGCAGAATCCATAAATTCTAGTTGTTCGTGACTATTTATCCATTCCTCTATAACTTCTGGCACAAAATCGTAAGAAAACAGTTTTTAAATATTTCTTGAGTCATCCAAGTACTTTTTTGGTTCCTATACGTAACCGGGAGTGAAGATATCGAGACATGCTTAAATGTTCTTGGCTTTGTAGCTTTTCTGATAACAACAAGTTTAATCTTGTGAATACTTGAAGCATTTGATGCAGCAAGAAGTGTTAACCTCTCTTTGCTTTAATGTGACCTGGAGTACTTTTCTCTTAGCTTGACGCGATTGTTTCAGATGGTACCATTGGAAATTAAGGCCAGATTCATTTCAATTATTTGCAATTTATTGCAAAATTGCACGGCGGTGGCCTCAGAATCTTCAGATAGCTTCTCTCGACAGATCTCTAGTTGCCATATACGATATATTTTTTTCAACTTGTCAAACCAGCCTACACTAGCAGTGAAGTTTTCATCACTTTCTTCAAATTCTTTTCGAAACAGCAAAACTTTTCTTGAAGAATTGGACCTGAAATTGGGCATCTTTCTTTGCTGTGTAAACCACATATAAAGTGGCTCACCAGTTTTTTCATACTCAGACTTTTTTAAGGATTTTCTGTCCAAGGATAAATCAGAGCAGTTGTTAGTAGAAAACGTTTCTAGTTTACTTCTGTTCCGATACGTTCGTAGTAGACAAAAGGAGTGAGTGGAGCGGGAACTCGTTGAACAACTATTCTCTGGTTCTTTCCAATTTCACCCGGCGTGATCCCCTGCACGTATAGGAAGAATACACCTGTTTTCTTTTAAAGGGTGAATTTCTATAGGTGGCTTCATGGTGCGCAGTTGACATATGACCCATCGAACAACAATAAAAACCAGATACTTGAATTTTATGGTGCGAAATAATTCTTTCACGTGTTGCGTATATGTTGGTCATTATTTGGAAGCTAAACTGATTTTTTCCCTAACTCGGATTTATGGGAAACTCGTACAATCGAGACTCGTATTATCGAGACTCTACTGTATGTGTAGTAAAACTTGTCATAACTAAAGTATAAGATAAAAAAGTAAGAGATTAGAAGTATTTGTGTGCTCGTAAGAGCTGCTTTGCGCCTGGTGCACGTACTTTGAATATATTTTTACGCCTTCTTAAAGTAATATATATATATATATATATATGTATATGTATATATACTAGCTGACCCCCTACCCCGGCGTTTCCCGGGCTCGTGGTAATAAATTTAAAAAAATCAAGTTTTTGATATCAAGTCGAACGACCCAAATCCCATTGAAATCGCCCCCATAGAACCCGAGAAAAGAATGCGCAACCAAGCGGTGGAAGGTGCACCCTGTGAATTTAACAAATTATCTCTTTAACATTAACGCGATATTTAATTTACGGATGAAATCCCCTCTCTCTAAACTTAACCACTTATCTTTAACAGTAACTCGACTTTTGATTTCTGGATAGAGTGAGTAAACGTAAGTTGATGACGTAAAAGAAGATCAATATTTAAAAGAGATGGTAGCTGGGGTCTAAGGAAATGTTTAGTAGTTTATCAAGTAGCTGGAGGAGCCTAGAACTATGTTAAGGGAAATTGCAAGAGAATCGGATTATTTTTAAAGAAGCTGCACCAAGAGCCCCAAGACGGAGATTAATATCCAAAATTGGTGGTAGCTGAGGTTCGAGAAATTTTTTGTCGTTCTTGTAGTAGAAGAAAATCCCAATAAGTTGATAGAAAAAAAAGCTAGTGAATCGGACGATTTTTAAGGGAGCCCAAAAGGGTAGGGGACCAAAAGGGGCTAGCTGATAGTTTTCAGTAGGGCCCTGAGATAAAGGGTTCTAATTGCAATGTAGAAACGGGAGAAAAACTAAATGGCGAAAAGGCCCCAAAATTGAAGAAGATCGGATTAAAAGGGGGTAAGTTATTAACAATTTAAAAAACAAAAAATGCAACGGTCCTCTTACCGGACCGTAAGGGGGCAGGGTATTAACTAGAACGTAGAAATGGGAAGAAAATTAAATGTAGAAAAAGCCCCAAAAATGAAGAAGATCGGATAAAAATGGGGCAAGTTATTAACAATTTAGGGCACAAAAACTTAGGTGCCCAGGGGTCCAGGGTCTTATTCTAATATTTTTTGTCGTTCATGTAGTGGTTGGAAATCCTAAGAAATTGTTAGAAAAAAAAATCTAGTGAATCGGACGTTTTTTAAAGGAGCTATAGTAGAGGGTCCAAAAAAGGCCATCTGATAGTTTTGAGCAGGGTCCTAACTGGAATGTAAGAATGAGGGAAAAATTAAATGGAAAAAAGACCCCAAAAACGATTGGTTTAAAGGGGGACAAGTTATTAACAATTAAAGAAACAAAAACTTCAAGGGGCCAAGTACCGGGCCCCAGGGGGCCAGCATCTTAACTGGAACGTAGAAATGGGGAGGAAAGTTAAATGTAGAAAGGGCCACAAAAAATTAAGACGATCGGATAAAAATGGGAAATGTTATTAACAATTTAGGGCAAAAATCTTAAAGGGCCCCAGTGGCGCGGGTATTAAAAAATTAAAAATCACAGTATTAGGTGCATCAGGACCTGCCTTAGACTATCCGCACCCACATTTTCAGACTTCTGCGTGCAGGAGATTTCTCTAACCATCGCACACAGACACACACAGACAAACAATTTTTTTTTTATTAGTATAGATATATTAAAGCATAACTTTTGCACAGATGCTCCAAATATAATTTTTTAAAGGACTCTTCTCATTGGTCTTTGTTGCGTGAATTCTATTGGGATACAAAATTCGCGTTAAACTGTGTCAGTTTGGCCAACAATTTCATAGCCAAAAATATAAATATATTTCTAAAATGCATAGGGAAATTTTAAAATTTTAACATAATCAACATTTTGTAGAGTAATTCCGGGTGAGATGCCGCACATTTTTTTTTTTAATTTGTGTATAATATCCCATGGTGCACATAAACTAAACAAAAATCATGCTGCGCTATTTAATGTTAAATATACAACATGTGTACTGGGACAAAGAATATATTAAAAAATAATATATATATTTTAAACTTTTCTAAAACATTACACTGCGGCGAGTCACACGTACATTCAAGGTGAGACGCCGCACTTGTGCGGGAGTTATGCCGTGCTTGTTGTAATAACAGAATGAAATTATAAATAAAAAATATTCAAATAAATATTTATATCTGGACTATAATTAATTATGTAAGAACAAAAAGAAGCTAAATGAGTACAATGAAACGTACTAGTAGGTTCAAATCAATATTAGTCTGCCTACTTTGTTCACTACTAAACTTATCTACTTATTTTTCAAAGATTGGATTTTAATTGTTATTTCAGCAACAATGTAACATCAGTGTATTAGAGAGGGAAAAGAAAAAAGAACACGATGCAACGAAGCCAATCACACTTCCTCTTAGTTTTGGAGTAGTTTTCTACACATTTCTTGCAAAGAAATGCGTAGTCACATGTGGGATCCAACTTTTCATTGTTATGATCTTGACATGCATCTTTCTTCGCCTTCTTACGTTTTATTTTTCCCTTTTTTCCTTTTGTGTAGTAAACTTAATACTATTTAAGCATTCATCAATGTATGATGAAGTGAATTTTATTAATCGCGGCATCCCGTACAAAAGAAAGTGTAGCATGTATACCGGATGAACAGTGCGGCATGTATACCAGATGAGCAGTGCGGCATGTATGCCATTTTGTACGGTACAGACGTCGCACATCACAGTTGCCTGCCCTCGCAAAGGAAAATAGCGTAACCATACATATACCACTCTATAAAGACGCTACACTTAGTTTTGACTTCGAAATCGTGCATGCATTTAGTAATTTACGTATAAAACGTATTTAAGCATAACGTGCTTAAAAATTTGTGTAGTTAAATCATGCCCTTACCTCAAAATAAGGATTGTAGAGCTATAAGTAAACATCGAAATAGGATTCACGCTATACACTGGTTAAAGTAATCTCATTGCGCTCCTAGACTGTACGTCTAACTTTTATCTATAGATAATTGCAAGAAATACAATGGATGCGGCACCTATTCCTGATGCAGCGACTCTCCCGCAGTTACCCAATATAGTTTTCTTTTTCCTTTACAAGAACATATAAAAATTTTAATTATCATCTACTCTCTTCGTTTTCTGGAATTGCTGCGAAATTTGTGTATGTGCCGGATATAGACCGTAATATAAATTCGATTGATCATATACAAGGCTACACAAAGGAATTCGGAATATTACTTACTCACTATGGGAGTGAATTGTATACGGCTATTTTTAATTGTGTTACGCGTTTTCCTGCTGAACTATATTTAGTAGACTAATAGAAGTTTGTGGAATATAAATAAATTCATAGTCAAGGCTGGGCAAGGAACAAGTTTCAATGTCCTTTATTGTTGTTAATTACTGGAAATGAGTTGTAATTTGCTTAATGCGTTTTGTACCTGAATTAAATTTTAGCTTAATATATTGTGTGTACAAAAGTCTTTAGATAGTATACAGGGCTGTACAAAACATTTCGAAAGCATTTCCATCTATTGGCGAAAATTACTAAATGTGAATTTTCTAACTGAACTAAATTTTATCATGCTATGTAGTATATATCCAAATCTACAGATCATATATAGGATTGCACTACATAATTCAACTACTTTTTTGCTATAGAAGGTAATTGCTAAAACTGGATTTTTAAATGGGTTATATGTTTCCTAAACTGTTTACTACACATCTTCTTTCACTTTATTTAACAGTGAAGATTCGCTACAGTTTTCTGGATGTGTTAGAAAGTATTTCATAATCTATGCTTGACGCATGATTTTTCGTTCTTTTTTTTTATTTATATTTTTTTTACCTCTACTGAAATTTAAATCGCTGTGCTGTTATTCAAACTTAAAAAAACTGGCTAGTAAATATTTGAGTTCATCCGAACTTTCCAAATTATTACTAAATTACTATTAGTACTCAGGTAGATTTAAGGATTTAATATAGTGCTTTTGTTATTTCACAAATGCATTGAAATTCCCAATGAAAAACTTATATAAATATATTTTTATCAAGTTTAAGCACTGTAATTTTAAAATACGAAAAATAATTTTTGGTTGATTAAATGCTTAAATTCTTTTCTAAATATTTGTAGTAAAACTACTAAAAATAAACAGGAGAAAATACCAAACTAAATGAAAAAAACACTCTCTTTTAATGAAATTATTAAACTGGATATAAAAAAAGTCTGAAAAATTTTATCGGAAGCTTAAAATATATTAAAGGCCGAAATGAATTATCAAATATGGAATTTCATCAAAAATCTCCCTCCACAAATCTATTTTAATCCACAAATTCGTTTTAATATTCTGTTTTTTTCAATGTGCAAGTATAAAAGCCCATTGAATTCGGCCTCAGAATAACCCATTGAATCGTTTCTTGTACATTACATATTATATTGAAAAATTTGCTTTTTCATTTTCACCTTTTCTCTTAGCATCCACCATATCTGTTTCCATGGATACGAGAGAATAAATGAGAAAATTTAGATGAAATTCCATGGAAGGTCTTGCGTTTTGAAGGCAACCATTGACTGCATAGGAATTGTAGATTTTTTTTTTGTAGTATGGAATGATTATGATTGTTCTGTTATACTTTTTTTACTTATTAAATGTTACAAAAATAAAATTCCGTTTATTTAAAAGGGTATACATTAGAATAATTGAGTGTATTTATTAAATTTCCTTTAGACTTATTTATACATATATTATATATACAGAGGCTGGTCACACATTTTTTAGACAAGTTTGTTTTCATGTAAAAAATCATCTGCATAGAGAAATCTAGACACACGGCAGTGTGTCAGCCAAGTTCCCAAAGCAAAAAAGTCCATACACCGGCCGTGGGTATATTTACACGAACCATTTCGAGCTGTTTTCTCCAAATTTCGACACTCTACTACTGAAAATCTATTTGACCTACGTACTTGTAATTTTAAATGTGTAGTAAGGCTCCCTTAATTATCCAGAATCCAAAATTTTATAAATAACGCATAATTAGTTTCCGAGATAATGATATTTGTAAATGTCTGATAATCGATAATTTTATCAGTGATTCACTCACTCATCAAAAATATTTCATTTATCTACTGCACTTACAGACTTAAAATTTGGTAAGAAGTTCGTTTACACTATAAGAAATCGAAAAAAAGTCAAAAAATTCTGAAGATCGATTAATTACCCACTTGGGGGTGTCCATTTTTACTTTAACGTTACGTCAATTAGGCGAAATTTTAATTTGCCAAAAAAAGCGCCAAATGTTGAATCAGGGCTCACCTTGCAGCAAAATATTTGATTAGAATGTAGAAATTGAATGTAGAAATGCAATTTGAATGTAGAAATTTCTGCTTAATTGCTTTGTATATTCAGACATAAATCATCTGCAACTTCATTATATTTCGTAATTTTGCCCATGATAAAATGTTCAATAATATAAATATCCATTTCCTTATTGTATTGTTCTTACCTTTTGTTTTTAGATTTTTTTCCTCCTTTTCATTGATTATTGCATTTAGAAATATTGGATTGATGTTATTTTCTAATGCGTTCTAATAATTGGTTAACTTCTTTAGTGTCGATTTTATACTGTAATTTAATAGTTACTTTATTTGCTAAAAGTTTTATTATTATATATATATATAACCATGGTCATATTTAGGCATGTGCAACATGTGCCGCTGCACAGGGCGGCAAAATTTTGAAGGCGGCAGAACTTTTAGGCAGGCAAAGTAGTAAAACAATGTCGTTTTTAGGGTTTCTTTCATCTCAGGAAATACTATTACTCCCGCTCCATTGTCTGTCCGTCACAGAGCCATTCTCAGAAACTATATAACTTACAGAGTTGAAACTTTGTGTATATATATCTGAATACCAGCTATAAAGCTCAAAATATTAAAATTTGAAAAAATCGTATTATTTTAATAAATAGAAGTAAAAAACCAAAATTATAACAGCCTTTTCCTATTATATTTAAACATTTTTTCGTTACAGCAGTTGCCAAAAATTAAAAATCCACAATGAAATTCATTCTACAATAATTAGTTTTCTATTGAACGATTTCCACGTGAAAAATGAAAATGAAATAAAAAGTTTCACCAATTGAAAAAAAGATCAGTATGAAATAAAAATGATTGACGTCATAGTGGTAATAAAAGAGAAATTTTCAATAGAAAAGAATTCTCAATAATACAACGAGTATGAATATGTGTATGTACACAAAGCAGATTAATATCGCGTCATTAGAGAATTAAAAAGAAAATCTGACGTCATATTGAAAGTTTAACGAATTTTTCAAATGTTTGAGAATAATACAAAGCGAGTATTAATATGAGTAATAGAGAATAGTAAACTTATGAGTTTGAGAAACATATTGAATCATGATAAAAATCCTATTATGGAAATATTCACATATTTTAGTATTTTAAAGGTATGCAACATGTTTAATTTTGAAATTATTTTTTTAAAAACGGCATTTGGTCCGCATGACAGATATTATTATGACAGAATATAATAGCGTGCTTTGCCCGCTATCGGGCTGGTTTAGATATTCTAAAAAACGAAAAAATAGACCGGTAAATTTTTACTTTATAAAAAACGACTTTTTTGTTTCTTTTTTTTGCTAAATGTAATTTATTTGGATTTATTAAAGAAAGGATAAAGTGTTTTGAAAGGAATATTAAACGTAACCCTTTGAGCGAGCTACCATCACACTTACCCATTTGTTTTTTAATCCTTCTATCATTGTAAATTTTTCTGTAGTTAATAAAATTAGCTTCTAAAAGTTTCTCTTGGTTGTCTAGCTTTCTGGCGTTTTATAGAGATGAAGAACTATTTCGTTTGGCGCATAAAGGAAAATTTCATGATGCGTTTCAAATTAATTGCTTAGTATGGTTATTTTCTTGATGGCCATATTTCAAGTTTGGTGAGCATGGAAAAAGATCTACTTTTCACCAGCTACCGATAAACATTTAATACGCCTTGAGGAGAAATCTGTGAACGAAATAATTGTTAATGAAGTTAGTTATTCTAAATATTTTCAGTCATACTGTATTCTTTTCCATAATGACCAATTAACTGTAATCACGAGATATGTAACTGAAGATAACTATGTTTTGAAAGTTTTTGTTCTTTTATAAAAAAACAAATACGAACTATATTGGAAAAATGTTTTCTGAATCAGTTTTGAATTGTTTAGAACTACATGACATGGAGATTGATAACTGTAGAAGTAGTAGTGGCTCGTGATTTTTCCTTTTGGGGATACTGCATGCTATTACAAAAAAAAAACTGACACAGTCTTTGCTTTAAGTACTACTTTAAGACCATTTTTAATACTAGTTTTTGCCTTCTTTAATCATATAATAATCTACGATTAAATAAGACCAAATTCAACGATTTTCTGCATATAATAAGGCACATATCACTCGTCGCAAAAAAGTTAAAACCTAATTAAATTATTTTACAACTTACTGTGGCAATCTGTAAAAAAACGTTATATTAAAGTTGAGCTGTTGTATGAGAGAGCGTGAAATAAATGACTGAATACCGACGGCACACATTTTAAATAGAGGCCAGTATATAATATACGTTTGAAATCCTAATAATATTATAAATCTGATTGTGCGCAAATGTTAGGCTGAAGCCAGCGTCAAAATGGAGCCTTTAATGATCCTGTATTTTTGCATACAGATTGATTATAACCCTCATTTGAACATAGGCTGGTTTTTGTTTATTTTATTCAAATATTTTTCTTAATAATTCAAAATTTCGTTTTTTCATAGCGAGTAAATGGACATTTTTTTCGTATAATATTTTAACATGGTTAAATTTACTTTACCGTTGCTAATACTTTATCGTTGCCAAAACTAATTCAAATTCCGGAATAATAATTTTTAGTCAACAATTTAGTTTCAATTGAAAAATGTTCACGTGAAAAATAAAAATGAAATAAAAAAATTAAAGAATTAAAAAGAAGATTAAATAATATTATTAGAAATAAAACGTACTTTTTTTTAGTTTTTGATAATAATACAAGGTTTCAATATGAGTAACCATAGGAAACAGGCGAATATGACGCCATACATCAAAAATAAAGCGGATATCTTTGATTGGTAAAATAAAATTATCTTGGTTTTTTTTTTCTTCGCTTTTTTCTTTTGTATGGTAATAATTCTTGGCGTTTTACCGTCTGCGCAGGGCTAATATAACTATACCGTATTTTTATTTAAATTTAAAAAAAGTAAAAAGGAAGTTTCAAAAGAAAATGGTCAGCAAATGTCAATAATATGCTCCGCAAAATTATCCATATCGAAAATGATGTCATGGATAGCGAGAAATATTTATTTTCATTCTTAAAACTAAAAGAAATAACTCGATTACCTAAAAAAAAATGACGAATGTTAATAGTTCCATTTTTGTTGATAAAACCTAAAGATTTAATATTATTTTGTTAAAGCAACATAATTTCCCCTATGCCAGTACTGAAATTAATTGCCTGGAAAAGAAAATTAACAAGAATTATGTCATTAAAAAGGGATTTCTCTGAGGGAAAAAGAGGCGTCATATTTGAAATAAAACGGGAATTTTCCAATGTGTTTTAAAATGAGTGTGAATCAATTCCTTACATTAATAATACAAGGATCAGTAAATATAGAAAGTAGATGAGTTTCACGCCATATTTATAACGAAAAATTTAAATGTTTATTATCTATACTGATTATTAAGCATGAATATCCGTTATATACAGATGAGAATTTTCTTCTAAAAATCCCATCATAATTTTAAGAAAAGGAAAATGAACACGAATCTATGTTTGTATTTCGCAACTACTCCTCACTGTAAAAAATTGCTGCAGTAAAATTACTGCAGCAGAGATTCCAGGCAATGTCCATAAGAAAACCGGTTTTGTGACTAGATAAACGAGCTTTGTTATTAGATAAACGGTTTTTGCCCGTAAAAACATGAAATTTACTGAAATGGACCATTTATCTTGAAAAGGGGGCATTTCCCGTAAAATTACGGCAGCAATTCACGGAGAATGCCCGTGAATTTACAATTTTCATTTACAGTGCCAGAATATCAAACGCAACGTGATTTACTTTATACCGGTTATGATTGATCCGAGGATGTTACATAAACTGTCAGAATTAAAAAAATTAAATTAGATGCCAAGATTTATTTTTCTTTTTTGTTAATTTTAACGAAGTTTCTCGAAAAACGGAAAGTAAATTACTCCATATTTGTGTATAAAAAAAGGAGAAATAAAATAGATCTGTATATTTTTTACACCATTTTCTCATTAAAACTGAAAAACAGAATTGATTTTCACTTTGAATAGATGGTGAAAACAAAATCTTGATTTCAGTAAATTACCCGAAAAATAAAAACATATTTTCACATATTCAAACTTCATGAATCAATTTATTCTGGAGAACAAAAATTGCCTGCCAACATACTGTCATTTAGAAAATAAGATTCGGTTCAGCTATACATTAAACCAAGGAGGCAGAACTGAATTTAAAGAAAAAGCATGTACTATTTCCAATTAATGTTTTTTTGAAGGATGGCTGTTAAAACGTTTCACAAAGGCGTTAAAAGTAAAATTGTTTATCAGATAAAATTGACATTTGTTTTTACCCAATTCGTCTATTTCCACGATTTTATTTGGCCCTCCTTTTTGCATTGGTTGCAATTTCATTTTTGCGATTATTTGGCACAAAATTTCACTTTTTAAAGACTGAGTTATGTCAAGGTCCCTATAACAAAAAAATACCGTATTGTCGCCTATGAAATGTGATAAATAGTTAGTTAATTTTAACGTTTTTAATTATCGGGAGTGAAATATTTTCTTAATTAATGTATTTATTCTTCTTTTAATGTTGTGTGAACGAAGTCACGGGTAACAGCTAGTATATATATATATTAATGAGATAAACATTATTTACATTTAGTTACATTTCCATTAAAAATACCAACATTTTTTTTAAAAATTAGGTTAAAATTGCAATTATTATAAAACAATAACAAAACTGTTTTAACTTCATAAAGTTGAACACACATACAGAGATAAAAGAGGTAACATTTACAGCCGAACCCGCTTAAGAAGATGTTATTAAAAGATTATACCGTTAAGTGTTTGATTGTAAATACGATACATTCTATCAGTTTTTTCTTTTTTTAATTGCTTTCCTAAATATCAAATGCTATTTAAAAGGAAATAAATTTTATTTGACTAAAAATTTCATTTAAATTCATTTTAACAAAGCTTGGAAATGTAGAGAATAGTCGGAATTGGTAGAACGTCTGTTTCTACTTTTGTCAGCTTTTACTGTGTACAAGTCAAATTTTTGATAAATTCTGAATTTTGAAAAATGCATTAGGTAAAGCACAATCCTGTAGTGAATTTCCATGTGTTATCGCAAAGTCCGATAATCTCTGATGCGTCTCCTTCAAACTGCGAGTGAATTACGCACATCAACTACTGCGTGATGCATGATTGAGATAAGAGAATGAAATTAGTTGAAACGCAATAGCTGCATCACTTACTATGTTACGAATAGATTTCACATGTGGCACGTTTACTGTAAAAGCAACAACAAGTAGCATTTCAAAATTTAGATCTCCTATCCAACAACAAAAATGAAGCATATTTCAATTTTTAACTGTTAAAGCTTAGAAAAAGCTGATTAAATCTTAAAAATTTTATAAGGTTAATTGAATATGTTGATAAAATCAACAAATATTTTTACACTAGGAATAAGAAAATCATTTTATTTATTTCTGCCCAAACTAATTTTAGACTCTTGATAAAATATGTTATCACACTTGATAACGCTTTTCTGGTAAGTCATAATTCATTCGTAAAATGTAAATTGTGTGGTCTTAAAAATAAAAGATGTGATACCCATGAAGACGAACAGTTTTTGATTGCGAATTCGGGGTAAGAACCAACTTGTTCAACAAAGGGGGGAGGGGGGAGATTCTATCCTGAGTTTATAAATAATGAAGTTATAACAATAATGCAGATATTTTAGCAAAATTTTCAACAGTAACTTTCATTTATGTACGATGCGATGACATCGCAAAACGTTCTGATCCTGTTACTTGGCCAATGACATCGTATGTGCTTTCATTTTTAGCTACATTTTGAATTATGGAGCGTGTAGCTCAGTTCTCTTTGGACGCAGATGTTGGCCATTTTCAGCACTTCAAGATGCCATCATATTTCATAGAACGCAAAATAAGTTTCTTGAAAATATCGTTAAAATATCTTCATAATTGGTAAGTTATTAAACGAAATCCGAGTTCTGCTTGGGCTGAAATGCCCTGTATTTTTGACAAAGTAAGTTCATTGCGACTTTAGTTTTCTATCCAAAAATTATTCAACTGGAAAAATAAGATCCCTCTTCTTATTCAGTTGAAACAGTTTATATAAACACCATGTGTATTCGAAAACAATATTTTTCATAAATCCTAGTGTTTTGTAAATTACAAAATTAATGAATGGCAACATAACACGGTTAAACTACGAAATTTTCAAGTTAACTGTTTTAATATATTTCATTGTGATAACTTCTTTTAATTTTTTTTAAGTTGATTTATGTTTGCTCAAAGTCATTAAAATCATTTAACGTTTGAAATTGCTAGCTTTTTGCTTTCAAGAAAATAACAACAGTTATTGTATACTAGACAACTTATAAAGTGTAAATCTACAAGTTGTAATGTTAATAAACATTATTTCAATAACGTCATACTAATAAAGCATCATGAAAACAGACGGATTTTGAATAATGTTACTGAGCTCATTCAAAGATATTTTAAGTTTACAAACTAAACTGCGAATAATTTCTTACATATGAATGAGTGATTTTCAGCCATTATGGGAATAACGAGGAAAGTTTAATGCTGTTATTTTCTAGATATACATTAATGGGGAATGCGTGTGTTGCACGGACAAAAATTATCTTTCATAATCTGAAAAGATGCATAAAGTTTTAATAAATTTTTAATGTAGTTTTGAAATTTTCACGTATGATTTCTAAAACTGTCATTATGCAGCAGCATAATAATGCTGCTGTCAAAACTCGAATTATAAGCATTGCAAAATTTAAGAATGTCAAAATATTAAAGGTTAATGCAAACACAACACTAAGTGTGGGAAAATGATCAGGATTTGAAATTAAATTTCTCATCCATGAGTTTTAAATGTAAGTGTTGATAAACGAAGCTCACATTTATTAAAAATTCAGAAATAACAATAAGTATTTTAAAAGAAGTGATATTTAAAATTCAATTAAAAATAAGCCACCCAGGACCTAACTAACACAAAAGGCAAAAACTTGAGAATAGGTGGAGTGAATTTCACAGTAACGTTGTACAATATGTCTAATGGCTTTTATTATACAGGGTGATTTTTTTTTTAAGTTGTGAAAGTAAAACCCTTTAACAAAAGAACCACTTATTCAAATAACCTGAAATTTCACCTGTATGCTCCCAAAGCAGTGGGAATTTTTTAGGCATGATTAAAAAAAACTTAAAATCGCACCGACAGATAGCGCTGTAAGTTAACAGAAACAAAGAATATCGTCAGTGGGAGGAAAACAATGGACGGTAAACTTTATTACGCATATCAAAAACATACAGAATACAGTAATTGGGAAAAATTGGGAAAAGAACTGCAAACACCTTCCCAGAAACAGAACGAAAGAAAAATTTGGAGTAAAACATTCGTACAGAACTGCGCAACTAACGCATAAGATTGCAAAATGTGAGATGTGCTGTCCGTCGTTTTCAGCTACGAGTTGAAAACCTGAAACCGCATGGTCCGTAACAGACCAATAAGTATCCACTGTGCATGTGTCGTGCGCAAGCTCGTCTCCCGACTTTACTGCATATACACCGCCATCTGTCGGTGCGATTTTAAGTTTTTTAATCACGCCTAAAAAAATTCTCATTGCTTTGGGAGCATACTGGTGAAATTTCAGGTCATTTGGATCAGTGGTTCTTTTGTTATATGGTTTTACTTTCACAACTTTAAAAAAAAATCACCCTGTACCTTAGATAGGTTTAATCTGTGTCATAGGCATTAAAACAAATATTTAAACATTAAATGGAATTTCGTTCAGAAAAACAAATTTATGTTAGCTGACATGCTAGTTTTAAATTCCACTTTAAAAAAATCTTATCCGATCTCTGTGTCTTATCCTAATCTATCTACCAAACAAAAAAGTATAAATAAGTTATATTTAAATAGTACAAGTTATACAATAAGTTTTAAAATATAGAACTGACTTTCATTATTTTAATTGAATTGAATAATTATTTGATTATTTTAATAAAATAATCCATTTTCTACTCCAGATTTTAATCCGGACTTTGGAACTTTGGCCATCATATTATATTATCCATGATCGAATATATACAGGGTGTATACTTAAGTTCATGAGGAACCGAGTTAGTTACAGCCTTGAATACGGTGTCTAGGTACAGAAAACCGGCTATACACTACACGATGAGCTAGATCGCAGCGTACCCTAGTGGCAAATTCAACTCCTATCTTGGGAAATACATGCAATACGACAAAAATTCAATGACAAAGTTGCAGAACACCATCGATTTATTAAGAAAAGGCACACTTTGGATACGAATACGAAAATTAATATCCTAGTCTGGCATAAAAATTTACATGAAATGTAAACATAATTGAAAAGAATTTTCCATTTTACGACCCTTTCAATTATATGATAAGTTTCCCTTCAGAATTTTAGATGCCGCTGTGGGTAATATAATTGTAATCTCGGTGTTTAACGTCACTTAGTCCGGTATTATAGCATCTAAAATAAAGTACTTAACCTCAAATTCTGAATACCGCGTTCAAATTAAGGTTAGTTGAGATATGAAAATATAAAAATAGTCACCAAATTGGCAACAGATGGAAAAATATTTAACGGCCAGATTGTCCATTTAATATTCATATGGTGCATGAGAATTTTTAACGTTTTTCATTCGTTCAATCAGAAGGACTTTCTTTTAATTTTATCAAGTTATTATTTTATTACCTTTTACAAAAATTAATCCATGAAATTTGATTGCAAATTTAAATATCATAGTTATTGGTTATAAAATATAATAAAATAATCTCAATCCCTGGTATCAATACCTTGAATTTAGTAGTGCATCAATATTGTTACTTATCCTCATCAAGCAACGAGACGAGTACGCAATTATTTTACAAACCGTTAAAATAAGCAACCTAAATCCTTTTCTAGCACCTATAGTACACCATTATGATTTCATATATTAGATTATAATAAACTTTTTTTAAAGTACATCGTCTGTTGTTACATTATAGTATAGAATTATTCCCTGATTAGATGGTAGACCAAATTAATTAAAGTGGAAGCCTCAAATGCCAAACTACTTATAAACTCATAGACATATTATCACATTACCAGGCTACACAAGTTATACTGACATGCATGTTTACAAACACGACATATTCACATGTGTGTATATATGCATGCATATACGAATATGTTATCGCTTTCTCATCATGTACTAAGCGTGTACGGTTATTATATAATACCATATACTATATGCATGTATCTATGTACAGATAACAATGAAGAATAAAGAATTCAAATATTTAATCTTAAAGTAATCATTTGATAAAGTTATTCCTACAAAATATAATTACGGTCTTAGAGATATTAATATAAATTACAGTTATATTTTATGCTTAAAAAATTATTTTGATGGTGATAAACGTCTTTGACAGAGAACATTGAAGATGTCTATGTAAGTGACTTAAAAGAAATCTTCATCGAGTTTTAAAACGTATAATGTTAACAACGAATCTTCATACAAACTCAGTCATTAGACAATATTGTCTTTGAACATTTTTAAACAACTTGCAAATCATTGTTTATTGCGATACGGAACATTTTACAACACAGCCGAAGAACCTATTTATTTTTTACATTACCCGAGTATTTTACGAATTTGCAACACAAATGGACAAAAAACAGTCAGGCAGGTTGAAATCCTTAAATACCTTTCCAACTGGTTGAAATGGATTTCAGCACGTTGACCACCCTACAAGTCCAGATGGTCTCACGCGTGACTTCCATTCTTAGCACCATGTGATCATGCGGCCTTATGGCAGATTATTACGGCAGAAAATTTCAGAGCACGTGTACAGCTCGCAGGTAAAGGTCGCTAATCGTAAGCAATCAAATGCATTAGGGGTAGTTTGGGAGGTTTCGAAAAAGTAATCATTTTCAAACTGGGCAGTCAAGGTGTTAAAACATTGGAATGGTGACATTCGTTATTCAGACTGAAAAATTCTCTGTGAATGTTCCCTTTGAATGCAAATGTTTAGTTTTCGTATCCAACATTATATCCGTGATTTAACTGCTTTATCCTTTCAACGTTTAAGTTTCCAATGTTGTAAATGAGCCTGCAGAATTGCGATTTTACTAAATAGTTTGTGTGTTATTATATTGCGATTCACACGTGTTTGTTTGGACACCATAAAATGGAAGGTTTCAGCTGAGATAGATATAGATGTTGACAGGGAACCTTGGTCAGTAAGACAATTTAAGATACTTCTCTCTACGGATTTTTATTTCTCAGCGTTATTGAGTTGAATCTCCTTTTGATATCGTTCCCGGCTAACTCTTCTGTTTTCCATTGGTAATAGGGTTTTGCTTTGATACCTTCAATTAAGATTTTTCTAGACTCGCAAGGGCTAATTAAGTTTGAAAAATTGAAGTGAAGGTATGCATATTCCAGAGTAAGTGAAATAATATTATTCTAACCATCTCTTGAATTTTATATAATAATTAGTGACTTTGAAGTTGACTATTTTAGATATTTAGAAACAATAATTTTCTTTGAGATTTACATTTTTAAGTGAAATTTCTTAAAGTTGAGCTCTTTTTTTTCTTGTTTTCTTATTTGCATTCTTCGTTCCCTGGGCAGTCCAAATAAATTCTCATTGTTATTGTTACTTAATATATGAGTATTTATTTAGCGTACTAACGTGTGCGGGATCTGGAGAAACGTCACAACATAATGTGTAATATTGGTGGGCCAGAAATATTTTTTGCTGAATTTAATAGTGATATTACGCAGAATAATTTGAAGCGACAAAAATTGCCGAGACTCGTCATTTTTCCAAGCATTTCATTGGTTGTCCCACGCGACATTGATCTGGATTCGTTTCGAGGAACACGACAAGCGACAAAATTGCTCCGACCAAAAAAAAGTTTCTTGTTTTTCTAGCAGCTCTTTTTGAAGCCATAGGTTAACATGGTGTCGCCTGAAAGTAGAAGCAACTTTGACGTAATAGCACTTTCACCGAGGCTAACGAAAAAGACAGGCTACCGCGGTGCATTCCACTTATCTTTTTTACAGACCGCTAGAGTGACATGATGCTCTTTTCGTACTCCTGCATTGGTGCATTCGAGCATCACATTACTCCGGCGGTCTGTAAAAAAAGATACGTTTAAAGCACCGCGGTAGCCTTTCTTTTTCGTTAGCCTTGACTTTCAGGTTACCTAACAAAATCAGTTCACGGCTAAGAGGTGTTTCGCTGTAGGTGATTAGAAAATATTTTTAACCAACTTCTAACATAGAAGGTTATACAATTTGTTTGTATCTTTTTTTTTATCTATGTATGTCCACGCATAACTTTTAAACGTTTGCTCGAAATTTCATTTTTTTTTTTTTGTAGGAAACATCTTGTTCCGCAGATGGTTTCGCTTCAATATCATTAGGAACAGAAATTATGTATTTGTCTGTCTGTCTGTTTTCATGTCTTAATTATTTTCGTTGCGGTCGAGTCAGGTTGGCGATTTTTCGAAAGAATTTATTTAACATTATTTTATTTAACAAAAATATTTGTTATTAGAACATTTTCTGAAACATTTGCATTTTGCTTTACATACAGGATGAAAATAACTTAATTATTGACAAAATGTTTGTTTATAAAATAAAAAAAATTACCTTCTGTACGGCTGCAATAAAAATTAGACTTTCGAGGAAAATTATATCGTATTTTCACATCGAAAAATTTAGAGAAAATTAGGAAATAATAAATTATTAAATCTGCAAACATTACAAAAATATATTTCACAAAAGATGAGCATAATTTTTACTAAAAAATTAATGTACTGAAAATTTATTCAAAGAAGGAATGATTTATTTTCTTTGATAAGCATATTCAAAACAGTTCATTTTCTCTTTACACAAATGCATATCTGTATACCACATATTTTCATCCTTCTACACATTACAAACTATTATATTCAGGAAGAAAGCTAGCTCTATCTACCCCCAGGAATTTAAGGAAAATAGTTCTTTTTCGAAAGGTAACCATAGCAACGGCTACAGATTCCGATAAGGCAGAAAAAAAAGACTGAAAAGAATTTATGTCGGCTCATTGAGATGTGCAACACAGAATGATTTCCGAACTCTTTTATCACCTCTTGAATAATGCTTTATGGTTAAATCGCGTCCGGACTGGAGTGAAATAAATCACTTCATGCAAGTTATCTCAAAAATGAAACGTGCCTCAGAAAATAGACTGGACGGGTTAAAACAGTCTGGCAGACGATAGAGTTTGATATTTTCAGGCTTTTCCGATCATGATATAGCATGGATGGAGTAAACAAACATGGCTAGATATTTTCAAATAAGTTTGATGTTCTATTGTATTTTTATGGGAAAAATATTTTCCAAAAAGAGGGCGTTTATCGTTTCAATTTTTATTTTTTAAATGCTTATTTGCACATTACTTCAATTTAAGTATCCATCGATTACATGTTTTAAGTTATTCTTTTTACCTGGATAGGTTTAGTATTTGAGTTTTAACCGACTTCCAACAATGGAGATTATCCAATTCGCTTTTATGTTTTTTTTTTTTTGTGTGTGTGTGTGTGTGTGTGTGTGTGTGCGTATGTATGTCCACGTATAACTTTAAAACAAATGCTCCTATTTATATATATATATTTTGTTGTTGTTGTTGAAAGGACTCGGGTGTCTGCTGTTTTAATTTTATTACGATATAAAAGTGGTATGTTTGTCCTTCTGCCTGTTTTTTTTTTTGTCTTCTTTCTGTTTTTTGAGTTTTAATCGACTTCCAACAAAGGAGATTTTCCAATTCGCTTTTATGTTTTTTTTTCTTTTTTTTTATGTCCTCGCATAACTTTCGAACAAATGCTCCTATTTTCATAATTCTTTTTTAGTTGAAAGGACTCGGGTGGCTGCTGATTCAATTTTATTAGGGATATAAAAGTGATAAGCAATAAGCAATAAGCTAAACTTACGTAAAAATTGCCTAATCGTCTGGAAAATTGAATACAGTGTTATAGTAAAAGTCCTACTTTATGGTTTTAATACTTTTTTTTTACAGGGACACATAAAAAAATCATTTACTGCGAGTCACAATCAGCGGCACTGACAACAAAGTGATTTAAAATTAATGTGAATGACATTAAAGGGTTGCATAAAAAACACTCTGCTGTGCCAAATCATTCCACTAAAATGTGCAAACTAGCATTCAATACGTAAATATCATTGTAATAAATTAAGAAACAATTTCTAGAACTCTGATTTATTTTTTCTTCAAATAAAACTTAACGTTCGGTAGCAGTAACTTTCTTACTTAGCATCATGTAAATATAGCAAAGGTCTATCCATCTGTTTCTCGGACCTGAAAAAAAAATAGACTGGTTGGGTTAAGGGGTAACACCACTTCGATCGATTCGAAATTTCATTTTTTTTTTTTTTTTTTAATCGCTTACAGTACTCTTTATACACGCAAAAATCCTATTTTTCTAGTTAGAAATCGATATCTAAAGTTAAAGGGCAAATTTGTTGTTATATAAATAGAGTATCCAACAGTGAGTAAACAGTAATGAAAACTTTAAATGCATTTCAAAAGTGCATTTTCAAAATCGTTGTACATTCTAGGTCCACCAATTTATCAACTTGTATTTTTTTTCTATAAATTTATCGTCATATTTTTTTTTAGCGACATACCTGAGATTTTTTATTTATTTATTTATTTATTTATTTTAAATATTAATATCTCGCCTTTCTGTGTAGCTTTGCGTAAATAACTTTTTGGTTGAAATTTGACATTTATTTTTATTTGATGCCGTCACTAAAAAATCGTATTTTGTAAAATAATTACGTAGTTCACTAGCTTTTGGACTAAAAATTCTAATTTTCTTATCTCCTTGTTCTAGTTTACAATGAATTATCCTGTGCACCCGCTTGACCATATGTTTTCGAAACGATTCAGCCCATTAGTTACTAAAACCAACATTTTTTAATATATCAACTGAAGAAAATACAGTTTTTTACTTTAATATATGTATAATTTATTGTAAATAGATATTTTATGAACAATTCACATTTTTTTTTCTGAAAGCACTTTAAATTTCGAGACCTATTCCAAAATTGTAAGTGTCCACAAAAATACTAATAAAAAAAATGCAACCAAGATCGAAAAAGAAAGCCGGTTAGACATCTATCTCAGATATCCTACGCAGAAAAAAAAATCATTTCCTAAAAATAATGAAATGCAAACGAGAAATTTCTAAAGAAGGCTGATATTGGTTTAACATTAGATTGCAAGCCTCTTCGTGTTTCTGGTGTAGTCTCTTTAGTGTTTTAAGCTTTTCGCTTAACATGAGCAGATTTCCATTCATTTTTTTTAAGTGATCCTCAAAAAAAAAAAAAAAAATATATATATATATATATATATATATATATATATATATATATAACTTGCTAACTATATACAATTGTGAATGAAACCAATCGATTAGTAACAGCATCTATTAATTAATGCTATACTTAATTTTTTTTCTTAGAGGGTCGTCTAAATATAGAAATTGTAACAAACTTTAAAAATTTCAATACTAGCATCTAATTTTGACATCGTATTTGAATTCATTGGTAAAATTTTAAGCATTGCAATGTGGATAGTTTTCATCATAACTCAAGAACTTCTGGATGGAATGAGTTGTAATTTTGGATTTACTTATTTGAAGCGTCTAGAAATCGATTTTTGTTTAAAAAAAGTTATAGGTTACAATCCATGTTCTTTTCAAAAATTAATTTCGATGTATATATATATTTTGTAAATTAACTTTTGAGAGAAATATGAATTGCAACCTATGAATTTTTTAATAGAAATTTTATAAATTTCAAATATAAAAGTTTCCTAGAAGTTTAAAATATGTGAATTCAAAATTACAGCTAGTTTTTGAGTTATGTTTAAAAAACTACCCGCATTGCAATTTATTTTGTAACATTTAAAATGAGTTTAACACACTCTAAAAGCGACATTTTCAAAACTGAACAAAAAATACTCAAATCTGAGTATGTCGCATAGTCAAAATGGCTCCGAATCAAAATTACTCAAGTTTGAAACATGTATATACTCATTTCTGAAAACATGCACACATTCAAGAATAAAACATCATGTTTGAGTATATCCATGTTTCAAAAATGAGTATGAATTGACTTCTATGCGCTCATTTTTGAGTATTTCCAAGTTTCAAAAATGAATTTGAACTGATTCTAATCATTTTTGAGTATGTCCATGTTTCAAAAATGAATATGAACTGACCTCTATGTGCTCAGTTTTGAGTATGTCCATGTTTCAATATTCTGGGTATTTCTGGTATTTCAGAATTGAATGCATTGGGTCGTCCTATTTGAAAGAAAAGGTTTCATAACAAAATGAAAACATCGATTTACTCAAATTTGAAAGAGTCATTTTTCTCAGTGCATTAGGAGTTTCCAACCATAATTCTGCATAATTCTACATAATTCCTAAACTAGTAGATCGAGTGACTTTCCTTTTGGTATCTGAAGGTAAAGTTTACCTTAGATTCCAAATATGATGTCAAAATTAGGCGTTAGTTGTAAAAAGTTTAAAGTTTGTACAAATTCTATATGTAGACAATGTCTTAAGCAAAATTTAATCAGAGCATTAATTCGTAGACGTTATTCCCAATCGATTGATACCAATCGTATTTTTATACGATGATTTGTAGCAGAATTAGTATTTGGGAAGGGGGAGGCTTTTTTTCTCCCTAGATTACATTCAGATATTCAGATCCAAGGAAAAAAAATCTTTTCTACCTAAAATCATTTTTCTGATGAATTCTTTCTATTCTATCTTCAAGATCAATTTTACAAAATCTCACGTCAAAATTATAATTTTTTCAAATTTTCAGGCATGGGCTCTCAAGTAAATTTAGTAGGAGGCTGCTTCGATAATTATAATCTATTGTAGCAGGTTTATCTTAAAAAGAACTGTTTTAAAGGTGCTTAGGTAAGTAAATAACAGAGATATGTTTTTTCTCTTACTACTCACCCTTATGTTAAGTGTAGCCTGCCCAGAAGTAAATATTAACAGCAAAGTTTCATGTATAAACCTGATTAGGGATACAATAACAATTGTCAGTGGCAAGTAACGCTACATTTCTGCTAAATACAATGAAATTAAGCGAAGCTTTCAAGCCACTAAATCTGACTCATATGAAGCTAGAGTAGAGAATTTGGAGAAAGTGAATTCTGTGAAGACGCGTAACGAACATCATATGACCAGCTCGGAATTATATAGAAATGATGTAATAACTATAAAGTAAGTATCAATATTTTTTATCTCAAACTTTAAGTATACCTTTAAATGTATCTTTGTGGAATAAAATTCTTGCAACTAGTTGAAATGATTGTCTGTCTAAATACTTAATTTTATACTGCTGATGCTCTTTTTTTTTTTTATCACAGAGTTTACTTTATCTATCTCTCTATCAGGAAAACGTCATTTTACTTTTTCTTTCATTTGAGATCATTTAGAAAAGTGTTATTATACTAAACACTGTGGGAAAAGAATTTCTGCAGCCCGAAAAATAACGCTATCTATAGTGTTTATTTCTAAACAAAAGTTTTTAAACATTTTTTACGGTTTAAGAAAAAAAATTTTAAATTGAGGAACAATGTTTAAGTTTTATCTTGTATGGCTTTTTAAAGAGATACTTTTGAAGGATAATACTCTTTTCTTAAAATTTATATGACTGAAAATTGTCCGTTTAAATAGGTCAAAATTAAGGAATAATTGACTGAAGATAGGTCCAAAGAAAGAAAACACTTAATAACACTTGAATAACAGACAATCTTTAGCTTCAAAAAATATTCAGAGAAATTATCCATACATTACTTTTAAATATAAGGACTTCATGCAGCATCAAACGGTGTAAAAATAGGGGAAGTCATAAAGTTATGCACATTTCCACGAAAAATATAAATTTAAACCTAAAGGACAAATAATTATATAATAAGGAGTGTAAAATCTTTCCACTACTTTGAAATGTAATTGAAAAATTTGCATGAAATTAATCGTAGCGTAGCATGCATTTTCTTATTAAAATTCGAAAAACAAATACCTGTCGAATTTGCGATAACTACTTTTTTATATCCATGTATAGTATTTAGTTTATTGTAATTTAAGTCTATTGCGATTTGTCTTTTTGCCTTATAGTTTCATTTACGCGATCTGTCTTTGTTGCAATCAAGTTGTGTGATCACTATCTTTAGTGTATTTTTGGTAATAACTTTCTTAGATAAAAGCGCGGCCATTATCAAACAATGGGCAGCATCTGCAATTCCTTGCCACACGAAATGCTTTTTCACTATACATTTCTCACACTATTGTTGAATTTCAGTGGGTTTTACTCACAAAAACAGAGTTTCAGCACCAGATAACTGAAGTGGTTAATAAGAGCGCTAAATTTTTATTAAAGGGACATTTCTCATGACTTAAAAATACTAAGCCCAGAAATCATATACATAAATCTGAAACATATTAACAATGGTAACTTTAGCAATAGTCACAGCAAATTTCATTATAATTATATATATATATATATATATATATATAAGCAGTAAGTTAACAAAATTGCAACTAATCATATTTTTCTCTGCTTTACATAAATTTCCAAGAAAGATTACTTTTCAACATTTTCAACGAAAGAAATATTTTAATCACTTCAAAAGAAAGTTTCATACATGATTTAACAATTTTAAAAAACGAAGCAATGTATTAAAACATTTTGAAATGTCCATAAGTCAAATATATATATAAACTTAATAAAGATAATGTTAAAATAATCAACATTATTTCGCAAATAACAAGAAGTATTACTTATTTTCTAACGCTAACACATAACTAAGTCAAGTATCTAAAAGATAAAAACATTCTTAACTGTTTAATCAGTTCCCAATTTGCATCATAGTAAGATAAAGTGTGACTCTAAACAACACCTAATAGGCTGTACTTTGTGGTCATTAAAGATGTCGTTAATTATGCATGTCACGTAATGCTCCATTATCTAGATTGGTACTCCACGATCATCTGTATTAGAAAATAATTCTGATGCAAATTAAGGAGTGTTCTACTGATTATTTCGAGTGCCTGCACTTTAAGTTTAGTTTTTTTACATGATTGAAAACCCTTGTTTGGCATACAGAATATTTAATTACTTTCTGTATGATATGAAAATTCTGTGGTAGCACATAAAAATTTTCTCCGGAGGCTAAATAAACCCGATGCTTTTGCAGTATTCATCCAGTATTTTATGTATCAATAAAATGTATACAATTTTTTAATCTGTTTTACTAAATAAAAGGTATAGACTAAGCACATAAACTAAAGAAAATAATTAAAAACAAACAAGCGCTAAAATTTAATGTTATGCATTTTATGTATTGATATGATACTATAAAATACCGCTAATTTCTGAAAGACACGCAAATCCACACATTTAACGAATAATTACTTTTTAAATATAAAAAATATATCACAGTGTCTTAGAAAAGCATACTAGCTATGCTTCATACTGGCGGAAACGACATAAAATACACTAAAAGAATGAGCTGAATTGCTTAACATCGGCCTTTAGCAAAATTCTTAAAATAATCGTATATGGAAGAATCAGCCGTCATCTAACGAAAAAGAATTGCTGGAAAATTTTAAATTGTACTGTTGATGTTATATAACAATAACATCAACAGTGTGGATTTAAGCAGTGACCTTCAAAATTAAATGTACTAGACGTCTTAATCAGAAATCTAAATAGTGATAAACTCAACATATTTCAAACACTCTTCATGTAATAAAAAATTTTTAAGTGAATTCCAAAACATCAGGTGATCAGGAAAATCTAAAACAATTACATGCCTTAATCATTTAATATTTTTTTTCTAACAAGTTTTTACATTTTACTCAAACGAAACGGCATTACAAAAGTTTAAACTTTTAGCGGCTACCCTACGACCTTTCTCTAGGGTAGCCGCTCTCGCTAACATTAACTCGCTAACATTAATGCTATGAATATAATTATTAATGCTATAGTTAATAACCTATGAATGCAGTATATAGTTAAAGCTATATGCTTCTAACTAGTGTTCCACATAGTTAAAACTATATTCCTATAACCTATGAATGTAGTATATATAATTGTATTTTCCTGCATTCAATGTTCAGTTAGTTTCTATAATCACTAGTGTTCGTAGATTCAAATATGTTATGTCCCCTCAAGGAACTTAATTATTCAAGATATCTTTCTACACATACATTTAAAAAATGCTTTAACTGTTTAAACTAAAAGTCTAATATATTCTAAGTGCATATAAATATTTTAGTGAGTTCATTTCACTTAAACCATTGCTGCCAACTTTGTTTTCTTATCACTATATTTGAACAAAAAAAAATTGTTTGTTTTTTTTAATCTTATATTTTCGTGATTAAGAAGATAAACCTTTATTTTCAAATTAGTGATAGAAAAAAAGTATATAACTTGTCAGCTATGTTAAACGCATGGTCTTTCATACCAGTCACAGCGAAAGGATATATGCTTCTAGCTAGTGTTCTACATAGTTAAAAGTATATTCCAATAACCTATGAATGCAGTATATATAATTGTATTTTCCTGCATGTAATGTTCAGTTAGTTTCTATAATCAATAGTGTTCGTAGATTCAAATATGTTATGTCCCCTCATGGGACATAATTATTCAAGATATCTTTCGATACATACATTTGAAAACTGTTTTAACTGTTTAAATTAAATGTTTAATATATTCTAAGTACATATAAATATTTTAGTGAGTTCATTTATGTATTTAATTAATCACTGTAAATAGTAATGAAATTTGTCTTTTTTTCTCACCTTTCTTAAGCATTAGTATCTAAATGGCTTCGTGTATAATTACAATATAGTGAACAGATACATTATCCAACAACCTAATGTCTAATTAGAGACTAATAATACATATCTACGCATAATACAGCATCTCCTTCCATTGTCTTGAATATTCAAATTGTCTTTCCATATGAATGTGTTTGTAACATTATTTATTATCACTTCCAACGCATAACACTTCCAACGCATAGTTATATAATTAGAATTAATAGTAGCTACCTTTTGTTTTCTTGTTTGTAGGAGTATGTGTATGGTCTAGAGGGAATTCTAAACATGTTTTCAATAATATTCATGATTTTTCAGTATGTTATCTTTTGTAGAGGGGTGGGAATAAGTAAGTGGGAAATAAGTGGGAAAAAATACTTAAACATATGTAGAGAAAAAGTCCAATGTGCTGAAGGCAAAACTTATTACAAGAAGAAATTGGAAACTTATATAGTGAAACAGTTTATCAAGGGCAATATTCCTCTAATATAAGTAAATTGTAATTGATTTCTGTTTGAATAAATATGCCACAGCCAAATTTATTAACTCAAATTGTCCGATCAATTACAAAATCAAATTTAAAGACAATTGAATAAACAGGAACAAATAGTGAGTAAGTGAACCTGATATGTGCAAAAATCAATGAATAGGAAGCATTATTAAATACAAAAACGTATTTAATAAAGAATTGTTAAACAAAAAGAGAAATATAGCAGTAAAACATACCCAACAAGTGACATTTTAAACTATAAAAACATGTTATCCTTTACAAAAGCACATAGTATATCACCGTTATATTGACAGCTAATAAAATAAATAAATTATTTTAACAAATTTAAAAATAATTCAAATACGCCTATAAATTATTTTCATTTTATTTTAAACTATATCTAATCTTAATAATGATGATAATAATGAAAAGTATTTTGAAATTAAAATATTTACAGCACAAAATTAAGAGGAAATGATACGATATGCTTAATGTGAACCGAAATATTGAATTCGATATATCAGTGCATATTTTTAACGTTACTGCCATCTATGAGCAATAAAAAAGAAGATATATTTATAATTTATTAATTTGACTAACATAAAAAGGGATAAATTTGTAAATAGCATATATTAAATAAAATATTTAATAAAACAAATGTTTATAAAATTATGAAATAATTACTTTTACTACCTTTATTTGAAAAACTATAAATTCCAATCAATATTAAAACATACTGCAGAGTAATAAAAAAACAAAATCTTTACATTCAAATTGAGTATTTTTAGATTCGTTTATATAGTGCTGCCCTCTATAGTAAAACATTTATAACATTTACGTTATTTAAATAAATTATAATGATTAAATAGAAATGGCTGTATCATTTAAAATAGAGGATCTTTAAATAAAATAAAATGACACAGTTAATATTAAACTTAAATATTAGTAAATATAATTTAAAATTTAAAATAAATAAATAAATAAGACCTTATGAAAGAAAAAGATATTAAATAAAATTGAGTTTATTCATACCTTTTGAAAAATCATTTTATACAATTTAGAAGTAATATAACAATTTTTGAATCTAGATATTAAGTTCACCATGGTAATTTGAGAATGCAACCTAAATATAATAAGATTATTTATGTAGAATAAAATAAATTAAAACTGTATATTTCTATATAATCTTTTGTATAAACATATCCCTATAATAACACAGACTTTTTAATTAAACTGCAATTAAACATAATATAATAATGTGAGAAAAATATTGTAAATAACTTTATTTATCTAGTAAGAGTTAAGATAATTTATGGATTAAAATATATTGATACATATAAGATATTAATTGTAAGAGCTAACAATTAATAGATATTTCCTTTACTATACCATAACCATCGCTACCATAAAATACACCAAATATTATCCATTAGAAACTAATAACAAGCAACTTAACCTTCCATTTTTTGTTTTAATAATTAAATAAGTTAAGTATTTAAATTAAATAATACAACATACCCACCCCATCAATATCATTCAAAAGAATGCAGCTGTATTTGACTAAACTTACCTTAAATCTACCAGACAACAACACCCAACCTCCATAATCATTCAACAGAATGTACCTTTACTAATACGACACTAATCTATCCAACACTTTAAAGCATTAACACTTATTTAAATTAAATAAGTTAAATATATAAATTATTCCATACAACACCACCCCACCTATATAATCATTCAACAGAATGTAGCTTCTTAACACTAAATAATTCTCCATTTTAGAGCAATATAACTTACTTTTTGTGTATGTGTGTGTGTGTGTTTGTGTGGTGTGTAATAAATAAAAATTATGAAAAAACTATATGTGTAATATTAATTTAATGAGATGTGAAAAATACCCGTAACGAATAGCTTGTTGACTGATTTTAAATTTTGAGCTTTAAATTTATTTGAACAAAGGTTATTTATATTGTGAACAAAGTTCAGATTAACATAAACAGATTTATGTGATCAGGATTTATAATTAATGAATAAAATTACTTTGAACGGAAAGTCATTGCGTTTATCGTAAATATCAATGTAAAGACTTTTATTATCAGTAAGTATTAAACTAAGATCAAGAAAGTTAATATATATATATTAAATTATAATAAGTGCATTGCCATATTGAATAATCTATGTTATTTCTAAGTATAATACTAATTTATAAAATGAAAGCATCATATGGATTCTACATTAATGTTTGGGTTAAATTAAGATATATTTTAAATGGGTTAGTTAAAATAGAAATTATATTATACTAGTAACTCTTATTCTCTATATATATCATTAATATTAACTAGTAAAATTAATATATTTACACTACATTACAGCTGCATATAAGTAATTATACATACAATATTAAAGTTTTAGTAGAATATCTGTACACCAGATGTCAGCAGCAAAAGTAAATTATATAATGAATTTGATAGAATGCTAAAATAGTCTAATATTTTTACAATAGATGGCAGTAGTATAGCTTATTTAAAATATTAAAACTTGGAAATTTAGTATGGAGGTAATAATATCTATGAAATACTTTCAAATTATCAAGTAATATTATATATTTTAATTTATTAAATTAAAATTAAAATAAATTAATTAATGGTTTTTATTTATATGTATATCATATTTTTTTTTCTACATTTTTTAAAATGTTGTAATCTATGTAGTTAAATAAAAATAACTGTAACTGTAGGATACAATTTATGATCTGAAGGATTCTCTATTTAACTGTGAATTTAACCTCTTCTTTTGGATACAACTTTGTACATGTGCTCACAATATACTAAATATCTTGGGATATTATTAATATAAGTAATATATATATATTTAATTCTTTTTCACACTCCTTTTCAAATTGTATGTATAATTTATAATATTCCATTGTAAAGGTCTTGTTATTCAATATTGTTTCAGCGATTGTTCGGGCGAGATATGGCACTATATTTAGCAAAAGCTGGTGTCATATACAGAAAACAGTCGTTCTTTGTTTATAAATGTGATTTTCTTGCCCTTGAAAAAGTAAATTACTTTATAAGCTTTTATTTGTGTATATACTCGTGTGGTTTATATTTCATTCCTTATTTTCTATTAATTTAATTTTTTTTTCTTCTTCTTAATTTGAATTAATAATGTTACATTTATTAGGACTACAATTTTAATTTGTAAATTGACAGGGCTCTTTGGTATCGGGATTTCAGTGTATGTGGTCAGTTTCTTATGTTTCAATGGTTAAATTTTACTTAAAGTTTTATATATATATATATATATATTCGCATTTAGTAATTACTTCTAAATTATGTTTTACGTAACATTAGTAAATTGTAATATACGTATATAGTTTTTCTTATCATCTCTTCTTGATTCCTCCTGCCGTGTTGCGTGCGATACAGTTCACTAGCGTACAAAACAAAACAATCACGTGCCGCTTAGTCAAACCTAAATTTACCAACCAATCTTTTAAAATTTTGAACATCTCGACTCCTCTTAACAATCCCGTCAAATCTGGCTTTTTTCATGCACTATTATACATGGTGTTTATAAAGACTTTACGCATTTTTTAAAAATAGACCTTTGCAAACGATCTAATAGACTGTTTTAAATAGAAAAAAGAATAGTCATTGGTTTTGGTTGTCTACATGAATTAACGTACGAATAGATGCAAGAGGACATCAACCGCATTTATTCCTCATTCTTCACACCTTCCAGCAAATCGTAACAAATAGTTTGCCGAGATGCATACTCCTCAGCTTCAATTTCATGTAGCTTATGCGCAGTTTTAATGGTAGACATGTTTGTTTAAATGATAACGTAATTTTTCCAAAGAGTACAGTACACAATGCGAGCTACAAGGTTGAGTCTTCACAGAACTGATTTGAGGCTATGCGTAACTCCTTTTTGTACTATTTGCTCAACAGCTGGTGCTAACTGGAAGTCTGCCTGAATAATCTTCAACTTCAACCCTACGATTTTGCTTGGATTTGTTTACAAAATTTTAATAGCTAATTTGGTAGGGGCGTATTTTTTCAATTTGTGGGTGTACTTTTCATGCACCTGTTTGTACGTTAATTTATGTATAATAGCCCACAAATAGTTATTCATTCCTCTGTTAAAAGCATTCCATTTGATCGTTTGCAAAGAAATTAGAACATTTGTCAAAAATGTATAGATACCTTATAAATACCCTGTACAACAAATAAACATTATTTAATTCAGGACGCACCTTGTTCTAGGAGTAGAATTCCACTCGTAGGTAAATTCTCGCCTTATGCATAATCAAAATCCATAAGCTGAACAACTGTTTGACAAGATTACGCTTTGAAGTCTCCAAGAAATGGCCACAGAAAAAAAAAATTAATCTCCATTTCCTCAACAACCAGTGAAATCACAAAATGTTTTGTGGCACTATCTGTCGCTCATATTAAGCAAAACATTTGACATATTACACAAATTTATATGTACAGTCGTGAAAAAGAAAATGCACGATACTGTGCCATTTTATCACCAAATGGTCGTGAAGAGATCATACATATACCATTCGACAAGGAATTCTGTCTACGTTGCGAATATGAATACAATTTTTGAAATATGGACATAAACATTGTACCAACTTTTATTTTTCAAATAGCAGCATTCACTTTTGACATTTTCTTGGAATTCCTTGGATCGAAGCATCCAGGAAAAAGGTATACATTATATACTTTTAGAGGTTATAGTTTTATATTCTTATCTTCATAGAGTTAGAAAAGGTTAATAAAGTTTGAAGTAAAGTTTTTAGATAAAATTATTTTAGGTAAAACTTCATAAAGTTTGAAGATCCTTGTGGGTCATTCCATGTACAGTGGCCTAAATTTGGATATGGTCCCTGCTTGACTTCCTTGAATTTTGATGAAATAAAGGAGATGTATAGTTTCTAATAAAACTAACACATGTAAGCAAGGTACAATTTGTCATAATAATAAATTCAAGTTAAATTTACTGAATGTGCCCACTATTTGCAGCAGTTCAGACTTTACTTTGCATTCGTATATAGTGGAGAATCTTACATAAAATAGGTTTTTTGAACCTTGATTTATTTTTTTTACCTTATTCGTAAAAGGCCCCAAATGAAACAAACGTTATATTGTCCATTAGGTGTGTTTCTTCCATTGGTACTAACGGTAATCAAATCCGAAGCGTCCGTTTTGAGATATAAGCTTCTGCAATTTGTGAATTTAAATTTTGAGGGGATTCCAAAAAGTAATAAACTAAAAAATACTTAAGCAGGCACGAATCTACTTCAGTAGCTCTATGTCATGTTCATAGTTAATTAACTGACAAACTTCCAAAGTAATTTGTTCAGTAGATAGATCTTGTTAAAGTAAGGGAGAAATTCATTGCGACAGGCCGTATGACCTAGTTTGGGGCCAAGTGATGACAAATGTATTGTTTTCTGGTCTTTAATACTGCAAGTATCATTTGCAATACAAAACGTTGCACTAGAGCACATATTTGCAATATGTACGTTTTTTTGTGTCCTGAGCAGTAAGATGACAAAATTGGTCATTTGGTCAATTTTCCTGCAACTGTAAAATAGTGAACTTAACTGAAGCATCCCTTGTGTCCCAACTATAGTACTTCTGACTCTGATAGTTTGCAGATGTCCATTTCAAACTGGTATGTATGTCCCGTAGCGATTACATCAAAATTGAAAGGATTAAAATGAAGGACACTTAAGCCAGGTTTCAATGGTACGACCCTAATGTTAAATGCACGTGGCGAACTTTAATTTACATCTTCATAATAAAACATTTAATTGAAATGTTTCTTTTTTAACGCTTTCCAACAAAGTTGAAAAAAGTATTTATGAATACGGTTTGTCTGCCCATCTGTCTGTCCGTTCATCTGCACGCGCTCTTACTCACGTAAATATAGTCGGATTTCTATGTATTTTATGTATGTTATTGAGGTATGTTATACCATAAAATATTCGGTGTTGACAATGAAGTGTATAGCATTTATAGTTCATTTACAGAGGCACTCAAAAGATTTATTTTTACATTATGGTCCATGTGAGAAAATCGTCTGCAGTCTATTTCACTCTTTACAGCACAAAATAGGACTAAAAATGCGATTTCAGATACAGTTTGTCTCAAAACTGTAACGTAATTTACAGATTTTTAACGATTTATATAAAAAAATCAAGAATTTAATTCTTTGCTAAGTGTTTTTGTTATTATTATTATTCTTTTAATTTTCCGAAAATATCAAATACTATGCAGATTTATGACTCTTTGTATCAGAAAAGCATAGTTTTTTACAAGAAAGGTAGGTTGTGGAAAATTTAGATTGTAAATTAGTTAGCATATAAAAGAGCCAAAAAAAAGTATAAATACAGTTTGACATGTAATTTTTTCGTTTAATTTCCAAAATGTCAACCTGCAAATGATTGTTTTGTTTGTCCATTTTGTTTCTTTGCACAACTATAAAATACTGATAATATTGTGTTATTTTTTTTTTCACTTTATCTCTGGAAAATAAAAAAATGATGTGCATTTTTGAAGTAAAAACTTCTTTAGGCGCGTTGGGCATTTTTTGAGATGGGAAAAAATCATTGAACTCGCGACACTGTTACTGTAACCGACCTGTTACCGACACATCTGTATATTTGAAGTGAAAACTTCTTTAGGAGCGTTGGGCATTTTTTGAGATAGGAAAGAACCATTGAACTCGCGACACTGTTACTGTAACCGACCCATTACCGACACCTCTGTATATTTGATGTGAAAACTTCTTTAGGAGCGTTGGGCATTTTTTGAGATGGGAAAAAACCATTGAACTCGCGACACTGTTACTGTAACCGACACCTCTGTATATAAGTATGTAAATGTATTGTGTATAGTTCGGTATCATGTAGGACGGGGCGGGCACGTCGCGCGCCCCATGCTTGCCTGTGTGCTATTGTTTTTTATGAAAATTATTTATATATTATATTTAATATATATTTATGTATTATTTTTATGTAAATTAAACAGTAGTATTATATTATATTATATTATATTATATTATATTATATAATTAAATATATAATATATTAAATATTTATATAATTAAATATATAATACATATGAAATATTTATATAATTATATATTAATATATAATTATATATATTATATATTATATATTATATATATATAATGTATTTCATTGCATATGGTCAGTTGCTTCGGTTTCAATGGTTAATTTTTGCAATAAGTTTCTATATAATATATAATATATATATATATATATATATATATATATATATATATATGTGTGTGTGTGTGTGTGTGTTAGAGATTGTGACGGTGTCTCAAGAGGATTATACTAGGTTAACGAAATATCTATTAAAGAGCTTCAGAGTAAATTTATAATTACATATGTCGATAAAGCTAACACAAGTTATGCATTAATCTGTAAAAAAAATTTATAGTGAAATATTAAATGAAAGTTATAATAACAGCGATAACTATGAGCTATTGAAATTGAAAGTTTCAGTGATGGAAAACAGTGTTAAGGCACTATATAGAAAAGTTAAGTTGAAGTAAAAAGTCAACGTTTCCCATATCTTGTTATAGTGCCAAAGTTTCACAAAAAAACAGTGAAATTTAGAATTGTAACTTGTGGGTATGGTTCATACCTAGAGTCTGCTAATAAGAAATTGTTGGGAGTTTTGAGTAGTGTGTTTGATAGATAGTGTTTGATAGATAGTGTTGAGTACGAAGTCCACATTTATTATAATGAACAGTTACATTTTATTAGATAAACTGAAAAAAACATCAAAACACAAAGAGTTTGTTTGTATATGATTTTGCAGACCTATACAGTACCATTAACTTACTGGATTTAAAGGACAAGGTTATAGATTTTTATAACAAAAACAGTAATATAGATAGCGATAAAGATTGGTTTATTAACTTGTTTCAGTTGGTAGTGCAAGAGAATTACTTGTATGAGGGGAGTAGAGTATTTAAACTGATTCGTGGAATCCCAGTGTGTGTGGGAGGGGGAGTTGCAGTTTAATTTTAGCTGACATGTACCTACATATATATGAAAATAACAATATTTTAAATAGAGAAATATTGAGTTATAGGTATATTGATGATGTTTTAATAGTTGGATTAAATAAGGAAAAATGTAAACCTAGATTTTAAATACTATCCAAATACTTTAAAACTAGAACTCTCCTCCCAGAATATTAAAAACATCAATTATCTGTATGTGAATTTAGAGTTGGAGAATGACAATTTGATAACAAGGGTTTATGACAAGAGAAATGATTTCGATTTTAAAGCTTTAAAGATCTTAAATTTTGAATCGAACGTGCATATTCCAGCATTTAGAAATGTGTTTACAAACGGTTTAGTTCGTATTGAGAGATTATGTTCAAGATTTGGCAATGCAGTTGGCGAATTCATGGAGTGGATTAACATGGCATTGATGCAGGGTTACCCTGTGAACTTTGTACGGATAAATATGATTAATTTTATAGGTAGAAGTAAATATAGAAGTGAACTGAATTCATTTTTGAATGCTAAGTGTGGTCTAGATCAGTTGTTTGAAGAGTTCAGATAGGGTTGGTTACTGCTGTGTGTAGCTTAGTGTTTTGGTTGATAGTTTGAATTAATTTGGTCTCCACAGGAGAAGGGGGACGTTGCTTGCGTGAAAACCAGTTTTAACCCTGCAGTGCATGTCGTTAGCCATGCCCTCCTGGCTTCAGGTTTAATTTTCCTGGTATTGGTTTTTCGTTAGTATTTTGTGTTTGGTTATAATTGTATTATAGTTTTAATTGGTTATATTTTAGTGTTCAGTTGATATAATGTTATTTTTTCTTGGCTATATAGTGTAGTTAGTGTAAATTTATAATTGTATTTTAGTATATATATATATATATATATATATATATATAATTATAATATCTATGAATTTCAAAAAACATATCAAGTTCTATTATCATTCTACTTAAATCTCCAAAGAGATAATTAATGATATTGTGTATACAGAATACCACATAGGTAATAATTAACATGTGCAAACATAATATTACCATAGCTTGTGCTTCAATGGTAATTGGCCAAATTTTACTCATACCTAAAGAATATTGAAAAAAGAAAAAAGAAATAGAGAGAAAGGGAAAAAAAAAAAAAAAAAAAAAAAGTTGCAATTAAGTAAATACAAATGGATTAATAAATTAAATATGAACCATATACAATGGAAAATTGGACCACATGAGAATTAAATATGAATTGGATATGAATAAACACATGCACATGTACTCATCAGCCTGGATGCACCCACATGTGTTTTAAATAATAATTCAGTGTTTCATAATTCTACTGGCATAATGCTAAGATCAGTAGAATCATCCAGGTACACTGAATTATTACCAGACAACAATTGGAAATGTTAAAATTTGGAAATATATAAATAGGAAATAAAAAACCATTAAGAATATACAATATATTTCACTCACATCGATTATCCCAAAAACTGTATTTAACACCTCACGAAATTACCACGAGATAACAGTTTTGAAATAATAAAATTGGAAATATGAACGCGTAAAGTGTAGATAAAATATTTTACTCACATTATACAGAATCCTTAAAATGTCACAACTTCTGCATAATATTCACATCCACATGGCAATGCATCATACATGTTGACTAAGTCGAGTTGAGAGAAATGATTTGAAAGACAAGTTGAGAGCACACTTTTTTTTTAAACACAACCCCATCGATGACACCCAAACACAAAATGATTCAAAAACACACAAAATAATTCTGGTTTTAATACACTTATAACAAAATTATATCCGTGAATATATATTACTCCATCCAATTTTAATTCCTGAAAGTAAAATTAATATACAATCAATAGCTCCCTCTATAGTTAAATTAAATATAATATTAACAATATTATCAACAACTACATGAAAGGTAAAGTGTCGCCATCTATTGGTATTATAATAATTCATAATTAATAATTTAGTTAGATATCCACTTTATTAGTTACATACTCACTTCATTAGATTTAATTATATAAATAAACTTTAAAAAACAATACTAACTTGTAGTTTTACTTTAAATTCAAATAAAATATAATACAACTATATGAATAAATCTACACAGAATTAATTCAACTTGCACAGCATTTCAGATATTCTTAACAAGAATATATTATGTAAAAGAGATATTATTTTAATTCAAATTGTTTTTGCTGCCAGCTGTGTTAATCCACTAATATTATAGACATATTATTAAATAATTAATGTTTTATTTTTACTACTACTTAAATATATATTAGACTTGTTATTAAATAATTAATGTTTAATTTATACTACATTGTAAATATATTTTATATTTCATAGATTAATTTAAATATCTAATTAAATAATTCATAGACAATTCAAAATATCTCAAAATTTATAAAATTGATAATTAATAGTATTACTACTGTTTTTCAATCAAATTAATGCAATGCAGAAATTAAAATACTTGTTAAATTTAATTATTCATAGACAAAAATAAAAACTATATATATTTATATTTATATATATTGCAAATAGATATGTTTATGAGTTATAATCACCAATGTTATCCATGTATAATTTAATTTGTTATTGTATAAGTTAATTTATAAATGTATGAAAACTGCACATCAATAACACCTTAAACAGAGGTGATCGGCAACGCACAATCACAACTATACAAAGTGTATATAATAAATGTTATTTAAAAGAGTTGATGATTGAATTTATCATAAAAATTGGATAACCATATATTTTTGCTTGATCTCGAATATATCTAATATTTTTGTTTTTATTTATATCTGAGCATAAGTATTTTATACGATGTAGATAATTGATAATTATATTTTTATAAACAGATTTATGTAAACATGAAGCAAAATTGGTAAAAATATTTACTTTAAATGGGAAATCAAATCTCTTATCATAAATATCAAAAATTAGTTTATAATTATTAGTATATATTGCAAGAAGAATGTCCTACAGAATGTTAGAAGTAGGAATCTGGATAAATAAAGATGATGACAAAATCTACTTATGACAAAATAAAACATAATATAGGGAAAGAGCTTATCAGTAGTGATATTAGACATAATATCAATTTGAATACTTCGAAAAATCTAAATACTTGTAAAGAAATAGAAAAATCAATATTTAATTGGGATGGTAATCGAAGGGAAAATGACATTAAGGGAATTATATTTAATATAAAAAAGAAATTGATACCGGAGACTTTAACAACTTTACAATCTAGCACAAGAAATGTTAATAACGATTTGGGCTTGGATTTATTGCGGTATAGAATCAAGAAACAGGATCTACAGAGATATTGTAATTTAAAGAACTGTCAGAAAAGTACGGAAGAAAAGATCTATTTATATTGGATTATGTGGGGAATTGCTATAAATGAGTTAATTTTGGGTAAATATTTAAACAAGTACAATGATCTACTACCAGTGAGTAAAGTAAAAATAGTTAAGCCATTTAAATATGATAAGCCTTTAGGCCGTGTTATGTTTAATTATAATGGATATGCAAAAGACCTAAAGAGGTGTATTTATGAAAGTACATGCAGTTGCAATGATGAAGAATTTATTGAAGTGAAAACTTCTTTAGTCGCGTTGGGCATTTTTTGAGATGGGAAAAAACCATTGAACTCGCGACACTGTTACTGTAACCGACATTGTTACCGACACCTCTGTACATTTGAAGGTAAAATTTCTTTAGGCGCGTTGGACATTTTTTGAGATGGGAAAAAACCATTGAACTCCCGACACTGTTACTGTAACCAACACCTATGTATATAAGTATGTACATGTATTGTGTATAGTTCGGTATGAGGTAGGGTGGGTTTATATATTATATTTAATATATATTTATATATTATTTTTATGTAAATTAAACAGTGGTATTTTATTATATATATATATATATATATATATATATATATATATATATATAATATATTGAAATTCATGTTTTCACTTCTGTCGGCACTCCCGGAGTGCTTGTGTTTCTTTTTCTCGTCCTTTCGTGCGAAGAACAAGTTTAGCGCTAGTGAGATATAAAGAATAGATCCAAACATATTCCAGGCATTTTTTCGAATAAAATAGGATTTTAATTATTAAAATTATTTTTAAAAAAAATCAGAATTATGACCTACATTAACTTTAACATAAAAAGAATAAATGTCCAAAATGTGGCAACCTGCTGTTTCAACTCAAACCTATCACTAATTTTCGAGATATATTTCACTTTTCCCCGATCTAAGGGATCTGCTATTATTATTTGCATCCACAGACAATTTTCTAATAAAATTATAAAATAACTTCATATGAGGTGAATTTATTTTTATAGTTAGAATTTATATATAATTTTCCTGGCAACTAATTGAAAGTTCGTATAGTATTTTTCTTGTACGATTTTTCTTGTTAGAAATTTGTGGATAAATCCGTAACACATTTTTTTAACTATATGAAGATTTCCGAAAATGTATAAAGTACACCTTTTTCTGGGCTCTTTTGATCCAAGAAACTCGAATAAAGTATCAAAACTTGGTGTTATCATTTGAAAAAAAAAAGATACAATGTTTAATATGTGTATGATCCCTTACACAAAAAATTCAAGTAATTTTCGGAAGGACTACACAATTCCCAGTCAAATGGTGCCTCTCGCACCTGTCTGTGACTCAACAATTTTGTGATAAAATAGCATGGAGTGGTGCGTGTTTTTTGATTGTTTGTTTTTGCCATGACTGTACCATTTATTCAAAAATTATACGACGAAAGTTATACGACATAGTTTGAAAAGTATTATATACAAAATATAATACTATTCAAAATTTATGCATATATTAACTAAGTACACAGAAAAAAATAAAACCCAATTTGGGTCGAAAGATTCTTAGGTATGTGCCCAAATTGGGTCATGCCTGTTTTGGTTACCACTGTGTATTCTTTGTGTACAACTTTGTCTCACTGTGTACAACTTTTTCAAAAAAAAAGTTTTTTTTTCCTAATCTAATCAGCTTCTATTTATGTCAAAGTGTAGCAGGATATGAAGTTTGATGAAATTCCGTGTATTAGTTCTTGAGATATAGCTATCGCAAAAATTGTGAAAAATGCAGCATATCAGTTTCACCTGTTAGGCGATTTACACCAAAACCTAATCAGCACCAATTTAAGTCAAGGTCTAACTGAATCTGAAGTTTTATTAAATTCCGTGAATTACTTCTTGAGATAGAGCGCCCACAAAATTTGTGTCACATAGAGACCGAAACACAGACTTTCGGACAGACCATTTTCTAAAAACAGTCAAGTCGTTTTCAGTACCTTCCGAAACATAGGTATAAATCCGTCGAAGACCAGAGGTCGAAAATTTTCCCTAATCTAATACTTTCTTCTTGTAAAGGTGCAAGGAAGTAATAATTTTAAATTAAAAAGTTCTCCATTTAAAATATTCAGTATTATCCATTCAATCTATTGAAATTTTAGAAGGGAATTTTGCAGAGAAAATTACGCCGCGCTTTAATAATCACCACAAATAGGCTGTCATATTTGATATATTACATAGGATTCAGCGTTTGAACAAAATGAAAGTTTCTCATAACACAAAATTTTGATAAATATCCTTCATGATTTAAAATCATGCTTCTGGTATTCGTGATGAATTGAAATACAGCACTTTGTTTGCAGTGAAAATTACCTGAATTGAAAACAGATTTTACTTTCTATTAATATCATTTTCTATTTTTTTTATTTAATATTTGTTAAACCCCATTTTATCAAAAATGGCAGTATTTAATGAAATATTCATTATGAACAAAAACTGCTTTTGAATTTTAATATACTGCAAACATTTTTAATGTAAATTTATATGTATACTTATTACTTTCTTCTATCTTTACAAGAAGAAAATATTGGATTCGTGAAAATGTTCGACTTCCGGTTTTCGAAGGATTTATACGTCTTAGAAGGTCCTGAACAGGATTTGACTGTTTTTAGAAAATGTCTGTGAGTCTCTGAGTCTGTCTGTCTGTCTGTCTGTATGAATGTGACAAAAAATTTTGGGCGCTCTATCTCAAAAACTAATGCACGGAATTTAATAAAACTTTAGATTCAGTTAGTCCCTAATATAAATTGGTGTTGATTAGTTTTTAGTGTAAATCGCTCTACAGGTGGCGCTGCTGTGCTGCATTTTCGAAATAGCGCTATCTCAAGAACATATGCACTGATTTTCATCAAACTTGAGATTCAGTTAGACCTTGACATAAATAGACGCTGATTACGTTTTGGTGTAGATAGCTCAAAAGGTCACGCTGCTACGCTACGTTTTTCATGATTTTCACGATAACTATAATCTCAAGAACTAATGTACAGAATTCCATCAAGCTTCATATTCTGTTAGACCTTGATATATATAGATGCTAATTACGTTTTGGTGTAAATAACCCAACAAGTAGCGCTGCTATGCTACTTTTTCATGATTTTCACGATAACTATATCTCAAGAACTAATGCACGGATTTTCGTCAAACTTCAGATTCAGTTAGACGTTGACATATATAGATGCTAATTACGTTTTGATGTAAATCTATCAACAGGTGGCGCTGCTATGCTGCATTTTTCAGGATTTACATGATTTTAGCGATAGTGATATCTCAAGAACTAATGCACGGAATTTAATAAAACTTTAGATTCAGTTAGACTTTGATATAAACTGGTGCTGATTCGTTTTTAGCACTTTCCAACCTAGTTGAAAAGTGCTTATGACTTCGGTTTGTCTGGCCGTATGGCCGGATGGCCGTCTGGCCGTATGGCCGTCTGGCCGTCTTACCGTCTGGCCGTCTGTCCGTGCTCTAACTCCCGTAAATATGCCGGATTGCTCTGCAATTTTTATATGTTATTGTCGTTATCTATGGCACGTTCCCTATTTCAACTGAAGTATGTAGCACTTATAGTTTTCTTACAGGGACACTCAAAAGAATTCCGTTACATTGCGGTCTATGGGGAAAAATCATTTGCGGTTTATTTTAAAAATGTTTCACTATTGTAAACGCATTGAAATTTATATAGATCACTAAGATGCATTAGAAGAAGCTTAATATGGAATAGTAGGTGTATAGCACTTAGAGTTACTTTACAGGGACAGTCAAAATAATTCCGTTACATTACGTCTATGGAGAAAAATCGTCTGCGGCTTATTTAAATAATGTTCCACTATTTTAAACGCATTGAAGTTTATATATATTACTAAGGTGCATTACAAGAGGCTTACTACAGAATAGTGTGTGTATAGCAGTCATCGTTCATTTACAGGGACACACAAAAGAATTCTCTACTGTCTGTTAACAATAATTCCTGGAAGTGCGTTTTAAGTTACTGAACGCGATTTTAATCTTAACTAGCTTTTTGTCTATTACGTGGTGTGTATAAATTCTGTAGATCCTATACAGGGCAGCACAAAAGTTCGCGAACACATTTCCGTTTATTGACAGAAACTCCAGAAGGAGAATTTAAACTGTGCTACGCGTTTCCTAACTAAACTAAAATTTAGCATCCTATGTATATATACAAATCTATAGATCATATACAGGGCTACATAAAAGTATTCGGATATTTTTCCGAATATTGTATATATTGAAAATTCCTGAAATTACGTTTTTAAATATGTTATGCGTTTTCCAAATTGTTTACTTAGATGTCATCTTTCAGCTTATTAAACGGTAATGATTTGTAAAATTATTTTAGAAGCGTTGGAAAGTGCTACATAATCTATGCTTGACGCATGATTTTTCGTTCTTGTTAGTGTATGCAAAACCTGCGTGAGATAGAAGAAAGTTTTGGGGATTGGTACATCCGACTAGTTTTAATTCATTCATTTGCATTAAGTAGTAATAAAAAATTTTTTTTGCTAAATTAATTTATATTTTTGCCATTTATTTAGGCGTTGAAATGGGATTAATAAAGGTCTACAGGAATACTGTTGCTTATTGTTGCTGACTATTGTTTTGTATATCTTCATGTGTATAAATTCTATAGATCATATACAAGGCTGCACAAAAGAATTCGAGTGCATTTCAGCTTATTGACTGAAATTGTTGAAGAGTAATTTTCTACTGTGTTATGGTTTCCTAACTTAAATAAATTTTAGAATACTATATAATATATATATGTTATATTTTAGCAGTATGATTTAAAATTTCACGAGAAACTGGCAGCTGGTTAAAGATGGTGAATGATTGTAGTCGATAGATCCAGCATCATGGCGAGGATTGTAGGTGATGAATGTACCCATTGAGAATTTCTCCATAAAAACTAAGCCAGTTATCCGAATAAAAGCATTTATTCAGGCACAGGAGAGATGACGAAACAATTCCCACAGGACGGGGATGTTTTCTAAAGCCCTCAGGCTTGACTATATATCATTACATCGTGGAGTTGATTTTAAATGGCTGGTTTAGAAATTCCTGGTCATAAGAACGCCAGATAACCTTTTGTTCAGCAATTGAAAACAAGACAAAATTATTCTCTCCGAAGTCTTGCAATGGCTTTTTGTTAAATGCGCGGATAGCTACACAATCGACGTAATACGTACACGAACCAATCAGTGAGAGGCGAAATTTAAGAATTGAACGGCTAAGCGAATGACGCGGGATGGAGAGGTTTTAATAAGAAATTATCCAGGATTTCGTGGCGCATTGTTTTTGAAGTAAAAAAATCTAGCCCGCGAAGCCAGCCCGTGGAATAAAAATAACAAAATGGCTTTTAAAAACATTCGAAATAAAAAACTAGCGTCTCTCAGAATATTATAGATTGGATAGTTGATAAAAGTTACGAATGGATTTAAAGTTTTAAATGAAGATTTGGAATAAGATAATTATTAATATACGCGTTTTGAATTGTAAGTGGAAATTAAATAGGAAGAAATATTATTAAGAAATAGGGAAATAATGAATATGTCAGAATTTAGAATAATTTAAAGGAATATTGCGCAATAAAATTTTTATATAACCTATATACAGATCTATAGATCATATCCAGGGCTACACAAAATGATTCGGATATTTTTACGACTATAGATGGTAATTGTGGAAATTGTTGTTCCAAATGCGTTATCCGTTTTCCAAATTTTTATTATCTTTCACCTTATTGAACGGTGGAGTATTATTGCTGTATTCTGAATATATTGAAAAGTGTTTCATAATCAATCCCTGAAGCATGATTTTTCTTTTTAAAACTTTCCAACCTAGTTGCAAAGTGTTTATGACTTCGGTTTGTCTGTCGTCTGCCGTCTATCCGTCTGTCCGTGCTCTAACTCACGTAAATATGGTTCGATTGCCCTGAAATTTTTGTATGTTATTGTCGTCTACTACAGCATGTTCCCTATTTCAAATGAAGGGCGTAGCGCTTACAGTTTTTTTACAGGCCCAGCCAAAAGTATTCCGTTACATTCCAGTCAATGGGAAATAATTGTTTCAAATGCATTTTGATAATGCTACGCCATTTGAAACATGATGAAATTTATATATATTTATGAAGCGCTTTAAAACAGGCTTTTTGTAGAATATGGAGAGCAAAACATTTATTATTCATTTACAGGGTAATTTAATAATGTTTCACTATTTCAAAATTAATGAAAATTATACGCATTACTGAGGTGCACTACAAAATTCTTGCTTAAAAATATGGTGCGCATTGCGTTTATCGTTCATTTACAGGGACACACAAAAAAAATCGGTTACAGTATACGTGCGATAATTACAGTCTATGTGTGATAAGTGCGTTTTCAACTTTGGTTTGCGTTTTTAAGTTTAACTAATTTTTTTTCATATTACGTGGTGTATATAAATTCGGTTGATCATATACAAAGCTACACAAAAGAATTCATAAGTATTACTTACTATGGGGGTGAATTGCTTAAGGGTAGTTTTTAATTGTATTACGCATTTTCTTGCTAAACTATATTTAGTAGACTAATATAAGTTTGTGGAAGATAAATAAATTCATATACAGGGCTACACAACGAACAGAATGAATTGTCGTTTATGGTTGGTAATTGCTGGAAGTGTGTTTTAAGTTGCCTTATGCGTTTTTTACCTGAATTAAATTTTAGCTTAATATGTGATGTGAAAAAAAGTGTTTAGATAATATACAGGGCTGTACAAAATATTTCGAGTGCATTTCCACCGATTGGCGAAAATTCCTAAATATGAGTTTTCAAACTGAACTAAATTTTATCATGCTATGTAGTATATATCCAAATCTACCGATCATATACAGGGCTGGACAAAATAATTCGACTACATTTTTTGCAATGAAAGGTAATTTCGAAAACTATATTTTTCAATGTGGTATATGTTTTCTAAACTGTTTACTTAAATATTTTCTTTTACCTTATTTAACGGTGAACGTTCGTAACAGTTTTCTGGATGTGTTGGAAAGTGTTTCATGATCTATGCTGGACGCATGATTTTTCGTCCTTGTTTGTATTGTAATAGAACAGAAACAAACAAGAACGAAAAATCATGCATCCGGCATAGATTATGAAACACTTTCCAACACTAATAAAATATGATTAAGAATTTAAATTTTTTTCATACGGTGAAATGAGATATCTAAATAAGCAATTTAAAAACTACATAACTCAGTCAAAATTCATTTTTCGCCATTGATGCCCATATTCTAAGTCTTTCGTGCAGCCCTGTATATGATCTAAAGAATTTCTGAACAACACGTAATACACTAAAAAATTACATAAAATTGTATACGACGGCGGAAAGAGCACTTCTAGCAATTACCGATCATAATGATCCTTTTAAATTTGATAATGTTTCAAGTATCAGAACATGTTCAAAATGCACCGCAAACGATTTTACCCCATAGATCATTATATAAAGTAATTATTTTGTTCGTCCCTGAAATTGAACTATAAAAGCTACTAACTGTGTACTCCAGTAAAAGCCCGCTGTGGTCCACATTCAGTAATGCATATTAATTGCATTATGTTTGAAATATCGTAACATCGATAAAATGTACCGCAAACGATTTTTCCCAATAGACCATAATGTAATGGAATTCTTTAGTGTGTCCCTATAAATGAACTATTAATGCTACATCAGTTTCAATACCGAACATCCTTTACTAAAATTCAATAATGTATAAAAATTTCATGACAATCCGAGTATATTTACGAAATTTAGAGCATGGACAGACGGACGGACAGACAAACTGAATTCATGTGCACTTTTTAACTATGTTGGAAAGTATTAAAAATATATTATTTGTGAAAATTCGATAAATCTGAGATGTCCTGTATACAGGACGATGTTAAAATAGGAGTTAAAAGCAAATGCGCAATTAAGGCACTGTTCTTCTACTCGTTAAAAAAGAGTTTTTGGATATGCATATATGTTTTTATAAATTTCAAACTTTAGGATTAGAATTTTTATAAATGTTTTGCACTTTCAAATATTTTATAGGATTTTCTTAAAAAGCGTTCAAATGCTGTATGCTAAATTTATTCGGATTATTCATGCTGCTGTTTAACTTGGTTTTTACATGTGACCGATTTTATTCCCATTCTATTTTAAATACACTTTAACCATTCCTATAATCAACGAATGAGCATAAAATAACAATCATAATTTAAAAATAGTATTCAAGCTTTATGTTTAGAATAAGGTGATTTAGTAATATGGTGAAAATAAAATTCTTTAGGCATTAATAAAATGTAATATCGTATAAAACAATGGCTCTTGCAGTCGGGGTTCGAAATTAGCAGTGGGTATTTGTATTTTCGGCCTATACATTTCAATTTGACGACTGTGATTTTACACGCAAGTCGTCCTTTTTGACGCCTAAATTTTTCTTTGCTTGTAAGATGTATATTTGCAATTTCAGTCAAACATTTTGTCATTTCCCTAATAATATAACTAACACACGTTGATCTATTCTATTTATATCGCATTTCTCTGTTTCAGAAAAATGTTCCCTTTTCTAATTATTATACTTTTAAGTAAAGCTGAATGTAAGAGGAGGATTTATTTATTTAAGTTTAAAAGCATAAAATAATAACACCATAAAATAAGGAATGCGCTGGGCCTTTCGAAAGAACTTTGTCTTTCATCGTCAAGCGCAAAGAAGACTTACAACCACTTTGAAGGCAAGAGCAAGACTCAAAGGCAGGAGCAATACTGTCTTACTCCTGACTTTAAAGTGGTTGCACGTCTTTTTTGCGCCTGACGAAGAAAGACAAAGTTCTTTCGAAAGACCAAGCGAACTCCTTATTTTATGGTTATTAAGAAGTATTTTATGCTTTTATAGTATTACACCAGTTTTTTCAATACTTTAATGGTATTCAAGTTTAACCCCTTCGCGACGAGCGTCCTTTACAGAATTTTTAATCTTTTGCCACCGGTTTTTTAAAACAGAAATTTTCGTCTAATTGAATCTCAGAAATGCTGTCATTAAATAAGGCAAAGTTTACAATAAAAAGTTACTGGTGGAAATAATCGAGGATTCTGAGCACCTTATGCGTCACGTATACGTGTCGCTCGTTAATTGTCGTGTGCTCGTTAATAGCTCGTCGGTTAATTGACATATAAATAAAACATATAAATAAGGGAAGGTTCTACTTCTTTGGTTCAAAATTTTCGATTAGCTCTATTTTGAATTTTTTTTGTATCCCTCAGATTGTTTCCGTAAAGTGGTTTCGCAATATTTCAATTATTTACTGCATTTTTTGCTCATTGAATGTAACGCCGCTCGTTGACTGCAACTCTGTTGTAAAATTTTAAACTTGTTTTTCTCGAAACCCTGTTTTTCAAACTGGGCGAGCATTTTTCTTGAGAACTGTTGAACCGATTTTCTTCAATTTTTATTCAAAAGAAAGCTAGCATGTTTTTGATGGATCTTATGCCACCAAAAAGTGTAATTTCCATTGATTAAATATTTGTTAGTGCTCGGAAAATGTAAAAAAAAAATCGTGACCTTTTTTGTTCAAACGGCCGCCATTTTGTCCAAAATCAACTGCTAAAACTAAATGTTGATATCAGGACCAGAAAATGTAATGCTATTTCTTCAAATGGTGACGAAATTAGTTTGAGATGCTGGTGACCGGAAGAAAAAAAAGGTTCGCCCGATTGGAAGTCCTTGGCACACACCTGCAATCGCACAAGACATATTATATTTTATTTTTTTACACAAAAAAATACATGTTTTTGAAATGTCAATAAATATAAGACAAAATCTCCGAGGGGGATATCTCTTTTGTTTGCAACCAAAGAAAATCGTAAAAAAGTTTGCAAATATTAAGCCAAAGAAGTAGAACCTCCCCTTATTCGTTATGTATTAAGTTGTATGAATCAGGAAATTGATTTAAAGTGGAAAAATGTAGAATAGAAAAAATTATTATAATTTTTTTAATGATTTTTAAAGTGAATTTGTTTATTATTTATTGTAACTGATCACACTACCTGTTTATATGCATAATATATAAGCAAAATGAAAAATTTCAAAGCTGCACCTAAGTAGATCATTTTGGCGACTAAGAAACTACTAAGATGTGGTTTTCACAAAACTTCCTTCTTTAGCCCCATTACACACCAACAATCGCGAAAATATTGTGTTTCTTTGAATTTAACTGGAAGTTACAGTCATCAACGAATGAAAAACAACATCTCTTGTTGGGTATTCAAATACAAAATTGGAAAAACATATATTTTAAATTAATAACCTCGAATATAAAATTTGGTGCATTTTATTCAAAAGAAACTGAGATACAGGTATGGTGTTCATCTCAAAAATAGTATAGCAAGGTCTCTATTAAGTGAGCAAAGCCAAAATTGAAGCAACGCAATTTTTAATAAATATTTTACATATTAAAATTGATTACATTCCATCCCATAGATGCTAATATATAGCTATCATGGAAATCGTGAGAAACACTTCACATCATCGCCCTCTGTTGAGTGAACAAAAGACAAAATTTAATTAAAATAATTTCTAATAAATCTCTTAGACATTAAATTTGGTGAAATTCCGCCCAATAGATGCCGAGATATAGCTATCACAGAATCTATGGAGAGGACAGCACAGCAACCCCAACTTTTGAGCAATATATATCCAAATATAATCAGTACCATTTGATGTCAAAGTCTGAATACCAAATTTGATCAAATCCCATCCCATAGATGCCGAGATATTGGTATCACGGATATCTCTAATAATGGAGCATAGCAGTGCCACCTGTTAGACTAGGCACCAAAACGTTATCAGCATCTATATGTAACAAGGTTTAACTGAATATGACGTTTTATGATATTCGATCCTATAAATACCGGAATCACGGAAATCGTAAAAACCACAGCATAGCAGCCTCACCTGTTGGGCGATATACACCCATACTTAATCAACACCTCTTTGAAGGCTGACTATATTCCATGTATTAGTTCTTAAAATAAAGCGCTCACAAAATATGTGTCACTTACAAACAGACTGACAGACAGACATTCTCCAAAAATAGTCACATCATGTTCAAAACATCCAAAAACGTGTAAATCCTTCAAAAAATGCAAGTCGAAAATTTTCACTATTCCTTTACTTTCTTCTTATATATATAGAAGAAAGTAAAAAGGTTTAGGTGACATTGACACTTGATTATTGCCTTCTGGTTTTAACCCTGCGTGTGATATTAGCATAAGCTTTTTTAACCTTCGAAACTGTGCTCGATATAATTATGGGAATTAAATTCTTGTAGCAATATATTCCTGTAGTTTTAGACCTCCCATTGTTCGTGAAAGTCAGAGTAGAAAGACACATAAAAAAGATATTTTTGTTTTAACCATATATTTTTTCTACACAGCGTGATTGTGGTGTTAAAATTTCAAGTTTTAAAAAATTGTCTTAGATATGAGCAACTGGCAATTCGTTAGGATTTTGTCAAAATCAGAAATGCACAACTTTTCCGATCTTACTTAATTCAACACTTCATCGTGTAAAACTTTTTTTACGCAGGATTTTCCAGTATGAAAAGTTTCTAATTAAAATTAAATGTGAGCTATAACGCGCTTTCGTCCTTTTAGGCAAGAATCTTCTAAAACTATTCAGATTCAGACATTTATAAGTGAATTTGAACTGTTTTATTATTGTTTTTATTATTATTCACTTACTAATCTCTTCTAAATTTTTGTAATTTGTAAAGTCCTTAATAGAAATGATCAGAAATTAAAGTTAGTAATTATTACTAAGAAGGCAATGTGACATTTTCACGTAAACAAGGCTGGTAAAAATAATGTGTTTAACTTAGCAAAACATACATGATACAAAAAAAATTAAATTCAGTTGGTAGAATGCATTATTACATATTTAAAAACTACATTTTTTTCGGCATTTTAAGAAATTCTAAAATTATACAATAAGCAAAATAAGTTTTATCCTCCGAGTTAGTGAAAGCCGAAGCCTTGAAATATTAGGAATGATATTAGGCTTGAAAATTTTTGTCTATAAAATATCGTTATATCTTGATTTCTATCATTTATATTTTAATTGTTTTTTACATTAATATTCACACAGATAATAATGTGACACAAATATTTCATTTTTGATGAAATAAATTTAATAAAATTTAAACTTAATGTATAATAATTTATTTTACATAATGTTTAAAGTGTCTATCAATAGTTGTGTGTTTTATATATCTTCATCTATCTAAATAACAATTTCAAAGCAAATATAAACGAAAAGATTTTGTGCAAATAGTCATTTAAGAAACATATACTTCTAGCATAACTAGTAATGCCACATAGTTTCCAAACGAAGGTGAAAACATCCATAATTTTATGTAAGCTGAAATTCTAACAAGTATTTTGCTTGATATACCTAGTTTCCAGATGAAGGTGAAAATATCCATATTTTTATGTAAGCTAAAATTCTAACAAGTATTTTGCTTCAAAAGTATGCATAGTTTGAAAATAAGTACAACTACTTGTAAATTACAGTTTCATAGAAACTTCAAATAATTTTTTTAAATTTACTTTAATTTTTTTCTTATAAACTTCGAATAATTGAAAAATTTTATGCCATAACGCCAAACATTAGTTAACAAATTTCACTATATTTTATGTAAAGAAATAGTTATTTCTTGAACGCTTATTTAAAATATTTCTAGCACCGAAAGGGAAACTTTTCGGTTACAAAATTTCTTTGTAATCAAATTACTTAACACGAGTTTATTTTACTAACGCAAGAACACCTTTTATTTTTACTTTTTTAGAAAACTGTTACAATTTTAAAGCAATATTCTTTTTACCTTTCTTACATCCTTTGAAAATGGATGTTGAAACTTGGTTAGCATGAATAAATAATGATATAAAGGTTTTCCATTAGCCTGATTAGGCAGTGAAGAAGACCTTTTAAATAGTCAGCAAAATTTGTTCAACATTTCTTTTTTTAGAGTAAAATTAGAATTTAATTTCATTAAAAACTTCGTAAATTTGAAAAGTGATTTAAATGGAATTTTACAGTGAAAAGTTTCTTTTGTGACACTGATAATATTGTTAAATTTTTAAGTACTTTTACAGCAAAGCATTAATTAATAGGAAAAGCAATGTGAGATGAATTTAAAATAGGAATTGGACATAAAATGAAACAATTTTTAAATTTATCAAGTTAAATAATTTAATTGAAAAAGTTAATAATTGAAAGTACTTGTTCCAATACGATAGTTAACCTTACATTAATGAGCTTTGGCCTACGGACCGCTAACAGTTAATAAATTTTTAGCTAGATACAGTAAAACTCCTGAATAGTGGATCACAGAATTTGTCCGTTATTCGGAAGTGTCCACTATTCAGAAGCAAACGCATACAAGTATATAGGTGTTGAGGCGTTATAAAACTGTTCGTTAGAAAGAGGTTTCCGCTATTCGAGAATGTATGTTATGGAGGTTTTGCTGTAGTTTCATTTGCTTAATTTAAAAAAAAATTGTAGTATATTTTGTTTGTACATATGTTTTGAAATATTCTATTAAGTCTAATTACGGTGGAATAACAAGGAGAACATTCAAAATTAGAAAGAAAGAGTTCTTGAGTTTACACGAGAGTTTGCAATCAGAGATTTAAACAATTCGAGTTTCATGTATGCGTTCCATGCAGGGTGCCTATAGTTTTTTTTTCTCTTAGTACCAAAATATTATATCGTAATATTTACCTTGTCAAATCGTAGAATTCTTGGATTAAATAAGGCGGAAAATACACTATATTTCCAATGATGACCGGTCACTTGCGATTTTAGACGTTTTGTTAAATATCTGGAAAGATACATGAGAAATTATCTTGAAACTTCAGGAGTGTAAACAACATGATAAACGTTATATATTTCCGCGAAGATTTTTTCCCAAAACCCCATAAGGGGTCGTCAACAAATTGAAGAAAAACGAATATCTTTTGGATAACCCTGTACAAACTAATATTGCAAAAGCATTCAAACTGTAGATTATGATTAAGTGGCTTATTGTAATAATTTGGGTTCATTTGTATGAAGATAGAATGTATACTCGAAGAGAAATTCAGGTTTTTATAAAAACAGTCCCAAATTTTACCAAGTTTTTTGCTTATAATTTGCAGAGTTTTTAATATAAAAACAAGTTATTTTCAGAAAATATGACAAACAAAATTGTACACGATACCCTGCAATTAGAATTTAAAAAAATAATAATTGTATGAAAAATGAGCAGGTTTACTAAATATTGTTTCACTGCGCATGCGCGAATTCAATCAAAATATACTGTACATAATATATTAGCTAAATGTATAGACCAACTTTTATGAAAGTATCAAAAACATAGCTTGAAAATTCTGATAGCAATCGTCGATAGAATAAACTCGAAATTCGCTATTCCCAAAAGGAAGCAAAAAGATGAGGGGTTGTATCAAATATAGAATGAGAGACACTTCATTCTTATTATGTCAACTTTCATAAGCTAGTATATTTGAATACAACCCCTCATCTTTTTGCTTCCTTTTGGGAACAGCGAATTTCGAGCTTATTCTATCGACGATTACTATCAGAATTTACAAGCTATGTTTTTGATACTTTCATAAAAGTTGGTCTATACATTTAGCTAATATATTATGCACAGTATATTTTGATTGAATTCACGCATGCGCAGTAAAACAATATTTAGTAAACCTGCTCATTTTTCATACAATTATTATTATTATTTAATTCTGATTGCAGGGTATCGTGTACAATTTTTTTTGTCATATTTTCTGAAAATAACTTGTTTTTATATTAGAAACTCTGCAAATTATAAGCAAAAAACTTGGTAAAATTTGGGACTGTTTTTATAAAAACCTGAATTTCTCTTCGAGTATACATGCTATCTTCATACAAATGAACCCAAATTATTACAATAAGCCACTTAATCATAATCTACAGTTTTAATGCTTTTGCAATATTACTTTTTACAGAGTTATCCAAAAGCTATTCGTTTTTCTTCAATTTGTTGACGGCCCCTTATGGGGTTTCGGGAAAAAATCTTCGCGGAAATATATAACGTTTATCATGTTGTTTACACTCCTGAAGTTTCAAGATAATTCCTCATGTATCTTTCCAGATATTTAACAAAACGTCTAAATTCGCAAGTGACCGGTCATCATTGGAAATATAGTGTACTATACGGAATTATTGGTATTAAAAATTTAAATGTCGTTAAATGGTGACCGTCCTGAAGTAGTTAAAGGCACTTAGGACTCAAGATTTAAGAACAAATAATAGAAATACTCAGAGGTGGGTAATAGAGAAATAACATTTACTCGTACGACCAAATCAAAAGTTTTCATAATCTGATTTACGTTAACAACCATATAAAAGAAAGCATTTGAATGTTAGTATTCTGTAAAGTGTAAAGTATTCTTCAAAATTCATCTTTTAAAAAAAATTAATGTTTTATCACTTATTTTTTCCATTTCAAGAAAATGTAGAAAAAAAGTTATTAATTTTCATATTTTTCCTCGCTTTTATTCAACTTAACTTCGTTCATGTATGTAAAGATAGAATTTTGTAATTATTTTTTCACCCACGTCCTGATGCGCTAGAGTTCTAGAAAATGTGTACAGTTGTGTGACAATTTCTTCACATTTTGAGAACTTAATTATCAATCCATAGATTGATCTTAATTAAATTATCATTATACGTTGAGAAAACAATTAAAAATCCTGAATAGATTGTTTAAATAATGATTTTTTTTTTGCCTGTTGCCATATCTTAAAAAAAAACTGAGCAATTTTTCTTTAATCTATTGTCACGTGATTCAACAAAAATTATGTTGTTTATTACAATAATGTAACATTTGCAGTAATATATAATTTTTTTTTCTTTCCTGTTGCCATGTGTTAAAACGAAACTGAAGAATTTTTTTTAAATAATAATGAATTCACTCGTTTAAGCTTTCTACGAAACAGAAATGAAAATTGTGATTTTCCATAATCGGAGACCATGCCAAATTCACATATTGTAATGGGCATGTTTTGAAACAATATAAATTGCAGTCATGAAATTAGGCGTGATTTTTAAGATAAACATCGAAAGCTTATAAGAGAGTGTCTTTTAAAAAAATGTTTTTTACTTTTATATTTGTTTAATAACTAAAAATTATGCGAGAAAAATAATTATTATTTCTTTCATTTCTATAGGCTATAAATGCAAAACGCTAAAAATATAATTATTTAAAAAAAACATTGTAAATAATAATTTTAAAAGAATTGTAATAATTGCCATTATAGAATTTATAGGATAACAAATAGTTATTCATATTTTAATGAAAACAAAAATATCCTATTAACTGAAAATAGTTCCTGTATTACAAAATAGCATTAATTTTTCCTAATCATGCTTTTAATAATTTTTATCAAAATAATTATCGGATATTCGCTCTTAATAATACTTAAAATGCAAATTTAAAAATTTTAAAAATAAATATTTTTGTGAACACAAGTTAATATGTAAAATTAACACTATTTCATGCATAAAAGTATTCAACTCTCCGTGAAAACAAAATATCTGTTTTGGAAAATGATTTCGTTTTATTTCGACAAAATATTGTGACAAACATGGTTATGCAATGTGGAATGTTTTGATCTCCTAAGAGAATGGATGCGTTATAATTTTATTCTTGCTTGATTAAGCAACCAGATTACGTGTTTTCATTATGTTTAATTTTGTTGTACAAAATAAATAAAAAGAATAGTCAGAGGAATTTTGTCGTTTCGCATTATCAAAAAGTACACATTTATATATTTAAAACACAAAACGATCAGTTCAGACCAATTTCGGCTAATCTGAGCAAGTGCAATTGGCATTTTACTGCTTTTCAGTCGCTAAACGGAGTGGAAAATCAGTTTTGAACTGGTTTCATTTCGGAAGGTCATCCAGCGAAGTCAAAATGGCCGAGGGGTCTAAAGCACCAGAAAGAGGAATTCTGGTTCTCTAAAGGAAGAGTTGATTCGAACGGCATACCGATGATGAACGGTTCTCTTGGCATAAGATGTTTCTCATATATTGTTCGTCGTCTGATAACTCAGTTCAATAATATAAATTATATTTTATTTCACTAGGAAAAATTATAGAATTTGTTTCTTTCTTCATTATTATTAAATAAAAATTATCATCCCCAATACATATTTTTAATTGATTATTTTGTATTTAAAATTTTAAATTAAAAGTTTGGGTTTGTAATAATCGATTAAATGATCTACATTTTTTGGTATATTTTTTATTACAATTGATCTATAAGGAATACACACTAAGAAAAATAGGAAATTTCCCGCAAAATAATAATAATAATAATAATAATAATAAATATTTACATAAAATAAACTGGGGTACCTTTTATTTGTATTGTAATTCAGTTAAATTATTATATTTGAGAAAACTAATAAATTTTAACTTCAAAAATTCGTTATTTGTAAAATATTTAAGGAAAAAAACTCAGAGTTGCTCTTTTTTGGATTTGAAAACTAAATTCTCTGGAAAATGTTCTGTTGTCTCTATCCGTGTAAAGACAGTTAATATGCAGCCAGTCTCCCGGCCGGTTATAAAAAGAGGGGTTTTTATTTCTTTTAAATATTGCTAACAAATATTCTGTAAAAATTTCTGACATTTTAATAATGTTATGAACTTTTTTTTCTGTGCAAGCTTAAAGTTGATTTCCTTCAAGTTTTTCGCGGGTGCTATCTTGTTTTTTCTTTAATTTTAAAAGGAAAACGATATCTCAAGTATCAAAACCACGAAACCTGTGTCGGTATCAAGTTAAATAATATAACCTAAAAGAACGCTTTATAACAGCCAATTAAAACTCGCAATCAATAGCATATTCATTAAAAGCACATACGAAAAGCGTTAATCATGAGGTGCTAACTTGGTTTAATGACTTTAACTTTAAATCATTAAATTAATAGAGAAATATGTTTGCCAATCTCCTTCATAGGTGAACTATACTATGTCAAAGCCTATTTAAAATATCGGTAGCAATTGATTGGACTACATGTAATTTATGAATATATTTAAACACTAGAATGTAAGAGCAGGTTATTAAGTCGATTTTGTTGAACACTTCAGTGGTGATTTCACTTGGCTTATCAATTATTGGGTTGTCAGAAATCAGTTTTATGCTACCGTAGTTGCTCGATAATGTGTCATTATTGTGACAACTTTATAATATAATTACTTATTGATTAATCAGGTCAGTATATCTATTTATTTATTTATATTTGTGTATTACTGCAGAAATCTTTATAACTTATAAACCACGCGAAGCATAAGCGTTATTATACAGCAATAAATAGAATCAACCAATTTTAGAAAAAAAGTGAAAATTAAAAGACAATTTATATTTATTAAAAGTTATATCTATTCTAATAAGATATGCTATGAAAGTCAAACAGTGGTGATACTATCTTTAAAATTAATCTAATTTTTTTACTGTGCAAGAAAGTCGGGATTTCTGAATTTTTTAGCACATTTCTTTGAAGGTAACGTTAATACGGAACAGATTCCTTTAAAATGCTTCGCTGAAGATATCTTGCCCGAAAAGACACAGGATATACAAATAAAATATCTTACAATATGCAAGATATCTTATCCAATCCACAAGTTGAAGAAGAATTCTCTATTTATAACAATGCCTTGCAACAATATGAGATAATTCGCACTTTTAAAGTGAGTTTTTAACATCATAAATTTAGCGAAAATGAATTTGAAAAATAAGTGTTGTTGTTAAGAAAACTTTTTACTTCAAAATTATTCAGATATAGAATAGTGATAAAAAAAATATCTTCAAATCATCATTATTTATAATAAAAGCCAAAGCTGTGTTAGGTTACGAAATTTTCAAAACTGCGTAGAAATGTATTCTAGTCTGAATGCTTCAGCGTTAAGTAAAACAGCAAGGAAAAAAAAGCACTTGGTAAAGTAGTAGAATACTGAAAATATTCTCAAGGCAAAGAAACCACAAAAGAGCAAAAACATATGTTCTGATTTGTAAATCTGAATTTTCATATGAAAATGATGTTATTGGAATAAAAATATGAAATGATATCATGCATATGTGCGTGTATACATATTTTCCTCTAATCTAAATAATCCAAGTCCTTTAACGCTTTGATCGAATTTTCAAAGGATTTTTATACATCATTTCTTAAAAACGTATGTTACACTAATTTCTATGTTTAACCGAGAAAATTCGAAATTATATAATTTGCAGTTCTTATAGAATTGGTTTCTCAGGAAATTCATTGTATGTTGGAAAATTTTCAACTGTAATAAAAATACAGTTAAGACTGTGGAAACGGAATCTCCAGAAAACGGAAAAAAAATCATTTTTAGACAGGATTACGTCTTTAAAGGCACTATTGCATATGATAGTTCTTTCGCCCACATTTTTTTCTATTTAAGACAGGATTCCGTTTTAGACAGGTTCCATTTGTATACATTTTACTGTACTACTTTCGTGTGCCATAAATAGTAAAATGAATCGAAATTTATTTAACAAACACTAAAATAAAATCTTTTTTTTTTTTTTTTTTTTTTTTTTTTTTTTTTTTTTTGAGAAACCAATCAATTCTAATTTCCTTGTATCTTCTAGAAAAATAATGTGATTAAAATCCAAAAGAAACATTTAATGATTTTTCTCTTATTACTTTTAGGCACTTCTCATTCTGAACGAAAATTAATCATTCTTTATTAAAATATTTATTTATGATAGCTTTTTTGTCAAAGCAATAATTAAATTATAAAAAATATAAATGTCAACTCTTCTTATAAGTTCATTACTTAATTAATTATCAATATTAAGTTTGGAAACATATTCTCTTTGCATCATCACTCTTTTTTGGTACTTTTTTTTAAACTAAATATAGTAATTTAATTACGAAAAAACATATCAAAGCAGTTTTCTATATTCAAAAGAGCTTTAAAACAAATAAAAGAGTCTTAAAATTTCGTATAATGATAGTGATAATTAGATTAAAGCAAAAACGCTCTAAAGGAATAAATATTATAATTTTGTAAATACGCATCAGCATCATTACAATATTCTTATTGTCTGTTCATAGAAAAAACAACCAAATATATGACCCATACTGATTACAAAACTCTTTAAATCTTTAAAACTACATTTTTTTTAAAACCGGTACCGTTTATTGGGATAACAGTAGAAACAATAAGTTTATTAAACATAATTCTTTTGTAAGATATTCATATTCGAATTTTATTTAATTCTGCATCACTTCGGTACTTTCATTTAAAACTAATTAAGGAACATTTTATAAATATTTTTTTTTTCATACATAAAAACAGAACTCGTAAAAACTTGATTTTATACAAAAAAAAAAAAAAAAAAAAAAAAAAAAAAAAAAAAAAAAATGCACCATTGCATTATTTAATTTAAAAAAAAAACTTTCAAAGCTATCAAAGAATCATTAACTTTTTTATATCAAATACTTTTCACAAAACAATTGCAGAAAAATACATTTAGATAAAAAAAAAAATCAATTCTAATGAATCATAATCAATCAGTCCAATTTAGTTTTCATTTAACATTAGAAAGACCATGAGCCGTCATTTTGACGGTTACCAAATGAATATATTCCGATTCGAACCAGAAATATTTTTTTAAATAAATTAAATAGAAAACTCCCAGAAATATGTTAAATGAATAAGTTAATTAGCTTTAAATAAAAAATTCTGGTGCGAAATAATTTTATAAAACTTGAGCAAAAGACGGAATTCAAATTAACCTTCAACAAGAACTGTTTTGACTAAAGGTTTTCGAAACAGCCAGAAATCCACTCCAAAATATCATTCACAAATAATTTATTCATTTTTATTGTAATCCTGTTGTAATTGAATTCCGTAAAATTTTTGGACAGGAATTTGTCTAAGTTTAAGGATTGTACTATTATTGTAAATTAACACAGTTTTTAACACTAGAACGACCGGAAATTTTACCCAAGTTTTAAAAAATTATTTCGCACCATCATTTTTATTTAAAACTAATTAACTTATTCATTTAACATACTTCTGTGAGTTTTCTATTTAATTTATTTTTTAAAAATATTTCTGGTTCGAATCGGAATATATTCATTTGGTAACCGTCATTGTCATAACATTTTGGTAACGGCTCATGGTCGTTCTAGTTTTAAAAGTAGAGAGAGTCTAGGGGTACTTCAATGCACTATTTAAGTAAAGATTGAACTCTTTTGTATATAAAATAATACGTTCAATGCTAACAATTTCTCTTGAAAGCATTCGAAATAATGTGCGCATTTTCCCTCCCATTTTTGAATACATTCATATATATATACGTGTGTGTTCTACCTTACTATATTAAAATTGTTTAGTTTATATTAAATCAATACTTTATACAAATTATATTGCAACACTATAATTAAACCAATATTTTAACTAAAATAATTGCAGTCCAATCAAAACAGAAAAGTTTTAAATATGCTATCTTGTATGGATAGTTTGTTTTTAAATTCCTTTAAATCCCTTTAAGCAACATATTTAAAAAAAACTTTTAATTTAATTTAATGATTTGCCGAATGTTTCGAGTTTTTTTCTGGAAATTTTAATTTGGAAAAAACCTCTTTTAATTAACTTTAATGGTTTACATAATTTTTTACAGACTATTTCGCCTCCAGATATTTTAATTCATTTCGTTTTCACAACCAAATAAGAAAATTTCTTCATTCAATTATAAAGTACTTTTTATCAAATGTTTCGGTGTTGTCTAAAATAGCTCTTTTGAATTGTAATTTGCTCTTCATTACTGCCCCGGCTTCGCCCGTCTAGACGATCGATTCGGTGACCGTTATATTAAAAGTATCGTTTCTTCATACTGAGGGTATTGGTCAGTTAGATCTCAAACAAGGAAATTAATAAATTAATATTTTTGACTTCGTTTTTCTCTGTGTACTATTCTTAAAGGATCTTTTTTTTTTTAGTTGTCAAAATATTTCTAAAATGCATGCTTATTTTTATCTGAGGTGTTAAAATCTTACTCACAACTCGTATTATTTTAACACATAAAATATTGCATTAAGCATATATTTTAGAAATATTTTGACAAGTAAGAAACAATTAGACATTCATTAAATAGAGTACACATAAAAAATAAGTAAAAAATATTAATTTCCTGGGGAGATATCTTAAAAATAAGAATGCATTCCACTCCCATAGGTTTAACATTAGCGAGGGGAATTTGAGATCTGAGTGACCAACCCCTTTAAATCTATCCTTCAGAAGTCTGTAGGAATGAATGGCTTATGGGAAGATCTTTTTCAGAAATCTAGCACGAATTCTATTTTTTATAAGAGTTATGAACCCAAAATCTCCAAAGAAACCGTGTGACTCATTCAAAATAATACCTGGAACATGCCAATACAGCCTTTAAGCGATGTAATAAAGAACGAAGCACTTTTTTTTCTTTTTAAAAAGGCATATAAATTGTTTTAAAATATGCTCGTTTTAAATATTGAAATTACTTGAAAATATGTACATTTTAACTATTGAAAATGCAATTGACCGAAAGGTAACGTATTTCTAATAATTATTTCATAAAAATAATTATTTCATAATTATTTCTAATAATTATTTAGCGAAATTTAAGTTACCATTCAAAATTATCACCAAAGTAGCATTATTATCAAAGTACCGTGCAATTTGGTTAGTTTCAAGTTGATTTGAACATTACACTGGTTCGCCTACCTGTTGAAGCGACCAGACCTCCTAAACAAAATCATTAGTTGCATAAACATTCTAGAAAGGAACCAGCATCTATTTCAAATGCCTCCACCACACATAATTGGTGAAATTGAAAACTGAGAGCTAGTTCGGAACATTGACCAGTAACCACCAGCCACGTTACGAACAGCACCCACATACCTCAACAACCATCTGTGCAAAATCTCAGCTTCCAGCCCAAAAGCTTGTGTGAGAAACTCATCTTTTGTCTCTTTAAAAACATTTTTACGTCCCAGACCACAAACTCTTAACAGCAAACTCCCATGAACTCTTAGGAGATAACAGAAATACACATCTTCGTGCTCGCGAAAAACATTTCTCGCTCCCAATCACGAACTGTAAATAATCCAAAAATTTTCTCATCATTGTATATTACACTATAGACTATCTTCATCATTTTCATCATCACTTATAGTAATTTTTCATATTTTGTAAATAATCAAAATTGCACTGTCAAATATGTATTTTTTTTTAATAAACTTGCCAAGCAGGGCTTGCACAGGCTAAAGCCATATGGTAGGCCTCCCTGCTTGGTTGAATCTGATTTGAACATTGCAGTTTAAATGAAGGCTAAATTAATCTGCAGCTCGTAAACACTTATACTAAGCTAATGAATTCCAGTTTCATGTCTGGATGATGTACGTATGCCCATTTAAGTTTTAGGACATGTTAATTTTTTACAGACATACAGATTTTTTACACTACAATGTTAATGTATGTTATGAATACCCTTGAAAACGTACATTAAGTATACTCTGGCTACGATAAGTTGGTCGATGATCATGAAAGATTTTGTGATGCTAAAGAAAAAAATCTCTAAAACATACAAATTGTGATATAAATGCAATGTTTAATGAAAAAATAGATTATGCTAGTTGCTAGCAATGATTTCCACCTTAATTAAGGAATAAATGCATCTAAATTTGTGTTATTTATTGGAGCACTTATCGTGAACCGATAATAACGAATCATAATAGAAAGAAGAACAAATGAAATAATGAATAAAGCTTATGCATTTTCAAACATTTTCGTTTTATTTGTTTGTAACGTTTAACTTTCTTTGCATAATAAATTGCCTTTTATAATCTTACTTCTATGGTTAAATTAAAATACTTCTTTACATTAATAAAATATTCAATTAAATCATTAAATCAACAAATGTAGCCTTTATACGGTGCTACTTTTCAATACTTTTTTTTTTTTTTACAAAACTATTCCTCCATTTAAAGGCGTGTTCTTTTGTGTTCATTTTTGTTTATGTATGTCATTTTTTTCAGGTCTTATAAATACTTTCTCATTTATTACTTTAGGTATTCATTAAGGATAAGGTAATACGACAATTACTGCAAAAAACAGCCTAATAGAAACTAAATGAAATATAGATAGGACTAGAAACTAGAAATATGTTTTTCTGTCATTTTTTAATATGATTGCGTTACATGTGTTAGTTTATAACCACTTCAGGATACAATTGAAGACATTTATTTATAAGAAATTAATATTGCTTTTACTGTCAAAAGATGTCCGTAATGTTGTACTTTGACAACCAATTATGTCTAATTTCTATCATAATTTATTTATTCATATTTGAATGACTTATATACCCCATTTGGCCTGAATGTATGCCTGCAAAATTCTTTATAACAGCTTAAAACATTATAATAAGAAAATCTTGAGACTTAAATATAATCACAACACTTTACTGTTATATTAATTTGCCAAGGTATATTGTTATTAAGACGTGACAATTAACATTATCTTACATACAAATGTCTAATATTAAAAAGTCTTCAAAGGAATTTATTATAATCATAAATTCTAATTTCTTTTTTAAAAAAATTAGTTTTTTTAGTTAAAACAATTATTTTTTATTAAATTAATACATGATGAATTATTTCAGGTATTTTATGAATGAACACACGTTAAAGAAAGAAATGTTATAATTAGTTTTAAATTGCGGGAATTATTATTGTGTTTTTGAAAACAAGGATTATACCATAGAAAAGAAAGAAAGAGGAATAAATTCATAGTTATTAAGCGATGCAAATGTACGATTGAAAATTTGAAAAAAAAAAAATCCAAATCCTTTTCTTTATTATTTATCTTTTGTATGAGAGAAATAATTATAAGAGATAATGTGATTTATGAGATAAATAATTATTATTGTTTTTTGTGTCGTTTACTTTTATAATTCTGTGGAATTTATTTTTTAAATATATATTTTAATAAAATTAACTGAATGGAAATGGCTTTGTTTGTCTCTATTTTAAAAACGGCTCTGTATTCCAACAAGATCTGCATTCTGTCTTCCTAAACACTAACGCTGCTAAGTACTTTTTTACAGCAATTAAACATTGCTAATAATTCTGTCAAAGCAGTTACAATTTATTTAGAAAAATCTACTAAAACAACTATATTTTAAGTCAAAAACATAAAAATGCAATAGCAAGCATCAATCTTGTCTTTAAAAAAATAGTCCATAAATAATAGTGTGCTTTACAAAGATGTTTCTAGTACACACTTTATAAACTCAGGATTAGAATTTGTTAGAACATTAATGTTTTTTTGTTTCGTCTTAAGGAAAGTAACATGAAATAAATTAAATAAATAAAGAATATGGATTCAAATGTTTCCTAATGAAACAAAAACATAATAAAAAAAATATATAGAAAACAGAGGCTACTACACATTATATACATAGTAAAAATATTCGCCCAGAAGATTATCGGCATATTAATAGTGTTAATTGAAAATGTAAAAGGTGCATCTCAGTTTAATAAATGAATTAAATTGAGTAGATAATTTTATTTTACAAATAAATCAATGAAAAAAATTCTACAATATTTAGAAACATCGTTTAAAAATTAATAATAGAAAAAGAGAACACATTTAAACGATGTAAAATGTATCAACTCGTTTGTTAAAAAATATTCCCTAAAAAGTTTTATTAAACTTGTCGACTTACGAATAATGGTATTTAAAATGTAAAAATTATAATTTCTATCAAATAAAAGAATAAAATTCAATAACGAATTTTATTTCGAAACACAGTAATGATAAAACGCTAAAATATTCAGAATCTTCAGCAACTAAGAATGAAGATCGATTACAATGATTTCAAATGAGTTGGTTTATTCAGTATTTTTTACAGTTATTTTTAAGTATCTTTTTCCAAAAACATTTTTTACACTTCATATCTGTCAGCTAAAACTACTTTAAAACGTATTACTCAACAAAAAGACTTTTTGACCAGACAAAAGTATCGATTCATAATATTTTTATGATCGCCAAACCTTTGAAGATCAAAAATATTTTAACTTCTCAGCAAAAGGTGATTTCTTAGGATAATATTTAAACAGCAAGGAAAATAAGTGTTATGGTTATTTCGTTAGATAAAATAGTTTGGAATAGAGTTTTATATTGAATATATGGCAAGCAAAAATTACAAAACAGAAAAAGTAACAAAAAGAAATATTCGGAATTTTATTCATGCCAACACTTCATGAGAAAATTAAGGATTTTTAAACAAAGGGATAGCAAAGGTAAGAAAACAATACTGTTAGCAGCACTTTTTTTTTGTAAAACTATACTAAGGTTATAAAGAAGTGTTTATGTGTTTGTTTGTTTGTAGGGGGTAATCTCTGGAACTACCAAGCCGATTTTAAAAATAATGTTAGCAAAATACTGGTGACTATCTTTGCTCCAACATAGGTACAAAAACTCCCAAGGGCGTGCAGGAGAAGTTTTCAAATTGCAATTTCTGTAATATTATTGGGGCTAGAAACTTGAAATTTGGTGTGATGGTTATTTTTAAGATACGAATACGCTATGAACGATTTTAGAAAATCGAAATTTAAAAGTGTGACATGAGCGGGAAACGTTCTAAATTACGATTTATATGGAACTATTAGAGTTAGAAACTTGAAATTTGACATGACTGTACAGTTTTTAAAAATCGAAATTTAATAGAGATCAAGTGACAAAAAAAAGTACTGAAATTACGATGCTATTTATGTGATATTGTTAAGACTAGAAATTTCAAATTTGGCATGTTGGTTACTTATAACATGTAAATACTCGCTAACAACGGTCTTTCTAGAAATTTAAAATTCGAAATTTTAAAATGTGACATGAGCGGAAAATGTTCTAAAAATGTTCTAAATTACGACTTATTTAGAATTGTTAGGAATGTATAATTAAATTTCTTTTTCTCCGAAACAATCGAAAGAGCTCATGCAATTTAAATGCAACACAACGGGTTGCTACGCAGCTAGTAAAGAATAAAGAAGAAAATGGATAAAAATTAACATTCATAAAATAAAATTATTGTAAATATTAGATTGGTACTTTTATGTTAGCTGGCGCCAGTGATAACTCGCCAAATCTTGTTTAAATTGGCATCATTTGAATTGCAACCCTTTCCTGTCATTCATTTCTATTTTTACAAATTCTAAATGGTATTAAAAGATTTTGGGACCTTGTTATATAACGTAAGTTTCTATTTTTGTGTATATAAAATTAAATATGATGCTTTCATATGAAATAAAAAGTTTCTAGTTTATGTTCTGTCATATTTTTCGATATTTTTGTTATTAACTAAGGCTAATCATCAATAGACTCAATTACGTGAGATTTTGTTGTTTGTGTTTACGTATTTTATCATGTTCATGATTATATTTTAGCTATTTTTCAGTAAATTAAGATGTTACATTGCAGTGTTAAATATTGGCTATTTGTTATTAGCTAGTGTTAAAAAATTCGCGTGGAAAAAAGGGTTGGCGAGATTCAAAAAATTTTGGCGATCACTGGCGCCCAGCGAACATAACAGTACCATTAGATTTTAGAAATAGAAAGAGCGTTTAACGTGATTTGTTATCCAAAATTGTATCCCAAAATAAGATACCATCAATGTGAAAATACGAAGTACCGAAATGGGCTGCCTTGAAGATATAGTTATATGGTAAATATAAAGTGTGATTGGCAGAATTTTGGGAACAACAATTTCCCGTTTAAAAAAAGTTGGAATATTTAAAAATGAATGGCCAATTAGTAGGTGAATAATTTTCTTTATTACAGTTTACGAGCAAAAATAATGTATTAAAAAATATCATGCGTTTTTGTTTTTTTTTTTCATCTTAGAAATCGTAAATTTTTTTTAAGTTAGCCTTTTAATTAGTTTAAAACAGAAAAGACAGATCCAAAACTATTTTTAATATTTTTAGTTGCATTAAGTTGCTAATTTCCGGGCATATCTGCTTGCGGCGCGGCCCAGCTGAACAAGATACTAAACTCATGCTGATCAGAATGCTACATAGTCTTAGCACATCAAACACGAGTGCAGGCAGTGAAACATTCAGTTTATTTTAACGTTAATCATCATTATAAATAATTATTAAGTGCACAAATAATTATTAATAAAATGTAGTATAATATGAACGACTATTTACTTTATAATTAACCCATTTTAGGCCAAGCATAGAAATTTTATAAAATGTGGTATTATTTGCATTGAAATCTGCTTAAATTACACTCATTAAGACACCAAAAAAGTTTCGTGCATGAAAAATAATATTTTATTTAACTTGACGTTACCATTATAGATGTCTCTAGAACCCTTAAAACCCTCTGAGCGTTTTGAAAAAGGATAAAATTGTAATGTTGTTTTCTCTGCATTTTGATTAAATTCCTAAAAAAATATGATTCTTTCAGCATTATAAATAAAACTTCATTACAAATATGAATCTAACCCCTGAGAATATTAATCATTCTTCAATGTTTTGAAAATTCATTAAATCTATAGAATTATATTATCTTAAACATTGCATATATTGCAGTGAAAACTGGAGCTTAGTGAACGGAATATTACGTTCCACACGCTTAGAGGGTTAAAAATAGCAGAAAAATAAAATTAGTGAAAAATATACGTCACAGTGTTAATAAAGATATATTTATTGAAATGGTGCGTTTATGCACCTTTGGCCGAAAATGGGTTTAAAAAAAAATGGGCTTTCTTATCGTTCCTGCTTTTTTTTTTTCTCTAACAAATTATTAAATGTTTAGAAATTATTTTTTTACACTTTTTTATTTAACTTGGTTCATGTATGTAAAGATGGAATTTTGAAATCCATTTTTCACTTACTTTCTGATGTGCTGGAATTATAAAAATTGCGTACACAGGGGTATTTTCGGTAATAATACAACATTTTAATAATTTTAGAATTTAATTATAAATTAATAAAATTATTTTAAGGCATTTTTCCGTTAGCCAGACGCAAGTGATAAACCTACAAATACTCTTTATGGTTACGAGTTACAACAACAATGGAGTTAATAAAGCGCCAAACCACGCTAGCTAAAATATGACAACTGGCTGTGAAACTGCAACAATGAAATGTTTTAAACACTAAAAAGTAGAAACTAAAATATAAACAAGAAATAAATAGTCTAATCAAAAAATATGCTTTTATCAATTAATAACTTAATATTAATTAAATTATGATTATGCATTGAGAAAATAATTTAAAATTCGTGAATAGATAGTTCAAATAATGCATTTTTTTTTCTTTGCTGTTGCCATATCTTTAAAAAGAAACAAAGCAAAAATTAAGAAATTTCAAATACATTCACTAGTTCGCGGTTTCTGCCAAGCGTAAATCAAAGTGTAGTGAATTTTTCATAACCGGGTGCAGGTCATTTTTAAGATAAACATTGAATGCTTATAAAAGGTTCTTTTAAAAATTTATTTTCACTTTTATAATTTTTCTTATGATAAATATAGCATAAAAGTTGAAACAAGTTCATTCCAATTCCTGCTTTTTTACCAGAATGTATACTGAAATCAAATCACAAATTTTCGAAAAACAAATTACACTAACTATCACTAACTCAATTTGAGTTGGTTTTGCAGATTTAACAAAGTAATTCAGCAGACCCTTTTATTTCTAGACGTACTGAACTTCTTAAATCCAGATATCATAAAACATTACTGTATTTTTAAGTTCAAATTCAAATTCAGGATGCAGTTGATGGATCTATGACATCGTTATTCATTTTGTGAGTCAGAAATCCAAATATGGGATGAAGCTGAAAGAATGTTAAATTGTAAATCTCACAGAAAATGTAAAAAGTAAACCGAAACAAAACATGTATACCGAAACGGTACATAGTGAAATTTATAAATTTAATATTCTATTTCCAGATATTTGCGAATATATAGTTATTTGAATTAAAGATAACAGCAGGCCAGTTAGTTGGCCAAAGGTATTTCAAAATGCCGAGTCCTCTAATTGTAATCAGATGTAATGAATAACATATTGGCTTGTATTAAGGCATTCAGTACTGTTATACAGGGAGATTCACTACCATGTGTAAAAACTTTGAGGGGTGGTACAGTTCACTAAAACAAAAACAAAAATTATATAGTAAAACTGGTGTTCCTACCTTTAATAGTAATGAAGATATTTTTACTGATATATTCAACAGCCTTACTTCACTTTATGAGAAATGTGATAGATATCAGGGGAAGTCGACTGTAATTAGGTCAGTGGCCCACATGTACCGTGAGCTACATCCAAAAATTACGAAGTGTCCAGGTCAGTGTTGTTTGGACGCAGATCGTAGCCTTTTTCAGCAATTCTTAGGACGTTATCACATTTCATGGAAAGCCATTAAGCTATATCTGTTGAAAATATCGATAAAATACTTTCATTATTGTTAAAGCTATGAAGAAAAGCTCGTGTTCGACTTGCAATAAGACACTCTGTATTTATCACTGAATAAATGGATTGTGACCCAGCTTTCGTATACAAAAAAATGTTCATTTCAGTGAGCTGTACCACCCCTCAAAGTTCGTACTAGCGAATCACCCTGTATGCCCATCAATTTCTAGAATTCAGCATACACTAAAATAAAGAAGGAGGAAAAATGTAATTATTGTACCTTTAGATAAAACTATAACTTGGTGTTACTGGGTTTAATTGATATTTTAATTCTCAATATTGTGTCTAAAACTGATATCGTAGTTTTTGTGACATGAAAATTGTTTCGTTAAATACGGGGATAGCGTAAAATTAGCAACCCACTTCAGAGGACTCTCGGGTTCATTGTAATGCTCCAAATAATTTTCTTTTAGTCTTAAACAAAACTTACAGATCATGATTATAGACACTTTCAGTCCTTACCTTTATGTTGTATAAAGTGTATTTTGTTCACATGACGAAGTGAGCCGTTTATTGATTGTTAACGATAGCAGAGTCGTGTTCTTTAATACTTTTTTGAAGACCAATGAAGTATTTTTACTATACCAAGCTTATATTCTCGAAATTCTGTACATTATCTGTGCATACGAATTGTTTCATATACAGGATGACTGTACAATGCTGATCGTTGCATTTCATTTTACAAAAGCAAAAGAAATGGGGGTGAGGGGGATCAAGTGCTAAAAATAAGATTTTTATTTAGGTTTTTAACAATAAATACTCAATGATATAAATTGTAAAAACATTAAGAGGTAAACATGTGATTCTTATTTTATTTATTATATATTTATCTATTTATTTATTTATATTTTAGTGAGCTAGTAACATATTTCTTACATTGATATACCATAAAATAAGCTCGCTCTGTGTCACATACAAACATTGAAAGTCAATTGAATATTTGAAGTAAAATTTCTAATTTTTATCAGTGCTTAAATTGCATTAAATAAATCTTTTATGAGCAAAAGAAAGGTATAGATTAAACGGTTAATTATATCCTTCTGAAATTAAGTTATATTGAACTTATGTAATGAAAAAATACGATACAGCAGGTTAGAGGGTTTATATACATATACAGTCGGACCCGGTTAAGACACTCACGGTGAATGCGCGGATTTTTTCCGGTCCCTTGAGCATCGCTATTAGACTGATATAAAAATATTACGGTTAATACGCGATTACGCTTGATACGCGATAGGACTTCAGTCCTTTGAAGCAAAAAATATCATTTAAAACGCTAATTCATAGACCAAGATGCGAATTCTTTTCTCTTCTGCCAATTTAGCGAATTGTTTTCAGATAAAAATCACTGTTTCCGACTAATAATATTCGCCTTATTTGATGACAATTTAATACAGGCTAATATTACTAATAAGAAATAGTAGTAACTTTTGAATTTAAAAAAAACGTGCTGAAATAGCAACATTGTAACTCTTTGATCATGTATCCTATCATTCTTTGTGTTTCGCTTCGTGTATGTTTTTAGTGAAGTAGAGAGAAATAGGCGAATTTTCGCCGTTTTTGTTATTTATTCTTCTTTCTTTGCGCGGTATATGCTTTCGATTTTTTCCACTGTCGTACAATGTAGGAAATAAAGCCTCTCCGTACTGTGTGTTTTTAAACGAATTTGAATAAGGAAGAAAGCGTTATTCGTTTTCAGTTCTATTTCTTCATTATTTTCTGTTGATGCCAGCCTGCTCCTGATTTATTCATCGCCTCCATTACTTTCACCACGAGATTTGGGGATAGAGTAAAATAACAATACAGTTAAACTGTAATCCAAATCAGAATACGACACAATTTTCGACCATAAACATATAAATGTTAACTGTAATGTTAAATATTAACTGTTCATTTAGAAATTTAGATAACTAGCTGACCCGCCCGGCGTTGCCCGGGCCCGTGATAATACATATATATATTTTAAATCAAGTTTTTATTATTTTATATCTTTAACCCGATTTTGTATGAAATTATATTTTTAAGTGAAAAATTCGCGAAAAAATTTTGTATTTAGTGATAACAGCGCTCATATTTTTATTTTTTCACGTAGGATCGTTTCATAGTTTTAAAATAAAAAGTTATTTTTGTCCGAACTCTTTGAAATCTTTATTGGTTATAAATAAAACTATTTTACAGCTCCTGTAAAAAATTTCGTGAAAAAATATTGTTATCTAGTTGTAAAAGAAATGTTTTCTTCTCGCTTTTTTGTTTGTTTGGTTGGTTTCGCGTCGGCTCCTTTAACATAGCAATAAAAAAATAGTTCTCATTCTCCGTACTCTCTGAAATTTCAATCAGTTATAAATATAACTGTATCCAAGCTCTCTTTAAAAATTTTCGAAAAAATATGCTTCTCTCTAAGCAACGCGTTCGTACATGCGACGATTATTGAGCCTATTTTGGCGATCATTTATGCTCAGTGTTTGACGGCGTTCTCGATCCAATCTATTTCGATTTTCTTTTCTTAATTCGGCTTCTTCACTTTCGAGCATTCCCCGAGATCTTTTACGTCCATTTCTAATGATATTTTGAAACTCCATAACTGCAGCGAAAGAGCGAAACGTAAATAAACCCGATTTACCTCCGCCTAAATCTTGCCAAAAGACTTTTACACAATAACCAATGAGATGCGTTTCATTCGGTCGTTGGCATTAAACAATTAACAAGTAATCGCTATTTCTGTGCCACGTCCGATAGCGTAATATATATATAGATTAGACGCGTAAATAAACCCAGTTCCTGCAACTTTAGACAAATCACGTTTAATGCGCGACTTTAGTCCAGTCCCTTGAAATGAGTCTTAACCGGGTTCAACTGTATATGCATGTGTGCGTGTATGTGCACGGGGTTATGCATGCAACAAAATGCTAAAAAAAAGTTGAAATCGGAATATTACATGTTTAAGATTGTTAATTTGAGAATATTTTATCAATACATTTTTAAAGGTTTGTCATTTTAGACGGGAGGTATTTTACAGGGAGTACTGCATTTTGTTTATGTTTTTAAAACAGCTCGAAAAAACCTTATCATAATAACAAATTGAAAACGTCCAATTTATTTAAATTCTTTAGCTTCTTTTCTTTTTACTTTTTTTCAGTCATAATAATAAACGGAAAAAAGTTAGGAACATCCAATATCTTTATTGCTATAAAACACATTACTATTGATAAATTTATTTTCAAGCATTAAAAAAAAAGTATGTTATAATCCTTCTCTTTCATAATAAAGAAATATTTCGTTACATCTATGTTTAAATAAAAAGGAAAGCAGTTCTTCTTCATCCATTTCTTTATACACAGTTTAAAAAGGAAAGTAAAATTTTGTCTGTTTCAACGATTTTAAAAAATTTCGAAAACCATTCTTTCCTGATGATGGGCTACTATTTTTTAGAAAGAGAAAAAGCATTATAATTGGAAATCTTTTTGATCATGCAAAACTATTTCTTCGGAACATGAATTGCTCAGCGAAAATTGCTGAACAGTTTTTCTGCAAAATATTTTAAATGAAATATGTTTTAAATATTCGATATTTAAGTGAAATAAATTTGCTATTGGGAATTATATTTGTTTCAAAGACACTATCTAGAGTAAATCCACTTTTAATCAATCTTTAGGTTGAAATTTTGAAAGTAATAGAAATATATACACAGTTAAAAATTTTGTGTTGCTTTGAACCAACTTTTGGTGCTGCAGTAGCTGCAATCATAAGATGGTGAAATCTCGTTCCAACATTCGGAGCTTCTGTTGCACCCCGTGTAAAAATTTAGGGAAAAAATACTGTTATCTAGTGGTAAAATAAATATGTTTTCTTCCGGCCTTCTTGTTGTTGTTTTCTCGTTGGGTCCTTTAACATTACAAGAAAAAAAAAAAGTTCTTATCGTCCGGACTCTCTGAAATTTCAATCGGCTATAAATATAACTGTATGTAAGACCTCTTTAAAATTTTGGGAAAAAATATGTACATTTAGTAGTAAAAAAAAAAAAGCGCCCAAGCCGCACCGAAACACACCCGCTTTTTAGCGTTTTCATAGAACATTTCCTAGATTTTATTTATGTTTAAATACTTTTACTAGTGATAACTTTTCGAAATATTAAAAAAGTAATCTAAATCCGGTCTGTCGAAATGTTCTATAAAGAATGTGTTGAAATATTGACGCTTACTTACTTTTAGCGTAGCAAAAAGATCGTCTCCAGGAGGCACGAAGTGATCTGCGGGCGCGAATTTTTTGAAATTGTTACAATTTGTATTTTTGAAAACCAATTGCACAGTCGAAAGTAACAAAGTCACAGCTTTAAATACATATCGATACCTCTGAAAATGAGCTCTAGGGGAGAGACGCCGAAACGAAGAAAAGGTTAACTGCGAAAACAGCTCTTTTTGAAAAAAATATTTCAAAAGGTGAACAGCGATCTTTTTTCGACCTAATTGTTTAAGACGTAAAAGTACGAATTTTAGGAATATGTCATTCGTTTTTTCATATTTTAAACGGTTCGGCCGATGGGCGTTAAAACAAAAGACAAAAAAAAAATTGGCATTTGTTTTTTTCTTTTCTACACTTTGCGAAAAGCAATGACTGAGTATACGCGGGCATGTCTGCCGATTTTTGCAAAAAAAAAAAAAAAAAAAAAAATTGCTTTTTTATGAGTTTTTAATTAATATCTCGACTAATGATAACAAAATAAAAAAAATCTTAGCCTCAGGGACATCTAGATTTGCTTTGGACTATCCTCACTCACATTTTTAGACTTTTACGTGCGATAGATTGAGCTAGCCATCACAGACACACACACAGATCGAAACTTTCTTTTATTAGTATAGAAGAGGTACGTGATATATAAAAAAAACTATGTGATATGTCGATCTTTAAATCACTGAAAGACATTTACTGTTAATCTCATTATAAATACGTACTGTAATCCAAGGCTACTTTGCACCAAGCTTGACAAAAAAAATTCAACTCTTATTAGTGCCTATCCTAATAAATATTTCTAAACAGTTTCAATTCTGTGTTACACAGTATCTGCCTGTCAACTCATGTATTAGTGTTACTGGTTCATGTTATTTATTAAACGTATCTGCGCTGCTTGTTGCTGAAATTTTGCTCAAGAAAAAATTGCATTTTGCTGTTGCAAAATGACTTAATTAAAATACAACTGTCATTTTTTTCATGTGTATAAACTACTAATTATTTATTAAATCATACTTATAAAATCTGGATTAGTTGGTTAATTTTCACTATATGATCAATAGTAGCTTGGATTTGTTTTGAGAACAGTGGGAGCATTGTTGTACAACTTAAGAATAAAACCCGCAGTATTTGTTTTATTTTGTTTTAGGATAAATTCAACTCATTATCAATCTACTAGTTCATTTAACAAAAAATTACTCATTCACGCATTACTTTAAATTTTGTGTTATTTTTTATTACTGTGTAAATTATTAAGTAAAAATTTATTTGCGAAATGTAGCTATTAAGGAAATTAAAAAAAGGATTTCTGAAATATTTGCTGATACTAATCCTCTTCAAAATAAGTTAAGAAAATCTATGAAGAAGAATCTGGAAATCACGTGAGAATTTTAGTGATTAGAAGCTATCCTACAAATTCTAAAGATATTTTCTCAATCTCACAGCTTGTTCATAGTCAGAAATATGAGGAAATATTTTCTTGCCATAGTCATCTGTATTTCCCTACACTTTTATATAAATAGTCGAAAACAAAATAATATCAAATTTAATTTATGTTAGTTACTATTTTTTTATATTGAATACAATGAGTAAATTTGTGAATTTTGGATATTTTTTAATCTTTAATATCTAAAACTTCATTTCTTGTAACTTTCTTGTGCTGCTATATACAGTGGAGAGAAAAATTATAGGAACGATACAAAAACAAAGAAATATGTTCGCATTTGCAATGCAAATGCGCAACTCTCTGTGTTAAAATTCAATACATGATATTCCAATTAATATTCAATCGTTTACAAAAATTGTGTATATATTTTGAAATCTATTTTAAAATATGTATTTCGCTAAATTTACACTGGAGCAAAGTGATAAGAACACCGTACATATTTCGAAACCACAGCTTGTGATTGGTGGATATTTTCGAATATCATTTACTAAAGCTTTTTAAAAAAGAGATTCGTTTAGTTCACAAAACTTTTTGACAATGGGAAGGGTGAAAATGCTTTCTGACTTCGAAAGAGGCTAAATTCTAACTTATAACAGCATCGGAATGTCACTTCAAAGAATTGCTGATAAAATGAAACGTTCAAAAACTGACATTTTTAACTTCTTACAGAATCCAACTACTTATGGTACTGAAAAATCTACAGGAAGTCAGAGAATTCTTGCGAAACGATTCGAAAGTTTGATTGTTCGCATGGTCACAAGCAAAAGAATGACGGCAAAGCAACTAATAAGCCAGATAGAAGACTTCAGTACGGGCTATAAGAAGAGCAATAAAAAGATTTGGAATACTTAAATATGGAAACCCACGCTGGTGTCCGCGTTTAACATCTGGCCATGGAAAAGCCCGCATTGAGTTTGCAGAGGAACTTCTCAGGTAACAAACGAATTAGTTTAAAATTATTTTTAGTGATAAAAAGAAGTTTAATTTTATTGGTCCTAATGGTTTTCATTAATACTGGCACGATCTTTGAAAGGAAAAGGACACGCGCCAACTAGGTGGAGGATACATAATCGTTCGGGCTGCTTTTTCCTCAGGAGGTCAGTTTAGAATTGCTTTTCTAGAAGGACGATAAAATAGATATACCTAGGGCTAATATAATACCGGTTGAATCATCAAGAATTTTGATGCCCACATAGACCAATCAGCGATTGTTGCCCACGCGGCACGACGCGGCGTGGCCAATCGTTCCTCTCCTACGGGCAAACGAATGGCGTCGTGAGTCAGCCAGGATTGTAGGATCCTTAGATATACCTAAACGCCATTTGTTGACCAGGGTGAAACAATTTCCTGAGTCTGCCCGATTCTTATCATTTTGTTCCTATTGCATATCCAGTGAAAATTCAATTTATTATATTTTAATAGTAACAATTCTTTTACAGTGTTTCTTTGAGTTTATATTGCCTATTTAATTTGATAAAATTAATTTCTATGGTTTACATGGTAGATAAATTTACTTATATTTATTATTTAGTCAATTAAATTATTGTTCCCATCATTTTGCATCCCGGTGTAGCAACAAAATAAATTTTAAGTGGACTTGCGTTATTCGAAGATATTGTCTTGTTGTAAAACAATCCGTTTAATGTGGGATGCAAAGTAACCCGCTTCTTTTTTAAATGTTTGTAAAGTTTTTTGGCAGTAACATGACATTATTACATTATTTAGAATATATCAACATCATAAACAATGCTCAGTTTACAAATTTAGAATGCCTTATACGAGTTTTGTTTAATAAAGTTAAACGTCGCAAAGTAGTCCCAGATTAGCGTAATAATTTATCATACATAAGCATCCTTTTCATATTATAAAACCATTGGCATCACACGAATTTAAAAGCCTTACACTAACTTCAATTCGTAAAAAATGATTATTTTAGGAAATATAAAAATGATCAATAGTGTAATGACCATTTGTTACTCCAGCAACAATCACTTTATTGATTCATGGTATTTATGCTTTAGTTTATATTAACGATTGTGTAGTTTCCTATTGAAGCTATTTTATTCAATAACAAACAAAAAAAGAGTCAAGTTGTGCCAGGATTCGTAAATTATCACTACAGATTTCGCGATTTAATGTTATTTAAATGAATAAAGGTCGTGTTTATAAAACGTATGCACGGTTTAAAAAACAGCATGCGTCAGAAATAGGCTATTGTTCAATGATTTTCTTTATTTTATAGATAGCATTATTTGTAATAGCATTAATTCAAAGTTTAAGAAAAATATTTAATAAAAGTTAGTAAAAGAAAAAGTTAATAAAAGAATAATTTGTTCTAATGATCATATTTTGATGAAATTGAAATGGGACCACCTTGGGGACTTACTCTTTGAAACAAAATAAAAAAATTTAAAATCGATGCACATTTACGAGAGTTATGCGTGAACAACATAATACATACATACGGGTCGAATTGATAACCTCCTCCTTTTTTTAAGTCGGTTAAAAAGTCAATAAAAGAAAAATTGTTCTTTTTAAATTTAAACATAAAAAGATGATACATCGACAGCCAATACAACTTTGTGATATCCATATACTTGATACATTGTTCATTTCTATCGGTACTGTAAAAAAGAATTTCTTTTTCAAGCTTGTATTTTATTGCTTTTTAATTTTGAATCTAATTTAGTAAGAACATTGAATTCAATATTTCATTTGAGAAAAAGGTAAGGTATTTTTTGTTCATTATTCATTATCCATCATCATATAGGCATTATTTATTTTAACTTAACTCTTTTTAACTTCATTCGAACGAATGCAAAAATTTATATTACGACTGTCAGAAAATATACTTCATGTAAATGGCATATCAAGAATTAACTTTTCTCAAAAAATAACTATCACTCATTTCAATTAGAAAGTTATAATACTATTAATAATTTGGAGAAACTCAAGATTGGAATTTGTATTTTTAAATAATGCAATGTATTATTATGATTTTATTAGTCATATACAATTTTGTAAAGATCATTTCAAAATAGCGAAAAGTATTTATTTTTCTTTTCCTTTTTTCCGTACATAGACATTTAAACCATTTTTAGAGTTTGCCTGCCTGAATTTACAAAATGCTAACTAGGGCGCTTTGTGTTATCCACATTTGCTTGTTCTTTGTTTTACACTAATACCAAAATTTAAGAAAATTAAGAAAATACAAGATGGAACATTCTTTTACATCTAAGTCTGTTTACAGATATTTTTCTATTTTCACTGCACTTTAGCAAAACATATGAACACATTTTGACTATATTTTAAGCTAACACTTTATAACTTTTTATAATATAAAAACATTAACGTACATTTAGACCCAAATATGTTTAATTTTAAAATTACTTTTCTATTTGATTACTTTCTTACTTGTGGTTTGAATAAATAGTTCTGTCAAATACTGAAAAGTATTTTAAATAATTGAATTCACTCGAAAATTTCATTAATATCTAATATTAAAGTGACCCCAATTTGCAGATATATCACTCAATTTGAGATAACTGATAAATATTAATTCTAAATTGCGTTTTCAGCTGCAGCTGAGTTATTCAGTTTCAGTAATGAATTAATGATGAGAATCACAAATCTGGATGACTTGCGTTATTTATGAAATACCTGGTTGCTGTTTTAAACTAATTCCTAGAGGGGAAATATTAATTTTATTATTAATAAACTGGAATTGTAGTGACCACCCGCACAACTAACCAGCCGCTTTAGACAGAACCATAGGTCCCCAAAGGTCTGAGAGTAAAATGTTAACTAACATCAGCAAAAGGAAAACGGGGGTGGTAGACACCGAAAAGCCCCAGGCACGAAATCTCCGATTATTGAATATTTTTAAAAGGTTGGAGAGTATTTATAACTTAATACAATTGCAATACATGTCTTTGTATATATACTTTACATTACAATTATGACTCCTCTAAAATTGCATTAGGAAAGCTGGAGTAATACAAAATAAAGAAAAGAAAAGTATCTTACAAATACTTATTATTATTATTATTATTATTATTATTATTATTATTATTATTATTAAACTGAAGAAAATTATAAAAAATATTTTTTTATTAATAGAAAACTAATCCAGTGAAAATTTGTATAAAAAATACATTTTTTTATTTATGCTGTTAAAATTGTAATTTTATTACATCTAAAGATGTAATTTTACTTTTTACAACAACAAAAAATTTTTAATGCTATTTTTTAAAGCACAGTTTTGTTTCCCTTAATAGACAGCAATCACAGACCACCGGTCATTTTTTTTATCTACCATTATTTCTAAATAAGAATATTTGTGGTAGATTTCTACAACCATTGCAATAACAAAATTTCAAAAAGATTATTATTTGGAAAAAGTGGTAGCAAAAAAGTGAGCGGTGGGAGCTCTGCAGTCATATATTTAATACTCCCGTGTTTTAATTGTACAATATCTTTTTGTACAATATCTTTTTGAATTTCAACGTTTGCTTTGACATTTATTCATTTTTTAAGCGACACAATTTTTTTTAATTAAAAGCTACCCCGCAATAAAAGCAAAAGTAAATTGCTTAGTTGCGAATTTCCCCAACAGATTGTTTTAAATTCAACCTTCAAAATCATTACGTTAGTTTATTTCCTATTTTTGAACTCCTTTATAAAATATTTGCTGTGAAAAAATACGATGCCACAAGAAACGAAAAGAAAAATCTAAATACTGTCAAAACAAAAACGAAAGTAAATATAAATGACATTTACTATACGTAAGAGAGGCATGTAGGATAGAGATGCAAGACATAAAAGAAGAGAAAATTCAGCGATACGAGTCTAGAAAAAGTAGATGTCGCCCATAAAATGTAACCCTCTGCTAATAAATCAAATTTACTTTTTTACCTTACGAATTTTTTTATACAGTCAGATGTACAAAAATAAAAAAAGTTTATGTGCAAGAAAACATTAAAAGATTGTGTAAAATATTTTCTACTCATATTTTTTTGGTTACTTTTTACATTTTTAGTTGCATTTGTTTATTTATAAACAATACCGTGTTTAAATTTTAAAAGTATAACATTTTATCCATATTTATGCAAAAATTTTAATTATTTTATTCCGGAAATATGACGTATGAAGATAAATTAATATAAAATAAACGATTGATGCATTATGATAAATTAAGGAAGTTAAGTATTAGAATAGATAATAAATATTTAACACAAAAAATTCAAATTATTGCTACAAAGTAATTCTTAACCCTTCTTTGCATGAGTTTTTCTTTTACAATTGTGTTTTTTCATACATATATTAAATATTAGACACCAGAAATTTTAAAATAGATTTTTAACTTTGTTCAGCAACATAGTTCATGGGAAATTTACTGGATTAATATTTCTATATAAATATAGTGGTGGCGAAGAAGTTGATTTATTTATTAAAAGTTAAATAAACAGTGATGGAAATTTACATCACTATGCAATTAAGGGTTAAAATAAAATAGGACATATAGTTATGGGGTAATATTTCATCTTCTTCGTACAATTATGTAAAATATCTTTCTACGCCTATATCTCGGTTATTTTTTGACATTTTTAGTTGCATTTGTTTCTTTATCATTTATGACTTGTTTAAATGTGGAATATGATATTTTATCTGTATTTTTTTCATGGCGTTAATTATTTTGTTCTGGAAATATTATATATTGATATAAAAATATTCCAAGAACAAAACAAATGTTTGACGCAGAATGTTAAATTGTATATAAGACAATAAATTAAGAAAGTTCACTATTGGAGTAGATGATAACCATTTAACACAAAAAATTAAAATTACTATAGTAAAGTAACAAATATTGAAACAAAATAAAATATATAATTAATATCGATAGCAGTTTATCCCATTTTTACATTCTTAGCCGTTATTACAAAACACTGCAAAATGATACAAAATCAAAGTATGTAATTGGTAATACATGCAAAATACATTTACTTTGCTTGTATTATCAAATAGAAGGCCGATTCCTATGTAAAAATAATAATATATTTTGCATATAGCTTGAAATTAAAATATTTTAGTTGTCGCAGAATAATGATTTTTTTTTTTTTCATTTTAAAACATTTTAATCTGAAATGCAAAAATCATGTATTTTTTTTAACTGATCTCTTTCTTTTTTTTTTCTTGGATTTATTCAAATGTTAATGGTATCAATTCAGAAAAAATTATAAACATATAAGATATGCTACTAATAGATATGTGTTACTTTCGCAAAGTTAGTTATACAGATGCACGTATTTCAATATCCCTATATCTTTCTTTATTGTTAACTTAAATATAACTACTTAATAAAAAATAAACAATTCTTACGTGTTGTAATTATTTATACAATTATAAGATAAACAATTTTTTTTCAAAAGAAAGAAAAACGTATAATTAAAAATAATTTCAAGTTTATTAAAAGAATGATAAAATATACGGAGAATGGTTTTCAAATAACACCTTTTAAATGTAGTAGCAGATTTTTATTTTTTTTAGATATGTAATTAAAATTTTGCAAGTAAGAATAATTTATTTATCTGCTTCCACTTAAAATTAATTTCTAGTTTTAATTTCCTTCCCGTGTTTTTAAATTAAATAATGATGCTAGTCTAAATTGGTATAACAGTTACCAAAAGATATATTAATATTTAACGATGTAGAATTCCCCATATTTGATAATATATGTTTAGCTCTTTGGTTATATATACATACGGTGATGCAGTTTTACGCTTCTGGCGTAAAAGTTAGTAGTAAAGCCAATATTTATGAAGACTTTTGGGAATGAATTAAATCAAAGAAAGCGGCATGCATTTTCATATATATTTATTATCGTAAGATATAATTTAATAAAGCATTATAAAATAAAGAAAATTACAAAACTTTTCCCTTTTTTTTTTTTTTTTTTTTTTTTTTTTTTTTTTTTTTGTTATTTAACAAAAATTATAAATGCTTCTCTAAAGGTTTTTCCTTTATTTCTTTAAGTAGCATGAATATCCATTACTTTTGTGCATGTAGTGTTAGTATTTCTTTAAACTTAAAAATGAAGCATTTGATGCTTTTTCCTTGAATTAATTTGTATATTTATAGTTTTGTTTATATATATTTGACCACAAACGAATAAGTAATATTTCAATATTTAACTTCAATGTTTTTAATTTCATTATCTCTAAAGGTATTACTGTTTCACTACGTAAAAATAACCTAAAAATTATTTTATGCTAATGAATGAAATAAATGAAATTTTATGTTATAACGATAAATATCCACCTTTTTTTCTTTTTTCTTCCCTTCATATTCTAATATTTTTTCTTTTAAAAATTGAAGAAACAAATTAACGAGATTCATTTTTATGTAATCTTAAAACACTTCTTGAATATAATAAAATAATGAAAATATTTGTATTATTTATTTAATTATTCAAGTAAAACTAAAAATTCTTAATCAAATTCTTTCTTGCCTCTTCCTTTTTAGTAGTTGCATTTAAAAGTAACATAAAATAAGAATATCACTTAGAAATAAAAAAAAAAAAACTTGAAATGTAAATGAAACAGTATTGCTTACTGTATATATGATAACAATAAGAATACAGGTACGAATTATTAGATTAGAAAATGCAAATTAAGCAACAGTAATCTTTTTTTTTTCTTTCTAATATGCTAATGCGCTTTTCCTAATACACCCACCTGCAATTTGAATTATACACCCTTTATAGATAGTTTCTTTTTATAGATTCCAGTTGTATGTGTAATACTTGCACATTTTAATTATATATACAAAAAAAAGGTTTCATTTCATTTATAGCTTGGAATTTTATTTGTATTTAAGACACAATTCTTTTATTAAAAGCTATTCCGCAATAAAGAGAAAAAAATACTGAAATCAAAATTTATGATACAGATTGTTTTAAATTAAGTATGCAAAATCATTACTTTAGTTCTCTTTGTATTTTTATACTCCTTTATAAAATATTTGTATAAAAAAAATACAATGCCACAAGCGCAGAAAAAACTTATCCAAATACTGTCAAAAAAGAAAGAAAAAAAGAAAAGAAAAAGAAAGACAGAAAGAAAATATAAATGACATTTTTTTAAAGTAAAAGATACATCTAAGACAGAGATGCAATACAATAAAGAAAAGAAAATTCAGCGCTGGGATGCCAGAAAAAATAGAAGTATCCCATAAAATGTGCATGTTTATTTAGATACAACCTTTATGCACGTTATATGATATCCCTTTATTTACATACAGGTAGGAATTTTTAAATAAAAAAATCCAAATTAAGCCCCATCCTTCTTTTATTCTAATGTGCTAATGTACTTATCCCATTACATCCACCTGCATCATGAATTATACACCTTTATTAAGATTATCATCCACATATTTCATCCCATTAACAGAAGCTTTAGACTACTATTATTATTACTTAGGTTAACATTGAATAATATTATGATTATTTAGATACAACCTTTACACATGTTATATATTACTCCCTTATTTATATACAGGTACGGATTTTGAAATCAAAAAATGCAAATTAAGCATATTTTTTTCTAATATACTAATACGCTTTTCCTGTTACATCCACCTGCATCGTGAATTATACACTTTTATTTAGATAGTCATCCCCATATTTCATGCCGTTCACAGAAGCTTTAGACTAATATTATCATTATTTAGGTTAATATTGAATAATATTACGATTATTTAAATACGACCTTCACACACGTTATATAATATCACCTTATTTATATACAGGTACGATTTTTTAAATCAGAAAATGCAAATTAAGCATCTTTTTTTTTTTTTTTTCTAACATGCTAATGCGCTTTTCTTATTACATTCACCTGCATCATGAATTATACACCTTTATTAAGGTAGTCATCCACATACTTCATCCCATTCACAGAAGCTTTGCGCCGGTGGCATCATTGCATTAATGAACTAAACATTTATTAACTCACCCCAATTGTTCGTGAGCTCCCGTCATCTTTTGGAGCGAGCAAAAATGCGAACGATTATTCACCAATCTATCCTGTCACTTTTCTTGTATCAGCAATTTTCTGCCTCCTACCACTTTGGAGGAGGAGAAAAACGGTGTCTTTATGTACACCGGCTTTTTGGGGGAAAACGTGGTGGGTCCACTCAACGGAGATATCGCTGTCACTGATGGCATTGGTTTTAGAGGAGATAGCGGTCCGGGGGAGAAGTGCTCGGCAGTATCGATAGATGGCGCAGGTAAACGAGATATCTACTTCCCCATTGGTTGTATGCACGTGTGTTCTTGCGCTTCAAATGTCACGCAAACCCAAAGATTCAGAAAATAAGGTGGCATTCTGTACTTGATGGGTTAAACTAAAATGTTGTCTGTATGCAAAACTGTTGTGTTTTGTTTCGGACTAAGTATTGTATATTGGAAAATAATGCATTGGGGGAAATTTTCCATTTATTTTCGAAAATTTAAACTTACATTTTGTTGAATACCAATAGAAAACATGTTATAATATAATAGCATATTTTATCTAAATAAGTTTAAATTTAAATGTATCAGTGGTATTATTTTTTTTTTCGTTCTAAACAAACTTTAGGAATCATTTTTAAAAAGTTTAACTTTATTAGAAAATGCTTTAAAAAAAACTATCTGATACGAGATTCGCTTCTTTGATATAAATATTGTTAGTTTAACCATAAAAAATACTTCTATGATGACTTAAATAGGAGAATTTATCAATATATTATTATTATTATTGTTATTATTTAAAAGAGAAGAGAAAGAAAAAGATATTCTTTGACACAGGTTGCAATTTAAATGCATTTTACATTAACTTTAATTCATTTAGTTCGAGTTAAGTCATAAGAATAAATCAATACATCTAAACATTTATTTAAAACCTTGGAAATCTTTATTTGTCAGTATTCCTCCAGGAAAACGGAAATAAGTGAATTTTGATATATTTGATAACGTCCGGTATAAATAAATCAAGTCAAATACTTTGTATCATGTACTGTCATTTAAATTACTTAGTAAATATAACAGAAAGCAACATATGTATTCTTCTAGAATACTCCACTAATTTTAATAATAATTTTTATTTAAGAGAACCTACTTTGATCTTTTATCATTCGCCATTTAATTACAATGTTTGATTATTTTTATTTTTAGTAAAACTTAACGCACTACGAGAATTGTTTTTTAAATTATTCTAAATGAATGTAACTATTGTAGTTTAAAATGATTTAATGTGGGTTTAAAGTGAGAAAAAACAATTACAAAACATAAGACATCATACCGTTTTAATTTAAGTAAGCCTACTTTGTTATTTTTTATTCGATATGTCATTATTTTTATTTTTAGAGAAAGTTAATGTATTATGAAAATATTTTTAACATTTTCCAACATATAGTTAAAAAGTTTTTATGACTTCGGTTTCTCTGACTGTATAGCCGTGCTTTAACTCCCGTAAATATGCTTAGATTGCCCTGTAATTTTTATATGTTATTAACGTTTACTAATAGTGCGATTTCTATGAAAAATGAAGTATGTAGCTTTTATTATTCGTTTATAGGGACAGTCAAAAATATTCCGTTACATTACGGGCAATGGGGGAAATCTTTTAAAGTACATTCTGATCATGTTACACCATTTCAAACATAATGAAATTGATATGCATGCATTTATGAAGTACACTAAAACATGCTTTCTGTAGAATATGGGGTGCAAATTATTTATTATTCATTTACAGTGTCACACAAAATAATTCTGTTACGTAATAGAAGAAAATCTTTTACAGTGTATTTTAATGATATTACACTATTTCAAACATAATGGCATTTATATGCATTACTGCGATACACTATGTTTGTGGAAAAGTGTAATCTACATTGCATTCATTGTTCATTTACAGAGACACAAAAAGAATTTTATTACAATACTGTCTATGAGCGATAATTGCTGGAAGTGCGTTTTTAAGTTTAACTAAATTTTTGCATATTACGTGATGTGTATAAATTCTGTTGATCATATAAAGGGCTACACAAAGAAATTTGGAAGTATTACTGACTATGAGAGCGAATTGCTTAAGGGTACTTTTTAACTTTTTCAGCTAAACTCTATTTAGTATACTAATAGAAGCTTGTGGAATATAAATAAATTCATACGCAGCGATATGCAAAGAACAAGATGCATTACAGTTTATGGTTCGCAATTACTGGAAATGCGTTTTATGTTGTTTTATGCGTTTTTTACCTGAATTGAGTTTTAGCCTAATATGTGGTGTGGATAAAATATTTTAGAAAATATACAGCGCTGTTCAAAAGAATTCGGGTGCATTTCCATCTATTGACTAAAATTGGTAAAAGCGAATTTCCTAACTAAAATAAAATTTAGCATGTCATGTAGTATCCATACAAATCTATAGATCATACACAAGGCTGCACAAAATAATTTGGCTACTTTTTTTACTGTGGAAGGTAATTGCTAAAATTGGATTGTAAAATGTGTTACATTTTTTCTAAACTGTTTACATACATATTTTCTTTCACCTTATTTAATGGTGAAGTTTCGTTACAGTTTTCTGGATGTGTTGGAAAGTGTGTCATAATCTATGCTTGACGCATGATTATTTTTTTCTTTTTGTTATTCTGACTGAAGAAATTTTAGAAAAATCATATAAAAGTATATTGCTGTATGGGAAATGAAGTTAGTATGGTATTTTGGGTAGGGATATATATTAGTTAATTGCTTTTCCTAAATGGCCTTACTCTGCGGGATGTCTTACTGTGTCTTGCTGATATACATCATCATATATGTACTGATGGCTATTAATAATTATTATGACTTTCAAAAGAACATTAAAATTTTTTATTGCAAAATATATTTTTATTTCATTATACTTTATATACAATGAATTCCTCTTTCTCTCTCTCTTCTGTTTACTAAGTGCACCATAACTTTCATTTTTAGATCCTTTTATTATCGGTCTGTTGTCAAAAATATTTTTAACTGTTCTTTTTCTAGTGATATTTCCATATGGAAGTTCATATATATATTTTTTTTCAAATGTAACTAAATATTTTTAATTCAACTAATTATGTAATTATTATTACTATTATTATTAATATATTATTATCATTTTAATTATTAGCTGGCTATAACTTAGTAAAATGACTATTTAAAATAAAATATGACTCTAAAAAAATAATAAACTTGTTTAGCATTTATAATCCTTTTTTATTATTATTTTTTTAATTATCTCTATAATTCATGCATCATTAAAATTAAAATTAAAATTAAAATTAGTCAGTTTCGTGTGATATTTTCTTGAACAAACTCATTGGGAAAATATTGCATTGAGAAAGCTAATTTCTTCGATTGCAGTTAAATATTTTTAATATTTAAAATATTTTTAATATTTAACTAATAAAAGTAAATTTTTAAAGTTTAAAAAGCTCAACACTCTAAATAAAATCTGTTTATGTCATCGAATTAAATTTATTCAGTTCCTATAAACAAGTTAGAAATCCTCCAAATGCTCTCTCATCTTTAATTTATGATTGAAAATTTTAAAACATAAGTTATTTTTCAAGTTATGAATTCCTAACAAACTCATTAAACAAACCTCTCCGGTTGCTATTGGGCATTTTTTAATTTCAACTAATGATTTAAAATTAACTTAAGGTATATTTTAATAAATTCAACATTAAAAGTAAAACCAACTTTCTATCAAAGAATTAAACTTGTTCGATGTTTAAAAGCTAACTTTACCGTACACTTCACGAATATCTCTTTTGGAAGTATGTTTTTTTTTTTTTTAATACTTATATTTATGGTTATAGATACCATAAATTTTATAGAATAATTCTTTCCCTTATTTAATAGAGGACTTCTGTAATTACATAATATTTTTATTTAAATACAGTGGTATCATGGAAATGAATTTATTTATTGAAGGTTAAATTTTAATTGATTCATATATACTTCACTGCGCAGTGTATGGTTAAACCAGAAAAAAAAGAAAGTCGGCAAATCAAAAGTCAAAAATTATCACAGATTTTTCTCTCATAAATGCTCGATGATTGTGCAAATTAATTATCACAGATTCCTCTTGAGAAAGGTCAAGACTCTATTCTAATAGAAATGTCATCCAAAAATAGAAATGTTAGAACTTTGAGGTAGAAGTCTGCATCGATTACGGTATTTATATTCGCTTTCCTATCTACATATATGTGCCCTAAGGTGCTTCTTTCGAATTCATTTTAGTTTCATCATTTATTGATGATGAGTAACGTTTTGGCTAATGTCCCTCCTTCGTGACGATATCTTCCTTTATTTTCGAGTAGTAAAAAACGATAACAGCATTTATGGTCCTTTTTCTGTCACGTACAGATTTATGATAAGAAAGGTTACATATTTCTATGATAAAAAGGTGGATATTCTGAATATAGACATAGTTTTATATGTGTGTTAAATTTATCAAATTATCCAGTTTTTGCTTTGGGATATTGTGATTTATTTTCGCTTGATATCCCTTTTCCTATTTTCTTCTAGTTCACCTTCTTTTATTTTTGTATGTTGTTTTGAGACATTTCCAAGTAATACGATTTCAAACCTCTAACTTATTCCTAACAAAATTCTGATACTAATAAGTTATCCAATCAAATATCGTAAGTTTATTTTATAAGAACATTTTATAGATGGCAGGAAAAAGATTGCTTCAAGCTAAAAACAGCTTCTTTTTTCACTCAAACTCTTCTGAAAATGTCATATTTTTTTCCTCCCCTTTATTTTAAGTGTTTCACATAAAAAAAGAACTTTCTAATGCATTAACATATCAAATTATTTATCTCAAAAATCCAGTATTTTATGTTATTGAAATTTAAATTATTTTGTAAAATAATCTCAATAAAATAATGTAATAATTTGTAAAGCAGTGTCAATATAACATATTTTTTTATAAAAATTACTCAATAAAATCAGTTTTTCTAATGCCTAACATTTCTCGGTAATTTTCTAAATAATTTCTATTGAAACAGTTTGATTATTTCTCTCCAATTAAAACACATTTGCAAGCTAAGAAAAGCATATACAGCCTCAACCAACTAAACGTTTTCCTAAAAATAATATGACGCCATTTTTCATCAACTAGCTTATATTTACCTATTTATTTATCTAGATATTATTATAATGTGGGGGGAATGTCTGGAATTATATTTGTCTATTAAGAAGATACAGAAGAGAGAGTTTTTATTTTTTACTTTGTTCGAATCAAAGTAAATAAAAGAAAATCAGTCTAAATGAATATGTAATTATTTAACATAGATGAAAATCTACTTAAGTTAACTATACTTCATTTGTTACTCCTACTTGCATTTTTTAAGGATTCCCCGAAAAAACTACCTATGAGAGAATATTATTATAATAACATTTTTGTTTCGTGACTCTTTACCAGCCATGGTACAACATATTTAAGCTAAAAATTAGAGGTATATATATATATATATATATATATATATATATATATATATATATATATATATATATATATATATATATATATATATATATATACGAACTTGTAAGTTATTTTTTTATTTCAAAGATATATTATATATGTCTGTGTGTGTAATTTTGAGGTTATTTTTGTGAACAATGTTTGCATGTCATTTTATTATAAATGAACTACTTCATATAATGATAAATTTAACTTTTCATGGTAGATGGCACAACATTTACAAAAACAAAGTGAAAAAATATGAATATTCCAAAATAAGTACGAATCAAGAATACAAATAAGCGTTTCGTGTTTCTATTTTTTTTTTTTTTCGAATATTTTATAGACAATGAAAATAAAATAATTATTTGTATGGCATGAAGTATTTTTTTAATTTAATGCATAAAATGAATTTCTTTGGAAATTCATTGTAAAGTATTAAACTAAAATTTCAGCAAGAAATACAGCCAATAAAGTAAAAATATATAAGTAAAAAATACTTTATTCTTTTAATCATTTTCTTTTCTTTTGGCTCAAAGTTAAACAAATATATATGTTAAAACTTCTCTTGGGCATATCGCAGGGTAGCCAACGGAGTGTTTAAATTTTATTGTTTTTAGTTAATACAGAGATAAATTAATTAACTCCGTTAAAATTTCGTTGAAATATTAAAACCAGCCAAAATGACTGTTTTTAATTTTTTGTCTTAGAATTTTCTACTTTAACTATATTTTTTGCTCCCAATATCATTCTGAATTTTACAGGTAACACGGCTTGTATATGTTGCTATAAAATTAAACTCAGCAATTTTTTTAAAACTTTACGTCTCTCTTAAACTTAAATGAATTTTTAAATATGGAGTTATTTAAAGCATATATTCAGACAAAAGTAGGTGCAGTTAATTAATATGCCTTAATCTTTTATGGTAATGACTACGATTAACAGAAATAGAAGTATCATTTAATACAATTTAAAAGAAGGACATAGATGAAAAAACACATTCTTATTAATCATCGAACCTCTGCCTTCTTAAAGATCAAGGATCTACCAGAAGTACATCGAAAAAGCATGGAAAATGTCTGAATTAGTGGAAACTTTCATCGATCTCATTACTCGTATGACCTTTCCCTTACTTACTCCTAGTGATTTATTCTGATTTTGTTTCTTTACCATTAATTATTGATGATAAGTAATGTATTAGTTAATGACTCTTTTTTTCTTATTTTGGAAACTGATGCAGTTGAAGAAAATGTATACCTATACACACTTAAGGTACTGGAAGTAGTGGTTTTGAATCAGGAAAAGTATATGTTTTCCAAAGAGGTGTGGACCAAGGAAATCAATTAATTTTGCAAAGGAGTATTGTCGAAAAGACAAAGAAATCGGGCCCCTTTTGAACTTTTGAACGGTGAACATAAAAGTTTCTTCTAAGATAAAATGTATTATAATTTAAAAAATTTATATTTATTACATCTATACAATATTATGTAATATTTAGATTCATTGCAATTATTATATAAATATTTTTGGTGGGCAAACTTCGAGAATTTTCATATTTTTGTTAATTTTTTTTTATTTTATCTATTTACATAGAACAAACGAAAGTACCATTTTGATTTTGATTACCATATATTCCGACGTATAACACGCCACTGTGTATAACGCGCACCTAAACTTTTAAAGTATATTTTCGCCTTATAACGCACACCCCCTTCTATGCAAAGAAATCTTCATGAGATTCGTAGCAAAAAATAATAAAGAACATTAAAAAGCATATTAATTAGTATGTATCAGTTAAATAATTAGATTTCATGTAACTAGGGTCATATTGTAAGCGATTCTTTGTAAATAAATAGGGTGGGTTTTTTTTTGTTTTTGTTTTTGTTTTTTTGTTTTGTTTTTTGGTGGGGGGGGGGGGAGGTTCATATAGAGTTTTTACTTCTTATAATCATATGTTTTTCTGAATTTTAATCTTGCAATTTTATAACAAGAGTATAACGTGCACCTGTAAATTTCTATCTTTTTTTTTTTTGCATTAAACGTGCGTATTATATGCTAGACAATGCAATATGTCTTTATATTAGGGGTATAAGGTTTCATAAAACATTAAAATAAAATTGGTAGGTCAGTTTGCTCATACTTGTAAAAAAAAAAAAAAAAAAAAAAAAAAAAAAAAAAAAAAAAAAAAAAAACTTTTTTTTTTACGAGATAAATAAATTTTATTATATTTTATTTTTGTATATCTTTATATATTTATATAAAATTATATTTCTGTAAAATCGATAAATAAATTATGCATCTGTGATGTCCATAAACAAATTGTTTTATTGTACTATCAATTTATAATATGTCATTTTTAATACTAATTATATGATTGTGTTTTAAATAATTTTAATTCCGTATTGTTAATTAATAATTGTTCTCTATGTTCTATTTTTTAAACTTATATGAATATTACAGGGGAAAATTTTGTTATTTTATCGAACCTAGTTATTTCATTAACGCTAGAAGTAACAATAAATGTATTTTATCATGTAACGTAAAATAAATTATTTTGACTCCAATTTAGATCTATAAATTACGCATGGTATATGATAGTAAAGGGTTATTACTTTACATTTCAAATGTGTAATAAAAAAGAAGAAGAAAACCTTTAAAATCAGTTACAGGCTACATGACTATACAAATATCAATTTAAAAAATTGCATTCTGCTTTTTTGAAATTGGGAATTCTCAGAGATACAATTGTTATAGGAGACATATAATTTATCAGTTATGTATATGATTTAACAGTTGAATGTTTTATGATAACATATGCTAATACTTTATAACAAAAAAGGTTTTAATACTGGTAACCTTCAAATTTGTCTTCAACAAATTGCTAAAATAGAGAAAATACATTAAAAGTTATTATTATTGAATCAAAAAGTTTATATTACTACTACTATTATTATTATTATTATTATTATTATTATTACCATACCTATCATTAATATGATAAAAAAAACTGAAAACATTTTAATATAAAACTTTAAATCGTCTGAATTGATAAAAATTGAAGATCTTAATTAATTAAACAAAATAATATATCATAAATAGAAAATTTGATAGCATATTTGTATATTAATAAGTAAAAAATTAATAAAAAATCAGGTTAAATATAACAATGTAAAATCAAAATGTTCTTTTTAAAAAAGAAAAAGAAAACAAGCGAACGAAACCTAACCAAAAAATATGAAGCTAAATTCGAATGTATTAGGAATGCACTGAAATGCAGTAGAAATGTCAGTCACTTTCCCCGCGACAGTACGCTTATTGCTTGAAAACTTGTTTTACAGGCATAACGGATTACTGCTCGTACGATCGTCGCAGAGAAAATCTCTAAACTTGGCACCAAAGGTTTTTTCTTTAATTGCATCTAGGTAAGTCAGTTTTGAATTACTTGCATAAACTTCAATGCTTTCTTGTTACTATTTCTCACATTCCAAAATATCTTCTATTTCTCGAAAATTGAATAATAGTCTGAATAATAGTCTGAAGAATTGTAGACGATGAAAATTGTTTATCACTACTGTTTGTCTGTCTGTCCACGCAATATATTTCGTAAATATGCATGGATTGCATGGATTACTGCTCGTACGATCGTCGCAGAGAAAATCTCTAAACTTGGCACCAAAGGTTTTTTCTTTAATTGCATCTAGGTAAGTCAGTTTTGAATTACTTGCATAAACTTCAATGCTTTCTTGTTACTATTTCTCACATTCCAAAATATCTTCTATTTTTCAAAAATTGAATAATAGTATTTACATAGTCTGAAGAATTGTGGACGATGAAAATTGTTTATCACTACTGTTTGTCTGTCTATCCACGCAATATATTTCGTAAATATGCATGGATTGCAATGAATGTAATATATGAAGGGCTCAGATGTAAAAAAAAGTCATTCACAAAATGCAAGTTTTGAGATATTCAAGATTCAAATTTTCTAATGAAAACGGCAAACAAAACTAATGTAATTACTTCCTCTAAAACATCTGATTTATTAAGAGTAGACTTTCATCTAACTTATGTGCAACATTTTTTGTCTGATATATTTTATTTTATGGACACTAGCTGACGTGCCCAGCGTTGCTTGGCAATAACCTTAAATATACTTAAAATCAATGCTGAATGATTTTATATATTTAAAAGATAATCATTCCAAAATTTAAAATCTATCCGAACAAACCTAGAGCTGGGTCGTAGTATTTATTGTTCGTTTACAGGAGCACAAAAAAAAATAGGATACACGTCGGTCTATAGCAGGGAATTGTTTGACGCTCACTTTAATGACTTTATATTAATTTAAGCATAACGAAAAAGATATATGGTATTGAGATGCACTCCAACATTTTCTACACCTTGCAACATAGAAATTAACGTGCATACCATTTATCGTTCATTTACAGGAACATGAATCCTTTCGAAATAGTGTCCTAAGGAATTTTGATAAACTGCTGTATTTTGGCGGTAATTGTTTGAGAAGCATCTTGCTGATTTTGTATTATTTCAAGTTGAACAAAATTGGTAGATGTCGTTGAGGATCACTACAGCATAGTTTCTATCTAAAATAGTGGATAAAACATACATAGATTTTTAACAGAGCAACACAAATAATTCGGATGTTCGTCTATTTGGTGGTAATTTCCAGAAGTGCGTTCATGGTTGAGTTGTGAGTTTTCCATCAGAATTGAATTTTACTATACTGTGTGACTTGTAAAATTTGTAGTTCATATAATGGTTCGCACAAAATAATTCAAAATAAATTACTGTCTATAAATAGTTACAAATTTTTTTTAACAAAATGAAGATTTTGTACCAATAATCTCATAATATTAGAAGTGTTTATTTATCTATATGGGGCACGATTTTATTTTATTTTTCAAAATAACTCGAAGATGCAACCCGGGTTTCCCAGATTAGAGACTATAAGTGGAAACCGTTTTTTTTTCTATTGAAAATTCTAATAGATTTTTTACATTTAATATATATTTTTTAGAGCACCCACTAACACCAGAAAGCATTTCTATATAAAAAATATTAATAATGTATTAAAATAAGGTTTTTTAATTTATTAAAAGAAATATTTTTGATTATCCGCATGCCAAGAGTTAATAGACGAAGAAATCGGCAAAGATTTCGCTACATACAATAAACTTTCTTATTCTAATAATTTTAATGGTTTAAGCGCGTATTTCGACTACACGTTTGTTATATTTGTGCTTTATTATTGATATTTTATGTATTTATTAATGAAGTTTTGAGTTCTTTATGGAATATTAGCAGGAAACAAATGCTGAACTATTTAGATTGTTTTAAGTGTGAAAACGGGTTAATCTTTCGTAAATGGGCTCGACTTTTAAAATAAACGACTTTTTCGTAAATAAATCGACTTTTTAATTATAAAAATATTAAATTTCTTTAAAACAGAAAATCTTAAATATAATCTTAAATAATTATCTTAAATAACGGTAATTTACTTTCGATTACTATTAGCAACAAAGACAATAAAAAATAAGCATTCAATTGCAATAGTTAAGGCTGTTCTCAAATACAAAGAAGCTACTTTCTGACACATTTCTAAATTCATTTTGTTCAGAAACGCATGAAATTGGCAAGTCTTTTTATTCAGAAACTATGTAACCGAACAGCGTTTTCCATTTTTTGGTAAAGGCAAAAGATCTTTCAGAAAATACTATCAAAGTTGGCGTTTTAAACCGAATATCTGGACACGATAATGCGAGAAAGGAGAAAAACATGTCGTCACTTGACAAAAATCGCTTATAACAGAATAAGTAATTTATTTATCAAAAAATAGAAAACTTTATTTGATTCCAAATCTCTTTCAGACCTGCCAATTTTATGCCTTTACGTTTAAAAATGTGTCAGAAAATGTATCAGAAAGTTTCGCGTTTGGTGAACAGGGAACTTGAGCGTTAAAGAAAATAGTGCTGTCATTATTTATTTAGTCACGATAGTTTAACAAATTTTTGAATTTCTGATTAAATTCTTCAGAAATATTTTTGATGTCTTTTATGCTATTAGAAATAATGACTCACATCAAAAACGGGAAATGGAATTTCTGTGAACAGGTATTGGAGATGTCACATAAGTAATGTGTTCTTTTGTTATTTTTAAATAATAGAATAAATATGTCTTTCTTTGCAAGAAAAATTTAAATCTAAAAGCTTATCTTTAGGTACCTTATAATCTTGTTTTATGTGCTTACATATTTTTATTTGGTTCCTTCGTGGTTATATCAAAATTATCATTTCTTATTTCTTATTTTATATTTAATATAAAGAATTTTTTATACATTTATAAGTTAGCGTTAAAAAGCTAATTAGACAAAACCATTTATTTTTCTATGCAATTTTGAATGTTCTCAATTCATTTTCAGTGTTCTAGACTTAAATCAATTTCAAATAGTTCAACTTAAAATATTTATGAGGTTAAGAAAAAAAAACTCAATTCATACAAATTGCATCTTCGAAAAGCGTTTGATTAAACTCCTAAACGATGGATTTGGTTTACGAAATTCAATCGTATCTACACTATAAAAAACTTATCCAGTTGAAGATATTCCTACTTTCAAGTGTTGAGTAATTTAAGTGTTTTTCAATTTTTCAAAGAAAAAAATTTCAAGAATATTTTCATTAGATTTCTGAAGTTTCTCATTTAAATAAAAGAAAGATAAACCGATTTATCTTCTAACCGTATTTCCCGTTGCAACTTTGTATTCTGTAAAACCAAATTCCTAAATCTCGAGTCAGAAATAAAACCCGATAACAAAAGATTTGTTCATTTTTTGTCACTGAGAAATGAAAAAGAGATTTTAAAGAGAAAGTTAAAATAGATTCCGAAAATTTTGGGTATTCCGAAAAGTTTAGATTGCTTGTAAAACTTAAACTATGTCTTACTGCAAACATTGAAATTTAGATTAGAAGTAATTTTGGCCCTTCTTTAGAAGCAAGCAGGTAAAGTGCAATATACACTATAATAAAATATTTGTATGTAATTTTAAATAAGGTATATAAAGTTTCATTTTATCATACAGCAAAGAATTTTTATAAAAGTATGTTTTGTATTACACAACAAAATGTACAGACGGTCAAAAATAATTACAAAAAATAAATAAAAAAATAAAAATAAAATAAAATGAATACTCCGTAAATACCATCATCCAATTATTGTAGAAAAAACAAAATTAGCCTTTCGATTAAAAATTACGTCTTTTTCAAATTTATATTGAAAAAAAGTTTAAGGGCCGTCTCCATATTGAAATAGCAACAAATTTTTAAATTTTTAATTCTAATACTAAAATTTGATTTCATACTTCAATTCTAGAATAAATTTTAAGTGTGGGGCAAAAAAACGGCAAACCACTTGGTAAAAATTTTAGGAATTATAAAGATGTAAACCTTTTAATGTTAAACAATTTTTTAATAATTTCATTCATATATAATTATTTTATTCACATTATTCATTATTTTATTCATATATAATTATTTTATTTATTTTTTATTGTAATTACAATATTAATCATTCCTCATTATTATGTAATATTCCTACATTTGAAAAAACTATATTGGAAATAGAAATTATGAAATTAAAATTTTGAAAATATTTTGACTGGTAATCTATGATTTTTTTTTTTTAAGAAACTGATTTCTAGAAGCTTCTAAAATGCTTATACAAAATTACAGATCAATTCGTTAATTCTTTTTTTTTTTTAAGTTATACTTTTAAAAAATAGAACAACATTTTGGGGAATAATAAAATCACTAAGAAAACTATGACTTCATAAAAAAATTTAATGAAAGTAACAGTGATCTTAATTAACTTTTATAATATTTAAACGATTCATTTAGAGATTTTATAACAGAAAAAATACTTCCCTATAAAAATTATTTATAAACTTGTATTAAATTTGAAATTTAAAGTAAAGATTCTCACCTCTGAGATGATACTCCCAAATTATCTTAATTTTTAATATTGAATATATTTTGAACTAAGCATAGGAACTTGGTGAAAATTGATATCTTGGCTAATGTGAGCATCTATATTCTTATTCTAGTTTCAAAATTATCTCTACGAATTGAAATTTTTAAAGTTTGTTCGTTTTCAATAGGGAGATTTCCAATCAAATGGCTAATTTAGTTTTTTTTTCTGGACAATTTGGTGTTTAAAATTAATAGAGTGTTACTTTTTTTTCTCTTTCACCGACTGTACAATATATTGAGGCATAACAATATGCTGTCTCGTACACGGATACCACTTTTACTGAAATGGTCGATTTCATTGCTTTTGCTATTTATTTTCTATAAATAATAGATGCTTATTTAATATGAAGAACTGCAAATAATACTAAACATATATCGCCTTTTAAAAAGTGCTCATTGTAAATAAGAGCAATTTTCTTTCATATATCAGCATAAAGACAATAAAAATATTCTGGTAAAACGTTCAATTTTGTAAAAACAGCAAAAATATTTTTGAAATCATGAAAGAGAGTAGTGCAATGATTATCATCATAGTTACGATAGATCAACAACTTTCAAAGTTTAGATTAAATTCTTCATGAATATTCTCGCTGTCGCTTAGAAAATTTTAAGTGAGGACTCATTTAAAAAAGCCGAGAAATGGAATTTCTCTGAATAGGGAGTTTGAGATGTCAAATAAGTGTTTTTGTCAGTGTTAGATAATGGAAGAAAATGGATATAAATTCATTAAAAGAAAGAAAACAAAAAGTTGTTCCTATATATTTTATAATTTTATTTTGAGGTCACATATGTTTTAATTTAGCTTCTTCTTCATATTAAGAATTATATCAAGATTATTATTTCTTATTTCATATTTAATATGATGGGGGGTAGCATGAACCTATTTTTAGTGAAATTAAACGAAATTTTGTAAAATGATAGCTTAGCGCGCCACGTAAAATAGCGTTTAAAGGAATCAACTATCCAACTTTTATTCTGTTTGGAAATTAAAGATTATTTATTTGGGGGGGGGGGGAGCCGGGGAACCTTTCTTTTGTAAAATAATGTCAAAATAATATTTTTTTTAAACCTCGTTGAAATTAGAGAAAAAAGAGCGAAAAAATTATTTTTTTCCCAAACGGGTACCATTTTACCAAGTTTCCTTCATTTTCACTAAAAATAAGTTTATGCCCACTCCAAATTCAATATTTTTTGCGAAAATTTTCATTTTGTTTGCTGCAGATGACTTTGACAAGCTGTGCACTACTCGACGCAGGGTGAGGCGCGCACACCCATCAGTTTTAATAAATATCACATAAATAAAATATTTTTTGTATTAAAAACTATGAATAGTAAACTGTAAATTCGGTTTTTGTGTTACCTTATTCTTTCTATTAAAAAAAATCCCTATGTGACCTACTTTTCAGGCTGATGAACGGTAACCTTAAATTAAGCTTTTGTGGTTTGGCGCAAAGTTAATTGCATTCTGGTAACCAGGTGAATGTTTAAGACAAACATTCGATCTTTTGCTGGATTATAACTCCGCTTATACCATTTTTGTGTGTTTTTTGTTTCTTATTTTCGACAGTATTATATGCAACCACATTCATTTTAAAAACATTTTTGCCCTCATCGCTTCTCTTCGCCAACCGTTGATGTACATACCAATTATGCAAAATTGGCCCCAAAATTAGATGAAAGAAATTGTTTGGCGTCTTGGATTTAATTATATAAATTCTTCTAAATAAATTAGAACTTTTTGCATTATTTTCAATATATATATTTCCTTTATATATAGATCTTTTTCAAAATTTTAGCGGAAAAATAATGGGAGAATATTTTTAATAATTGACTTTTAAATATTTTTTCATCCATCATACAGAAGAAAGGGTTTTAGCTAGTATAGCATAGTGTTAGAATTTAAAAGCAAATTAAAATTACTTTTTTAATTCATTTTCAATCTTCTAAATTTAAATCAGTTTCACGTAATGCACAGTAAATTATTTATAAACCTCAGGTAGGAAAACAAATTCATACAAAGTATTTTTCTAAAAAATGTTTGATTAAATTCGAAACGCTGGATTTCGTTTGATAACAAATCTCAATCGCATCTACACGATAATAAATTTATCCATTTAAAGAAATTTCGAGTTTCAAGTGTTGAGTATTTCAAAAGTTTCTGCAATTTATCAATGGAAAAAATTAAAATATTTTCCGTAGATTTCTGAATTTTTTTTATTTAAATTAAGTAGAATTGAAGAAATTCAACTTTTAATCGTGTTTTTCGTTGACATTTGTGATAATTTTTAGAACTACGGTAAATAAATTCTTCTTCTAATTTTATTCTTAAAATTCACTTTAAGACTTCATGATAATAAAAGAAAGGTAGAGAAAGTTTGTCCTACCTTTTGAATCCGCGAAGGTGTAGTAAGGGTATCCAATTTTACTATAAATCCAATGGCACTATTTAATAACTTCTTTCGATCACTGATGAAAATAAAAAAAACATCTTCTCTAAATAAAGTATTGCTTCATTGTATAATTTCTAAGTTAATTATTTAATTACTGTTGAAGAAAAAGAAAGATTAATTTTACATTATAAAATTTACATCACACTATAAAAAGTTAAAACATTTAATTTAATAGAATTGTTCAGCAGGTCTGCATTAAATAAAAGTTACTCAGAGACTGAAGTATTAGTTCTTGGATGAGAGAAAAAAACACAGTCAAGTCTACGTCATTTAGCCTTGAACTCTTGAGGTTACACGTGTAAGTTCTTTAATGAGAATCTCACAGAAAACAGAAAAGTACTTTGTCAGCGCACACGTGTTTCGTTTCACCAGCTTGAAGTCGGATGGATGAATATTCAGGCTCACAATAATAGATGAAATGTTTATATCAGAAATCACTCTTCTAACACCCCTGCTTGATTTCTGAAGTATAAATGTTCTTGAGATTTAAACCTGTTCTGTGTTTTGTAAAGTCAGGTTTGGGAAGGGGTTTCGTTAGAATGTCAGCTGTCATAGTTTTGGTTGGGCAATATTGTAATTCAATTATTCCCTTTTCCTTAAGATCTTTTATACTGTTGTATTTTATATCGATATGTTTTGTTTTCGAATGATGTTTATAATTTTTAACCATGTTTATACAAGCTTGATTATCTTCGAATAAAGTTATGGGCAAATTTTGTTGTAGATCAAGGTCCTTTAGAAGATTGATAATCCAAACTGTCTCTTGTGCTGAAGTTGCTGCTGAGATGTATTCAGCCTCAGCGGATGATAAGGCAACTGAATTTTGTTTCTTAGTTGACCAGGAAATTGGTGTATTTCCTAATTTACATAAATTTCCCGTTGTTGATTTACGGTCATTTTTATCCCCTGCCCAATCGGAGTCAGCATATGTTGTTAGTATTGGCTCATTTTCTTTACTAATAATTAGTTTTAGTTCTTGTGTTGTTTTTAAATATCTAATAACCCGCTTTACTGCGTTCCAATCCTTTTCTCTGGGTTTTTCGTTTCTACGACTCAAAATGTTCACAGCGGCGGCTATGTCTGGTCTGGTTATTGTAGCTATATATAACAATGTTCCGATAGCTTGCCTATATTTACTGTTATTAGAAAGTAAATTTTCCTCATCAATTATGTTTAAGTACCCGGGTTCCATCGGAGTATCACAGGGATTCGCTTCCTTTAAATCGAATTTTTCGATCAGTTCTTTTATTTTGTTTCTTTGATCAAGTGCGAAATTTCCTTCTTTACTTCTTTTTATGTTTATCCCCAGATAATAATTTACAAGTCCTAAATTTTTGACTTCATATTCCTTTTTTAGTTGTTCTATTATTTCATTTATTTCTTTAGTTTCCCCTGAAATTAATAAATCATCAACATATATAATGATGTATGTTGTACTTTCCTTTAATTTTCGTGTGAAGAGACATGGATCGGAGGTGCTTTGCACAAAACCAAGTTTAGTTAAACTTTCTTCTAATTTAATGTTCCATGCTCGTGCGGATTGCTTCAATCCGTAAATTGATTTTTTTAGTTTGCAAATTTTATTTTCCTCTCCCGGTATTACATGCCCTTCTGGTTGTGACATATAAACTTCCTCTTCTAAATTTCCGTGGAGGAATGCAGTCTTAATATCTATATGATTAACATCTAAATTTTTATACGCTGCACATGCTAGAAACGCTCTTATAGTTGTATACGTTACTACTGGAGCGAAGGTTTCAAAATAATCGCTTCCGTATTTTTGAGAAAAACCTTTGGCTACAAGACGTGCCTTATATTTTTCTATTTCATTATTTTCATTATATTTTTTGGTGAATACCCATTTATTCCCAATTACTTTTATTCCAGGTGGTGGATCAATTAGTTCCCATGTTTTGTTTTTTCTTAATGAATTAATTTCTTCATTAGTTGCTTCGTACCATTTGTTTCTATCATATGGGTTTTCGATTTTCGCTATATCTTTCCACTCTGTTGGTTCAATATTTTCTTTTTGTATTTTAGTAATATAAGAGAATCTATCGGGTGGAACTCCCCTATTTGATCGTTGAGATCTTCTAGGTTCGTTTTCGTTTAAATTTTCCTCATTGTCTGTTTGTTTATCTTCCTGCATGTCTATAAAGAATTTTGAGGAATCTCCCCCTGCTTTTTCAGGTTGTTTCTGAACTTCTAATTCTTCTCTCATATCAATGTTTGATTTTTTTTCGTTTTCATTTGAATTAGAGTTTTCTATAAATTTAACAGTTCTCGCCCTTATTACTTTATTATTGCCAATGTAGATCCTATATCCTTTTGATCTATTATCATAACCGATAAATGTTCCTTTTATTGCTTTATCATCGAGTTTTCCTCTTTGGGATTTATCGAGATAAGCATAAGCTTTGCAGCCAAATATTTTTATGTTTGATAAATCCGGTTTTTTGTTTGTCCATAGCTGGTATGGAGTTGAATTGTGTGATTTTGTTGGTAATCTGTTTATAAGATACACAGCTGTATTTAAAGCTTCGGCCCAAAATTTATTTGGCAGCTGCGCTTCCGATAATAGGCACCTTGTCATTTCGACTAAAGTCCTATTCTTTCTTTCCGAAACACCGTTCTGAGGTGCACAATGCGGAATAGTGAACTGGTGATGAATACCTTCATATTTTAAGAATTTTTCTAATTCTTCGCTAGTGTATTCACCCCCATTGTCTGATCGGATTTCTTTAACTGTGCGACCGAATTTATTTTTCGTTATGGCTACATATTCTTTCACTTTGGTAACTACCTCACTTTTATTCGATAAAAGAAATATCATTGTGAATCTACTAAAATCATCTGTGAATGTGAGAAAATATTTCTTCCCTCCTATGCTTTCTGTTTGCATCGGACCACATACATCCGTATGCACCAGATCGATCGCCTTCTTAGCTCTGTTCTCACTCTGTTTTGGATACGGTGCATTTGTTAGTTTTCCCTTTATACAACTCTCACAAACTATGTCATGTTTGCAATTTTTAATTTCTAGACCTGTTGCTAAATTGTTGGATAAGAGTTGTTTAATTGAATTAACATTTCTATGACCTAATCTCTTATGCCAAAGCTCAATGCAGTTTTTATTCTTGCATTGTTCAGCAAAATTGACATAGATTTCTTGCTTAGGTTTATATAGGTCAATTTCATATAAATTTTCTCTCTTTTTTCCTTCTAAGAGAGTTTTTCCATTATAGGATAAGTTACAGGTGTTATTTTCAAACATGAATTCATAACCATACTTTGTGGCTTTCGTAACCGACATTAAATTTGATTGAATATCAGGGACATATAAAACGTCCTTTAAAGTTATGTCATTTGATTGTGTCCGTAATTTTATTGTACCTGTCCCGTGCGATTTTAGTGTTGTTCCGTTTGCTATCGTGACAGTATTTTTGTTGTTATTGTCAATGTCAACAAATACATTTATGTCATTACAAATATGTGAACTGCTTCCAGAATCAACAATCCAAGTAGATTTAGATTCATTATGTGCGATTAATGATAATTGCCTTTGAGACATTGTTTTTTCGTTTTGATTTTCTTCGCTTTTACTCTCTTGAATTTGTGTGTTTTTTTCTGCTTTAGTTTTCGGAGTAAAATTACTTGCTTCAAAGCATAAAGACGAATTTTGTCTGTATTTTTCATTTGTTTGGTTCTTAGAATTTTTATTCTTAAGAAACCAACAATTTTGTCGCACATGGTTTTTTCTTTTGCAATTCGTGCAAAAAAGGTTTTGTTCTCTTTTTGGATATGCCCTAGTGTTTTGTTTTTGTTTATTAAATGTTTTGTATACATTTTCATGCGATGAATTGGAGCTTTCTTGTCTCCTTTGAAATTCATCTGTTAGTTTTCCTTTTATAAATTCCGGATTTAATTCGGTCTCTGATCGGGCCTCTAATGCCGTGATCAGAGTATCATAGCTAGGTGGAAGGGAGCACAACAAAAGTGCAGATAGATGAGAGTCCTTAATCTCTTCTCCTATAGATTTTAACCTATCAGCGGTTTCTAATATTTTAACAATATGGTCGTTCATATTACCATTTTCAACTAGTTTTATACTATATAGTTTTCTTAGCAAATATAATTTACTAGATAAATTCGCGCGCTCATGTATTGTTTTTAATGCTAACCATGTAGCTTTAGCTGATGTTTCGTTTTTTATGTAAATCAGCTGTGAGTCTTCTAAGCTTAAATTTATAATAGCCCTGGCTTTATTGTCTTTCTTCGTCCATTCGCCTGTTAAGGGGTTTGGCGGATCATCAGTTATCTGGTTGATTAAATCCTCTTTCATTAACAGCATCTCTACCTTGAACTTCCAAATCGCATAATTATTGGAGTTCAGTTTTTCTATGCTACACATTTCTTTCATATTTGAAGCCATGATGTTGTATTTTTATTAATTTTAATAATACTTTTATAGTTTCTATTGTTTAAAATATAGTTTTTTTTTATTTTTCTTATTAGAGAGCGGTTTTACCGTGTTCAATCCTCAGTCTCATAATCTGATAATTTTTAGAACTACGGTAAATAAATTCTTCTTCTAATTTTATTCTTAAAATTCACTTTAAGACTTCATGATAATAAAAGAAAGGTAGAGAAAGTTTGTCCTACCTTTTGAATCCGCGAAGGTGTAGTAAGGGTATCCAATTTTACTATAAATCCAATGGCACTATTTAATAACTTCTTTCGATCACTGATGAAAATAAAAAAAACATCTTCTCTAAATAAAGTATTGCTTCATTGTATAATTTCTAAGTTAATTATTTAATTACTGTTGAAGAATGTTAGAAGAGTGATTTCTGATATAAACATTTCATCTATTATTGTGAGCCTGAATATTCATCCATCCGACTTCAAGCTGGTGAAACGAAACACGTGTGCGCTGACAAAGTACTTTTCTGTTTTCTGTGAGATTCTCATTAAAGAACTTACACGTGTAACCTCAAGAGTTCAAGGCTAAATGACGTAGACTTGACTGTGTTTTTTTCTCTCATCCAAGAACTAATACTTCAGTCTCTGAGTAACTTTTATTTAATGCAGACCTGCTGAACAATTCTATTAAATTAAATGTTTTAACTTTTTATAGTGTGATGTAAATTTTATAATGTAAAATTAATCTTTCTTTTTATTGGAAAAATCAAATTTTTAAATCTTGAATCGAATGTAGATTCCTATAATGAAGGGTTTCAATCCTTTTTTTTTCCATTAATGTACGAAAGAAATATTTTATAGTTAAGTTAATATAGGTTCAGAAAATTTCAGTTTTTCTGAAAAGTTTAGAATATTTACTAGTCTTTAAACATGTCGTACTGCAAGGCTTGAATATGAAATTAGAATTAATTGTGATCTTTCTTGTTAAGCATAAGTACGAGAAAGACATTACAGTATAAAATTAAAAATACATTTAACATCAGGCGTTTAACAAAATTAAAAAAACAAAACATTAATATCAAATATTAATGAAATCAATTATAACATGTTTCAAGCTTTATACAAGCTCCTCATCAGTACAAATATCAATTGGAAACTGAAGCTGTTGTTTACACATATTCACGTTCAAAATTATTTACAATATTAAATCACCAAGGAGTATCTGTCACAGTACGACTATAGATTCAAGTGGAATTGCACATGCTTCATTTAGAGGATATTTCTGTAATCTTGTAAACCAATCTTCTAGAAAAATTCTACTTTAAAAATCAGAGCAATTAGATTTAATTATTTTAATATTTTCGAAATCTGAGATGTGATCGTTATATAGTGAATGATTAACAAGTTTTTGATTGTAAATTGCTAGATTTGTAAGCGCGTTTATGCTCTTCTAAACGGATGTTGGATGATCGTCCAGTTTCACCAATAATAAACAGAGTCTCAATCTTTACAGGGGATACTATAAACCATGAACATAAAACTCGATCAGGAATTCTAACGAATGAGCCTTTCCAAGTAAAAATTGCTCCTCGAAAAATGTCTCAAATAGGCGGCGCATGTGTAGGGCAGCTTCATCATACATCACCAGTTCGTCTGCTTCTTCAAATCGTCTGTAATCTTGTGGATATCTGATATACAGTTTCGGTTTGATGTTGCAAGTGGCGCTGCCTTAGGAGGGATTCTCGCCGTTTGCGCAGAACCGTGCGCGTAGCTGTGCAGCTCCATTTATTTCCAAAGTTACGACACGATATTAAGTCAATTTCGTTAGAAGTCCTTCTCTAGTTCTATGTTCATGCTGTAAACTATACCGATATTCCGTAATGAGGGAATGTTAGACTTGAATTTGCATAACATTCTGAGGTTTAAAGACTCTGTTCCAACGCTAATTGAATTGAATAAGTTAGATATTTTTTCTGACATTTTTTTAGAATATGGACTGGAGAAATAACTTGTTGGATTCCTGTGGTTTATGGAGGATGATACAGAGTGAGCTGAAGAAATTATTTTTAGCCATCGTATAGGGTAACCATTATATTCCAAATCGATAAAGATTTTTCTTTTTCTGATTGAATGACTTCGTCATTGCTACAATGTTGTCCTGCTCTTTGATATAAGGTTCTAACATCAATTTTATAGGAGACAGGATTTTCAGTATTAAAAATTAAGTAGTGACCAGAAATGTCGTCTTGCGGTGTACTGGTGTCAAAATTTCTTGACCATTTTCAGGTGCGTTCGTAATTATATAAATACGTAAGCACCTATAGTCGACGTCTGGTCCTTCCGTCTGTCTGCATATAACAGCGCAAAAACTACCCAAACGATGTTTTGAAATTCAATATATATATAATTGTTGCAGAATTTTGTCGAGTCATTTCAAATTTTATGAAAACCGAATCAAAACTTAAAAAGATATTAATAAAAGTTTTCTTCACTCTATTGACTCCTATCATACATAATCTATATAATAAAAGCGCAAGTCATGTGACTTAGGAAAACTAATTCTTGCTGACCAGTTCTTTTTTCATATGCCAAGCAGCCATTTTTATAAAAAAAATTATGTTTTCGAATAAAATTGCATAAAAGTTATATTTTTAGAAAGATCGTTCAAAAAAATTGCTTATTTGAGAGATGAGTTACATTGAAAAATGTATAGAGTCTGAGTTAACTTCAGTTAAAATTAGGTTAACAGCCCAATATTCATCTCAATATCCATTAAAGTAAATAAACACAAGAGATTCGTTCGTCATTAATCATAGAAATATTAAACTATGGAAGTAATCATTTACAAAGCAAGATATCCATGGTCAATTTTGCAGCGCTATCTGCTGTCGAAAAAAAAAATTCGCATCTGTAAACGTGGCATACGTAATAAGAGAAAAGAAAGGCATGTTCATTTCGCTCATAACAGACGATATAATTCATTTCACTGAAATAATAACGAAGATTTTTTTACATTGTAAAACTAGTTATAGTAAGAACGCACCTCATTTGTCAAGTTTAACGTACAATTTCCAACTTGTTTTTCCTTTTGCTCAATCGAAATATCTAAGAAAAAGGGTTTACAGTCAGTTTCATTTTCAATTGTCAGCTGTGTTGCTTTACATATAGAATTAGTTTTTTCCAAAATTTCAGTTAAATCTTTTTGTTTGGCAAGATAAATATTCTTCGGTTTTTGATTGATATTTGTAATGATGAGGAACTTGTATACAGCTTGAAACGTCTATTGTAATTGATTTTATTATTTGATATTAATATGTTGTTTTTTAGTTTTATCAAATGCCTGATTTTAATTGTCTTTTTAATTTAAAAATTCTGACTCAGACTTAATAGGTTTAGTTATTTTAAACGTTACAGTATTGCTAAGCATTGTATTAATATTTATACGTGGACGATCCTAACTTTAAATAAAGCATATAACTGTTCATTTTATCATAAAATAAAGAATTTCTTCTTATAATTTTGTTTTGTATTATCAAAATGATTAAATTTTAAGCCTATTTTAAGCCTCTCTCATAAAAATTTAAAAAGCAAATATCATCTGAATTTTGTCCATATATATATATTCCGGAATTTCATAGAACTTCTTTGATATTTACTTATAATTGCCTTGCCAACTTTCTTTATTTTTTAAATCGAATTAAACAAAACTAGGAATAAAAAATAATAATAATTAATAACCACATAGACACGAGAAACATTTCATTAAATAATTATTCTCATCCAAATTATGTTTATTTGGCTTCAAAAAGACCGTTTCTTCACACTAAAATATTGCAAGAAAGAAAACATTGTTGTGTGAACAACACCAAACGCCTATGTTTTATAACAAATATATTGTCAATTTAAACTTGGTAGGAAATAGAATATTACCAATGAAAATATGTATATGGTCTCAGTTTGATAAGCTTGTGCCGTATTATATTTATTTACAACAATTTTCTCGTCGCAGAGTTTTGAAAAATCAGTTGTAAAAATCAAAACAAGTTTTATTACAAAATCAAACACTCGTCATTTTATATCTATGGAGGAAAAGCCAACTAGAGCAATGAGATTCTTCCTTATTTACTTTCCCTGTGATTCTATTTGCTTTAAGCTTTTTGTTCTCACAATTTCTCACATCTTCTCAAATTAATTTAATCCTGTTAAATTTATATTCACATATCACTGCGAATTTCCTCATTCAACTTTCACCAAATTTATCTGATGAAGGACAATTTCCTTACTGAGCATACTGCAGAATTAAGATAAATCTAAACTTGTAAAAATATGCAATAATTATTTTTCCCATTAAAGAAATCAGATTAATTCAATCCTGTTAAATTCATATATTTCTAAATTTACATGTCACGTGTGAATTTCCGTAGCCAACTTCCACCAAATTTATCGAATGTAAGAAAATTTCATTATTGAGCAAACTGCAGATTTAAGATAAATCAAAATTTGTAAAAATATGTAATAATTAATTTTCCATTAACGAAATCGAACAAATTATCGATGTAATATTCTAGTTTTTATTACATTTACATGACTTAAACAGAAAAGTATGATTGGTAATACGTTATGTATTTCAGTTACCAAAATCATATTTTACCCTAGGTAGAAATAAATACTATTTTCACAAAAAAAATGCTATTACAGATTAATGAGAGAACAAATATGAATATTAAATTCAAAATTTTGATGGTGCAATAAAGTACTATAAAATGTATACATATATTATTAGTTTTACTTAGCCATAATTTGTCAAAATTGTCATGATTAAATTTGAAGAAAATTTTGGCATCTTTTTTTAAACAATCATTTAAGATTTTAGAAAAAGAAAGAAAAACTCATATCAGATAAAATAATAAAAATATCTAACTTCAAAAATCTAAAATGAATATAAATTATTTAAAATTAACTTTATGTGATTTCAAGTGGCACTTACACTATTAAAAATTTCGGTTCAACGTTTTACCAAAAGATGGTTTCAAGTGTAACTGCCACCATAAAATGGTAAAACCTCTCTCCACCCTTTGGTGCTTTGTTTGAACCATATTTTAGTTATAGTTTGAACCATGATTTGGTAATATGTTGAACCATGGTTTGGTAATAAGTTGAACCATAGTTTGCTAATTGGTTGAACAATGGTCTGGTAATATGTTGAACCGTCGTTTGGGAATATGTTGAACCATAAACTGAATTTTGGTTGAACCATACTTTGGAAATAGGTTGAACCATAAAGTCAATTTATGACAATGCTCATACATTTTTATGGAGGCAATCCGAATCATTCGTTTCGAAACTGAAACCAAATAAATTATATATTTTTTTTAACTTAATGATAAAATTCATATCAATGTATAAAGAAGTTAAATTGTCTACGAACACAAATCTAATTTGAAACATTCTGTTTAATGCTTTTTATATGTAGACAATTTAACTATTTTTACACATGTTAAATTTTACAATTACGAATTTTTGAAAAATATATGTGGTTTCAGTTTTAAAATAAATGCTTTAAATTTTCTTCCACAAAAATGTATGAGCATTGCTTATATTTAAAGTGTAGTGTTTCAAGCTTAAGAAACTGATTGCCATAACTCTCAAGTAGTAAAGATTTTGTACACCATTTAAAAAATAGTAATAGTAATCAACTTGTAATATTACACTGTTTAGTAATTTATGTTTGTGAATTTGTATTACTATCATTCTTGAAACGACTATGAATAAAGAATATTTATAAGACTATGAATAATGAATATTTATTTTTTAAGCTTTAAAACCCATTATGTTTGATCGAACAAATTTATTTCGTCAACTGAAATTATTATATAACAAGATACTAGGTATTCAGTACTTCAACTTGAGCTGAGAATTAAATTTCTGGTATTTCTAATGCAGTAAATTAAATATTACGTAAACATATATGACACCCCCACCCCCCAGATCTTACATATTTTCAAAGGTTGCACAAATTTTTTAATACTTTTTTAACGTTTCTGTGCTGACGTAATCAATGATCAGATCTTCCCTCTATTGTCAATAAAAATAAGGACTGGATGTATATATATTCGGTTAAAAACAACTAACATTAAAATTATAAGAGTATATGCTCAAGTAGTGAGCTGGGAAAGTTCTGGTGGTAATAAAAACAAGCTCGTATCACAATCAAACATGTATGTTCAACAACTGAATATTACTCTTATATCAGAATTTCAGAAAACCTCAACACATTATTAAGTTAGTTTACTTGATGAGCGAATAACACTTTTATCTCATTTCAATATTAACTAATTAATATACGTTTGTTCAAGCAACATGCTAATATAAAACATTTCAAATGCACGTTAAAATGTAAGCGATATTCAAATTCTAAACGAATCCAACTCATAACCTGATAATAACTTCACGCTCAACTACTTACAAAGCTTAATTCATAACATCAGTACCTAATCCAGAACATAAATACTAAAATTAATATAAGATACACAAGATATAAGAAATAAAAATAAATAAATCCAACCACATATCAACATATTACTTAACTAGGCCTAATACATACAGACACATTGTAAAATTACACTTTATCAGCATTACACAAAAATGAAATATAGTTAAGGATTAATAAGGTAGTGCACTTTATTCACAAATTATAGTTAAGAAATATAAATAAATCCTTATATATCGTTAAGATAAAGTGAGACAAAATAAAAATATCTTGTGATTGCTGTTATCCTAACACGTACACGGCAGATTAAATGGCTGACGATCTGTGATTGGCTGAAACGTTTTGCCATAGGATGGTAAAAGGTAGAACCATACTCCGGTATTCACCAAAAAGAAAATTTTTGAAATAGAGATTGAACCATCTTTTGGTACTTTTGATGACTTTGAACCATATAATGTTCAACATTGAACGGAAATTTTTGACCGTGTATTTTGACAGAACTTTAAAGCCTAGTTTAGTATCGAAGAAGAAATAAAAAAGTTCTCCCGGCTTGTACCGGTAGAAAAAAACAGCTTCCATATCCCTTATTTTTAAAATTTCAGTTCATTTTACTGAAACACGCGAAGCTAAAATACGTGGAACCCGATTATAGAAGATTCAATCTCAGTTTTCGTTAATACTGTACTTGAATAAGAATTTCGTCAAATAAGTCAGCTATATCCAAGTTGACTTCATTTATGGCGAATTATGCTTTGTCGGCAAATGTGGCGATATTTTGTCAGATATGGCCAAGCTTTGCGAGAATTTCGCGCAGAGGGATATGGCTATGTAACTGTAAACGTATGAGAATAACAAAAAGGGTTATAAAGTGCTTAATAAATACGAGTGCAATCGCATGACAAAATTCAGATTTCTTCAAAATGTCAGCGACCTTAGAATTTCAAACTGCTATATCTCAGCCATTTTTTAAGATAAAGGCGAAACAAAAAATACTCCGGAATCTTTGCACCAAAGTTAAACACTTAAAGAAAAATACTTTTTAATTTCTAATTTTTTGAACATCTTTTTAAATTTTTAAATTTTAAATATTTTTAAGTATCCACCATTTTGAAACAAGATGGTGGATGAAGTCGGCCAATGAACTCGGCCGAAATCTTGGTATGCCCTGTACACATGCTAAGTCCCATTCAAATTGGTTTGTAAGTACGCGAGTTACAGCATGACAAAAATCAGATTGTTTCAAAATATCAGCCTTTCAAATTACTATATCTCAGCCCGTTTCGTAAGATAAAGCCAAAACAAAAAATTTTCAGTAATCTTTCTATCATATCACGATCTAAAACTTAACGGAAACTATATTTTCCATTTATAATTTTTTGTACATTTGAAATTTTGAAAATTTTTAAGTCGCTGCCATTTTTAAACAAGATGGTGGGTGAAGCGGACCAACGAACTTGGTCGAGACGAGACCTTGGTATGTCCTGTACACATGCTTAGTCACATACTTAGGTTCTTATATTGTCGATTTTTTATGTGATTTGATGGTTATTATTAACAAAAGTTTTATTTTATATATATATATATATATATATATATATATATATATATCATCATCATCATCATCAACCGTTTTCAATCCACTGCTGGATGTAGGTCTCCCCCAGATTTTTCCATTGTTGCCTGTCTAGTGCTTTAGTCATCCAATTAACACCGGCCACTTTTCTGATTTCGTCACTCCATCTTACTTGAGGTCGTCTTCTTGGTCGTTTTACATCTCTGGGATACCACTGTAGGGTGTTTGTGCTCCATCTATTGTCTTGTCTTCTTGCAATGTGCCCAGCCCATTTCCATTTTAGCCGTTTAATTCTCTCGATGATGTCAAAAACTTTCGTCTGACTTCTTATCCACGTTATTCTCTTTCGGTCTCTTCTGGTTATGCCTAGCATACATCTTTCCATACTTCGCTGTGTTGTTTGTAATCTTTGTACCATCCGTTTTGTTAGTGTCCAAGTTTCTGCTCCATAAGTTAGTGCAGGCAAAACACATTGGTTAAACACCTTTCTTTTCAAACAAAGAGGCATGTTACTCTTCAGAATAATATTGTTCTTCCCAAAAGCACTCCATCCATTTCTTATTCTTCTATTGATTTCATTCATGATACTGTTGTCTGATGATATTTCTTGTCCAAGGTACACATAACTTTCAACATCTTTAATCTCAGTGTTGTTGTAGACGATTTTCTTTTTTGATGCAAATGAATTGAACATCACCTTAGTCTTTTCCAAATTTATTTTTAATCCCACATTAATGCTAGCTTCTGCCAAATCTTTTAGCATATTTTGCAATTCTTCAGGGCTATTACTGAAAATTAAAATGTCATATATATATATATATATATATATATATATATTACAAAATTTAAATTTTTTCCGCAATTATTCTATAAAATTTGTCCATTCAATAATATTCGGTATATAACCCAGCTTATTAAAATAATTCTCATTCTTAAAATAGCCTTTTACTATCCATATGTAAAGCCAATTATTCCTAATCCACTTAATAATATTTATTCGAATGTAGTTATTCTAAAAATGGCGATAGCTTTTTTAATTTATTCTTTAAATAGAACATCTTTATTTTAATCCATTATTAAAATTCATTAGTATTATTCCCGTGTGGTCAAATTGTTATAACTTCTTTATTTAAATGCTAAAATATCGTATCTCTTAAAATATTCCGCTCAAAAAACCTTATTTCATAAAGTTATCCTATTATTAAATATCAAATGTCTATTAAAATATTTCCGAAAAACTTTAATTCTTTCTTTTTTTTTTTCCTTTTATAAAGATTCATTTTCTTTTCTTCTTATTATTTTTATTACGTATTAAATTCGAAGTTTAGCTACAGCCTCAAAAACAGATAAGCTCGTTTGTTGATATGACAGGCATCTGGTACGAGATTATGGAATATTCTGGATGGGCGTAGAAAGTTTTTGCATTTTACAACAAAATAAATCCACCGGAAATATTGATAAAGTTCCAAAAGAGACCTTTTGATTCGATAGAAGTGGGTCACGTGACGTATTCTGTATTATTACGCAAGCTAGTTTAAAAACACGATCATCCTGATTCGGAGAGGATTTTTCGACGCTGGTGTTTGCTAAAAGAATCGGGACGGATTCTAGAAAATAATGGAACGTTGTATTTTTTTTCGGTTAGCTTTGGTTAATGAGCATTTTCCCTGAAGAGATGTCTTAAAACTGGAAATAAAAGGTTCTTCGACAAAAATATGGACTGACATTTCTTGTTGTTGATGATACCACCCGGCCGCCTGATGCGAACTAAAAGGGAAACCAATAACATCGCTAACCCTATTTATCACGAGCACGACTGCCTTTTTCCCGGATTTGAACTTGGAAACACGACATTAATATAATAAGTCAGACAGGATGCTGTTGATCAACAGAAAGTTTGTGTAGTTAAACGTGAAATTTGCCGATTAGAAGAATATGTTACGAGGACGTCTACGCCATTACAGCACGTTTACGTCTGGTGTTTTGTTATTCTGTACTTTTATAATAAATTAAAAATGGTCAAGCCTAAAAGAGAAAAGAAGAGGAAAAGTTGGCCTAAGTGAAGTTGTTGCTAGAGAATATACTATTCATCTTCATAAGCGTCTTCATGGTGTTGGTTTTAAAGGATTGCGAAAAAGCAGAACTTTTGTGTTATCAAGAAAATTAAAGATTTTTAGATGTGTGAGACTTTCCTGTGAAATATGCTCAAGAGTAACTGTAAGTTGGTATTTTTATTTATTGGTATCTTTATATGTTGATATTTATTAGTTTATGTTATATTTAAAATGTTTTATTTATTTAATAGTCTACCTTGAAATTTAAAGGTTTTATATACTATGTTATACTGATTAAATTTTTGTTTTTAAAATTTATTTCTGTTGCAAATATTTAAGTGTTGTTAAGGTTAATTAATTTATTTGATGATTTCGTGTGATACGTCATTGTAATATATAGACAGCGGTATAATTTATATTTTCATGTTTTAAGAACAGATATTCTTAAAAAAAAAAAAAAAAAAAGAAAAAAAAATCTATTATTTTTAAAATGTTACTGAGATCGTAAATTACATATTTATTTACTATTTGTATGGTATATAGTGTTATAAGTTTAAAATTTAATGTTTTTAAGATCCGGATATTTAAAAGAAGATCGAGTTAACTCTTTTGTTAGATTAAATATTATGGCAGAACCAAAATTTATAGCATTTGATCCAGATTTAGGAGTTGAGATACAGGCGTGGTTAAAATACTTTGATGATGCTTGTGAAAAAGAAAAGAAGGATGATGATTGGAAGTTTAAAAATATTTCTCAAAATTTAAAGGGAGAAGCTCTTAAGATTTACATTAATGATTGCCTTAATTGCACTAAATACGAACAGATAGCTGATATCTTAACTGAGAATTTTATTAGGGTAAATATCCCGAAATTTTCTGAATTTTCTGCTTTGAAATTGGATAATTTAAATAACTTAGAAACTTATTTTAGAAAGAAAATTGAAATTGGTAGGAAATTGCATTTATGTGAAACTATATTACTACAAGGATTAACCGATGGTTTAAAACCAGAATATCAAAATTATCTAATTGTTAACCCTCCTGAGAGTACAACAGAATGGTATAGAATTGTTAAGCAATTTGTGGAAGTTTCCACCCCTGCTGTTACAAGTCCATCATTACCAAGTAAACCTAATACAACTAATTTTGACATTCCTCGATATAGTGTGCAGCCTAATAGACCAAATTTTCAACAAATTAATACTCCTAGGCATTGGATTCAGTCAAATCGGCCCAATAATCAATTTAATTCTCCTCGAAACTGGGTTCCTCGACCAAACTATAATTTTCAAAGACCTAGAAATTTTCAAAACAGAGTACAAAACAATTATTTTCAGAACCAGTACCCATCTAGGCCATGTAGAATTTGTGTAAACAAGGGTGTAATGAATGCTTTTCACTGGGAAAAAGAGTGTATTTTTAATAACAACTCAACACCCTCTGATACTCTTCCAATTGGTACTCCTAATATTTGACAATTAATTGTGTATGGATATACGAATAATTATAATTTACCATGTGTCGTCGATACCGGTTCAACTATCGCAATTTTACCATTAAAGTTTGTTAAAAAATTGAATGCTAAAATTGAAATTGTTCCTCCAGTTACTATTGGTCAGGCAAAGGGATTTTTACAAATTAATCAAAAGTGTAGTATTCTTCTTAAAGTGGGTAAAATCCAAAAATATGTTAACTTTTTAGTATGTGATACAGATTTAGATTACTGCATCTTGGGGTTAAAAGAATGTTCAAAATTTAATTTAAATATAAATTGTAAGAATTGTACAGTAAAACAGGGAAGGAAGATTATAAATAGGAGTATATCCATACATGATGAGAGATCACTTCATTTTAATACTGTAACTGTAAAAAAACTACAACAAGGTAAGGATAACTTGATAACTTCTGATTGTGACAATTTGAATTTATTTAATGATGGTAACTTGATAACAACTTATAATGAAGATACTATTTCATGTAAAGATGAGTTATTAACAAATGGTGATAGTAATGAGAGTTTAAATGGATATAATGATGACAAAGTATCACCATATACTAATGAAAATTTTGTGAATACTCAGGACTTTTTTGCAGCTAATTACAATGATTGTAACGTGCAGCCTGATTACAGAAGTTCAATGACTCCTCAACATTTTCGCGATATTAATGATTATAATTCAGATTTAATTGGGGAAATAAATTTAATTGAAAATGGGGATTTAAGGGAAATAGTTCAAAATTATAGGGATATTTTTGCAAAACATAAATATGATGTGGGTAAGATAAATATTGAACCACAACGCGTTTTACTAAACTCTGACCTACCTATATCTTTGAGGCCCTACAGAACTTCCCCCTTAGAGGAAAAAGAAATAAAAAATCAAATTCAATCTTTGTTAGCGGCTGGTCTCATAAAAGAAAGCAATAGTCCTTATTCGGCCCCCGTCACCTTGGCTATGAAAAGAGAGGAAGGTAAAAAGACCCGACTATGTATAGATTATAGGAAATTAAATGCAATAGTTAAAAACGATGCAGAACCTTTACCTCTTATCGATGAAATTTTAGATAAATTGAGTAGTGCCCAGTATTTTTCCACTTTGGACTTAGCCTCTGGCTACTGGCACATACCAATACATCCATCCGATACAGAAAAATTAGCTTTTGCCACCAATTTTGGCCTCTTCGAATGGCTGGTGCTCCCCTTTGGTATAAAGACAGGGCCCCCGATATTTAATAGAACCATTAGAAGAATCCTCAATAAGTATAAAATTGATTTTGCTTGCCATTATTTCGACGATATCATAATTTTCTCCTCCTCTCTAGAAGAACATTTAAATCACTTAGCAAAAATCTTTGAAATCTGTAAACTAGAAAACCTTAAACTTAAACTTTCTAAATGTAAACTAAATCAAAATAAAATTAATTTCTTAGGCTATGAGATCACCAATGGGACTTTAACTCCAGCTAATACCAATATTGAGGCAATTAAAAAATTGAAACCTCCCTCTAATGTTAAAGAACTACAACGATTTTTAGGTTCCATTAATGTTTATCACAAATTCATAGATAAATATGCTGAAATTAGATACCCCCTCAATAAATTACTTAGGAAAAACACAATATGGGAATGGAACTCAGAATGTCAAAACTCTTTTGAGAAATTAAAAAATACTCTAATTGCAAAACCAATTCTAAAAATTTATGACCCAAAATTACCCCTCCACATGTTTGTAGATGCCTCTCAGGTAGCAGTAGGTGCAGTTCTAAAACAACCAGGGAAAGATAATTTTTTGCATCCTATTGCTTACCATTCTAGAATTTTGAAGAGTTATGAACAAAATTACTTTATAACTGAATTGGAATGCCTTGCTATCATAGATACTCTTGATAAGTTTTATCACTATTTTCATGGTACTAAATTCACAATCCATACCGACCATGCATCTCTGGTATGGTTAAAGAATGTTAAAAATCTAAGAGGTAGACTTTTTCGATGGTCTTTAAAACTTAGCATGTTCGATTATGAGATCAAGTATCAAAAAGGTTCTACAAATGTCGAAGCGGACATGTTGTCACGAAATCCTGTTGCTTATCTTAATCAACATGTAAGTTTATTATTGGACAAAAAAGAAATTATAGCGATGCAAGATAAAGATAATGTTTGTGACAGAAAATACAAAAAAGAGAATGGGATTATAATTATTCAGAGAAAAGGATTCAAAAAAATAGTAGTACCAATATCACTCAGGAGAAAATTATTACATATTGCTCATGATAATTTTGGACACTTAGGAATACAAAAAATGCTTAACTTAATATCTCCAAACTATTATTGGCCCAACATGACAATAGATATTACACAATTTGTTAAACATTGTGATACATGCCAGAGAAATAAAAAACCAAAACAAAAAAGATTTGGCTTGTTACAAGCTATGCCAGCCACAGATCAACCTTTTGAATGTCTTTCTATTGATACTGTGGGTGGATTTAATTATTACAATTCAACAAAAAAATTCTTACACATAATAATAGATCATGCAACTAGGTTTGTTTGGGCTTTTCCATCCAAAAGTGTTACTACCGAAACATATACTAACTGTTTAAAACAAATTTTCAATATTCAAGCACCTAAAACAATACTTAGCGATAGACATAAATCTTTTAGGTCTCCAAGATTCAAAAAATTCCTCAGAAAATATCATGTTCAACAACGTTTTACATCATCACATCACCCCCAAACCAATGGGAAGGTCGAACGAGTGAACCAAACTATAGTTACTAGACTTAAATGTAAAGTTAATTCCATTTCTTCTAAAATACCTTGGACTAGATTATTAGACCAAGTCATCCAAGAATACAATAACACACCACATTCCATAACCAAATTCCCACCTGCCTATTTATTTTATGGTCAATTACCTTATGAATCTCCTTTAAAACAAAATTATTACCCTCCTGTTAATAAAGCACTCAAAATTGCAAAAGCGCGAACTTGTGAATTCCACCTTAAAAGTAAAAGACTCTATGATAGAAAATTTGTTGAATCTCCACTAGAAATACAAGATTATGTAATTTGTGAAGAATTTAAATATCCTAACACTAGAAAATTAGAACCTACTTTCTCTGGACCATACAAAATAATAAATAAACTTTCTGATGTGACCTATGAAATAGACAAATTTAATTATGAGACTAAATTAAATTCAGTTATTGTACATGCGTCTAAATTACGACCCTATTTTTCACCAGATAACTTCAGACTATTTCATGAGCAACCCAAACAACAATCAAAATCACCACAGACATCACAATCACCATCACAAAATAAAACTAAAGCAAAAACAATAGAATAAATTCTAATTCTTTAAATATCTCTTATTACTCTAGTTTCAACATTATCAGGTATGTCTTTGGTGTACAACAGAGATATTACCCATTTTTGAAAGTTTAATATTTTAAATTTTAAAATAAATGTCACAGCTTTTATTTCAACATTGTGGTTATATTTTAGCCTGATCAACTAAAATATTTACTTGTTTTTGAGAGTTTTTGAGGTTGAGTAGACACCTTATGCAGGCATAAGATGTGTATTTTGATTTTAGGAATTGTCAAATTGATGTTGAAAAATGAAATTAAATGTTTTAATTCTATATCAAAATAAACTATTTTTACTTTATTTACTTTTTCTTAAACCAATTGTTTCAAAAATTTAATATTATGTTATTTACTTCAATAGATAATCAAATAGTAACCGTTTTATAAATATTTCTATAATTATACAAACATATAAATAATTGGATAGTGATGATGTGATGTTACAGTGATTGTTTTGTGTAACAATAGAAAATTAAGTATCTAAACTAATTGCCTTTGTATTCCATTTCTCAGCTAAAATTAACATCTTTTATTTGTTATTTATTGTCTTTATTTATTCTAAGTTTGCCAAAAAAACAACTCTCTGCATTTAGGATATGAATACTTATAACTTAACAGTATAATTTTGTAAAAGGGTATCAGAGGAAAAAATTATTGTAAGGAACTAATGGTTGAGAGTTCAATTTCTAAATATTTAGATTTAAATTTATTTGGATTTTGAAATTATTATTATATTTTTTTTGTATACTTTCGACTGGCAAAAATACTTTCTTATATAATTAAAAATTAAGAAATTTATTTATTTGCTATGTAATTATTTTATCCTCAACCAATATTTTTCCTAACAATAAATAAACAAACTGTGATATTTTCTTAAATTATACTGATGTTATTATATTATTATTTCTACTATTGAATTATATTATGAATTACTACATATGTTGAGAAGTATTAGTTATATTGAAAGTTATTATTGTTATGTTTATGAATTGAATTTTATTATAGCATTTATTTATATTATTGAAGAGTTATATTATTTATTAGTGAAAAAATGTTTGACAAATATTAGTTAAAGATGGTGGGATCCCAACAGAAATATAACAAATCCCACAGGAATATAACAAAGATAACATATTCCAAGTACAATAACGACCAAGAGATAATTTGACTTGTTTATTATGTGAGAAAATTAATGTGATACTTAAGAGAAGATGTTGTGACAAGTGCTAGGTCATTATAAAGTATTGGTAAGAATGACTACAGTTTTAAAATTTTGATGGAGTAATGTCTTTATTTTCAGCCTTTATATAAAAACTGTATTTTTAAGAAAGGGACTGCAGTAACCATTTTTTTTAAAAAACAAAATGAGGACTTATCACGATCCAAGAAAGAGACTGAAATAAAACAGTTGGATCTAATGAACTCAAATTTGAATTAAGTCGAATTTTAAAAAAAAAAAAAAAAAAAAAAAAAAAAAAAAAAAAAACTTTGTTTTAACAATTTGCTAGTGACTACTTATTCTAAAGCTTGTGAACTTGGTAAAAGCAAAATTCTGTTACTATTATTATCCTGTTTTTCCTGTTTATTAATATTTATTATTTATTGTTATTGTATTTTTCTTGTGCACTTACAAATGGTAAGTGAGATTGTAACCATTTCTTGTATTATTTTACAGGGGAAATGCTCGTAGCTTTATTTTTATTTATCTATTAATTTTAATTGATTACTATTATTTTATTTTTGTTTTTGTTTTTGTCTTCCAGTTCTTCAGAAATTCCCCATCTCCTTGCTGGCAGTCTCTAAATTTATACTAGTCAAAATTCAAATTTCTAAAGTATTAAATTTATATTGTCTGAATTTATAGTTACTTAACTATTAACTTCATCCAAAATCTTTAGGGAGGGGGGATAATATTACAAAATTTAAATTTTTTCCGCAATTATTCTATAAAATTTGTCCATTCAATAATATTCGGTATATAACCCAGCTTATTAAAATAATTCTCATTCTTAAAATAGCCTTTTACTATCCATATGTAAAGCCAATTATTCCTAATCCACTTAATAATATTTATTCGAATGTAGTTATTCTAAAAATGGCGATAGCTTTTTTAATTTATTCTTTAAATAGAACATCTTTATTTTAATCCATTATTAAAATTCATTAGTATTATTCCCGTGTGGTCAAATTGCTATAACTTCTTTATTTAAATGCTAAAATATCGTATCTCTTAAAATATTCCGCTCAAAAAACCTTATTTCATAAAGTTATCCTATTATTAAATATCAAATGTCTATTAAAATATTTCCGAAAAACTTTAATTCTTTCTTTTTTTTTCCCTTTTATAAAGATTCATTTTCTTTAATATTGATAAAGTTCCAAAAGAGACCTTTTGATTCGATAGAAGTGGGTCACGTGACGTATTCTGTATTATTACGCAAGCTAGTTTAAAAACACGATCATCCTGATTCGGAGAGGATTTTTCGACGCTGGTGTTTGCTAAAAGAATCGGGACGGATTCTAGAAAATAATGGAACGTTGTATTTTTTTTCGTTTAGCGTTGGCTAATGAGCATTTTCCCTGAAGAGATGTCTTAAAACTGGAAATAAAAGGTTCTTCGACAAAAATATGGACTGACATTTCTTGTTGTTGATGATACCACCCGGCCGCCTGATGCGAACTAAAAGGGAAACCAATAACATCGCTAACCCTATTTATCACGAGCACGACTGCCTTTTTCCCGGATTTGAACTTGGAAACACGACATATATATATATATATATATATCAACATTTGAATGGTGGGTGGTTTTGTGGTTCTGGGGATCATGATCGGTGAAAATATACTAATATTTTCCAGAATTGCTTTCCTCCGGACGGCTGCAATAGGTAACTTTTAACTTTTTTGTATTAAAAGCTACCTAAAATGTGAAATTCTGAAAATTCGATAAATCTGAGCTGTCTTATATATAAAACAATGGTAAGACATAGGTGAATACAAATCATGATAAATACCTTTTTTATAGTTTCTAATTATTACGCTCTCTTACATAAAGGCTTCGTTAATATTCCTGAATATCTTGTTCGTCTTTCTCAGACGTTTCTCCAAGATTGTTTTATGTTTACATACATTATTAATAATGAGTAACTTTTCGTTTACGATGTTTCTTTACAACCTTATTGCATTAGTTTTCTTCTGCAGATTAACGTACAGAAGAAAAATATCAACATTTACGGTCTCTACCAAATTAACACAGTTTCGAAGTTAATTCTACAATAGTATATGTTTGCTTCAAATGTCGTCTTTTTGGCAATAGCATTAAAGAAAATATTCAAGCAAATAAATTTAGATTTGTGTTCACGTGCTTTAAATTTTACTGAAATTTCAGGGTAGTTAATATTTCATTTTCTAATATGTGATTAAGTTTAGTTTATCTGCTTCGTTTACTATCTATCTATCTATCTATATTATAAAGGACAAATGTGTCCGTGCGTAACGCTGACGTCATTTTGCTAATGGCAACGTTTGACGATGAAATTTCGGTTTTGCGATTTTTGCTACTGCAATTCTTTTTAATTTCTAAACATCGCACATTTTTAATTTTTACACCGTTCTATAGCGAAAAAATTTTACTTTCAAATGAAGTTTTTTTGAAAACTGTATCGCAATTGACTCATTTATTATAGCATTTAAATTAAATTTCAAGCATGATTTTTTTAAATCTATCTCTATCGCTTGCAGACGATTACAAAATATTAATCCATTTGCACTTTAAACAATGTAAAAAGTTTAGCATTTGCTTTCTGCTGATATTCCATAAAAAATTTAAAACTTCTTTAAGTAATAAATAAAATAGTATAAACAGAGCACAAATTTAACAGACATGTAATTGAAATAAGCACCTAAAACCGCTGAAATTATCAGAATTAAAAAAAACTGCTGTAGATAACGAAATTTTTTGTGATTTCTTCGGCTATTAACATCGGGCACGAGGCCTATACGAAATTACCGTTTTTAATAAATTAAAAAATATTATTTGAATATATAATTGACATATCTCATATAAAAATGCTCTTTCGTGTTGTTAGGGGACAAAAATTATTTAATTTAAAAAATCTATTAAAGGTTTCAATAAAAACATAAATGGTTTTCACCTATATTCTATATCCAGGGAAGCCCGGATTGGATACCCTAGTTAATATTAAATGGCACAGATCTATTCCCGGTTAGCGCTTGAATTTTCATAGTGGTTCATAATCAATTTTAAGCTGGAGATCTTAATCTTATCTTAGGTATGGTAATATTTTGGTAATATTTTATAGCAAAATATTACCATACCTCTCAAGCACCAAGCAGTCAAACCAACTAGAGTTTTTGCAATCAAATCTAGTAGATATTTTTTTTTTTTTTTTTACTTTCCTCCATTGCACTGATTTACTTCAAATTTCGCATATTTTTTCAGTGTAAAGTAACAATGCAATGCTTTATATATTTTTGCTAAGATGTTGATACTCTTGGTTTGGCTATTTGTTTACATCTCCCTTTCTTTAATTATCATAAAACAATCTGATTAATTTTAATATGCTATCATTTAATATGTTATACATTTGTTTTTACAATTTCATTTTAAAACTCTGTTTAATAAAGCAAGTGTAAGATCATTTTATTTCAGTCACAGAAATAAGCGAGTTTGATTCAAATATAAATCAATGGTGTGACCATTATACCGATTAAATTATTATTTTGATTTACTTGTTCACGTCCAATAAAGAAGTTAATGACATGCCCAATAAAGAAGTGAACTTAATTAAAGAGATTTAATTATATCTATTTGTTTGCGGAAAATATGGTATCAGTCGGTGATCTAACAATTTGAGCTTTCACGTGGAAAGCTTAATATTTCTTAAAACTGACACTGAACCAAAAATGTCCTCAGGTGAACGGGTATACAAAATTCTAAATCTAAAATACGGAGATTTAAACAATCACTTGTAACTCTTGTTTCTACTCATACTATTTTTTTCTATATCAAAGCCAAGTCCGCAAAATGTCAGAAGCAGACCATCAGAATTTTCACCAAGTGAATTTTTCCCTTCGTATGGAAAGCAAACATTACGGTTTTTGCGAGGTGAAATAAAAATAAATAAAAGGTTGAAATTGGTAAATTAAATCTAATAATAATTATGGTGCTATGAATTTTCTATGCATCATCCCATTTTAAAAAACAGAATAATTGTCACCTGCTCTTTTATGACACAACTCATTTTTTCAACAAGCACAAAATTTTATTTTGTTACTCAGAAAAATGGCATGTAAAATACAGACTCCTAATATCCTGTTATAACATTAAGAAACGTACTAACTAACAATGTATTTGATGTAGATAATTTCAGTTTTGTTGTTGTTGTTGTTGTTACGTCTTCTTTAGTATCTGAAGTTTGTGTATCAGCACACATAACACTCCAACCGTGTGTGCCTTTACTGACCCTAAATATCTTAAAACGATTCTCTATCTTCTGCCATACATGAGCTAGCATATCAGGTGTTACATATTTGATAGCTATGATGATCCATGTCTTTCTCATCATAATGCCATCACCTTTGGATGCACTTAGTCCTTAATATATGTATCTTTACTGAAAGAAGTCTACGATCAAAGAAGTCATGCCATCTGATAAATAGGAGCAAAGACACCTGATTGTTCCATCTCGTCCAATTCTTCTTTAAACTTTAGATACTCAAGGAAGCAAATTTTAGATCCTGCAGAATATCTAGCAGAAACAGCTAACTTCACTCATTATAACGTTTTTTCAAAGTATAGGGACTTTAGAGATACCCAGTATAGTTGCAGTGATTTTGGTAATTTTATACTAAGAGTCAAACAAGTAATACTTTAATTAGAAAAACAAAAAATCGATTGCGCATAGAAACTATAGAGCTCTTTCCAAATTACAATTAATACATACTAGAAAAATGCTAACAATACGCAATGAATTACATTCTGAAAAATTAAACTGAAAAAAGTGAACATTTAGAAAAAACAATGTAGTTGTACATAAATAACATATTGTCGCTTTTCCAGAATTTTTTTTATAATTTTAAACGCAAAAACGTTAGCGAGATATGCCGCGGGACAAACTTACAACTGAAGCCTTCAGAACTTATCAAGTGTGCAACAAAATTTTGTTGAGTTAAAAATGTATGCTTTCTCTAAAGCTTAATTAGAATAAGAATATGCCATTAATGGTAAATCACTTTAAATATTTTATGTAACTTTGTTAACGACCTGTGTCTTGTAATGTTCGTTTACAATAGGAATTATTTTGTTCGCTACATTCTGCCTAATGTACATTCAAACACTGGACAAACAGACGACACTAAAATATAAATATTTTTCAACAATATTTGTATGTATTCAAAGGGAACACTTGAAGTTCAAACAGAATATTTGATTACAAATTCAACTAAGCGATTTTATTAATATAAACTGTAAGAATAAAGATATTTTTGAACTACAATTTAAGTTATGTAAGACAAAATGAAATTTTAATTCAGTTGTCGAAAGAATCTGCTAATGAAATAATAACAGAACAATATATATTAACTAAATAAATATCCGAAATTATTTTTAATAGCTAAACGATAAATTAAAAATTAAGTTTACTTAAATATTTTATATATTAAAACTAAGATAATAATAAAAAACATAATATTTGACATAACTTACTAATTAAGAAGAATTCCCCGATTCTGTTTCGACAAATGCAGTCAGATTTAATTATTTATGTGAGATGATTAAAAAAAAAAATCTATGTGTAAAAAATTAAAAAAAGATTCATATTTAATTAAATATTTAAAAATTGTTATTATTATTATTATTTAATTGTAACCGGAAGCAATATACTTTTTTACAGAAAGTATTTTAATACAATCACATTCAATTTGAATATTTTGATTTTGGGACAGTAAAAAACAAAGAATTAATGGCTGTAATAAAATAAATATCAAGTGTTTTCAATTAAAAAAAATTCATTTACTTGTATTGATTAGTAATATTAAATAAAAGCTTGTTTAAGAAAATATGTGCCATTAAAACCTTAAAAATTCAGTAGTCATTTTTTGTACTATATTTTGGCACTAACTTTTTAACTTAAAAACATTTAATATAATTTTGTCTGTTTTTACATTCATATGTTTTTACTATATTTTTATTCTCAGGATCAAGATACCATTATTCTGATCATCAATAAATTCCATGTGGTCCTTTTCATAGAACCTTTATAACATAATGATAATCTAAGTAAAATATTGGTAATGATTTAATATTTAAATCATGATCTTTTAAATATAACAAACAGTGTGTATACTGACAATTAACGTTGGTATATTAAAGAAACTGACGAGAACGCTAAGATAACAATCATTTAACTGTCAGTACTTTAAAGAGCCATTAACAAAGACTTGTTATAAAATTCATGTAATACACTGATTTACAGTAATGCAATTTAAGATGGAGTTGTAAATATTTTATTTTATTGTGTTCCAAAGCAATTTTTCGCTGAACAAAGCAAAAAAAAAAAAAAATTAAATGGATACTTCTTTTTCCAGTTGCACTATAAGAAAAAACGGTAAACGTATCTTTAGAAAAAAATAGAATAAAAGTAACAAAGCAGTCATTCGGTGGCTGTCCACAAGGAAGTTTCCTCGGACCATTTCTGTGGCTACTTACAGCAGACACACCACTAAAAAAACACTGGGGATATAATGTCAGGATCAAGGCATTTGCTAATGACTTTATATTAATACTCAGAGCAAAAACAAACGAAGAACACATAATACTAGTGAATAAAATAATCAAGGATTTTAACAACTAAATAATGGAAAAAAAGCTTCGCGAATTGGGATATAACAGAACTACTTTATTTAAATAGAGAACACACGAGAAATCTACCAACAGAAAATAATTACGAAATAAAAGGAATCGAATTTAAAGGCAAGAAGTTAGAGACAAAAGCAAATAAAATACCTAGGTGTCATAATACACAAAATCTTAAACTGGCTACCACACTGCCAACAGCAAAATTCCAAAATATGTAAATCATTCTGGATGCTCAGGCAGATGGTCTCCAAGGGATGGTGTTTACAACCTGACATTATTAAAATTTAGTATAGGACAGTAGTGGAGAAAACTCTAACCCGTTTTAGAGTGGAGAAAACTCTAACCAATTATGTCCCCAATTTGGGGACAGTTGGGATCATAATCTGAACAGACTAAGCATTAAAGTTTTATCCAGCTGCCAGAGACACTTCGCACTGGCCATAGTCAAGGCTTACAGAACAGACCCAACCGTAGTACTTCTGGTCTTCTCAGGCCTGATTCCAATTCACCTCCAAGTTATATACGAAGCGGCTTACGGCATGATATCTATGTTAAGTAAAGCAGTAAATAAATACGGTATAACTTTCCATCACACGGACTGTATAAAAAAGATCAACATTTGGTGAAACCACCCAGCAGAAACAGTTGAACTCAAGCTAGAACACGACGCAAAATTCATAGTTATATACATTGATGGATCTAAATTGGAATCAGTAGCTACTGTCTCAGCGTCTGTAGCGTTCAAAAATGAACAAAGAATCAATACATGGTCAGTGCCACTAAGGAAGTGTAACAGAGTTTTCCAAGCCGAACTACTGGCCATACTAAAAGCTTCATAATAAGGTAACATTACAAGACAAAATTACAGTAACCGCACGGCCTGCATGTCAGCAATACAAGCTCTAAGCAAACCATTTAACGTAGATAGCACAATAGACAATTTGCAGCAAACACTCAAAAATTCAAATAATAGATTTAAAATAAGCTAGGTGAAGGCTCACGTAGGCGTCCAAGGAAACGGAGATGCAGAAGAACAGGCGAAACACGCAGCGCAAGTCTAGATAAAGCAATTCCCTACTACATAGAAATAACAATCTCAAACCTGGAATGAAGTTTTAAAGAATGAACACTTAAATAATGGCAGTTCGTGTGGGACTAATGGGGTCACAGGCAGGCTTACACACAGATACTTCCAAAAAGTAGACAGACACAGATTACTAAGCTGCAAATTATTTTCACAAATCTATACGTCACGGCATACTACAGTTCCTGTCATACCTACACAGATTCACACTGAAGAATTCACCGGATTCTGAGTGTGGAATGAGAGAAACTTCCAAGCACTACCTCACAACCTACTCGCTCACCCAAGCATACCATTTGGTCGACATAAGAATAAACAATGAGCAATTTTAACATAAACAGCCAGCTCAAAACAAACAAGTATAAGCAAAAGCCAAACTAGTGACAGATGGCATGCAGGGGCCTGGTCAGCGGTATAAAAAACGAAAAAATAGTAAAAATTACAAAAATATTTACTGTAATTTTATGTACCCAGAATGCCAATATTTTTTGCTATTTTGTACCCAAAAACAAGGTTTATTTTATTGCCAGTAAATTTCGAAAACGTTTCCGAGTAACTTTGATAATTCATTAATCAGTTTTCTGCAAAAAATCCAGTTTTCTCCAGCTGTAATATAGGTTTTTCGGATGCGATTGTTTCTCAAGTAAAAATTTTCAGCTGCGTAACTGATTTATACATTCAAGAGTAACAAAATAATATTAATTTTAATCTTAATGTTAATGTTGTCAATTTAGCTTCTTTATCTGTTAACCCTTTTACGGGCGGTGGTTCATTTTTGGATCATTTAATTTTAATACCTAAATACCACATTTACACCGGAATTTTGGAAAGAAAATTTTCTTTTTATCATGTACATGAAGAAAAGCTTTGACTTATCTTCAAATAAAGTTGTTTTTAAAAGCTGGTGTTTGTCAATCATCTCAGCATTTTACGAAGAGAAGTACTTTGCCCCTGAAAGGGTTAAACATGCTTGTTGAACGTAGAAATGTTTATTTGAAAATTGATAGCATCCAAAAAAACTTTATTCTAGGTTTAGAAAACTGATTAATACACTTAAAAACTATTCTAAAACATTTCAGAAATTTACGGGCAGCAAAAGAATTTGTTTTTATAAATGCTTCTTTAAATCTCAAAAATATGTTGCTTTCTGAGGTTTCTAAAGATAAAGAAACGCATTTCGGAATCTCGTAGGTAACTCGGAAGAGATTACATTAAATTTTCATTCGTGGTTTTATTACATTTTTCGTAGATAATGAAACATGTGTCTTTTTTACAGTGTAGTACGTATAGAAATTCCAGAAACAAGGATATGTTTTTATCATTAGTTAACGTTTATAAAATAGCATTACTTTATCAAACAGACTTGGTTTAAAACAGAAAATTACTGAAATTGTTTTTAAGACACTCTATGTGTTGTGATGTAGTTTATTTTAATAAACTTTAAATAACGCTATATTCTAGTTGAGCAGCAAAGACAAATATTTTGAAATTGCTCTGTCTGCAAACATTTAAAAAAAATAATTCTACCAGTCAGGAATAATTCAGTATAATCCAATAATGAATTCTAGAAAAAATACATCTTAAATAAAATGTGCGGAAATTGTATTCTTAAGTGGTAAATATTTACAGCTCTGCCGTCAACATGCATATTATTGTTACCTGAACAAACAAATGACATTATACTCGGTTATTTTTCTTATAATATCACCTTCATTAGTTAGGTTATATTAAATGTAGTAAGCTTTTCTTCTTAATGCATTTTAAGGGTACTTAAAAATAACGTTAAATTAACATTTGTAACGCTTTTCACAAATTTTAAAACAAGCAATATTTGTGTCAAAATTAAATAGCATAATAACTCGAAAGTTTAATGTAATGTCAAAATTGAAATAATAATAATAATAATAAATGAATAAAATAAAATAAAATAAAAAGGTTGTTTATTTGGGAATAAATACGTATCAATAATTAATTTATTTCAATGTTAATTATTCTAAAATATAATATACATATGTAAGTAAAATACTAAAAATAATATGAGTAATTCTTAATATGTATAATTAATTTTAGTAAAATCAAAAATACATAATACTAGTAAATCTGCAGATCAGGAGCCTCAACGTCATCTCTGGAAGTCATTTTTTTTTTATCTCACTTTGCATAATATTCAACGTCCTACAAACCGCAATTTAAAGTTTTTAAATTACATAATTATTTATAAGCCTATAAAATACTTCGAAAGTTTTGGAAAAAAGAAGCGTTAATTTAAACACGGTGTTATGCAATGATATTCTGAAATTCCGATATACTGATTATTCTTGTAATAAAAAAAGAAACCCGTAATCTCATTAAATTCACATTCATAATTTCCTATTGATTGTGCGAATGATTATAGTATATCTTATAATATTTCGTTTTACATTATGATTTTATTATAATAAGCATCAGTTTGGACAACGATTTCATGTTATGTTAATATCCAAACAGCAATATTCTCTTGCCTGCCAACCACAAAACACCTGCATTTGATGAATAAGTTGAATAAAATCTCATGCACGAAAGCCGCGTACGGAAATGTAAACTGAATCTACTATATGTCACTTATATCTAATTTAGGAATAAAATGTTTTTACAATTTTTGTTTCGAACAAACAGTTTTGATGGTCATTTCCATAATATTTAGATGTAAGATCTTATCTAAATACATCCTAACCTACTCGATAGCAATAGAATACTAATATCATCCCAAAATAGGCATATTTGGAAAGTTTTAAACTTATTGGTTATTCACTCATAAACGTGTCCACTACCAGCTGACTGAATAGAAAACGTGATTTGGCGCTATAACGTATTTTTTTGTGATAGATAGCTTCTAATAATATCCGTATTCAATTTAAACCGTAATGTTACGAACGTTGTTTATATTTGACGCATACCTAAGTTGCAGACCAGATTGCGAAATATTAACTAACCTTTTATTTCCCTCAGCTAGACATTCTGCTTAATCGCGGATTATTTGAATGATTTTTATAGACTATGAAATACAGTTGTTAGGGGACTGATAAAAGAAAAAGAGAAAAATGAAATATGCATCATGTCAAATAAGTCAACTGATATATATATATATATATATATATATATATATATATATATATATATATATATATATATATATATATATATTACTTGAACAGGTATATAAAATTCTATAAAATGTTATACACCTAATTTAGAAAATCAGACAAATGTATTAACAAAATTTCAAATTAATCGGAATAATTTAAGATCCCCCTCCCCCTTGGTAAATTTTAGCATCCAAAACTTACCGTTTAAATCCTTTAATCCATTTTCTTTTCAACAAATAAAAAATTTGAAAATCGTCTGAATTTCCATAGGAAAACATTATGACATAAAAAGAAATGTTCTACATATTTTTCGGACGAATAAACCAAATTCAATCAAAAACGATACAGCTAAATCCGTGTATTTCACCAACATACCCACCAAATATCTACCTAATCGGATTGCTTTTTGCGGCAGTTATCGCGGAACAAACAGACAGACAGAAATCAAAATCTTTTCGGATCTCAACAGTAAACCTCACTAAAGTTTCGGCAATTCTAATATCTAAATAATTAATTTAATATTTTAAATAAATTTTGATTTTTAAAAACAACAGTAACATACCTACACAAAATTAAAGACCAAGAATATATTAAATCGAAAAAAAAAGTTATTTTAACTCTAAAATAATAAAAGCTTTATAGATTTCTTTACCTAACCTAATTATACATTTTTCCCCTACATTTCTTTATTTCATGTTCCTTTTAGCAATTATTGATAACGAATGCTATTTTTGATAATAGCATTCTTTCTCACGTACATTAATATTAATCTAGAGGTGAAGTTTTAAGAAAACATCTTTAATAATCGTATCATTAATATCAATAATAAGATTAAGTATTTCTTGAATAAAGCAGATTTTTCAAGTTATGATTAATTCCTTATTTTAATTACGGGAATATGCTAAATCTAACAATTCTAGTTTTTGTATTTAACTCTTCGAGAACACACTGGATCATTTTGACTCATAGACTTATATTCACCTTTTTTGTATATTCTCACCATTTTAGCATTATCTTAGCATTTACCTTTCACATTTTTTAGATGATTTTTAGTACCACAATCGCTCGATTCTGGAACTAAAAAATTCCATTTGAGGTATTAACAAATTCCATTCCAAAAATTCCATTTGAGATTTTATCCAATTTATCCAAAAGGTTGGATTTTTAGAGCAACATTTCAGTAAAATTGTCATTTTTTAAAACAGTATTGTTTAAATGAATTTTTCTCTATTAAAATTAATTCCTAGGTTAAAATTAAGGAAACGATCTTATATCTCCAACGCCTATAAGTAAACGATTTTTTTCTTCAAATTCATGGATTCACTGTTATTGATTCACTGCATGGATTCACTGTTAAAAATTTGCAGCAAACAGTCCAGTCATATTTTTTTCGACCGTTTTTATAGAAAACGGTTACATAACCGTAATTAAACTCTATTTTGACTATATTATTGCCCATATTATGGTCGGAATAGAGTTAAATTACGGTTAAATTACGTTTTGTCTAAAAACGGTCAAATAACTGGACAGTTTGGTGCAAAATTTTAACAGTGTATTGTGTTATTTTCACTAAAAAAAGAGTAATAAAAAAACAATTTTTGTCAAAAAATACATATCACCTATGGGTAATAGACAAATTCAAGATTGCATCACAGCAAAAATAAATACTCAAACATTCGAAATCCTACAAATATCAATTCAACATTTAGTTAACTTTAAAATTCAGACAAAAAAGAAAAGGGACACTGCTTTACATTTTTAACCCAAAAAAGGAAGACCAACTCAAGTCCTTTCTTGTTTGAGGAAGATACAAAAATTTTGAAAGGTTATAGTATCATATCAGAAAATCCGAGAGATATGGGGCTTCTTTCCATGATTAGGTAAACTCTTCTAGATCCCAATTAAGACGCCACGGTGCATATTCAGTTAAAATCTAAGCCTAGAAGTCCTTTCAAAGACTTGTCACCTGGAGGTGAGAATGGGCTTTGGCAGGTTAAAGTACAATTCAAAAGCTATATATATATATATATATATATATATATATATATATACAGGGTGGTTATAAAATAAGTATCCCTATTTGGAGCTGTCTGTAGCTTGAAGGAATAACCCGAATGAAACCAAAATCGGTACACATACTATTCGAGAAGGGGGAAGAAGAATGGAACAATAAAAAATAGTTACAATAATCGGCAATAGATGGCGCTATGGGTCCTGTCGCTGCAAACGCCGTTGTAATCATTAGTAAAATCAAAACGCGGTCATTTCTGCCATTAACGTTGTACGACATGACTCTCAGTTTACCAGATCGCGCTTTAATTTTAAAACTATTCTACGTTAACAGCTCAAACAGTGCAGCTGCTTTACGTGAATTTAGGCGTGTGAAAGGAATGCGTAAGGGAAAAGGTCCTTTGACACCGCGTGCAGTGAGGACTGGAGGTGTCGCAAACGTCAATGACTTAAAAGATCGCATATCACAACATGTGCGAAATATCACTCCCGATGCTTTACATTCCACAGTTGAGCACGTCGTCCACCGCCTAGATTGTGTCTTGCAGCACAATGGTCATGTGGAACCTGAACTTGATCGGCACCGCCATGCGAAATCTTAACCCCATTCACTGTGACATTTTCCAATAAATTACGTATGCCATTCGGTTTTGTGCCTTAATTCTTTGTTCTTGTATTGCACATTACATTTCACACACAAAAGCGCCATCTGTCGGCGATTATTGCAATTATTTTTTATTGTTCTATTCTTCTTCCCCCTTCTCAAATAATCTGTGTACAAATTTTGGTTTCATTCGTGTTATTCCTTCAAGCTACAGACAGCCCCAAATAGGGATACTTATTTTATAACCACCCGATATATAAACTATAGTAAAATCTAAGCATTTGGTATAATCTGGAGAAGATATAGCTTGAAAAAGAATTAGCTCGTGTCAAATTGGCCTGGTTTGTCACGAAAATATTAAAGACTAATCAAATCGGAAATCTAATCTAATAATTATAGAAATTTGCTGTTGTTGTTGTTGTTTCATTCTGAAACCTACAACCAAAAGTAGCATCTGCTTTAAGCATAGATTATGAAACATTTTTAAAAATTTTCAGCATATCGGTTATTCTGGAAACATACAAGATATTTAATAAAAAATTGCAGTTGGAAAATATGCAACAGTAATGTAATATAGTATATCATACAATGTATGTAATTAATCAAATAATAAAATGTATTAATTTTCCCTAAAGATAATGTTTCCAGTTAGTATGGCAAATCAAGTCTCTGAGTTGTCACAATTATAGTTTGTACAACTTATTGGATCTATAAAATAAATTTAGATTTTTCATAATTTATTTATAATAAAGGGATTTTAAAAACTAGTTTTAAATTAAATTATAAAAGGTAATATTGAGTATTTGTTGTTTTATTTGCTAAATAAATAATGTCATAATAGACTGAGTCATGCCCGTTAACCGAAATTAAATAACTGCTGAAATGCTAAAACAATGCAGCAGTTGAACTATCCAGCGTGAAAGAAAGCTTGTAAGCGACATTGTATGTAGCAATAAGCTGTAAGGTTAGTCTGTGTAAAAAGTTTATTTATTTTTTTTAAACTATGAAAATTTTCCGACCGTAAAGATTACACTATCAATTACGCAGGAAAAAAAAAAGATAAGATATGGTTTAAAAATGGTAAACAGAAAAGCGTGTAATTTTGATTGCATAATTGTAATTCGGTATAATCATTCAGTTCTATCTAATACTTATTTTATAAAATATTAATTTAGGAAAATAAAATCAGGTCTGTGGAAATCGTAGATACGAAAATAACATGAGGGTAAAAAACATACGTAAAAATTACATTTCTAATACGAAAACGTACTAACAAGTAAGGAAAAGGCTAATGAAACTACTCAAGAAATTATAAGTCAAATTTGGCTGCGGAATACTAGTAAAAAATCTGTTTAAAAAAAGAAACAACTTTCGTGTAATTGGCGCGAAAACACGAACGCTCTATAAGATTTGGTGAGAAACACTTTTTCCTCGCCAAATGCAAGCGATTTTAATGCATTTAGAAATATCTTGTCCAATGAGTGTTTAAATGCGCAGTACTTAATGAATTTTAACTTAAACAATGAAATAGTTTATTATTATTTCTATAAGCTTATATAATATATACAAGTCGTGTGTTGCTGTAATTATTTAATATTACACGGTTTCACTGGCTGGATAACTTTTAAGTATATTTCAAAAGTAACTGTCCGTTTAAGAACGCTGTTGTTATCATTTCTATATTCAATAAGTTGTTGTTTCTATGGCAATAAAACTGTTTTCTTATTGTCTCCGACACTAACAATATCAAAATTGAATTGACAGTGCTCAGAAACAGACCTTAATTTTGAGTTTGAAACAATTTTAATAAGTTTAAATTATGTTCTAAACCGTATAATGCAATTGTTAAATTTTATTATACATATACGTATAAATGTATATGACAAAACTGTAGTTATAAAAGTGTATTTATTTAAATTAAACTTATTTAAACTAGTTCAGTATGAAGAGTAGAAAAAGTTTTTCTTTAAAGTTACATCATAAAAAGATATTTTTTGAAATTTCATTGTGTCGCCAACCAGCGATAAATTGCAAGAAAAAAAAACAATTTTTTGACGCTGTATCGAAGTTCCATTTTTTGTAAACATATATATCTTCATGACAAGAATATTCTGTAATTTTTCAAAAAAAAATTTCGTATACGCTTATGAAGACTTTCTTTATAAGAAGCACAGTTGCCATAACAGTCCTGTTTGGAAGAAAATGCAACTTTAGATTGGCGAATATCAGGTAAATTTTACTTTAGATTGGGGAATTTTCTGTATTTCGGCGGAGAGGGGGGGGGGGGGATCGGCAAACCAAAGCGGAAATTTTCGTGTTTTCAAAAAATATAATCAATGGAAAAATTCGTTCAATTCACGGAGTTTTTTAAGTGCATTGTTTTGAATGTTGTAATATTCTTATTCTAAAGATGCATGTTTATCCAGTTAAAATTGACTTTTACAAAAAAAACCTTAAAAACTAAAAATCTTCGAAATATACGCGATTGATTTGAAACTCTAAAGCATTACAAAAATATTTTTTAATGAACATGTGTAAGGCACTAAGCTATTATCTCTTTTAGTTATAAATTCAAAACTGTTTTCATAATAAAGATAGTATTTCTTGTATTTAAATTATATTTTTCACAAATAGCTATACTCTGAAAATGATGTTCTCGGCTTTTAAAATTAGTACAAAATGCGCAGAGATTCTTCCTTCATAGAAAATACCTACATGTTTTTCTTGGTGAATAAATAAAATATTTTTATATAACGACAATCTAAAGTTGAAGCATGGACAGAAAAATTCATAAAAACTTTAAATATGTATTTTTTAGTTATCTTGAAAATAATGGTCATTTCTTAACATTTTTAATATTTCATAAAAAAAAATATTCTGCTTTTAAAACGACCAGAAAAAAAAATACTGTTAATTACGTTGTCTCTCAATAATACATAAAACAAAATAAAAAAAAATAATTAAAAAATTATAATAAAAAATTCAGAATCCATAAACATTAATCATATTTTTTGTTTTAACTTGAAAAAAAAAATTGTTTTAGGTATAATCGAGAGACAGCGTAATAATCAGTATAAAGAAGAAAATACGTCTCAAAAATATAGAACCTGGACTTAAAATCGTGGCAAAAGTAGTTTTGTGAGATTAATATTTTCGTACAATATTAAAACTTTGGTTATTATTTTTTACAAACCAACAAATCTTTTTATTTCTATAAAACATAAATAAATAAATACAAAAAGAAGTAATATTCTACAGAAGTAATAGTCCCCCCTTATTACCCCCCTTAAACCCGCTCCCCTTACATGGTAACCTCACATGAGGTTGTATAGTAAAACAGCCTCCATCGAACTGTGCATAACTTATTTTTGTTCCTGTATCATATATAACCCTCATGTAAAATTCAATAATTCTTGTGAAATACATCTATACGTAGCAGAGAAATTTCCTTTTCAAATATGCAGTTGGAAAATATGTCCGTGACAATTCTTTTTCGTTCAATTTTCACAAAGAATTTCTTCTCTTGGATCCAAACAAAAACATGACCAAAAAAAAAAACGTTTTTTTTTTTTTTTTTTTTTTTTGACACGGTTGATTAGGCTAACGCAAATATAAATGAGTGGTTACAAAAGTAAGTCTTATAATTTTATTTCAGTCTCAGTTTTGTTTTCTCTCATAATTAAAAATTAGTCGAGAAATTTCCTTTTCAAATATGCAGTTGGAAAATATGTCCGTGACAATTCTTTTTCGTTCAATTTTCACAAAGAATTTCTTCTCTTGGATCCAAACAAAAACATGACAAAAAAAAACCGTTTTTTTTTTTTTTTTTTTTTTGACACGGTTGATTAGGCTAACGCAAATATAAATGAGTGGTTACAAAAGTAACTCTTATAATTTTATTTCAGTCTCAGTTTTGTTTTCTCTCATAATTAAAAATTAGTCGAGAAATTTCCTTTTCAAATATGCAGTTGGAAAATATGTCCGTGACAATTCTTTTTCGTTCAATTTTCACAAAGAATTTCTTCTCTTGGATCCAAACAAAAACATGACCAAAAAAAACAGTTTTTTTTTTTTTTTTTTACACGGTTGATTAGGCTAACGCAAATATAAATGAGTGGTTACAAAAGTAACTCTTATAATTTTATTTCAGTCTCAGTTTTGTTTTCTCTCATAATTAAAAATTAGTCGAGAAATTTCCTTTTCAAATATGCAGTTGGAAAATATGCCCTTGACAATTCTTTTTCGTCCAATTTTCACAAAGAATTTCTTCTCTTGGATCCAAACAAAAACATAACCAAAATGTTTCTTTTCTTTTTTTTTTAACTGGAAAATATGTTTTTCATACATTTTTTTTTTTTTAATCATGCATAAGACGGTTGATTAGGTTTACACAAATATAAATGAGTGGTTGCAAAAGAAACTCTTATAATTTTATTTTAGTCTCAGTTTTGTTTTCTCTCATAATTAAAAAATTACATTTTCTTACTAATTTTTCGTAATTATTTCAACTTAAAAACCTTAATTAGACATTGAATGTATTCACTGTGTTAATTTAGGCAAGATCTGCGCCGTAACTGCTGTAATATTACATGTATTTTGTCAATGGATATTTAGGATATAATTTTTCAAACCGCAACTGATCATTCAGATAATTAATTTCGACGGCAACATTTCCTGCCCTTGAGCGCACTAAATAATTTTCGTCAGATTCAATCAGCTGAATGTATTGTGTTAATTTAGATTTTAATAGTAATTGTTCGATATTATTGTATATTATGTCACGTTCAACTGCTATGATTGAAATAAACTGAAAACGTATTGAATATATAATAGTTTTTCATAGTCTATATTATAGTAACTTCAACCCCTACATTTTACAATCACTGAGAATTTTTGAAAAATACATTTATGGACCTGCTAAACATTTTTATTTTTTAAATACTTAATCTAATTATAACCTAAATTCGAACAGATTATTTCGAAATCGCATACAATTTCATACACATTCATTTTTTTTCTTTTGAAGTGCTTAACAGTTAAGTTTGTCAATATACGCTTTTTATTAAGAAAGCATTCTTTTTTGCTATTATAATAAATCTTAATTGATCGAGTAAATAGTACCAATAGAATATATAATTCAGAGAAATATGATATGTATATTATCATGGAATCACACGTACAAACTTTCAGAGTGGCAGAGTATTTTTTTTTAATCAACAAGTAATTTTTGTATAAGCGGTTCAGATTTGTAATCGCCATTTAATTGATCAAAAATACTCGATTCGTATCACTCCAATCTGCACTAGTAATTTTGTTTATACCTTTAAAATAATTAAGAAATCTTAAAACATTTGCAACAGTAACAACACATTTTTGTGCAAAATTTAACGATGCTACGAGAAACAGAAGAAGTGACCAAATCCAAACAGCGCTGAGATAGACGCTCCATACATTCGGAAGGTAATTGATAGTATACAGTCTCACTGACCGTAATAATGTACCCTCGTACTTTTCCTGATGTCATTGCATTTCACACAAACCTAAGTAATTCAGTAATTCTGCTGAAATTTTCATTAAAAAATCTTAAGTCTTCAAAAGAAAAAAAAATTGTTTTTTTAAACATTTTAAAAGAAAGCGCACACATAAACTATAATAACGCTCGCTATGACTAAAAAGTATCAAGCGTTCTTTATGAAAACAATGATTAAAATGATTTTATTGTAAAACTTGTTTAATTTGAGTCTAATTCATTGTAATGAAGGCTTAGATATTTCTTATTCGTTGCAAAATGCTTTTTAAAAAATATTTTCAATAAGTATATGTCCATATTTCAAATCAACATTTTGGAATATTCTTCCTCACGACAATAATGAACACCATTTTTTGAGCACCTCTTTAAGTTTTTGATAAAACTGTTGTAATTAAAAATCATTCTAGCAAAGGTTTATTATACTTAAATGCCTTAACTATTTCTATATTCGTTCGTTTTTTATAAACTAAACAAAATCAGATTTTTTTGTTGAAAACTGATATATTAAATATGACAACAAAAAACATTGTGCTAAACTTAAACATAAACAACCATATGTAGAGATAGATAGTAACTTAAACACTAACTATAAACTCAACAATATGAACTAGAAACTTTCAAAAAGATAAATAGGAAATTTAATTTGAAGACAAGCGCATTGGCTTGTAGAATGCAAGCTAGGTTAAACATGTTTTATGCTAATTCACTCTCCAGACCTGTCACAAACCATTAAAACTGAACTGCAAACTCCAGACGTTGTTATACAGTAAATAGTTAAAAACCAATATTACTTTCTTCTCAATCCCTCACGGACAAACAATCACTCGTATAGAAGAAAATGACTTCAGTTCCCTTCGATAACTTTTGTTTTTGATAAAACCATGGAGCAAACTAATAAAAAAGTGCACTGGATAACTCTGTTTCAAAGCTTGATTATGTATATGAAAAATGCCATTTATTTTATCCGATGTATCTTAACTTAGTTTTGCAATAGTCATTCAAAATATATATCTAAAACTTGAAATATAAACTAAAATGTAAAATACCTATAGATTCAAAATTGAAGTTATCTTTTATCATTAACACTTGTAAGAAGATTATTTCTCTTAATTTCCATGTTAACGTCCAAATAACCAATATAGTTTGATTATTGGATGAAAGCTTTAATTTTAATGTATGTGAATAATAACTTAAGTTAAAATTAACCTCTGTATTTTTAAGTTGAAACAACAATAAATAATCTGAATATCTGTAGCATATAATATCTTTATATAAACATTGTTTCTTTTCATATATATATATATATATATAAATATCTGCCAAAATTGAACTGCGACTACCCCCTTCCCACATTGGAATACCTCATATCAGTTTATATATTTTACTGCCTTTACTGCAGTAATTCTCTTGTACTACAAAATGAAACAAATTAAAATAAAATCTTTGTCAAAGTCTTGCGTATTGAACTTATCAAAAAACTCTTAACTCTATTGTTTAAATCCAGTAGATTTGTGCTATTTTAAAAATCTGCAAAATCGTAAGCTGTTAAACCCGTAATACTACCCAAATTGTTTAACAAATCTAAAATTTCATAACTATTTTTACTATGAATGAAGAGTTATCATCCAAAGCCTTATTAAATATGTTCAATAGCATTTTATTAGAGTCTATAAAATAAGAACCAAAACTATTTATTCTGAAAGGAATCAATTTCTTATGGAATTTTGAAACGAAAACTAAATATGGAAATTCACTGCTACTGTTTCTAACTTATTTTTTTTTTATAAAATGCTTTTATTTTGTAGCAAATTTCCTGTTTGCTTATACTTACAATTCGTAAATGTTTTTTTTTATTTTGATAGCTTTTATTGACGATTAGTTCATAAAGATTTTTTTAAACTATTTCTGTATAATTTGTGTTAACTTAATCTGCATGCATGATTAATTATGAACTTTTCTTTTAATTATTTTATGGAGGTTTTTTAATTGCTATAGTAACTCTAGCCATTTCCTCAAAAACTTTTTTAATGTATATAAATCACGTAAATTTCTCAAAATATAATATCTCCATTTTTTAAAAGTAATTAATTTTTAGCAGTAATGTAGTAATTTCAATAATTTAGTTTAATGCAATAATTTAGATAAACCATATTTCTGAGCTAATTTTTAAATTTAAAAAATCTATATCAATATTAATAAAAGAAAGTTTCGCTCTGTGTGTGTGTTTGTCTGTCTGCGACGGCTAGCAAAATCTAGCCTACCTAGAAGTCTGTAAATTTAGATGTGGATAGTCCAAGGTCTGGCCATGTGCACAGGAGTCTCAGAATTTTAATATTTTGATAATTACCCAAGATATTAATTAGATTCTCATTAACCATCGCTTCTAAAATGACATCTTTTAAATCAAAATGGCGAAAAAAACGAACAGGCGCATTGGATTTGCAAGCGGAAATGAACAAATTCGAAATTATTTTACTAATTAGCGAATTTTAAGAAAACTAATTGAGATATCAATTTGAAAATTTCTGAGCATATGTAAAAAAAATTTCTGCATGTGACTATGTGATTTTTGAAAAATTCGGTCGGTAATTTTTCTTAATTTATGCAAAAATCTGCCGGCGCCAGTGAAAACAATCCGAGAAAGTTTCAGACAGGGATCTGCTTTCATTAAAAACTGAACTACAAAGAGATCTGTTTCTCTGGCCGATCCCTCCATTTAGTTTTTGAAAATGAAAGGAAATAATTACCAATTTTTACAAATAAACAAAAATTTAGGTAACTAATTAAGATATAGATTTGAAATTAAGGTCGGGAAGAGGTGTGATCTGCCGGCTATTTTAGCATAGCGTCTTCGTTGTGTTCTAATTATCAGAAAAATGTAATTCTTTTTTTAATGATCGCGTTAATGTAGGTGACTGTGGTTCTCTTGAACAAATTATTCATTATATTTGCGGGTATGGAGAGGGAGGGGGTTAACGCCTTTCTCTGAGATCGTAATTATCTCGAGGCCGGGCAACGCCGGGCGGGGTAGCTAGTTTTTAATAAAAAGTTTAATTACAATATTTTGAACTATATGTCTTTTCAATCTGTATTTAGTGCCAAACTTCATGTTATAATGGAGGTCAGGTTTAGATACAATATCCAAATTTCCAATAAGTATAAGTGCATAGTTCAAATCAATATATTTGGAATATTCTTCTTCATGACAATAATGAACACTATTTTTTGAGCACCTCTTTAAGTTCTTGGCAAAACTGTTGTAATTAAAAATCATTCTACCAAAGGTTTATCATACTTAAATGCCTTAACTATTTTTATATTCTTAAGAAATAAAATATCATTAAATTTATTCCAAATACAGTTAAAATTTGCTTTTTTATAATGCTGAACCATATAATCCAAAACCAGGTAAATCTTATTGTCCATATCCAACTCACCATCTATCTTTTTCACAAAAACAACTCTTCAATCATTGCGTTTTTATTCTGTAACTTATTAAATCTATTCTCATACCACTGTTAACATTGCTACAATTGCTGTATGAGTACATTTTCTTTCACAGTTCTAGTAAGAACTTCTTTTTAATATTAAAGATTATATTTTTAATTATTCTTTTTGCATTAACAGCATCACAGTTGAAAATCATCTCCGTAATTTCTTTGACTTCATTATATCAATATTAAATTTATCATATTGTAAATTATTTACGCTTTGTATTTTAGGTTCTTTCGTATGATTTACTGAATCATATAATTCTTGATTTTAAGTTCTCGGGGAAAAAAGATACTTCACTATCAACTGTTTTCCATAATCTTTCGCAAGTGTTGTTGCCTCCTTAAAATGGAACTTTATGTTGGTGGTGATTGAATAAATTTTTCAATCGGCACTCAAACTTGAATTTTTTTTAAATATATGTTGTTTAATTTTTTTAACAAATATTTTTTCATGCAATTTGAGAGTATGGTAATTTTTTTATTTTAATGACCGAAAAATAAAAATTATTATTATCATTATTATTATCATCATTATTGTCGTTGTCATTTTGCAATGAAAATCTGATGAAAAAGACCACAAATGTTAATTTTTATTCAGGTAATTTTCTTTTTTAAATTTTGAAACACAAATTTGAAAAGCCATGTTAATATTACCTTAAGAATATAAAAACTTTAAGCGAAATTTATATATACTAGAGCTTTCCTAATCAGTATTTCGGATTTTTTTATTAAGCATCGGGCATTTTTTACCATAATGATGTTTCAAGGCATACTTTTGAAGAAAAAGTGACCCGAATTATCGGTCTCGTACAGGGAAAAACCTGAAAACCTTACACAATCACCTCTGCCTTAGACAGGACTGGTATGGACTCCGCAACGCCGCCAGTCCAAGTTCCTCATTTTGTGGTCACCATGCTAATCACTAGCAGAGTCGGAATCAGAAATGTTGATTGATTAGATTTCATTAAACACGAGATATAATTGAGTCAAAAAATATCGGCGGTCTATGTAATCATTATCCGTGAATGAACTATTAAACAGATACTTAACTAAAAATCCTATCCTTAAATATCTAATAATTACATTCAATTACTTTAACACAATCATATTGTTTAGTAAAGAAATCATCAACCATTTTTAAGATAATATGTTTTTATCCAAAATTAAATATTACATAAAAGTATGCTAAAACAATTAACGTTAACTTGCTCTATAAACAGGCATCTTATACAAAAGAACTTTTACATTACTTATCTAAAACAAACTTTATAATAGATATTTCTGTCGTCTGAATACTCGTTTATTTCACGTTGAAAACCGAGATCAGTTTGCATTTTTGCAAATACATAGCAGTTTTACTAAATATTTACTTAAAAACTGACATTAGTTATTACTTCAAAACAGAATAATCTAACATCAAACGTTGTATAAATGCTGAGATGTAATATATTCTTCTCATGAGAAAGTTTTCCGAAAGGCCGAGCAGGAAAATTGAACTTAACAATGCCAAAGCAAGTTTGCAAGTGACAGGCATTTCACTTTTCTCATCAATTCAACTTCCGGAAAATATATGGATCAATATTTTCCAAAAGACTTTTGGACTTTCCTTAAGTTTAAATATATATACTCAGAAAAATCTAAATGTTAACATATGTGACTGGAAAGAAGCCAGAGATTTGTCAGAATTCGCAATGTTATTACTATGTCTCGCTTTTAGAGAAAATTAAAAGCATGATTTTCTTTGACTTTCTTTTTAATATTTTCTTTTATTATCTTGCATGAAGCGCATAAAATATGTTTAATTCAGAGATAAGTCTAGAGATTTTTCACGCCTCTACAAACGTTTTTCCCGTGTTAAAAATAAAAATTTCGCCTTAAAGTTTAGCCATGCGTATTTTTAAGCCTTGTATTTAAAAAATAATAATAATATTTAGCATATTTTTTTTGTTTAATTTTGTTATCCATAGCTGTCAATTTTTAAGCATTTTATCCTACTACTATTTTTGAATTGAAAAATTTGTATTATTTAATCATCGAAGACATAGGTTTAAATAAGCCAAATTTTTCTGTTCAAAAAGAGTGGTAGAAAAAAAATGCAAAAGTTGACAGCTACGCATTACCTAAAAGGCAGGCATAAGACGATGATATTTTCGTGCATACTATAAGGTTTTGATGTTATACGATTTTAAAAAATGCATTGAAAGTTATAATATTATTAAATTGGTCAATTCCTGTTATATAATTCGTAATTGTTCTACGTATTTTATGTCTGAATGTATTAAAAAGTAAAATTTTGAATTTAGCATGTTTCTCTTTTAGATCTGTTGATGTTATTATCTGAGTCTCCCAACTTTATCGCCAACTTGTTTCTTTCCCTATGCAATTTCCTATCGGCTGTTCTTTGTAATTTCTTGTAATTCTATTGGTCAATGAAGCTATCCCTCAAATCCGCTTCTCCTCCATATACATAGGCAAAATTTCATCATTGTTTGCCTGATGACAATATGCTGAATGCTACCGAAACTAAGTCTGCAATTAGTTAAAAAGTTCTGGGGCTTAAAACGTTGTTTTGTCTCCCTATATGTTTTCTCTCCCTATATTATTCATAAATTTCGAAAAATGAAATTTACCTGGAACCCACAATTAATTACCAGAAACATTATACAGAATTTTTAAATATAAAATCAATTCTTTTTATATGTAAGAAAATGCCATAACTTTTTTCCGGTTACTTTCTAAGATCTCTTTTTCTGTGGATGCTTTGATAAAAGGAGATGGTCCATTCAGTCTAGTGATTCCCACTCTTTCTTCTGCCCCGTCCCACCTAAGCATCTCTAAAAGCATGACTGTCCCAGCCCCTGTCTCTCTGTAACATATAATTTGTATTATTTAAAAAGTTAATTCTTCACGTTCAGGAAGTTTAAAAGGACATTAACAATGACTAGTCACTTCATATTTTTAACTTATTAAACAGATTTTCTTTTTCGTCATTAATAGGATTTTTAACATAACTCTGTAAATTCAACGAAGCCAAACATCTTCGTTTTCATATCTAGAAGAGTTTTGTTGTTTCTAACCAACTTATCTCTCTATGAAACAAAATATTTGTATGGTCTGTATTTTTATCTTCACAAAATTTCTTCAGCAGACTCTCATATTTAGAACTAAATTTAATAGCATCGATACATTTTATAAATGGTTTCAGTATCTCATTAAAAACCGATCAAATATTGCTGAACACTAAGATCTTCTCTAACAAAATACATCAAAATTATATTTGTATTCTCATTTTTATCAATTTTGAATAGCCATTTTTCTTTTTCGTGAATAACACACTTCTCTGTTAGGTGGCTTTCACTTTCCATTATCACCATTTAACTGTCAAATATAATAATTTTAATTTTTTTAAATGTATAGATTATAATGTGTGCTTATATACTGTGTATAAACCAGAGCCATAAGAAATTTACTATTAACTCATTTCTTTCTGTGGCACTTATTTGGAGATACAGTGGTGGCCAAAAGTTTGGACATTTTTTGAAAGTTTCATGTTTTTCAAATTTGTGTGCTTGTAGAATATATTAATTTTCACTTAAATACAAACGTTTATATATCCAATTGAAGGTAATTTAATCTAAAATTTAATAATAAAAAAAGTATTACAATATCTGTATTACAAAAAAAAGTTATGCTCATTTTAGTAGAACAAACAAACACAAATCGTTTTGAATAAGGACGTGTTTTGTAATAAAAGCGTACTAGCCAATCACAAACACTGTTCTGAGGACCAATCAAATGTCTGTAACTATAGTTTAGGTTACTTGGATGGTAAAAGAGTTATTGTTGTGGAAATATTTTGCGGAATGATGCATACTAGTACAATTAAATAGAGTATTGCTGTTTTTGAATATTTAAAGTCCTTTTTTTAATTAAACTAATTTTAAACAATGTCATCAACAAGAAGAACTAATTGGACATCTACTAAAAGAAGCCGAATTGTCATATTGAGAGAAAATGGCCTCTCTTATGCTGAAATTGCAAGACAAGGTGGCGGTTCAGTGACTTGTTCTGGTGTACGAAAGGTCTGTTTACGTTAGGAAAAAACGAAATCACTGGAAAATAAGGCCAAATCAGGCCGAAAAAAATTCACAAGTGCTACTGCCGATAGAAAAATTAAACGGCTATGCCTTCAAGATAGAAAAATTTCAGCACATGCCATTAGATGTGAAATGAATGCAGCGGGTATTGCAGTACGTTCAAGAACAATAAGAAGAAGGTTATCAGGATTTGGACTACAAGCTAGAATTCCAATTAAAAAACCATATTTAAATCAAAAGCAACGCGAAAAACGAGTTAAGTGGGCAAAAGAACAGATTAAATGGTCAGAAAATCAATGGAAGCAAGTAATCTGGAGCGATGAGAGTAAAATATCGCTCTTTGGTAGTGATGGTAGAAAATACGTGAGACGTAGAGTAGGAGAAGCACTTCATCCTGATTGCATTGAAGCAACTACAAAAAACCCAACAAATGTCATGATTTGGGCATGTATGTCTGCAGATGGTGTGGGCCGAATTCAAGTGATTGATGGCATCCTGAATGCCAAAAAATACATCGAAACTGTCCTGGAACCAAAATTGATACCTTCCATCAGGGATCTCTTCCCCAACAACGCACCATTTATTTTTCAGCAGGATTCAGCTCCATGCCACACAGCAAACGTATGCAAAGCATGGTTTCAAAATAAAGGCATAGATATATTACCATGGCCAGGAAACAGCCCTGATCTCAATCCAATTGAAAATTTGTGGCGACGTTTGAAATTTCTTGTACGAAAAAAACGTCCATCCAATAAAAGACAACTTATTGAAGCTATAATTGATTCTTGGCACCATCTGAGTACGAAAGATGAACTCCAAACACTTGTTCCCTCGATGAAAAGACGCTGTGAAGCTGTCTTAAAAAATAAGGGTTATCCTACTAAGTATTGATTGTGTAAGTATCACTTTAAAAAAATGCAAATCTAAGATAGATCTTACTATTAGTTGCATAACTTTTTTTGTAATACAGATATTGTAATACTGTTTTTATTACTAAATTTTACATTAAATTACCTTCAATTTGATATATAAACGTTTGTATTTAACTGAAAATTAATATATTCTACAAGCACATAAATTGAAAAACATGAAACTTTCAAAAAATTTCCACACTTTTGGCCACCACTGTATATTAATTTTATAAGGTTGTTTATATACTTTAGATATTTTTTTAAGTTGAATGTGTTCAAAAGAGACATTTTTAGATATAACCTTCAGTATTTTCAATTGTAAAAGTTTCTCCATGTGGCATATTGCAGAAGAAATTGAAATACAGACCTCATTAAATCAGTAAATGAAAAAGTTGTGAAAATTTCTAAAATACAAAAGTAACCAGAAGCGTTTTGAAAAATTTAAACATAAAAATGTATTTTAATATCTGTTGTACTTTAATGTATAATAAATAAATATTTTAATGTGTATAATAAAAGTTTTTCATGCAGTTATACCGTTTTCTTTGTGTTTTGAAGTTTTGAATAGAAAAAAGTTGAAATTTGAGTAAAACATTTTCACATTCATCTTATTGTGAACTTTGCATGTATGACTTTAATTTTAATTTTTAGTCTACAAGATTACTCCCCCAACCCCTCCCCCCTCAAAAAAAAGAGATAAAAAAACCTGGTTGATAACTAATCTGGAATTGCCCCCCCCCCCCCTAAGAATCAAATTATCTCCCCTCACGCTAGGAATCACGGCTTTAGACAGTCAAAAAGTAAAATTTCTCTATATTTCAAAAACAAATGATTGGAATGATATGTAAACTTGTACAGCCATGTTTTTTATGATTGTGGTTCGTTTTATGTAAACATTGATGTAAGCTATAATTCATAATTTTTGAACATGAATTTATTAATCATTTTCCTAATTAAAATATCTTTTTTAATCGAAAAAATGCCTGGAGTATGTTTTGCTCTATTCATTTTATCTCATTAAAAAAAAAAAAAAAAAAAAAAAAAATTCAATTGGATGAGCTTTTAGGAAGTTATAGATTAAAGTTTGTCACGTGGATTATCTATGAAGATTTAACTAAAAGTATATAAACTATACCTTTTTCCGGTCTGCATTGATCTAAGAAATTCAAATATAGAGTCCAGCACGGTTGAAAATTGACTATTTGAAAAATAAAACTGGTGTAATTTTTAATATGAACACGAACCCTTGTGACAAAATAAACTATATACGATTATAAAGAAGTTCGTACGAATTAGAATGGTATTTGATTGTTTATTTTTTCATTAATGTGGACTAGATAGAAGCCGTCATTCGGAGTGGGTTTTTTTTTTTTTTTTTTTTTTTTTTTTTTTTTGAAGGGGAAAGGAGGATGGAACATGCAATTCTTCAAGGACTATGCGAGGCATAAAAGTTTAAGAACCATTTTCTTATACGATACAGCATAAAAGCAACGTAAGTTATTTACAAATAGAAAATTAAACGATTTATTTTTTAAATATTTCGTTCTTCTTTATTTCTCGTATGAAGAATTTATTCAATGTTATACTTATAAAACTAAATCATATCTCTTAAAACTAAAAAAAATTGCATGCGTAAAATATCTTAACAGTTAAATATAATAAATTTCGTAAATATCTTATATTTCAGTCATAAAATAATCAAAACTGCAAAAATTCCTTAACATAGTAAAAACATGATTTATTTAAACGTGATTTTCTAAATTTTAATTTTTAAATTAAATTAAACTATTATTATTATTTTATTTATTTATTTTTTGTATTTTACCAAATTTGAATTTCTAAAAAATTATTGCGAATGTTCAAAAGTTGAATCAAATTTATGTTCATTTATAAAGCTAATTAGACACTGATGTAACAACAGCGGATATAATCCTCTCAGCATATTTCATTCAGATAAGGTAGGGGTAAAATTTCCAGTGTCTACGAAATACGATATTTGAATGAAGTTTGGATATACTAGAATTACATTACTTCAACGATTCCTTTAATCAATGGCGGATCAAATGTTTAGATTTTTTCGTGTCTACTTATAAATGAAAACTGTGTAAACAATATAGAACAAGAATATTTTAAGTATTTTTAATGAATCCCTTGCAATATTTCGTTATGTAAGTCAGTCAAGTTAATGAAGGTGATTCCAGTGAATGTTTTTTAAATATTTTTTGTGCATTTCACTGATATATTATTTTATGTCGCTCTAATCTAATTATATCTGAAGATAACTGATGACAGTTTCTTTATGTAATTGGATTAATAAGCATTGAATATCAATAGTTCAGTTTTCTACTTTGTTTCACTCTTTGTATTTCTTTCGTCATCGCATGTATTCACAAACCGAAAATAATACACTACATATAAAGTGAAAACTAACAGCTGATACTAGACACATTTTTGTGAAGCAATATTTGAAGTTATGTTTTTAATGTAATGATGTAAAATTGATATTCTCATACTAAATTTTTTATTCTATTTATTACTTACCCATCATACGTAGTATAGGGTAAATCTTGTAATCATTTTGAAAATCGAAAAAAAAAAATTTAACGGATGTACACGTTTCAGACACTGGAGATTCCGAAAAACATATTTTTAGAAAAAAGAATTTGCCGTCCGTCAGTCTGTGTGTGTGTGTCTATGTGTGTGTCTGTGACGCGTGTGTGTGTGTGTGTGTGTGTGTGTGTGTGTGTGTGTGTGTGTGTGTGTGTGCGTGTAAACGCTCTATCTCAAGAACAAATTGAGATAGAGACTTGAAATTTGGTATGTACTTAGTATGTAATAATGGAAAGAAGCTTATTGAATTTCAGTAACCTCGATTATACAGAACTATTTTTTTCGAACTCTCGAAATGTTTGTTCTGATAAAAGGTATATAAAAATTTTCGAAATTGTTTATTTTAAACGGTGAATATAAAAGACAATAAAAAAACATAAATTTTGCATAAAAAATGAAGTCGATCGGATAATTAGTTGTCGAGATATTTATAATCATATTTTCCACACTCTTCGATTTTTCATGACCCTGTATTTCATTCAAATTTCAATTCAAAGACATATTTTAATTGGAAATGAGACGCTTAATCCGACGCAGTAAACCGTTAGTTAATATGATTATCAATTTTGGGGTTATAAGGATGTTTCTTTTACGCAATTCAGTAATAGAGCATTTAAAGTTTATGACGTCATCAAGCCACGATTTTATCCGAATTGCAATGCATTTTATAAATAGTTTACACATATTTTATTTTCATATTTTATATTTATCATATCCATGATGGGTAAGTAATACGGTGGCCCCCAACGACTAGCTTTTATTTTACAATGCAACGATCTAAAAATAACTTATCAAGTTTATGCAAATAGTTAAATTAATATAATATTATATTCATTTTATGTTGTTATTGCATTACTGTAATAGTGTGTGATTTTATTAACATTTATTCTATGCCTTCTATAAAAAAAAATATCGATAAAATTTAAATATCAGCATTAAAATACCTATATTTTGAACTAGAAATTTTCCGTAAGTTTTTCCCCAGCTCCTTCAATTAAAATATTATTTATATAGAATTTCTACTCTGCCTTTCTAGAATTTATACAAGCACAGAATTTTATTCCTTCTAGTAATAATGATTTTATACGTTACATTCCAACGGAAACAAAATATTATAAAACTAACTGAACGATTATTATAAAATTTACCGTTGACCTGTATTTATCATACTTCAGTGCTATGACATCTTAAAACGCCGTAGGATATGAAAAGATCGATAGTGACAAAATTCGCTGAAACCTGAAATTGCTGAAGACTACCAGTTGATGTGGAGAAAATAAATAACCATGGTTTAGTAAGGTTTCGTTTCTAAATTTTAATTGAAACACAAAATTTTCTTGCTTAATCGAAACAAAATAAATTAGATATGAAATGTTCTGTCGTTATAAGACATAATTTGAACAATTATTTTTTGTTTGTTTTGTTGAAATAAAAAGAGGGCATGTTAATATAAAATAAATGGGTTTCTTTTATACTTAGAAAGCCTGTGGTAATATTTATAATTTCATTTAAAACTATCTTACAGGTATTTACATTTTTTTTAGAGAAACAATTATTTTTTTTTGTTGCAATAAAAAGAGGGGATGTTAATATAAAAATAAATGGGTTTCTTTTATACTTAGAAAGCCTGTGGTAATATTTCTAATTTCAATTTAAAATATCTTACAGGTATTTACATTTTCTTTTAGAGAGAGGAAGAAGATTAGAAATTATGTTGCATAATTTAAAACGAAGCGTATTGAAAATAAAATTATAAGCCACTCTAATGTTAAATATTGAAATACGAAATAGTTTTTTTTTTCTTTTCAAATAACACACATTTTTTATGCAACAAAATATTAAAGAAGCTTTTTTTAAATATTTTTCTGTGGCAATCATATCAAACAATTAAAATTTAATTGAACAGAAAAAGTCGACTGTTATACGTTTTAATTGTGTTATAAGATATTAGAATACAAGAATGATGAAAAAAGAGAAAGCAGAAGTACTAGTGATATATTTTTTAATAACATAAATTTTAACTTTCAAAAATGAAAAATAATCTTGCAATGCTGCAGGGAATTTGTCGGTTTTCTTTCTTCTTTTTTTTTTCAAATAGTGCACAAACAGGAATTATGCATGCAACTACTCGTTTATTTTCTATATAATTTCAAAAGTTATTACCGTAAGTCCTCGAAACAAGACTAGAGTTTTAAATAAATATATATTTAAAACTTTACAGTATAGTAATTTTAAACTCAAAAAACACATATATTAAACATATATAAATAACATTTATAAACTCATAATAACTCATAACTCATTAACATCCATATAATTCACATATAAAGTAGTGCTCCCGATGCGATACGTATTTCAATTATACGTTTAACCGATATACATATATATGTATAATACGTATTTAAGAAATACGTATACCTTAAAATATACGTTTAAACGTATCCGGATACGTATAAGCGTATATCGGTTAAACGTATAATTCAAGTATACGTATATTTCAAGCATCGTATTTACTTTTAATGCCAATGGATCTCATCAGTGTTACGTCACTAACGGAGAACAAGTTGGAAATCGGTGGCGTTGCTTTAGCAATCTGTATAATATGTATCATACATAGAATCTTGTTAATTTTCCCTATAAGCGATTATTGTAAATATATAACGAAAGTAAAAAGACTTTTTGTGCAAATAAGGAGAATATACACGTTTCAGATTTATTGTTAATCTTTATTAAGTATATTATTTCGTAATTTAAAATATATATATTTATTTTTGTGTGCGTATAATCAAATTGCACCCGGGAGGTCAAATGTTGTTCTTTCCACGTTGCTAATGTTTTCTACTCTGTGTTAATGTATAGCACAATTTCATTTTTTAACCATAACACATGGTATTTTTTATACAAAGTGTATGTGCATTACAAGATATTGCTTTTTAAGAATTGTTGTTAATCTTGACAAATTTCTTTTTTTGTGTTAGTACCTAAAAATTTCGATTACTTATAGCCTGACAAATAATCGTCAGTGCAGGTTTCAGAACGCAAATATTCAAGCTTAAAATGACTTGCCTTCTCTTTTCTTTTTTGCTGTAAAACGTATTTTCAAAATATTTTTAATATAGAAAAAAGTATGCTTAAATAAAATGAAAGTATGTTTAGTTAGTTATTTGTTACGGCCGATTATTTGTACTAGGGATATAGGCCGGTGGGGGGAGTGCCCTCCGTGTGGTGCTTTAAAATAAAAATAAGATTATGAAACTTTCCAGGAGTTTTGATTGATCAATGTCAGTATAAAACATGAAGTCAATGTAAGTTTCTGTTCTGCAATACTAATGTTTCGGGCGAAATGTCAATGCTATACATCAAAATAAGCTATGTGCGTGTGCTACAGATATGCGAAATGTAAATCATTTCATAGTAAATCATTTCATAATTAATAGTTTAGATTTGAGGGGGGGGGGGGACAAAATCTAAACTGAAAAAAAATATATTCTTTTTTTTTTTTTTTTTTTTTTTTTACCGACTGCACAGGACACAGCGGCTGTTTTTCAAAGTCTCTGATCCGCAGATCAGCCGGAGAAAGGCATAATTTTTTAAGCCGTTTAAACGTTTATACATTTAACCACTGGTGTAAGATCCGTATATACCATGTACAAGTAAAGTATATGCGTATAATACGTATAACCGCCTTGGTCGTATCATACGTATCCAAAATCTGCACCCCGTATAATACGTATTATACGTATACTCGTACAAACGTTTAATAGGGAGCACTAATATAAAGTATACGAAAGCCTTTTTTAATAATCATAACTTCTTTTCAAAAGTGATAATAATGATATTACTTTGATAAGGTAAAAATATTTTCGGATATTAAATAACGATTACTTCACACAAATAAGGCGTAAATGCTGTTTTGTTTCATTTGATTGATCTTATTGTACATTGTGTTCTTTTTATAAACACATAGTAATTTGTATATTATTTTTCTTTGATTTTTTTTTTTTTGAAAATTTTTCAAGTTTTATTTCGGAAATAATGATGTTGCCGAGGAGAATGACAAATGAAATATTTCTCCAGAGTCAGCTCATTCAGTCTTTGAAGCAACGTATTTTTTAATGTTAAATTTTAAAAAGGTAATAAAATATAAATAAAGTTTCCCCTTGAAGCCAGTTTGTTTTTAAAAGTTTAAAGTAATTAGACAAATTTACATTTAATTCACAACATTACAAAATCCACTGTCGTTAAAAATAATAATGTTTAGTCTGTAAGGTATTGACTACTCCGTGAGTAGGCAAGGTGTGAATGAGATCGTTTTGTCCATTAACCGACTATGTGAGTACAAGTTATAAAGGTTCTCTATCTTTCTTTAACTTTCGATGGACAGCTGAATCCCTGAAATTGTGAGTCGCCGTGTAATTTCAATTATGCAAATTTTCTGGAGCTGGTCGATCGACACTGAAGTATATAAGCAGCGAATTTTGACTTGAGTTCAGAGCTCAGGGAAGCTAGAGTATACTTGGCCTGGGAAGTTGAATATTGCGACTTAGATTGAGATTGAGATTTAGATTTAGCCTTGAGACCTCGCATCGAGTCTCAGGATGGGTAATCGGCCTTAGTATTTTATACTGGAGTTTTATGCAGTTGTAAAGCTGATTTGAACCTGCATCAGTGCTTATTTAATTTGAAGGATAAAAGTGTTGGATCGTGCTTATATATTTTAAAGGTTAAGGTTCAATTATATTGTTTCAGTTTTGTTAAAGTTACAATTGTTAGCAAGAACTCTTTAGTTAATTTAAACTTTTAGGAAAATTTCGTGGAGCTCACTCAAACACCCTGCTAATTGTGTTAATAAACCAGTTTTTGGTTTTAAAACAGTTGTACTTCTTTCCTCGTGCTCTACCACACCAGCGGACATTTTAATATGGCCGCTACAAGTCTTATAATCTTTATTACTAACGTTTTATCCCTAACAGACATGTCAAAATAAATTAAATTTCAAAAGTTTTATAAAGCAAAAAACCTAAAAAAAAGTAGATGATTAATTATATTTTAGCATGCATTTTAATGGAAAGGGCAAATATTATGCTTATAAAACATTATATAAATGCTCTTTACTTATTTGTTAGTTTTTTTTAATTTTTACAAAGATTACAGTTTATGTAATTCTGAATAATTTATTTAGAAGAATCGTGACATTGTCTGTAGTTCAGAAATTAGTTTAAAAACATTAAATAAATCTTACATATCATAATTTGCATTTTTATTTTCAAATAAAATATCATTTATTTTTTTCTTTACGTCAAGCAAATTCGAATGATACGAATAAAAAAATGAAAATTCTTCTAAAAATCTAATACAAACAAACTTTATTATAGATTGAACATATTTTCTAAGGTACATGGAGATGAAATTTAAAAAATATTTTTGTTTATGTATCGTGTTGGAATTCCAACTACTATATCAATGATGTAACTACATGCGCGACTTGTAATAATGATTTAGCTATGCACGCGTCAATTATGTAACTGTATGCACGATATATATTAGTACGGTTCACTAAAATATATGCATTGATTTTAATTTTCTTTGCACCTAGAAAAAAGTTTTGTTGAATCAACAAAAATTTGGTTGACCCAACAAAACTTTTTGTTTAAATATAGGTCAATGGAAATTTTGTTTGAATCAACAAATTTTTTTTTTTTTTGCAATTCCCAAAAAAATGTTTGTATCGTCAGCAAAAAATGTTTTGTTAATTCAAGTAAAATGGTTCAATTTTACTTGAATTTTGCTAAAACAACCAAAATGTACTCAACAAAACATGTTTTGTAGTTTTAATCAATTCTTTTTTCTGGGTGTGGCTTCAAACTTTTTTCCAGATAATTCCGTGTAAACATTCTCAGAATCTATCTATTTGATGTATGTACTGTAACTAAAAAAATGTTCTGATTATCGTAAAATTTGACTATACCCTTGCAGTGGGGAACAAAATATTTCCCTCAATATATAAACATAGTATAGATCGTAATTTCGGTGTTTTATTGAAATTTTCTATAGATTATCAGTTACGTTAAAGTGTTGTTTGAAAAAGTTGATTTGTTTGAAATCTGAATTGTTAATTTTTATGAACAATTCACGCTTATTGGGGTAATGGTTTAGTGAAAAAAAGGAAGAAGAAATATAACGCGTACAATTTGCTGAAACGAATAATTCTACAAATTTAGAAGCTAACAAATTATATATAGCTCATATATGGGGTTACCTAAAAAGAATTCAAATTATTCTATGCACGAGAATTTCTAAAAGTATATTTTTAATGTTATACATTTTTTTTTTTCATCTGAATTAAATTTTTCTATAGTATGTGGTGTGAGTAAAATATAAATATACAGAACTGCACAAGAGGGCATGAGCATGTAGTCGTCTATGGATTTTAATTGCCAGAAAATCTCTTTCAGTTGTGTTATGAGTTTTCCAATTAAATTAACTTTTAATACACTATATGGTATAAATAGAAATCTGTATTGTGGTTTTTTTTACACATACTGTGTTTTGTTTTCTTTAATTGTTTATTTGCTAAAAAACACTCTACTCCATATTTTCATGCATTGATTTCTTAGATAAAGAAATTTCATTAACAGTGACTCTTTCATCTTATGAAAAATAAAAATATGAGCTATATTTTGTGCATGATATGAAGTTCTGACAGTATGCTTTAAAAAGTTATAGTAAAAGTGATAATGTAATAGATATCGGTTATTTCCTACTGTATAACTTTTACTTCATATACACATTTTGTGGTTGACCTCAGTCATTCAATGGACTAAATTCAAAAAATATTTTCACCTCTTGCTTCGTAAAAATAATATCTTTGAATGTGTGCATCAGGGTGACCTTCTCTCAGTAGTGGCATGATGGTTAATAAATAAAATTCAATGTTTCGTTTAGTTATTAAATTAAATTAGATATAAGTATTATTTTTTACTATAATTTCGTAAATGAATGATCTTAAATAAATACGTATATAAATTTAAATGAAAATATAGCAAAAGCGTTGTTTGTGCCTTACAAGACAAAAGAATCTTTTCGATATCCATGAAATCCATAAAGTTTATTTAATTAAATCCTTTCTAAATATATACATATATTTAAACTAAATAAAAATATTTTTAATTTTTAAGTGGGTTTTTTTTATGTAAAAGCTTCTATTATCATTCGAAAAGGTTCAACAAAGTTTTACAGAAACCATTTAAATTTTTTTAAGTAAGCAAGATCTTATTGCTTTTTTTTTTGGCCTACGTTACATAAATGAAGTAGGATTTTATAATATACACATTGTCTTTTTTTCCCTATTGAATAAATTAGATCATAAAAAAAATAAAGCATAAAAAAATTCATGAAACTTACAAAATATTTATCTCTAAGTAAGTTAAACACTTTGACAGTTTAGTAAAATAGTTATATTCAATATTTTAAACAACTTTGTTTACTCTGTTGAAACTTTTATATTCATGACATAACATAAAGCTACAAAAAGACTTCATTCATTTTATTACCGGTTTCCCTTTATCTGAGTGGAAAAGTAAGTGGTCACTACATCTGTAAAATATTGTTTAAATATTATATAGATTTTTTTTTTTTTTAAGTTTGAGAACTTTTATATTTAATGCATTTTCACATGTATACCGTATTCTCTTGTAACACGCACACCTTGCCTTTTAATTCTTATTTAGGAAAAAATCGAATTGTAAATAAGTAAAAAAAACCTTTCATACGTAGTTTATACTTTATGGTTTTGTAAATTTTAAATTGGTTCGCTCAACGATTCCATGTAGTGATGATATAACGGGTTGGAAAGGTCCTCGGATGACCGTTTTTTACGATATTATCAACTTTTAGAAAAAATGTACAAAGATATATATACAAATATTTTTATTAAAAGTAAAATATATGTCTTACTTCATCAATTGCTTGACTCTCGGTTTCAAGGATACATTTGATACATTGGAAATGACTGTAAATTTAATCTAAGACAATTTACAATTTTTTTTAGTATGTTATTAAATCAATTTCGGAATGTTGTCATATGGGACGAACATGACAAATTGCTCATAATGCATGAATAATTCTTCTACATTTTAAGATTTAATATTTTCAGAAGAAATGACAGATCATTGGATATTAATTTGTGTATCACATTTTTTCTATAGAAAAAAAATGTACAAAACTGTTTTTAATATTAAATCATTAATATTATTGGATGTACTAAAAATATAGTAGTTGGTTTCTTTAAAAAAAAAAGTTTGGTAATTTTAAGAAAACATTCAGCAAAAATATTTTGGTTGGCTGAAATATTTTATATAAGGTAATTTTAGATGAAAAAAGAATTTAAAAAAGATACATAGATTTATAATTTGAAGTAAACAAAAATATTACGTCTAAACATATTTATATTTATATTAAAATCATTAAAATTACAGACATTACAATTACATAAAACATTAAAAACATATTAAAATTCGACGTTTCGGATTTACATGAAAATCCCTCATCAACAAACATTTTTTTTTTCTTAACGTAAGTCACAGTTAAAAAATATCAACACATAGAAAATGCCTTTTTCTATTGATTAATGGCATTTTCTATGTGTTGATATTTTTGAACGGTGACTTACGTTAAGAAAAAAAAATGTTTGTTGATGTGGAATTTTCATGTAAATCCGAAATGTCCAATTTTAATATGTTTTTAATGTTTTATGTAATTGTAATGTAATGTCTGTAATTTTAATTATTTTAATATAAATATATATTTATAAGATCAGTTTTATTTTAAGCAATTATTCATTAGAAAGAACCAACGATCATCATTTAATAAATTTCTTCATACATTATGTATTTTAAAAGCTATTTCTCTTAAATAATTTTTGGAATTATTTCATGCTTTCTAAATATCAAATATTTTCACTTGACAACGTTTCCATCGTTTATTAAATGTGCTCATTTCGTATTATCTATTTGTTAATTTTGAATGTGTTGTTTGAATATACTTCAGACATTTCAAAGCAAAGCTGAAAAGCGAACAGAAGTGCCGTTTTCTTTAATATATGCATATATTTATTCTGTACGTACGTTTTAGTTTAATATGAACATCTATATGTCTTAAATTTATTCTGCATCAGTAATAAATTACTACATTTTATTATAAAGAACTGACGAACATAGAAAATAACTATTTAATGTTCTGAAAATTTGTGAAAATTCTTATGTTATAATTAATAAGGACTTTACGTTGCACATATAAATACTCATCAAACATTTGCTTCCAACGTAAAATTCGTTTAATAAATATGAGTTATTTTAAACTACATATATAAATAAACCTCGACATTTCGGTTAATCTTTATAACCATCATCAGGAGAAAAACTTCAAAAATATGAACAACAAAAAAAATAAAAAATAAAAAAAAATAAAAATTAAAATTTGGTACATGATTATTGATATTGGAATCAATCATGTAACAAATTTTATTTTTATTTTATTTTATTTTTTTTTTTTTTTTTTTTTTTTTGCTGTTCATATTTTTGAAGTTTTTCTCCTGATGATGGTTATAAAGATTAAACGAAACGTCGAGGTTTATTTATATATGTAGTTTAAAATAACTCATATTTATTAAACGAATTTTACGTTGGAAGCAAATGTTTGATGAGTATTCTTATGTTATGTTGAGATAATATAATTTTTATGAAATAGTGACTTTACTAAACATCATTAATGAATATATTTAATACAAATTTATAGTGCAGACATTTATATAATTTTCAGGGAGTGTAGAGAGCAGATTGTGCAAAATTATTTTATTAAGGAAATAATTTTCTATAAAGATATGTATATTCTTTTTTTATTCTGTTTTACTTCTTTTTAGTATTACTCCAATAAGAGTTTCACATTTTGTAAAATTTATACAATCGAGCTATAATAAAATAACTTATTTATTTACGAGGGATCGATTGAATATTTACATTTCATACAATTTTAGTACTCTATATAACAATGGCAATTAGTAGAAATTACTTATTAATTTTAGTAGCTCTAAATTTTATTTTTGCAGTACAAGAACGCTATTGTTTTTACTATTAAAAAACGTTGTGCTAAAAACATATCTAGACACATAATGCTGATTATATTAAAGTAAGTTTAATGATTTTTAAAATTTGTAGAAAAGTGGCACAGACTAACTCAGACTCCAACTTCAAAAAATTTGTGTAATTTGGCCATTTAAAAAGATATTGTGCAAAATTGTATGCAGTTATTAAAACTTTAAAAATTAATACAGAACTTTAAAATGAAGACATATTTTAAACATGTAATTTAATTGGAAACGTTATTCGCATTCGATTTGTAACAGTATGTTTTTTATAGAATAATTTGAAGCAATCAATGTCAAGTATTCACAATTTTTCTAGGGCCTTTATTGACTCTACATGTACAGTATACTTTTTTGTTAATTTTTCGGAAACATAGTTGAAATACCTGTCCATAAAAAAATAAATGTAATTTTATTTTGCGTTTTCATCTAAATGACGTCATGCTTAGAAGTTAATGATGCGAACGGTTCTTATATTTGATCCCTACCAATATTTTCGATATACCTTTTTAACACTTTCCAACCTAGTTGAAAAGTGTTTATGACTTCGGTTTGTCTGGCCGTCTGCCGTCTGGCCGTGCTCTAACTCCCGTAAATATGCTCGGATTGCCTTGTAATTTTTATATGTTATTGTCGTTATCTATAGTACGTTCCCTATTTCAACTGAAGTGTGTAGCACTCATAGTTTTTTTACAGGGACACTCAAAAGAATTCCGTTACATTACGGTCTATGGGGAGAAATCATTTGCGGTTTATTTTAATGATGTTACACAATTGCAAACACATTGTAATTGATATATATCACTAAGGTGTATTACAAGAAGCTTAATATGTAATAGGGTGTGGATAGCACTTATAGTTAATTTACAGGGACAGTCAAAAGAATTCCGTTACATTACGTCTATGGAGAAAAATCGTCTGCGGTTTATTTAAATAATGTTTCACTATTTTAAACGCATTGAAATTTATATATATCACTAAGGTACATTACAAGAGGTTTACTACAGAATATTGTGTGTATAGCAGTCATCGTTCATTTACAGAGACACACAAAAGAATTCTCTACTGTCTGTTAACAGTAATTCCTGGAAGTGCGTTTTCAGTTACTGAACGCTATTTTAAATTTAACTCACTGTTTGTTTATTACGTGGTGTGTATAAATTCTGTAGATCATATACAGGGAAGCACAAAAGTTCGCGAACACATTTCCGTTTATTGACAGAAACTCCAGAAGGAGAATTTTAAACTGTGCTACGCGTTTCTTAACCGAACTAAAATTTGGCATCCTATGTAGTATATATACAAATCTATAGATCATATACGGGGCTGAATAAAAGTATTCGGATATTTTTCCGAATATTGTATACGTTGGAAATTCCTGAAATTATATTTTTAAATGTGTTATGCGTTTTCCAAATTGTTTACTTAGATGTTATCTTTCAGCTTATTAAACAGTATGATTTGTAAAATTATTTTGGAAGCGTTGGAAAGTGTTACATAATCTATGCTTGACGCATGATTTTTCGTTCTTGTTTAATCATTAAAAAATTCGCACAAATTCTGCTAATACACTGCTGGCCATCCAAAATGCAACACCATGAAGGAATGGAAATAACAGAATGATATTTATTGGACAAATACATTATAATGGCAAGGGCAAGCGATTACATTTTCAGAAAATTTGGAGGTATAGTTCCTGAGAAAACACTACCCAGAGTTGCCACCCCTGGCCGCAATAAGAGCATTTATCTGCCTAGGCATGGAGTCGAACAGAGATGGGATGTCATGTACGGGTAGAGCAGTCCATACACCTTCAACACTATGCCACAGTTCATCAACCGTAATGACTGGCGAAGTGGTGGCGTGCCAGTCGCTCAGCAGCCATTGACCAGACATTTTCAATTTGTGAGAAATCAGGAGAACGTGCTGACCAGGGCAATAGTTGAACATGTTTTGTATCAAGGAAAGTCAGGCTAGTACTGGCAACATGCGGTCGTGCATTTTACTATTGAAACGTGGAGTTCCGGAGAGATCGAAGATAGGGCAGAACTACGGGACGTAACACATCAGAAATGTAACGTCTGTTGTTGAAATTGCCGGAAATGCGAACAAGAGGTTACCGAGACGTGTATCCAATGGCACCTCATACCGTCACTCCAGGTGATATGCCAGTATGACGATGTCGAATGCAAGCTAGCAATGTGCGTTTTCCACGATGCTGCCAAACACGGATGCGGGCATCATGATGCTGTAAATGACGCAGGAATGACGTCCGTCTCACGTCGTCTTTTCAGATGAATCCAGGCTGTGTGTGCATCATGAAGGCCGCATCCGTGTTTGGTGGCATCCTTGAGAATTCACTTTGCCAGATTGCATTCGACATCATCATAAAGGCCCATAACCTGCAGTGATGGTGAGGGGTGCCATTGAATACACGTCTCGATAACTTCTTGTTTCCAATGACGACAATATGAACAGCAGCCGTTACATTTCTGAGGCGTTACTGCCCGTGGTTCTTCCCTAGCTTCGAGGCCTCTGGAACTGTACTTCTCAGCAGTGAAATGCACGACCGCATGTTGCTCCTACTACCCTGACCTTCCTTGATACAGACCATGTTCGACTGTTGCCCTCACCGGCACGTTCTCCTGATTTCTCACCTATTGAAAATGTCCTGTCAATGGCTTCTGAGCGACTGGCCCGTCACCACTCGCCCGTCACTACGGTTGGTGAACTGTGGCATAGTGTTGAAGCTGCATGGACTGCTGTACCCGTACATGACCAGGGGGGAGCCATTTCCCTTTAGTTCTGGTATCAAGTTTTCGGTTTTTCTGACGTCACTGAGCGTGCTAAGAACGATTCTTTCAACGGGAAAGCACGCATTTTTTCATTTAAAATAGTATTTCTGCTTTAAAAAAGTCGTTTCTTTGGTCATATGAAAGCATACTTCTTCAAACTAAAACATTTTTCATTAGCGAAAGTATTTTTTTTCTAGGAATAAAGCGATTTAAAGAGATTTTTTTTTCCTTCAAATGAAATAGTCGTGTATCTTTTTTGCTAAGATATGGAGTTTTTATTGCTTGTTATCTTTGGTCGATCTTTGAAAGAAACGGGATTGTGAAATAAACATTTATTGTCATTTTCTTTGACAGCCAGGGCAGTTTTCCCTCACACGAATCTTTAATTGCTTCTCAGAAAGAGAGACTTCCGGTCAGTTTTGCTAAATACGAAATTTGAAAGCAGAATTTTTGGGTTACGCTCCTGCTAAAAGAATATTGCATGAAAGTGCTGTGCTAACTTTAAAATTGCCAGAAACATGTGCTGTGAATTTTAAAAAAGAAACTTCACTCGGAATTGATTTTTCTTATAGCAGTTCCTCTCCAAGCATAAAAGAAACACCTAGACATATTAGGTTATATAAGGTTATATAATATTTTAATGAGATTCACGACAGCTCACTTTCGAAAGAATTTAATTTTATCGAAAATGCATGCAAAAAAATCCAACTGTTTTTTCCAAAAATGCACAAAAATATAATAAAAACATTTGTGAAAACAAGAACTTTCATTCGATTGAGACATAGTAATCATATATTCATCAGAAATAAAAAGGGATACGCTGCCAGAAAATCAAAAATGTGGAGTCAATCAACTTTGATTGCACGATAAAAAATAGCAAATAATGGAGCGCACATCTAAAATGAGTCTTCAAAATGCACCCTGTGATGAAATAAAATTCTTGAAATAAAAGCCTATTCTGAGGGTAAAAACCTAAAATATATTAATTATTAAAATATTTTTATATAATTTTTTCATCCTACAGCATTAAAATATAATTTTATATAACCCTTTTGGAAGTTTTTTTTTATAAAAGTACATTATTCTGAATTTCAAATATAATTTTTCTATATCTCATAAATCTGTCAGTTTTAAAAAATAGGTAATTTAAAAATTAAAGTTTCTATTTTTATTTGTGTTTTAGATCTTCCTTATAAATACTGCTGTCTTCCTTTTTATTCTAATAGATATATATATCAATTTGATATTCAATCACATCAACTATCTGAATGGAATTTGAAGAAACAACATTAAATTTTAAAATTAAGTTTTAAAACGCTAAAAAGAGATGTAATTTTAAATTTTAAATATTATTTGGAAAAAAAAAAGTTGCTTAAACTTTAAACGCTCTTTCACGTACTAATTTACCTTATTATTTTTGTAATATTTTTATGTTTATTATGTGCATTTATTTTTATTATATGACATTAAAATAGCATTTTAAATAAACTTTTCGGAATGTGTTTAAAAAATATATTACTTCAGATTTTCAAATTTTATTTCCACTAAATCATATAATTATACCGCATGAATATTTTAGTTTAAAAACATTAAATATTCAGCTGTTTACCTATTAAAATTTCTATTTTATTTGTCTTTTAAATCTAATCATGCAAAACTCAATATTGTGTATCTGTGGTGTGAGGTTGAAATCTGAATGATTATTATTTTTTTTAACTTTTTATACTTTTTTTTATGAAAGACATGTCGAAATTACAATAATATTAGAATTATTATAGATTTCAAATTGAATACCGATCAAATACTATAAATATACTATATTAAAAATTATTAACTGCATTCATACAAACATTAAATTTGATACTCTTGTAGGTCTTTAAGATTTTATTTATAAAAATTACTATTTTGCATTTTTAGGTTTATGAAAATGAACTCTTCATACTGAGGCGCAAACGAAATGCAATGATAAAGATAGCCAATTTAATAACCAAATTTCGGCAAATTGAAAAGAGATAATACTTTAAATTTTAGATGTGCTGCAAGTCCTATGTATAAAGAATATATTTTAATTTTTAAATTTCTTTTCAAATGAAAATTTCGACTGATACTTTTCAATTAAAAATAGCGCGTTTCTAATTCAAATCAATTGGAAAAGTGGACAGAGCACGCCGAGTGACGTCAAACAGCGAGTGGCTCCCCATTGGCTGCAGAGGGAAATGGCTCAACCTTATGATATAGTAACCTTGGTACATGACATCCAATCTCTGTTTGACTCCATGCCTAGGCAGATAAATGCCGTTATTGCGGCCAGAGGTGGTAACTCTGGGTAGTGTTTTCTCAGGAACTATATACCTCCAAATTTTCTGAAAATGTAATCACTTCTCCTTCCCATTATAATGTATTTGTCCAATAAATATCATTCTGTTATTTGCATTCCTTCATGGTGTTGCATTTTGGATAGCCAGCAGTGTACATAAAACAAAGATTACTATTCGAAAATAGTGGTACTCAAAAGTAAAGGATTGAAGAAGACACATGGAAGATGATATATTTTATCATAATTGCATTGCAAAGTAAAATATATTTAATATGATGTATTGAGCGCAAGCGTGAGTAGGTACAAAAAGCTTTTGATAGCAAAAAAGTGCTATATTTCGCAGGAAATATGTAATTTTAATTTGTAAAACAAAAAAATAGTAACATGCGAATTTTTTTACATGTTCACTAATTTTGTTTTGCTGCAAATATCAAGATTAAAATTCTACGCTTGCCACAATACAGCTGTACTTGAAAATTGCTTATTAAAAGCATTCTTTTTTACGTAGTCTTTTTGTTTAACATGAAAATATTTGTTGGCATTTACAAAATAGTTTTCCTGTTTTTCGTTTCTAATAATTTTTTTTTTTTTTTTTACAAATACCTTTTTAAGACGTAGAAGCAAAAACTTAAAATGATTTTTTTTTTTTAATTTAAAAAGCGAACTACAGCTATATTTTTTGTATTATTTAAAAAGAAATTTAGCTGAAAATATTTTTAAAAAAAATAATAATAACGAAACGCAAGGAAAAATGTCGAAAAAAAATCCCAAAATGAATTTTGAAAAACCTTTATTTAAGCGGGTTTATTCTAAGAAATTTAATATTTTTTACAGTTTTATGGAAGTACAATATGCAATAATGCCCACGGATTTAAATCAAAAGCGCTATATAATAATTTATTTTAAAAATATTTTTTTTATCTCAAACATTTGTTACTAGCCTCAAACTTTTATTTATTTATTTTTAGACAATTATTATTAAATATTACTTTATAATATACTTTAACTTTAAAAGTTAATTATACTTTAAATAGGAGGTTCCGCTCCTGCTTGGTAACACTCGCCATGCCCCAAGAATTGCCAGGCAATACACATTGGGGACGCTACGCGATCCCAGCTCGCTTCACTCGCTCACCATTTTTTTTTGCAACAACTCTAGTCCAGACTGAGTACTATAATAAATCATTTTAACATATGAAATTTACAAATTTTTAATGTAATAAAAGTAATAGAAAACTTTGTTGAAAACACGATTAAAAATGTATTTAGCTGATGTTACCAATGGGCATAAATCATTTTAACATTATGAAATGTACAAATTTTTGAAATGTAAAATGATTAACTGAAAAAAATACCTTGGAAGCACAATTAATTAAAAATTATTGCGCCTATAATATTGTACAGCACGGCTTAAATTCATTTAAAAAAACTCTTGGTAAAACACCACATGATAGCAAGATAGTTAAATATAAATCAACAATCATCGTGTAAAATTCGTTCGACGTGTAAAATACAATACCTCACAAACGCTTGGCAATTTAACAAAACGTAAACAACACGTTTTCTATTGTGTCTAAAAAAAAAACTTCTGATCAAAAAGCTAATTTGCTGAATGTATCACGTGACCGTAAAACGAACCAATGACCATTGCATACATCGGCCGACATACCTTGCTTTGTTTAAAAAGAACCCCTGCTCTGAATTTTGATTTGCTGAATTAGAAATAAAGACCAGTGAATGTGGCATCATATTGACAAAATCTTACTAAAATGCTTCAATTTTATATAGACTCTAAAGGTAATGACGCCATTCCGAGTTTCTAACAAACCGTTGCTATGGATTTCCTGGCTCTTGCCAAGCATTTCCAGGAGATAACTCCTTCACACAATGGAAAATCTACCCAGAAATCGGCTGTTTGAAGTAATTCTATCATGTCATACTATTTTGGAGACTATATGAGAATACCTTGGCATCCTTTCTTTCAAATATGACATCATTTTCCCCATTAGAACCATTCATTCCTTCCGAGATTAGACTGCCATTTAAGCAATCGTTTTAAAACTCCTGTTTCATTAAATATTTATTATAATTAATTGGAATATATGTAATTTTCAGAAGTATTTTATTTTGTGCATACCAAGGATCTTTAAATAAATAGCAAGATTTCAGTTTATTTTTGTGCAGAAATAAGGATCAGTGAATAGGATGTCATCACTGACACAGTTATAATAAAATATTTTTAATTCGTGGATGAAAATGCATCTTTTCTTTTCCGAATGACGCCAATTTCGTCATCGGAAACATTTCGCTTTACATATTACCTACTATGATAAATTTATTTACTGCTATTTGATTTTCACAGATTACTTAATATAATTACTCAATAAATAATCTGTGTTCTGCTCTTCCGCGATTAGAGTATAATTAAACTCAGTCATTTTAATACATTTACATTTAATGAAAACCATTGAAAATTTTCTTTTAAATATGAAGCAAGTGTCAGTGGTGAAATCACGCTTCTGATTGGAGGAATGTAATAAGACAAATTAATTTTATGTTACTACGGTTGTTGACCAGATCGCAAGCTACAAATTCAGCCTTATTTTCGCGCCATGTAAGATAAATATATATATTGGTGTTATCTTAATACTACAACACTTCTCAATGACGCATAAACTGTCAGGTATGTGCTGTCATATGCGGATTCGAAACCGCTCTCTACAAGAGACATGCTGATGGCTTTATAAAGGGCATGGCTTTATTTCGTAGAAGTAACTTAGAACAACCATGCATAAGCATTTTGGAGGTATCCAGTTATTCCAAGAAACATACGCTATGTAACTATAGCCTGTGACGTGCGGAAAGCGAAAACAAATATTTTGGCAGTACATTTATTAAAATACTAAAATCCATATATTAAATACTAAAATCTATCCACCCTTTATTATTCTATCAACGTTTAAAGAATTGTGCACGGTCAAAAACATTACCTTCTTTTTTCTGTACGCAATCGGGTGAACAGATGCAACAACATATTTTTTTTATAGTTAAAGAAATTTATTTTACTTGCACATAGTAGGGCAAAAAATCTAAAAAAAGAATCTTCTTTTTTTTATATAATATATATATATATATCAGATTAAATAGAACCGTCGTTCACAGAATATTTACAGAATTTTGAAAATTATGCTGAATTTATTCTATATTTCGTATGTTCCTTTTTAGAAACACCGTAAAAAGAAACAAAAAATGTACATTTTGAAGAAATGAATCTTTCTTTTTCACAATTTTCTTTTAAAGACGTATCTTACCAATCTCTAAAAAGACTCGGTTCCTGTTTTTGATTTTGTACATGTAATTTCACAAGTACTTCAATCTAAAGGAAAATTAATAATTTTCTTTAAAAAACGCAGCTTTGCTTTCTTTTGTGGTATTATTAAGAAGCTGGTCGTGTTATGCATCATTAGTATAAATTATGGTTGCTTTAACTTATATATACATAAGATCGAGATAAAACTTTGATTTATAATTATTATTATTAAAATAAATTGTATCACTACTTCATTCTTTCAAAAATGCCCATTTTTTAGTTTACTTTTGATGACTTCCATTTATTACGAACAACTTTCACTACACAGATAGCCAGAACTATAAATCTAAATTTTTCAATTTTAAAAAAAGTTTTATTTTATTTCATTTTATTTTTGAAGTGAAAAATCTAAATGTAACACTGTAACATTATGAATACTTACTATTCAAACAGATTCATAAAAGCTTTTCAGAAAAATAAAATGTCTTTAAAGCACGTTCACAGTCCGAAGTCTCTTCAAAAGCCAAAAATATTCATGAATAATATATGGAAAAATTTTCTTTGAAGCGTAAGAAATTTGATTTACATGATAAAAATTTCGAGAGTTCTTCATAGAAAATCTTCTGAAATGTTTCTTACATAATCGTTGCAATGAAACATTTCTCTTCTTCAATGAAGACAAAAATAAATGAAGTGGTGTACATTTTGCATTAAAATAATTTTATATAAAAGATTCAAATTATAAAATGAAGTTATATTACACTGGTAAAACATTATATAAATATTTTTTTCTTGTTTGATAATTTCCTTTAAATTTTATAAAAATTATAAAATGAAGTTATATTACACTGATATATATAAATATATTTTTCTTGTTTGATAATTTATTTTACCTTTTAGAAAAAATTTAAGTTTATCGTTAAGCTTTTTTAGTTTACCATAATTCTTAAGACTCGTGTAATTAAGCTCAAATGCTTGTTTATATATTAGTTAAAAACATTAAAGGAATTTTATGTACCATAATTTATATTTTAATTTAGAGAAGAAGAAATTTCTTCATGCAAATCCCACCGATAAAAATAAGGATAAGAAAAAAATCTTGTAAAAGTCCTATATACACAAAATTTCCCTAAAGTTTAACAGCTTTTATAACGTACAGATTAATTTTTTAATAAATAAAAATTATTTTTATAAAATATTTTCATTGTTTTATCACATTGGCAAAGGTGAAAAATGTGCTCATGGCTTGCACGGCCCATATTTTTAGGACAGATATTTCCGAATAGTAATCCTATCATTATTCAATCAGAAATTTTCTGTCAGCAGATAAGGCAAAAATAACTCTTCGGAAATAGTGGTATTCAGAAATAGGAACTGTGCGAACCCGGCGGATATTTTCTACATCTGTATTGGAATACCAATGATATCTGTGTCAATGGATATTTTCGGATAAAAAATAGTTTTTTTTTTTAAATATAAACTATAAAATTTAAGAAAAATAAGTTGTAATAAAATAATTTTTATAAATAAAGGAATTTGAATAGTTACTGTTCAAACAAATTCTTAAAAGCTTTCATGAAAAATAAAATTATTTTAAAGCACGTTCACAACCTGAAGTATTTTCAAAAGCCAAAAAATATTCATGAATAACAAATGGAAAGAAACTCTTTGAAATGAAGTATGAGAAAATTGATTTACATGATTTAAAAAATATAGAAAGAGAGCATTTCTCATAGAAAATCATTTGAAAATCTTGTGAAATGTGTCTTACGTAATCGTCGCTATGAAATATTTTACTTCGTCAGTGACAACAAAAACATTAAAAGGTGTATATTTTGCTATAAAGATATTTTATGTGAAAGACTGAAAATGAAAAAAAGATGTTATATATACGATTTACTTCAGGTCACCAACGGAAAATTAAAAAATGTTCACTGCTAAAATTTTATGAGAAAACAAAGGAAATGAAACAGAGGTCCTCAATCAATTTACACTATTTCTCTGTTAAAAGCATTCGATCAAAATTCTCGATCATTAGTTCACACGTTTTTAATAGATTGGCGGAAAACATGAGTGCTTGAACCGAAAATTTTGGACAGGGGAAGACAGTGGTGTAATCCAATTAATTTTAAACCACAACTATAGTAAAGCAGTTTTCGATTAATTGTGAGGTTTTGTAACAATAAATTTCTAGCAAATTTTTTGAAAAAAAAAATCGCTTGTTCTGTAATGTGTGAATTCTGTATTGTGTGACAATTCCGCTTACAATGCGTTATAACTTACTCACAGTATGAACAACAAAACCACAATCGCTATTGATTTCTTTTCATGTGCAATTACAAAGTCTTCAAAATTTTTAAGCATAAATTTAGAGAGCTTTCGATATTTTTTATAGATGAAAATTTACAGAGTCAGTGGTAAATTTACAACTTAATTATTCTGTTTATAACAGAATAACGGTTTAAACCTAACTGTAAACTTACACAATACTTAAGACAAATTTTTGCCACTAAATTCATCGTTGTTTCAGAGCAAAGTTTTAAATGTGGGATTAATACTATAATCTGTTTACACAGAATATGATTTTAAGTTGACATTTTAGTCGCGTCGCTTTTATTGTCGTGTCGCAGTCCTAACATTTTACGGCAGTTACAAAGAGGGAAAACAGACATATAATAGGGGGGACTGATCCCCCCTCTTAATTTATATTTTATTAAATTTTAAGTCTCTCTGATGATTATTTTCAGAGTTATTTAATTTTTTTAACTTCTTGGAATACAAATTACTATGACGTTGATCTCGCACAAATTGTTGTATGCGGAAGTGCCATTGTAGAGCTATGATTCATGCTGACCAGTGGACTTTTCGATGTGCATTTTTGTAAATATTTACTGTTTTACAGATAACTTCTGATGCTTTTGACATTTATTATTCTATATATTATATTAAATATACTTGAACCAGTGTATACTTATGAATGCACAGGTGCCACTTCAGCTAGAATTGGGCTGTAAATAAGACTTTAGACATATTTATTTAGCCATACTGACTTTATTGTTCTAACCTAAATGATAATTATTAGAATTTAATAAATCATTTATGTTTTTTTTTTTCAATTTAACCCTTAGTCCCGTACACGTTATTTTTCTTGAAGTTATAATTGGTTTTCTTGAAAAAATTTATAAGTAGTCAACTGAAATATGACATTGTTATTATGATCTACTTAATCCTCCTTTCGTCCAAAAAACATGTATATGAGTAAAACAATGTTCTTCTTTATATTGGATAAGCTTTTACATGCTGATTAATAAACTTTTCGATGTGAGTTATTATTTTTTATGGTATTATAGATATTTTTATATATTATTTTAAATGATAATTGCACAAGTGCCTTTCAATGTCAGCATAGCAATGGCCTTCCCATAGGGCTTTTTGAATTTCTTGCGGTATATTCTTGATAAAAATTGTAAAAGATGATGCTTTTCATATATTCAAAGTTATTTATAATTTCCTACATTACATTTAGCCCTTTACTCTCCAAAATTTAAGTATGAAGTTACTATTCCCATGAAATATTCTTATTCTCACCATGCTTAATATTATTTGTAGATAATTTAACTTATATAACTAGGGGGCTCTGCCCCCTACGAGCTAAACTCGCTAACCCCCGTTCAGACACCGCAAACTCTAAAAACACACTTTTTTGATCTGCTTTAAAACGATTACGGAAGATTGAATTATAATTAAACGACCAGTGGCAATCTACTGTAATCCAGTTTCCAATCATTTTTTTTTTCATATATAGCGCTAACCAGGCCCCTATCTGCCGGGCATGAAGGCCTAGCTTGACGAGTTAGTATCTGAACTCGGGGCTATATTCACCTGATCACAGCATGGCTGTGATCCTCCTGAAAAAAGCCTTGTTGGCATCGCTGCAGTGCTCTGTCCTAGTTTTCTTCGTTTGACGGTTCATGGTTTCTGTGTAACATTATTGAATTGGCAGATTAAAAAAAAAGGAAAAATTAAAAAAGAGAAAGGAATTGGTCTGGTAATCTAGAACCTTGGTCGGGTGACGAGACCTTCACCGGACAGGTTTCCAATCATTTCTGTTTGACTGGGAAATTTTAAGGCCGAATCAACTGCTGTCAAAACAGCTAATTATTTTCGTGATTGATTAAATAAGATCAATTAAATATTTGAAAATACATTTTAAATGTATCATTTTCAATATGGCGTAATTTTCCCCAAAGTTTCCTTCCTATTATTAAACGTAAAAATACAGTTTTTAATTGAAGAGAAATATTATTATTTGCGCTGTTTTAAAATTTGCAACGTTAGGTAAAAGATTTTTTTCGAAATAAACGAATCTCTCGTGTAAATATATTTTTAAATAGAAACTGTTTGAAATATTATTTGAGCATTTTAAATATGAAAATTTCCCCATTTATTTCTTTTAACGCTTAATGATTTAATTATTATTTTAAAGTTTTAATACTATTTCACTTTTTAATATTCACGTGCAAATTGTTGCATTGTTTATGACGTCATTTCCCCACTAACTCTTTCTAGCACTTTAACATTTAATTATTATTTTAAACTTTTATTTCTGCTTTTAATAGTCAGGTGTGAATACATTTTTAATTGAAAGGGAATATTATTATTTGCGCTGTTTTACGAATTGATAACAATTTAAATAATCTTCTTTTCGAAATATGAAATAAATCTCCATCTAAATAATAAAATCTGAATAAAAAATTAAAAAAAATAACTAGCCTAGAAAGTTTTCCTGCCACAAAAATTCATTGTCAGTGGTGACACCGTTGGTTACTTTTTACTTTCTTCTATCTATAATAGAAGAAAGTATTGTAATCGAAATTTTTTTCGACTCCCGGTTTTCGACGGATTTACACGTTTTAGGGGTCAGAGATTCCGAAAAACATGTTTTTACAAAATGCCTGTCTGTCCGTCTGTCCATCCGTCCGTCTGTCCGTCCGTCCGTCTGTCCGTCTGTCCGTCTGTGTGGGTCTTTTGTACCATCGAAAAGTGTATGAAGTTATGCTTCAAATTGAACCTAATTTTTTTTTCTATGCTTTCGGCTATGGCAAGCAGGTTCTATCAGAATTTGGGGATATTTCGACGAAAGGGGGCGCTGCGATCGATATTTTGTTCCATTTTCACTATTGTACCATCTAAAAGTGTATGAAATTATGCTTCAAATTGAACCAGATTTTTTTTCTATGTTTTTGACTATGGCAAGCAGGTTCTATCACAATTTGGGGATATTTCGACGAAAGGGCGCGCTGCGATCGATATTTTTGTTCCATTTTCACTATTGTATCATCGAAAAGTGTATGAAGTTATGCTTCAAATTGAACCACATTTTTTTCTATGTTTTTAGCTATGGCAAGCAGGTTCTATCAGAATTTGGGGATATATTTCGACGAAAGGGGGTGCTGTGATAGCCAAATTCAAAAGGTCAAAATAGCCAAATTCAATTTCAAATTCAAAAAGATGTGCAAAAAAATTAGAAATCCTACAATTTTTTTTCGTTAAATGTTCAGAGAATCCGGAACAATTTTTGTTTTGCCTCTATCTTAAAAAATGCCTGAGATATAGCGGTTTGAAATTTTAGGATGGCTGACATTTTCAAACAAGACAGCAAAATTCATCCATAAACGGGTTTAACTTATGAGTTATAGTTAACATGGTTTTGGCAAATTTTCTTTCATTGTTGTAACAATTAATCTTATTATATGCTTATCACTATATATTTATATTCGCCAACGTCAAATTCTCGCCAAACTTGACGACAGTTGGCGAAATATCGCCGAATTTGGCGACCAAAATAGGTTGTCATAAATGAAGCCAACTTGGCTGTAGAGGACTAATTTGGCAATATTCTCATTCAAATTCAATGTTGACGAGAACTGGGTTTGAATCTTCTTTAATTAGGTTCCACGCATTTTACCTTCGTGTTTTCCAGTAAAATTAGCTAAAATCGAAAAACCAAGAAATAGGGAGGCTATCTGTTCCTGTCGGTTCAGGCCAGAAGGACTTTTCGTAGTTTAGTATACATCAGTTGATCGCAATCCGGTAATCCAACGATTCGCAAGCAGCTGACGTACAACAGAATGACGAAAAATATTGATTTTATTGGCGATGTGATAGCGAATTTTGAAGTATTAACATGACTGAGATAGAAGAAAGTTTTGGGATTGGCACATCCGACTAGTTTAGAATATAGAAGTACTTATACCAGGCTTAACTTCTTTTTACCCTGCCAAACAATTTTCATGTGAGCACAACAATGCTCTTTCCCAAAGTAATATAATGATTAAAAGGGTTCATTTTTAGTTTTACGAAACAATGATAATTTAATTCTTGCTCAACTCTTACTCTGCGAAAAAATTTTTATACGTAAGCAAATCAATGCTCTTTCCCAATTTTGAATCGATCTTTAGAGAGACTACCAAACCTTGTTATTAAAATTTATACCTGGTTTAACTCTTACTCTGCTATAAACTTTTTCATATGAGCAAAACATTGCTCTACCTCACAATGACAAAGGGGTTTAAGAGAACTAATATTTAGAATAGCAAAACAATGAAAATTAATTTTTATCTTACTTAACTCTTACACTGCCATAAATTTTCTCACTTGAGCAAAACAATGCTCTCTTTCCCAAATTTCAATTTATTTTTAATCGATGTTTTTATGTTAGAATTTCAAAACATTGTCATAATAATTTATACATGGCTCTAAAAAAGTGCTATATGCTCAAAACTGTGCTTTTTCGCAAGTTTAAATTCAAGGTTAGAGAGATTAGAATTGAAAAAAATTGTCATCATAATTTATACCATCTTAAAGAAGATTTTAATTCATTCATCACTGATGCCTCACAAAAGTTTCAAAATTCAGAAAAGGTGCAAGCCGTGATTGCGGGTCGTATCCCTTCAATGAAAGACCTTCGAGGCGCTACTGAAGCTCTACTAAATCATTCTGCTCAACTTAAAGAAAATTTTAATTCACTAATTACTGATGTATTACAAAAGTTTAAAAAATCAAAAGAGGTGCAAGCCCGCATGCCTTCTATAGAGGACCTGCGGGCCACTACTACCAAAGTTCTATTAAATCATACAACTCAACCTAATGAAATTCACAATTCACTAATTATTGATGTCTTACAAAAGCTTAAAAAGTTAGAAGAACATGATTCTGTGGTGGACCGTATCCTTTTTGTGAATAATTTGTGAGCCATCACTGCTGAAGCTCTATCGAACAAAACCGCCCAACTCAACGACGCGGTTACTCTTTTACAAAAAATTATCAATAAACTGCAGGCAACATCCACAACCTCTGAGGAAATAACAGAGGGGACAAATACCAGCAGCAAGACAACATTAATTTATTATTGGTATTATTCCAAATATCAAAGAGTCATTCCATTAGATATACCACCCTCAATGATTTCTAATGATATTAAATCCATTATTCCAAATAATATTATTATCCCAAATATCAAATAGTCATTCCATTAGATATATCAACCTCAATAATTTCTAATGATATTAAATCCAACATAGTAGAAAACTATTATAACCTGAATGATTTTCGCTCACAACGTTCGGTACACTCTAAATTCTTCTCTGGTAATAATACCAAGACCTATTCTGAAATTGCTCATTGCTAATGGAAGCCTCTACATAGAATCAACTCTGTACAGTGTTAAACCCCATATAACAGTGTTCAGGTGCTTTCAATGTCAGCCACTAGGTCATTTATCAAAATCCTGTCCGAAATCTGTTCGCTGTTCCAATTGTGCTCTGGATCATGTTGATAAGGACAGCTCAAACCCGGCAAATTTCATAAACTTTATCAGCAAATAATTAAACAAAAACAACTGTAATATAGCAAATAAATCTTCATATTGCAGTTGCAGTTGTTACAACCAAGCATATCCTGAGGAAAGATCTGGGCCGAACAGTGATTTCAAATCCATAAATATTCAGAAATCTTTCGATCAACAGCTAAATCCTGTTTCTAATCATGTTTCTAATAATCCCCTCAGTCTACATTCTCTTCCTCATTCCTTGTGGATTGGATTTAATCCTCACATAGTTCATAATAGCTCGTTTTAGTGCTTCTGCTATTCAAACATTTGTAAATATAATAACGTGAAGTTTATGGTGTCATTTAATATCTGTTTCTAATTTTGCTATCTACTCCTTTATCATCCTTTTGTTGCATACATTTATCTACTGTTCACCCCCCCCCCCCCTTCCTCCCTCCGTCGTGTTTACCAGAGGACTCAGCATCCGTTGAATTTTGTTTTTGTTTTTAAACCTCAATAAAGAGAACAGATAGGGACATCTATGCTCTACACACTTGGTTACCTAGTCTGAACAGTCATAAGAACTAAGAAGCCGAATTCAAAATGAATGTGAATGTTTAATTTTGTTAAAACCGCATTCAGAATAAAAATGCACGTAGATGGTAATACATTCGACTTCCTTCGTACTGTCCTATAAAAGAACAGTTCCCACTGAATTGACCATTTTTATAAAGAATATACTGTTTTTTATGCATAGTATCCCAATTTCCTAACAGTACGAACTCTTCTACGAAAGAATCAAAAACATGATTGAGCAGACAATCAAGCATACACACCAAACTTATGAAAATTACACAAATAGTATTGTAAAATTTGCTGCGCTCAAGAAAGTATAATATAAGTGAAACATACTTCAAACAATAATGAAACAATTTTGATTCAATCAAGATTAAAGCAAATATGTTAAATAAAAGAAAATATATTTATCCCGTGTTTAATTTGTATCAAAATCATCCGATGAACAATTTTTTAGTTAATAAGTTTGTCTCTTCTTTCAAATAAATCCATTCTTATAACAATGCATAATAATAGTTATCCTTCGATTAACAAACTGATGTGAAACAATAACGTATCAGTATTTTAAGATTTATTATACTAACATAAATTAATCAAATGTATTGCAAATATATATAAAAAAAAAAGACTATTAACCAAAATCGAAACGCTGAATATAAACTATGACAACCCCTCTTTTTTTTTCTTCACATTCTTATATACTTCATAAATATTCCTCATAGCTATCTTTATTTATCGTTCTTAGACGTTCCTCCCAGATTGGTTTACTTATACATATAATTAATGAAGAGTAACTTTTCATTTACGGTGTTCTTACGATGTATTATAAAGAGATTATATAAGTTTCCATCTTTAGATATACGAACTGAAAGTGGTTTAAAGGTTTATGATATCCAGAAAGTTAACAACAAAGTTTTATTAGAAAAGAGTTTAATGTAAACATGTTAAGTGTAATAGCAGTAAAAAAATGTTATCTAAATTTATATATATGGCAAATAAGAATTTCTCTTTTCTTTTCAAGCTTTAAATTTTACTGAAATTTCAGCATAGTTAATATATTCTGTAAAAAAAATCATTTAGTCTGATTTCATTTTTGCTTTTGCTTCTAGTTGAGAGATGCCGAGTTCGATCCCGGATTCAGATTTGAAATATTCTAATAGTTGGACAAGAATCCATGAACGAGATTTTTGCTTTCAAATCTTGTAAAAGATTTTTTTCACCATTCAGTTAACTGATTTACTTTAAACATTAAATAGTTTCTCAGTCTGGATGGCAGTGTTATGTTTTAAATTTTTGATTGGATTTCTCTCCGTCTAACTTTTTATTTTATTTTTTATAAAAATGATTCTACTTTTGAAATTCTTTATGTTAAATCTAATAAATGTAAAAGAGTTTTAAGATTTACTCACATCATTTACTGAAATAGGTGAATTTCAAATCAAATATAAAATTATACTATAGCCATTTAATCAGTTAAAATATGAAGCTTACTTATCTATTTGTTAATAAAGTTCAACAAAGAGACTAATATATACTTGGAGTTTAATCAAAGCCACAAATAAATCTTTTATTTCAGAAGCCACCTAAATACAGAAATTTCCAGTTTTGTGATACTTAAAAACTCTCTAACCAAGTTAAAGGTATATATATTTTTTACGACACAATACCGGAACATAAAGTAAGACTGTCTAAATCAAATGGTAAAGCAATTTATTCATTAAGGTTCACGGGAGGGGGCAAAAATTTTCCCCTCAGCAGTTATGGGGTTTCTGTAATAAAATACTACAAACACTTCTGTATTTTCTTTTGTTTTAATATTTTCATAATATTATTGAGTTCAGTTATTGGTAAAAACTGACAAATCTGTGCTTTTTTAAAAGTTTTAATTTCATTTTGGTTCAGTCATAAAAATTTTAAACAGAACCAACTGTTGAATTCTTTTTTTCAGATATCTCAGAACATATCACGTAAACTGAAAAAAAAGGTGAATGAAGCAATTTTCACAATATAAAAAATTTATCCCAGTGTAAAATATTATGACCAGTTAAAGCATTCTTTAAAATACAAATTTAAAAGGTCTTAAATACTAATTTAACCCCTTCGCGACGAGCGTCTTTTACAGAATTTTTAATCTTTTACCACCGGTTTTTCAAAACAGAAATTTTCGCCTAATTGAAAAAATACTAAGATTTAATAAGGCAAAGCTTACACTAAAAAATGACTGGTGGGAATAATCGGGGATTCTGAGCATCTTATGCGTCACGTATACGTGTCGCTCGTCCCTAAGGGGTTAAGCCTTTAAGTGATGTCACTTGTGGAATTTATGCAATAAACGACTATATCACGGAAACAAAATGAAGGTATAAAAATCTTTATTTTATTGAGTTTTTGCACCAAGCAAAGGTCTATCAACAAATTTAAGAAAATCAGTTTTAATTAATTTTTCGGATTTTTTTAATCAGGTATGGAGTTTCTGAAACAAACTATTCAAATGTGTTTTTTTTTTTTTACTAACGCTTTCATTGAAATGACAATTGTAGGACTGTATAAGAATTTGGTATTGCAGATGAAGATTCTAATTACCTCCAGAACAGACATTGAATCACACTGTTAAATTATCTGTACATGGGTGAAAATACAAAAATCTAAATTTGTATTCAAATAACTAAGCTAAAACTTGTAACTCTCTGACATTAAGGAGCAAAAAAGAGACACACCCTTGTTGATACATTGGGTTAAAAAAAATCTTCTTCGAATCATTCTAATTGTTTTTACATTATTTGTACGATGCGTTTTTATATTTCCGATGTTTTTTTTTTTGTTGTTGTTGTTGTTGTTTTGTAAACATAATTAGAATCAAGTCCCATTTAATTTAATCTGAAATAATTTTTCATCTACTATACTCGATGGCTTTCAATAAGTTAAGCATTGAAAAATGAAAAGAGAAAAATGTAAAAATACTTCTTATACTCCAATGTAAAAAGTTATGTACAAAAACAAAATGAAGTAATTACGAATCTGTTAATTTTAATCATTTTAGTAGGTTAATTCAGAATTAAACATATCTCTAAATTACATTTATGTATCTAAGAAGTATAGAAGAAAGAATTAATGTACTTAAATATAATTAAAAAATCTAATATTCATATTAATAAATTAAAAACGTTTCATAATTTTATTTATTCAGATATGGGTATATAAAATTATTCAAGGAAAAAAAAATCTTGTTTAAATAAAATTAAGTGAAATGCGGAGAGTACTGAAAGATTTAATTAAAAATTACTTTAATTAAAACTTATTATCATTATTAAATGTAAGAGAAAGCATTTATGCTACGGAAAGCAGTTTCAAGCTTTTAATAATCTCACTTTTCTTTCCATTTGCAAAAAACTATATTAAAATAAGGTCTCTGTAATGATTTGGTTGCTGCAATTTTTTGTCATAAACGATAAACAGTATTATAAAAAAGATATATCGACATAATGGGCAGTATAATGTGTTTATTTAATCATATAACCCTAATTTGTTATTTGCTTTCTATGTTATATTCAAGGCTTAATTTAAAAAAAGAGAGACGAAATAACAAAAAATCCTTTAATAATTGCATCTTTTTGAAGTAATGGTACTAATTTTTCGGTTAGTAAATGCACATATTTTGATTATTATATCATTTTTGGTTGCAGAAATAATTCGTACAAACTCTCATTAAGATCATTTGTTATTTTTAATGTTAACATTTTACAGGGTATCTTCACTGATGTAAGCATTAAGACTTTTTACTTTTTGTGATCAGGCCTTAAAACTTTAATCTCAGTTTTATGAAAAATCAGTGACAAATTACGAGAGAAAGTCATTAAGTAAGTCACAAAAGATAATTAAATAATAACTTACAATGATATTCACTTCAAAACTATTTTTATTTCTCAACATATTCTCCACCAATATATTTATGCACTTATATCACCGTTTTATCAGTGTTCTAACAACAGCTGCATAATATTCTTTGGGTTGCTGTCTCAGCCACATTAGGACTTCAAGTTGAACCTTTCTATCATCTGTGAACATCATTTTACAACTTCTTCAACATCCACCATACAGCTTCTATTTAGCCCCAAGCGATTTTCATCTGTTTCGTTCACTAAAAACCCATCTTGGAAGCTAGATGATGTTCACAGATGATGAAAAGGTTCAACTTGAAGTCCTAATGTGGCTGAGACAGCAACCCAAAGAATGTTATTCAGCTGGTGTTGGGGCACTGATAAAACGGTGATATAAGTGCATAAATATTGGTGGAGAATATGTTGAGAAATAAAAATAGTTTTGAAGTGAATATCATTGTAAGTTATTATTTAATTATCTTTTGTGACTTACTAAATGACTTCCCCTTATATATCATTTTGATACAATCGTGTGTAAATATATATATATAATATATATTTAATGATATTAAGCGTTTTTTTATAAACATGATATCGTTTTCATCGGCGGAGTATTCTGTCCTTTTGTCTATATAAACGCAGAATTATAAATACAATTACTTCATCCAATGTTACTTTGTATTTCTGAGCAGTTTTGAGTTTCTTTAGTATTATATTACTAAGTACAGTTTGAAATACAACTTTAGAGACATTCAAAACTGAAGTCATATAAAAATTCTAAATGCATTAGTAAGCGTAGTACATTTTCAACTTTAGGAAGAAATTGCCCACTTCATGCTCATTATGATGTGACTGTCAGGAGCGGAAATGATTTGTACACACTCACAACAATTCTTTAGTTTCTAAAGTAGTCAGTCACTTGGAACCATCTCGGCATATAAATATAGATATAGGGAACATATAAATATAGGGGGGGGGGATTTAGCTCATTGTTCTAAAATAATTATATATTTTTCGAGTAAATTAACATATGCAGGGTGTTCCAAAAACATTGACGTCGGCTTTTATTCCTTAAATATTGATCATAGACATATATTATAAGTTACAAAGTTACATAAAAATAGGTACAGAATTTTATGAAATCGATTAAAATTTTCAGGAAATAAATTTGAAGAAATGCAAAATTTAAATTTTTATACGACCCCTGTTCAAAAAAATTTCCCAATGAGTAAAATGTGCCCCATACACTAATAAGGTCATGTACAAAATTTCAACATTTTATCATAAAAAGTCATAGAGATATGTTTAAACAAAATTGGTGAGGAGTTTATCACAAAATTAAAATGTAAAAGTTTACAGCTAGAGTGTAGATGACGCGACGCAGAAATGCATCATAAGCAAATGAAATATGGCTCTTATCTTTAGTTTTATTAACAAATTTACAAAACTATGCTTCCTGAAAAATACCTTAAAATTTTACATGATTAATTACAGAATAAAACTGGGAAATGGCACAATCAATGAACATTAAAATAGCTTAGAAGTGTTTGCATATGCAAACATCTGCCTCTGATCGGTGTGCCACATAATCGCAACAGACGCCTCATTACATGAGAAAGTTGTTGAAAGATATTTTTGTACCAATAAATAGCACAATTATTATTTATTTATCATTTTTTCTTTCGTAATTTGTGACCCCTGAAACGCGATCATCCTACATGATTTTTCCTCTTTGCGAACTCATATCCAAGCATCGAAAAGTGGTTTGAGTCAGCATTTACGTATTTTCACATCTCTGCGACTTTTTATGATAAAAATTCTGAAAATTTGTGCATGACCTTATCAGAGTATGGGGCACATTTTACTCACTGGGAAATTTTTTGTACGGGGGCCGTATAAAATTTTAAATTTTTTATTTCTTCAAATTTAATTTCCTGAAAATTTTAATCGATTTCATAAAATTAAGTACCTTTTTTTATGTAACTTTCTAATTTATAACATATGTCTATGATAAATATTTAAGGAATAAAAGCCAAGATCAATGTTTTGGGACACCCTGTATAGTGCAACAGAAAAAAATCCATACTTGAAGACAAACAGAAATTTTAAAAGCAAGTTGAAATAAAACATACAAAATTAAACAGAATATGTGAAAACAAAATGTATTTTAAAATGATTAAATATTGAATCGTGATCTGTTAAATATGTAGCAAATGAGACGTTTAACAGCACTTTTTCTTATTTCAAAAAATCATGCATCATGAATAGAGTATGAAATGCTTTCCAACAGTATCCAAATATTGGTGCGAAATTTCATCGAGATATCAAGCAGAACAGTGGTTCTTCTAAGCCAAGCTATAAAAAAAAAGACCGCCAAACAAACAAACGCCAAAAACGAAATAGAACACCGCTAATGCTTATTATATACAGAAGACAACTTCTCAATGTTAAATTGACCAAACATGCCATCGTAAAATATCGTACAACATAAGAACGAAGCGTTGGAGAAAAGTAAAACTACAACTAGAAGAATCTAATGAAAACATTTTTCAATTTGAGACCAAACTCATCTTCATAAGTGAATTATAAATAGATATATAGATTTTTTTATAAAAACGGTGAGTTACTTAAAATGATTATATTGATTATTGTTATCTATATTGTTTATAATAAAGTGAAATACTGTTCTATTGAAATGATGAATTATAAATACATCAAGAGTTATTTTATATTAATATACAAACTACAAAGGAAAGTCATTAAGTAAGTCACAAAATATAATTAAATAATAACTTACAATGATATTCACTTCAAAACTATCTTTATTTCTTCCCCAACACCAGCTGCATACAATTTTTTGAGTTGCTGTCTCAGCCACATTAGGACTTCAAGTTGAACCTTTTCATCATCTCTGAACATCATCTTGCTTCCAAGATGGTTTTTTAGTGGACTAAACAGATGAAAATCGCTTTGGGCTAAGTCGCAGCTGTGTGGATGTTGAAGAAGTTGCAAGATGATGTTCACAGATGATGAAAAGGTTCAACTTGAAGATGTTGATAGATTTTTTTCTCCTGTACTAAATACATCATACCGTGTTTATGAAAATTAATTTTTTTTAATTATGCATGATGGGATTGGCGACCATCTTTCCATATTTTACACAAATTTCTAAGCACCCAAACCATAGTTAAAATCATAAGTTCGAAATTGCTACTGAAACAAATATTTTAAGCTTTTCCTTTACGGAAATGTATTTTAGAAATTTGTGTTGTAAGGTAATAATGACGTACATTAATAATGTATCCTATGATATTTGTTAGAGCAATTAATCATTTAAAAGCAGTGAAAATTCTCTATCCGTACTTACGCTTTTCTTTTGCTACTTGGGTGCTTAGAAATTTGTGTAAAATATGGAAAGATGACCGCCAAGCCCATCGTGCATAATTTAAAAAAAAATAATTTTCAGAAACATGGTATGATGTATTTAGTACAGGAGAGAAAAAAAAATCTATCAACATATGAGTAGGTACTTGACTTACATATGGTAACTTATTTAATGGAAAATGTTAAATAAGTCCATAATATAAGCTTGAAAATTTGATATCACACCATTTTCTAGCCACAACTTCCACCTCTTTTTTTTTCCTAACTTTTGAAAAGTTGTTTTGGTAGATATCAAAATACACTGGCAAAAACAATAATTATGATAACAAATAAGTTTAACAATCTAATTCAAATTTAAACAAGTATAATATTTACATATAAACACTTCAGAAACCATGATAAGTTCTAATCAGTTATAAAATTATGCTTAAAATTATATTTCTTTATAAAATATGATACATTTAAAACAAGAAAGAAATATCATACACCAGGCATAGTTTATGAAATATTTGCTAATACTAATATTTAGAATATTGTTGGAAGAAACCAAACCCTGACCAAACAAATTAAATTACACTGGCATTTTTGCATTATGCTAAGTTATTTAATTAAGTGAAATAGCAATAAATTAATAAAACAATGCATTGCAATAAATTGTAAAGCATTGATATACAGTCTAGCCATACTTCAAAACAGCTTGTTTTAATACTTTTTATAAATTTCGAACTAATTTTATTTTACATCAAAGTTAAATAGCATTAGAATTTGAATGTTTAGTGTACTGTCAAACTCAAATAAAAAATAAATAAATAAATAAATAAAAATTGTAATTTAACAAATTACAATAACCATTGGGAAAATGTTCCTAAAGCTTTAAAAAAAAAAGAAAAATTATTCGTCATTGTATTGTAAGCAATGCGCCATTCTACCATCGCATGTAGATGTCGCAGATGTTTCAACCAGCTATGATAATATTTAACAACGACGAATAACTATGTAAAAACATTTCGTCTGAACCATCGCCGCAGTTATCATAACCGTTGCATACTGCTACAAATAAACACATTTTCCATTACTACAGTTGAAGAGATCCTGGCATTCTCTGCCCTCGCAAAATTATTTGCCGGAACCATCTACACAATACACATTTTCCATTATTACAGTTGAAAAGATCCTGGCATTCTCTGCCCTCGCAAGAATATTCGTCGGATCCATCTACACAATCAATCTCTCCATCGCACCCCTGAATGCATTCGTCATTCGATTGTAAGCAATGCGCCTTTCCATCATCGCATGTCGATGTTGCAGATGTTTCAACCAGCAAACGATAAACGTTGCGCGATACATAAAAATATTTAACAACATACTGTCTGGAAGAATTGTTTAAACGAGTAGGTTGATAAGAGAAGCAACTGAACGCTATGGAGTAACATTAAATCGTGCAAATAAAGGGAAAGTGCTAACTAATATATGTTAATCAATATACCTTAATATTTTATCGGGTCTTTCCTACAATAACTTTAACTCTTGTTTAGATTGATGTCTGAGCTAAAGATGTTTTGAGGAAATTAAAGTTGTAGACCACGTTTTTTGCTTTATAAGACGATTTCTCAACCGACGTCAATTTTTGAATTCGGCTTTTTTCATATCTGATAGTTTGCATCTATCCTTTTTGTAACTTTAATATTTTTGTAACGATTTTATGTATTTCTATTGCCTATTCAAAGAAAAAAATTTCTGAAGTTATATAATTTCGTTAACAACGCTTTAAAAAATAAAGTGACGACATCAAGAGGTCCATTCTCGACCGGAAACAATTACCATTTTCCCAATGGTTAATAAAGTAAATAAATAAACATTTTGTCAACTTAGAAATAAATTCTTGTCATTTAATCTTAAATGATAGAACTGAAAGTTCACAAAAAATTGAAATTTTTAAACACCATTACTATATTTACCCTGAAAATAATTAATAAACATATAAATTGTGATCAAGTCTACTTTCGTCAGAGAAAATAAAAATTGCTAATTAAAGCAATTTTTATGCTTTCTTAATGCTTCTTATGCTTTCTTAAATTTTAAAAAATACCACCAATTTCATTACCTATATGCACTTTTCTTTTAACATTTTCCCTTTTTTTTTCTATTTCTCTGAGTAATTATAAATGGTGGGTGTTGTTTCGGATAATGGTATTCTCTCTAACATTCATTAATGTTATTCAGCATGTAAAGCAAAAAAAACAAATCTTTAATCATCATATGATTAATTTTAATAACTTGGAGGGTTTTCAAGCTATAATTAATTCGTGAATGCAGTAAAATTAATATACTAAATCTAATAATTCGAGTTTTTATCTTCAATAGTCGACTCAGAAATGATATGGAAATTAATTTCGAATTAAGTAATCTGGGAATTGTATTTATTTTTCTAAATTGTATCTATTTTCTAATTATATCTATTCAAAAGAAAAGAAAAACATAGGTATCACGAATAATTTATGGTTTATTTTCAAAAATTTTGAATCAAGTAATGCACACTATACCTCCTTTTCACTAAAAATGAAAATAAAATAAAATAAAGTACATATTACACTATAAAATGTAATTTAAAAAAATTCTTAGAAACATCACAAAATTGAGAAATGCAAATGCGTTTCATGATCTTTCTTCATCAGGTGCAAAGAAGACGTTCTGCCACTTTGAAAGTTAGCGCAAAGCTGAAGAGAAAATGATAAGTAGGAGGAAAGAGCCTATAGAAAGAAGAAGACAACAATCAATCTGAAGATGAGACAACAGGATAAAATAAGTATGAATGAAATGGCAGAAAAAGACAAACAAATGAAAGAGAGGAAGGAATTATTAATTGATTAATAATAATAATAATAATTATTATTATTATTATTATTATTATTATTATTATTATTATTATTATTATTATAGTTGTTGTTGTTGTTATTATTATTATTGTTATTATTATTATTATTATTATTATTATTATTATTATTATTATTATATACGAAAAGACACATTTTCGGTGAAAATTTATAAAATTCAAAATAAACTAACTCGGTTTTGGTCGTAACAGAATGATTTTTTTAACATCTTTCTTAGACGCGGAAATATTTTTTAATATTAAATTATAACAAAAGAGGCCGTTTAAAAAAATAAATTTCGTATTTTAATATGTACATAGACCCTTGTAAAACAAATGCCGTATCTAAAAGCTATACCATGATCTGCATACTTTTTTAAATTGGAAGTATGTTCCTATCAACAGCTGTTTAAGAGATAACCGCGATTACATATATTTTGAATACCAGGTATATTTAGACTTGCTATAAATTATTTCAAATCATGTGTTAATTAGTGTTCTTAAAATTTTAATAAAGGAATCTACGCTTCAACGAATAGATAAGTAATCTTTTACTAACCATTCATCTTCTTATAATATTGATAAACATTTTTTCTACGGTTTTACTGGAACAAAAAGATAAATTGCCACATTGCCAGATAATCATATTTCCCGAAATTGCGAAAATAGTTTATGATTCTAGTTTTTTTCTTTTGGCTTTTTTCAAGAAGTCTTTTTGAACAAGCAGCATAAAAATGTTCTGGTTTCGTTTTGAAAATAAATCAAAATTTTATAAAATACAAACTCTCGAATTTTCAATCTCAGTTTAAAATTCTTGAATAAAACTGTTGTGAAAAATCCTAATTAACTCTGGATAATTATTTATATATTTGACAAGTTCTGTATATCCAGGTTAACTAGGGATAATTAATTAGGGACTTAAACTTCAAAGGTCTACTGAAAATGCAATACATTTTTATAAACATTCTAGAGAAGCAAATGCAAGCGATAGTTATTTCATGCACATTCGCAATTTGCTTAGATATACCGTATTTTCCCGAATATAAGACCGGGTGTTTTATTAATTTTTGCTCCAAAAGATGCACTAAAACTTATTTTGAGGGATTTCGTTTATTATTATTATTATTATTATTATTTCTTTATGCAGAACAATTTTCATTTTTTTATTTATTTACAACAACCTAAAATTACTCATATACTCATTTGAAACAATCTCTTTATGCGTAAGATTTATAATTCTTTTTTTGGGGGGGGGGGGGAGAAGGGGGTGTTAGCGTTCTATTCAAGCCTGTTTTAAAATTCAACTTGTCTGCTTTCTGTCACATTCGTGAAGTGATTTTCATTCGTAAATACATAAATTGTCCAGAAAAAAATCATCATTTTAAATTAAACATACATTCTTTGAAATTCTCATCATGACTGCGTGCATTTTTAAAGTCACAGCACTGTCTTAAACAATGGCTGTTTGAAGTAAGTGACACAGCCTTATGTTGGAGATAAGTCTTATTTTCGGGGTAGATCTTATATTACAAGTATTCGGGAAAATCATGCTACGTCTTACTTTCGTGGAGATACTGTCCAATTCCTTTTAGCATATCTACGTGAATGTTTGTGATTTAAGCTGTAATTCTTATCTTCAAATGATTGATATTAACTACCGAAATATGATACACACAGTCTTTAATGTCCCCGCAGACAAAAGTATACAGGGTGGCCATAATTAAAGTGACAGTACTCAGCGTGCTCTATAGCACGATCTAATTGCGAGAATAGAGCCAAATTTTATATTATGGTGAAACAAGACAGGGGATGAAGGATTCCGTGAAAAAAAAATAGTTCCAAAAGTCACCGCTAGGTAGAAATGTGGCGCTGTGTAATAGCCATATTGAGACACTATTGCTATTTTGATTTAAATGTGCTAAATAAAAGTTAATTTTATTTCAGTATTTATTCTGCATTTTTAAACTCTCTTTTTCTATAACACAGGGTCACATTTCCACCAAGCGGTGACTTTTGGAACCAGTTCTTTTTCACGGAATCCTTCGTCCCAAGTCTTGTTTAATCATAATACAAAATTTGGCTATATTCTCTCAATTAGATCGCGTTACAGAACACACTGAGTACTGTCACTTTAATTATGTACACCCTGTATATCGCACAGCGTGTATGCACCTTGGTATTGCATCTGTTAATCCAACTGGCCAAGGTAACGACCGATACGGTCAATCTATCGGTCTGGGAAACTTTTACTTACAAATTTATAAATTCTTGTTTTCTCAAAAGAAAAAAAAATTGCTGACAAATTTAATTTTATATGTTGATGTTATACTACAAACAACATAATTTGGCTATCATTTATTACAGATTTTATCAAGTGTCAAAGATGTGAAGAGGATTTTAATTCACCCTGTATTTATTTTCTTTATAGTATTTTGTGTGTGTGTGTGTGCATTTTAATAATGATCCATTTATGAAGAACTAAGCAAGAGCGATAAATTATTCTCAAAATTTAAATGTTATACAGTTATATATGACAAATATATATATGACATAAAATTGTGTTCAAGTAATTAATGATAAATTGTTCTTTAAATATGTATAATTGCATCTGGCGCAAGACAACTTTTACGTTAATTGTCTAAAACAGACTTTACATTAAATATTATACTTTCATCCATCACTTTGATAACTGAGTTTTCTCCATAACACAATTATGTAGTTTACATTTTCGAAAATGAATTTAATTTGTTAAACTTTTATTGAAAAACTGACATTAATTGTTACTTTAAAAATTAATATAAGGAAAATTGAATTTAATAATTCCGCAGCTTGTTTACAAATAGCAAGTACTTCATTTTTCTTATCACGTCAACTTTCGCAGAACATACGGGGTGATTCTAAATAGATGTTAGGTCGCTTACCTTTTAAACCACGAATGATAGAAAAAAGTTCCAGTCGAATAATGTATTTAAATCAAGTATAACTTTTACGTATGACATTTTCTTTTACAAGGAACTGTATATTTATTAAAAATATGAAATTTAATTTTTATACAGTCCCCTTTTCCTATAGTTTAAACAAATATTGTCCTACGTCTAATAAGAATTTTTTTTTATCCCATGTTTCTGGGTGAAAAATTTGCTGAGATATTGCAATCATCAAGTGATTGGCGATTCACTAATTTTCTCATGCATGTATTATTTTTAAATAGATGAAAAACATAGTTTGCATTTTAAAAAGATTTAAAATTAATAACAGCAATTCATTTTGAATTTTTAAAAATCTTATATTTATTACAAAATTGTAAAACGAACCTCATATGAAATTTACAAACGTAAAAAAATTGTTATTAATAATTATTAGACAATTTTTGTGATAATTGAAACTTATATAATATATTAATGCAAAGTGGAAAAAAAAATATTTTTTGTCTTGTTCTTGTTAAGATCCAAGAACAGAAATAATTCTTTGAGAAAATCTTCTCTCGCGCGAAATAAAAACACATTTTCTAAAATTATATTTTCCAACTGAATATTTGAAAAGAAAATGGTTCTGTCATTTATTTCTGTATTTTATAAGTATTAATGAACATCTAATGAAGTTTATATGTAACAAAAATAAAATATGCGCAATAATCTGGGGAAAAAAAGGAGGAGGGAGGTACAATACAACATCAAATGCTGATATCCTCCACGTTAAAATGAGAAAACTTTAATTAAACTATACTAAAAAATTGCATTCATATGTGCTACGTTGGTACTAGATAACTTCTTTTGGTCGTTTTATGCTGCTACAAATTAGAATGGATCTTTTAGAGCGTGCTCCATGTTTGACAGCTAATAAAAGTAACGATAACGGAAGGTTTCCCTTTAAAAGATATTGAAAATTTCCAAAGTAAATGGAAAAAAGAAAACGATATTCAAATAAATTATTCTTAACATACAATGTTTTTCTTGTTACAACCGCATAACCGACAATTTGTTATGATAAATCTATGCTGTTTATCTCCTAAACTATTGAGAGTATAATAATTGTTTATTTTGCTAGGCATTGTGTTAATTACATTTTATAAAAATCTTTTTTCCATTATTCATCTGTACAAATGCGTGTATTTATTTTTATAACTATATAAACATTAAAATAGCTGCATACTGCAACCTGGAATTGTTTGAAATATTCGTGAGGTTTAATAAAAATGAACGTTTAGTTGAAACTAATACAAAATTACAATGCCACTTCTTAAATTGTCACATTCGATTAGTTATGCATAAAAAAAAACCTTGCGAAAAAAGGGTATAACATACTATAATCATATATGAATATAGTTAGGTTGAAACTGCATAAAATCATTAAAATATGTTTAAAACGATTACTTTCGATGGGCTTCAGCGCATTCATAATGTAATTTTTGTATAGTCAGTAAAATAACCTATAAACTTAAAATGCATTTTTTACTATGCAGTGATTATTCTTAGAATACATCAAATTAATTTTGTATCAAACATGTATTAAAATGCACTTCAAATAATAGTTGGTCATAGGCTGTAATGTATCTGCAATGTATCTTAATTCTAAGTCCGTGTAAAATAACTATAAATGCTCCAATACTACGTTAAATTAAGAACAACAGCAGTAACCAACTATTTAAAATTCGTACTAATGCAAAAATATTTACTAAAGTTAGAGCTTTGACCACTTAAAAGAATAGGCAAACAAAATAACCAAAGTCATAAACATTTTTTGACTGTGTTGGATAGTATACAACCTAGACGATATAGTTTAATAATAGCATGTTTTATGTACGGTGGAAAGTGTTAAATAGAATTAAAAGAGACGATTATATAAAATTTCTGACGCATTTCCAGATATAGAAAATTTAAGTTTAAAGCTACTAATATAGTTTTATATATATATATATATATATATATATCGAAGGTCCCTTTAGTTGATGAGATGCTTCGAAATGCGATTCTTTTACAGTCTGCAATGAATTTAAATGTCATTTTGAAACAAATTGTATCTTTATTTAAATTTACTTTTTTTGTGGTTGATCTCCTAAATTCCGACTAATTTCGCCACAAAATGCTGCCTGTTGTGCCAACACAACAGGTTAAATGATTAGTTAACACATGTGGTTAAAAAGCTTGAACGTATCAGAACTTTCAATGTTATTACTTGCAACATATTAGCAAGATATCGTAAAATATCTTGATTCCAGAGAAAAATATAAAACAAAAAGTTGTAGGTTTCTGTTTTTCATTATCATCTTGCTTAAAAATTATAAAATTTATTCAATAATCTTCATTAACAAGTTGTATTATTTTAGTAACTTGTAATTTATAGTAACAAAAAATAACTAATGAGAATAATTATTTTAATATGACGGTTCCAAACTTCGGGGTCCGTGTGATTGAATGTCGATAATAAAACAGTCTTTCAACGTCTCGCTATTTTATTCTAAAGAATATTCCAAATAGTATAAGATATCTTCATCGAAGTATACAAACACTATTTTGCAATCGGTCATGGCGTAATACAGAAGAAATAACCGAAATAATATTCTAAAGCATCAAGCTAAAATGCCTCACATTAACGGCTTCACGGCTCAGTCGCAGAGCTGAATTGACTGACCGCAGTGGGAGGAACATATATTTATACTTTTGATGTGTTAACCCGAAAAAAGCGATTTGGCTTCGAAACATTCCACCAAGGCCACGCCCACATACGCCAAGACCTACCCCAAAATGATTCCCCAATGATTTCCCCAAATGATTACCCCAATTCGTCGCGCACAATTCATCGCAGAACAATTCATCGCGCACAATTCGTCGTAGCGTCAATTCGTCACGGCGTCAATTCGTCGTGGTGTCAACTCGTCGCAACGTCAATTCGTCGCAACGAAAATAAATTTGAAGGCTATGATGATAAAAGTAAAGATAATCTAGTAAAATTATTTAATGATGTAAATTGTTAGTTATAATTCTCTATATATAAAAAACAAATTATTATTAAATAATTTTACTACATTATCTTTAATTTTATCATCATATCCTTCAAAAACATTTTCGTTGCGACGAATTGACGCTGCGATGAATTGTGCGCGATGAATTGTGCGCGATGAATTGTTCCGCGATGAATTGTGCGCGATGAATTGTTCCGCGATGAATTGTGCACGACGAATTGACGCGGCACCCCCCCCATCTCTCTTAGTATTGTAACAAGTGGCGCAACCAGGGTAAGTGTGCAGCGGCTCTAGATACCACTATTTTAAAGAAATATTCTTTGCTTTATCTAATCGCAGAATTTTCAGCGATTAAACAAAAAATTAACTTTACGAAATTAGTGGTACCCAGTTCAAACTGGCGATGCCACTAATTATAACATACTATTGCTGCTCCCCATCTGAGATATTTTAGTGGAAATACGTGCAAAACAAGTAATGATTTTTGATTTAGCTCCATGCACAGAGAGAATTAATTGAAATTTTTAGAAAATCCGTAAAAATATGTTTCGTTATAATAATTTATTTTGTCAAATATACAAAGAGGCTTTTTACATTCATTCATATTTAACAAAAAAACAATGTTAAAACAGAGTTTTTTATAAAACTTTGCTATATTAAGACATGATAAATGATATGGTATTAAAACATTATTCAAATTGTGGAAATTCAATGAATGTTTTCTATGCGATTATGAATAACCAAGAAAAGGTAAAACTTTTTTATGGCCAATTAACACTTTAACGTTTATGCGGGTAGGGATATAACATCATCTTAATCATGCATTCATGTGTAGTTCATGTGTAGATTATCTACGCACGTTTATTTAGCTTATTTGTATATCTGTGAGTGTATGTGTTTGTTTTTTAGTTCTGTTCAATGACAGAAGTTTGTTTTGCAATAGAAATAAAATTGACTTACATTTCACACATTTATTTTTTTCTCTCCGTACAAAGAACAGATATAATGCCATTAAATATATAAAATTAAATTAAATCACTTCTCTTAAGCTAACAACAAATGCATTCTACAAAAATATCTAACTAAAAAGTACTGTAAAATTCCGAATGATACTGTCATTTTATTTGTAATTTTATTCAACACTGAAAATTTACTTAATGTGGTACAAAATTTAATTAATACAAATATGTATTTCTAGATTATAAGATAAGCTTTGAAACAGAAAATACATATCGAATTTGAATTTCTGAAGTATTATTGCGAATAAAATTTATTGGATCAAATTTCTGTTCAATTATAAAGCTAATTAGACACTGATATAACAGCGTCGGATACATTTCTCTCTACTAATTGCATTAAAACAAGGTGGCGATAACATTTCTAGAAAGCCGAAAACAGGATATATGATATGTCAATTAGCTTAGGTATAACAGAGCAATGTTTCTCCGATCGTTCCCTAAATTAATGGAGAGGTAAATATGTGGCTTCTTGTTGCGTATACAAGTTGTAAAGTCACTACAGATAACTAAATCGTGCGTAAATTATTTTAAATAAAAACGTTTTAGCATTGAAGCACTTTAAATTAGTGAATCATGTGCCATTTCGTTATTTAAATTAGTCTTAGAGTTTTTGTTGTATATATTTTCAAAATAAATTTTTCTATTCCGCTAATATTTTTTTTCCGCTGCACTGATTAAATTTTACTTGAAGATAAGTGGGGGAAATTAATGTATACATGGTGTATCTCAACTGATTGTCAGAAGTTTCAAGAATGATAATATGCATCAACACGAAAAAATTCTGTAAGAAACCAAGTCGTAATTTACTTATTCAGTCAAAGACACAGGGCTTCAGATTGAATTTCAGACGGATTTGCGTTCACAACTTTATCAATAATGAAGATATTTTAGAAAAAAAATTCATCAGATAAACTTTGCTTTGTATGAAATTTGATGGCATCATAGAAAGTTAATTAATGGATACGCTAGTACGACGAGCGCAAGATGCCTTTGAAATCCGCTAAATACAACACTGCTGTGCTAGCGGTTAAATCGTTGTAGCAAACAGTGTTCAGAATAATGTCGAGAAACGCGCGCACATGTAGCACGCCAGTGTTTTTTTCCGAAAGAGTGTTGTCACTTTTTCAGTTTATTTTCCCAAAAAGTAATTGTTCGAAGTGATAAGACTTTTATGGAAAGTCTGGTTAACAGTAGAAGCTATCCAACTCAACAATTAACTGAATAATACAGCTATTTCATAATGATCATAAAATAACATGATATTATGAAACGAGTCTTCGTGAACATGATTAAGCGTGTACACAAGTGTCTAGAATTGAAGGAAGGCATTTTGAACATCTATTGTTGTCTAAAAGAAATAAACACGTTTTTGGAATTTTTTTTTTATTTCAAAATTTATTGTTTGTTTGTTTGTTTGTTTGTTTGTTTTGTTTTGTTTTGTTTTGTTTTGTTTTGTTTTGTTTTGTTTTGTTTTGTTTTGTTTGTTTGTTTGTTTTTTGGAGGGGGAGACATCCTCTAGTTTTTATTAGAATCTGTTCATCCGTTCACCAAATTCAGGAAAATTATATCGTACATTGTCACATTTTTCTTGAATTTTGTATTGTGTTTTTCGCTTTCTCACTTCATTAAGCATACATTATTACAAAACCTATCAAATTTATCAATGCATTGAAGTAGTAGACAGTATTACCATTTCAGCTTGTTGCATTTAACGTCAAACGAGTGGAACAATGATGATAATAATAAAAAAATCGATAGTTCTGTTTAACCATTTTAATAATTTAAGCGAATAACTCAGTTGGCATCAATAATCTAATATTTATAATAAAAAAAGATTGGTGTAAAGTATCAACCATTAATATAGCAATTACACATACTAGTTTCATTTTCCTTAATGTTACATAACATAAGAAAAACTTAAATTGTAATATGGGATTTTAACATAAATTCAGAGATTTTAGAAAATAAAATAACACTATTTTGATACAATCAGAGTAAGCGTGTGATTTTTATTAACTGAAAACATGTTTTCGTGTAAATTTGACATGTTTCATTTCCTAAAATAAATTAAGATTTATTTAGAACTGTGCTATGTTTTATATCTAATTAGTATATGCACAGAAATAGTTTTATGCAAACCAAAAATATCAAATCTTAGGGCTAAAAGGAATATTAAAGATAAACAAGAAAATTTATGTCACGTACGTCTCGTTTATACTATAAATATATTTGCATATCTCGTTGCACTAAATTTTATTCACATTTTTATCCAATTTTTACAATAGCTGAAAATATTTGATGAGTGACAAGTATGCATACATCCTCGTTTGTATTTTTCTGTGCTTTAAAAAGAAAATCTCGTAAAACATTTTTAAAAAATGCCTATGTAAATAAAACCAAAAAGTAAATACGCCCACGAGTACATTCATGAATTTTTGCCCTTAAAATATCCACAAGACAACACAGCCCTAGAGTATCACTTCGTGAAATTTATGTTTTGCGTAAGAATTCGTAAAAATTAGTTTTACTGAAACTAACGAAAATCTTATGTGCAATAAAACTAATATTAACATTTTATAGACCGTATCCAAATATATTGAGTGTTGCCTAAGGCTGGAGTAAAAATAAAATCCAGTAGAGAAAAAACTCTATATATTGGAGAGACTTACAGTTTACGGATTAAATATGCATACTGATGCGATATTTTGTATGGCATAATAAAATAATTCAAAATCTGAACTGCAGAGGACGAGAACGCTGCTGCAACTAATGCCTTGGAGGTGTACACTGTAAAAACTATACGAACAAATACTTCTTAATAAACAAAAGTTTTTTTTTTAAATTTATTTACGAAAATATAATATAACCACGATCGAAAATATACAATAATCTCTTCCGAATTACCCTTGATTTCAATTCCGAAAGAGTTCTTTATCTTTAGAAACCTCAGAAACCAATCTATTTTCGAGATTTAAAGAAGCATTTGGATAAAAACAATGTTTATTTTACTTCCACCTATTTTCGGAAAGGTTTCCGAGTAGTTTTTATAGTGAATTAATCGGTTTTCTCAAACCGGAATATCGTTTTTTAAGATGCTATCAATTCTCACTTAAACATTTTCAGCTACGTAATTTAATTTATGTAAATGCAAGAGTAACAAAATAATATTAATTTTAATGTTCATGCTGTTAATTAATCATGTTTGTCTGTAAAATATATTTGTTGAACATGAAAATGTTTACTTGAGAATCGACAGCATCCGAAAAACCTATATTTTCGTTTGTAAAAACTGATTAATATATTATAAAAACTACTCAGAAACATTTCAGAAAATATGTGACAGCCAAAAAAAAAAACAATGTTTTCATAACTGCTTCTTTAAATCTCGGAACTATGTTGATATCTGAGATTTCTAAAGATAAATATTACTTTTCGAAATCGTGGGTATCTCGGAAGAGGTTACTGCTTATTTTCGTTTGTGGTTATATTATATTTTCCAAGATTAAGAAACATTTGTCCTTTTAACACTTTCTAACATAGTTGAAAAGTGTTTATGAATTCGGTTTGTCTGTCTGTCCGTGCTCTAACTCTCGTAAATATACCCGGATTGTCATGAAGTTTGTATATATTATTGAATTTTGCTGTAGAATGTTCGGTATTGAAAATGAAGTGTGTAGCATTACTAGCTCATTTACAGAGATACACAAAAGAATTCCATTACATTATGCTCTATGGGGAAAAATCATTTGCAGTGCATGATATTGATGTTACGATATTTCAAATACAATGAAATTAATATGCATTACTGAGGTGGACTACAGCATGCTTTTATCGGAGTATACAATTAGTAGCATTTATAGTTAGTTCAATTACAGGAACGTACAAATCCCTTTACATTATGATCTATGGGGGATAATCGTTTACGGTGCATTTTGAACATGTTATGATACTTGAAACATGATTAAATTTAAAATGATCACTAAGGTTCAATACAACTTATTTTCTATAAAATAGATTATGGAGTGCGTAGGATTTATCGTTCATGTACAGGGCCGCACAAGAGAATCCCGTTAAAGAATGTTCGGTCATTGTTAGAAGTGCTCTTATCGCTGTGATATGCAATTTTATGTAATTTTTAGTGTATTACGTGTTGATTACAAATTTTGTAGGTCATATACAGGACTGCAAAAGGACTTGGAATATGGACAACAATTGCTGAAAATGGATTATTACTGAGTTATGTATTTTTTTTATTTGCTTATTTAGATATCTCATTTCAACGTATGAAAAAAATTAAATTTCTTAATAATGTTCTGTTAGTGTTGAAAAGTGTTTCATAATCTATGCTGGATGCATGATTTTCCGTTCTAGTTTTACAGTGTAGTTGCACATGAGTTAAACAATGCAAATTTAAGATCCACATAAAATACACCGTGTGATATCTGGTTGTGGGGCTATCAAAAATCATTTGTCTTGTTTCATACCTGCCAACTTTCAACTGAACTTCCGTACAATGTGAGTTAATTTGATCCAGGTTAAAGACGTTTTTAACCAGAAAATATATCTGAAAAAATATATATTTAATTTCATGTTCTTACGTGGAACCTATTTGATTGTATTTTTTAAAATAAAATTCTTGTTTGAAACTTGTTTAAACTCGGGTAATTTAACCTACATTATACCGATGTTTAGAGCGATGTTGGAAGGTATGCTTGTTTATAGAATAAATCTCCCATTTGTTTTATGTGCTGTTTTATATCACATCAGGCGTAACTCTGCGACTACACTTAGTACTGGAATGTAGTAATGGACACGTTAGGCACTTCCAGCTGTAATTCACACTGAAAATATATCGATTATTTCACAATTATTATATCTCATAGTTTTCTTTGCAGCAGCGCCTACTAAGATTTGAAATTTTGAAAAACGTTTTCCTAATTTTGAAACTTTCTCAGATGATGAATATTTTAATTAATTTCCTTTATATTTATGTTTATGTTTTTATATATTAAAAAAATAATAATCATCATCATCATCATAAATGAAACAAAAGTCAGTATGTGTTGTACATTAATTCCTCTTTCATTATGTCTTTATTGAGCAGCTAGTTAATCAATGTCTTGCTTTTTAAGTTATTGTTTACGTTGTGTCAAAAACATTCCTTGTGTTATATAACTCAATGAAAGAGTTTAATATATCAAACGAAAAATCCTTGTGTACCTGCCACTTATAGAAGATGTTTGATCAAATTGTTAAATTGTGTCAAGAACATTCCTCCAGTTATGGAACTCAAGTAAAAAAATAAGTCTAACAATGTAAATGGAAAAACTGTGTGTGTTACACTTCTTATTGAAGATTTTTTTTTTTGACAAATTTATTTTCAGGCTTCTAAAATATTAACTTATACAATGCTACGTATTGCCCAGCCATGGCTTTAACTATTATTAGAATATATTAAATATCCACATATTAGAATACATTAGAATATATTAAATATCTATTGCTACAACAATGGATTTTTTTGTGGTATTTTAAACAAACAAGAATTAATAATGCACGCTCCATAAAGCGCTATACTAATATTCAAAAGTAACTACAATGAAAAAAATATTGTCAATTTTACGGTATAATACTAGCTCCCCAGCTGCGAAAATATGGAAGAACATTGTAGAAAAAATGATCTGCAACAGCTTTTCTTAAGTTTTTGCGGTATTTTGCAGATTTGAAGATAAAGTTCGATCTATAGGAATTTTTTTTTTTTTTTTTTTTTTTTTTTAAGTTCTTTAAAAAAGGCTTTCGATCACGAGAAGCATTTCCGTCAAAACCGCACTCCCGTACACCAATCACTTTACATTTTATTGAATTTTAAAATGTGTCAAGGCCTATCGGCCCACCCTGTATTTTTAATGCATTTCTTAAAACATATCGATGGCATACAAATATCTGTATTAAAATACAGGCATTTTCAAATTATAAAGATTTCTGCTTATCTCACATTTCCTGAAGGCATTCTCAAATTGATCATCTTGATCAACAACGTGAATCTGTCTTGCACATTGTCTGACTCATTTTTAAACATAAATGGAAAACATTGCGAGGCCTGACTATTGAAGCGCTTTTGAATCGAATGATGTTTTCCATTTTTTTAAAATAAATGAATACTTATGGAGTTATAAGTGATTGTTGTCACGTGACGACGGATATTTCTTCTTTCCCTCGATGTCGCGTCCGAAAATTTGGTTTGAAACGCCAACTTTGACGGTATTTTCTGAAAGATATTTTGCCTTTACCAAAACATGGAAAACACCATTTGATGACATAGTTTCTGGATAAGAATACCTGCCAATTTCATGTGTTTCCGAACAAAAATGGCTTCAGAAATGTGTCAGAAAGCAGTTCCTTTGGATTTGAGAACAGCCTTAATCATTTTAATCAAAATATTATTTATATAGAAATAATAAGTTGTTTCTCCTGTCTTTTTACAATCTTAGCATTTCATTTCCTCGAGTAAAAGTCATTTAAGTGCTTTACACTTCACCGAAAAGAAAATGCTGCATGAATTAAACGATTTGTATAAAATTTATCGTTAGCCCCTATTTATTATAGCGTAGTATTGTGACATCTTAAAATGTTGTAGAATACAGAAAAGATCGACAGTGACAAAAATCTACTGAAACCTGACATTGCTGAAAACTGCTAGTTGATCTAGAGAAAATAAACTACAAAGAATTTGTAAGGCTTCCTTGCAACATTTTAACTAAAATACGATTTTTTTCTAACAAAATAAAAGGATCTAACATTTTAAAACCAGTTTTAAAGTATTTTTCTATTTTTGTTGCTCAAAAAAGAAAATGATGCTCTCATGGAAATAATCGGATGTTAATTATTTTTTTTTCCTTCGCATTTGCAGTATTTCTAATTTTGTGTGAAAGTATTGTAATCAAGGTTGTGAATTTTTTTTTTTTTTTTGCTTGTTTGTTTGTTTGTTTGTTTGTTTGTTTGTTTTATCAGAAAAAAAACTTCCAAGATCCAACATTTTTTTTTTTTAATTAACATTTCGTAAAATTTTATTTTATATGGTTTACAACTAATCATGACAAAAATTATAGTGTTAATTAATTCTTATATCAAAAATTTTATCATTATATGGTGATAATTTTTTTTTAAATATTTTTCAGCTTTTTAAAATGTTAACATTTTCTGCATAGCTTTGTATCACAATAAAATAAAAATTTTATTATTAAAAAGACAACCGACAAAAAAATAATAAATTATTATGTTACCTAAGCTAATTTAAACCGTTGTTAGATACCATAAAAAGTAATTATAAAAAGCTTGGCGAACATTTCGACCTGGAAAACACAGGTTTTTATCATGCTTACTGTCGTGATTTTATAATTAATTTTTATGGTGCTTTTGTAAAGTTGTAATTATTTATTATACTGATACAGTTTTTCCCTGTTCTTTATGTGATTAAATTAATTTCTCTTTCATACTTTGAAGGAAATAAAACTATAAATTTTGAAACAAGAGTTTCATAAAGCATTTCAGATTGTAAATGTAGAGGATTTTATTTTTCTCACTTCAATATAACACTATTTTTTCCTAATAGCGAGAGTTTTTCAAAATTCGCCTTCTTGTACGAGAAGGTTTTCAGTTTGTTCACACTATTTAGTAATAGAAAACATGAAGATATTTAAATATTTTCTAACATAAATATTTTAAAAAATTTCTGCTATGTAAAATTTATTTAAAAACGCTTATAACATCTATAAAACCTTAATTAAAAATACTTTCTATTTTTCTTGTCTTAATTTAACAAAACATTTAAAATAATTTTAATATGAATTAAGAAGTAGCATTCTAAAAACTATGAGAGGGGTAATTTTAAAAGTGTATTTAAGAATCAACATGACTTGTATGAGCATGATTTGCTCTAAAAGTCGTTTAAAATGGATATAAAGATTTTAGCATATCACCCTTAGAATACTACATTTAAAAAAACCTGCATAATTATTCGGATAGCTAAATGAATCTTAATTTCATTTATAAATAAAACAATATATTAGATTAATAAAATAATTACATTTCCACAACTCATTGACTCTCTACATTTTGTTTTCTGTGATACATGTGGAAAAAAAAAACTAATTTGCGATGAAGAAAACTAAACAAAAAGATTTGTTTTCTTGTTTTTTTTATTGCAAATCAAATTAAAATGAACGACAAAACGATGGCAACTCCTAAAACTATAGCCTTACCATCATGTCACATAAATCAAAAAATGTATATTTAAAAAACATTTTAATAAAATAGTAATAACCGCGAAAAAGAAATTAACAATAAATGAATATTTCTAATTCTTTTTTTACGAAAACTGAAAAGTCCTTTCACAAAATATTAGAAATTTAAGTTTGATCAGAAAAACATTCTAATATGATTGCATAAAGATCTTTAATAGAAATAACATGTGTGAATTTCTGAATTTGATTTTTAATAAGTATCCTTAAATAAAAATTGCTTAGAAAGGAGTAATGTGAATAAGATCTTTGGCTGTCTCAAAATTAACATTTTTCAATAAATATTACCGATGGAAGACAAAATCTATAAAAAATCAAAATTACATCTTAAAATAATGTGAAAATTGTGAAATGTTTGTTTAAAAAATTTTTATCATTAAGTAAAGCATTTTTCAGTAATTTTATTGAAATTAAATGTCTATCAACTCATATGTAAATTCAGATATATTTCACTATAAAACAAAAACCTTAATATTAAATTAAAGTATGCTTTATGTTATGTAAAATGTAGAAAGTCACGTATATAAAGAATAATATTTGTTTCCCATACAAATGATTAACAATAGTAATAATGCTTGATAAATAATTCAAAACCATAAATAGGATATATTATGTAAAGTACTATTGGGATAAATATTCATTTATTTAAAGCAGAAAACTTTGTTCAGATCAGCATAAAAATAGTAAAACAAGCAAAACAGTGCCGTTTCAGGTCATATAAAATTGAGCCCTCATCGCTCCTCAATCTTTCTAAACGAACCTAATGTTGAGGGCCCTGCTGGCTTCGGCAGCGTACACCCCCTCAAATTTGTATGATTTTTAATTTTTAAATAAAAATCTTTCCGAACAAAGTACTTTCAATTCTGACCAATAGCTGCCGAGGAATCTTAAATAATGAAAAACGCCCCCTCCCTTCCTCTTTTAAAACATGAAATGATATCTTCCATTCCCGAATTTAAAATTTTAAAATTTCCAAAACACAATTACTCTCTTCAAACGCGAAATGAATTCGAATTTTTTTTTCACCTACTCCGCCTCAATAGTTCCACGTTCTGGCCAGATAGAAACTTTCTGTTTTAATTTTGGCCCGAAATATTAATTTTTCTCTAAATTTTCTCACTGCGATAGTTAAGTGGGTATATTTTTTTTCGTATTTCGAATTGTTAAGCCGATTCGGACTTGTAAAAACGCCCCAAAAAAGTCCGTTTTTCTCGCCTCGTTTCTTACCCAGGGCTGCGGAGTCGGTGGGGAAAATGACCGACTCCGACTCTGACTCCTGAAATTTTAAAAGGAACCGACTCCGACTCTGACTCCGACTCCGGGAAGGATAAAGTACTAGTTTTGCCTGTTGATTCCTATTATTCAGATTGCTTCATTGCTGTCATTCGTTTTGAAACAGTAATAGTCGCTTTATTAAATGTAATTAAATAAAAGAAATATTACTATATAAAAAAAAGTGACAACAATCAAGCAATCTGAATTTTTAAAAAACCTCAACTGGCAACACTGCAACCTGCTGTTACATTACTGTTTGACCTTGAAGCATATAATGTACATATCAACCGATATTTTTTTTTCACGTTTCATTTTTTTGGATGAATTAGGAGTGTAAGCTGTGATAGGTAATCAAGACTAGGACTCATTTACTCCAGCGGCAAACTTCCGACAGTATTTTAGTATAAAAAGTTTCACCTTTTTTTAAATGCAGATTTTTTTTAAATAAGGCAAAGATATTCTTATAAAATGTCTGTGAAACTTTTACTCTACATTAATTGGCTCTGGTCAAGACTGAAAATATTTTTAATATCCCCCCCCCCCTCTCCTCCTCCCAGATACTCTATGCACATGCACTCACACAAAAACACAATATGCATTAAATTTTATATGTGGTAAAATTTAATTATGTTAAAACTCTGCAAAAACTGCAAGTAAAATATTTATATGCATGTAAATTGCAATCGAAAAGTTAAACTTGGAGCTATTAGATAGAAACAACAGTTGAAATCTAATAAATCTCCAAAATTTACTTTGAACAACACACACAAAGATCTATCAGATGAATCCAAACAACATATAACATGTTGGTATATCATTTTAAGACGGTAACCAAAATATTTTATGCCAAATCAAACATATATTGTACCAAAATATGGGTGAAAGGATGTTTAATTTTGGTTTTATATCTATTCCTGCCGTCCCAAAAAATAGGAGACAAAAATTTTACAATTTAAGCATCATTTGGGGTCTCCAGAACCCGAAAAATTCTGAGATAATGCAAGAAAAATAAAGATGAAAATTTCATATTTCCTGCATTAATTTTATAATTTTGGCTTTATTTCGGGTCGGCAGACCTGAATATCAAAAAGAGAAAGCTAACAGAAATGTCACTATTTCATCATTGTTTTAAGTACTGCAGACTCAGGGAAAAAAAATTATAATTTCACTTTTTTTTCTTTGAGAGGGGGGGGGGGAGGGTCCTATGCACACGAAATTTACAATTCTGAGGAAAACAAGAAAAAAAAAGGAAAAATTTCCAACTTTCGCATTACCTCGGGTTCCGCAAACCCCAAAAAAACCTAGAGAAAGGACTATATACTAAATATAAACTAGAGATTTCAATTCAAGACAGTTTTCAAATATGCTGTACACTGGACAGTATATTAGGCCTGTTTAACCTGAGTTTCCTTGTACATATAGTCCAAATATAAAAATAATAATTCAGTTTATAAATTTAAAATTACATAGAATTGGTTTAATTTCACTTCAAACTGCCTAAAAAACAAACTGGAGTCGGAGTCGGAGTCGGAGTCGGCCTGTTTTTTAGTGACTCCGACTCCGACTCTTTTGCCCCAAAATAGGCCCGACTCCGCAGCCCTGTTCTTACCTACTTTGATATCTTCGGAAAGCTTAGGAACGGATTTTTAGACCGAACCGCTGCGATTTTTACTCTACGGGCCCATGTTAATTATGGAGTCTAAATAATATCTCGGCTAATTTTCAAAAAATGTAAAATCTGAGCCTCAGGTGCATTTGGACCTGTCTTGGTCATCCTCATCCAAATTTCCATACCTCTGTGTATGGTAGATTTTCCTAGTCATTTCCGACAGACAAACACACACATAAAGCACATAGTCTTGTCTTACCAATAAAAGACAAGATCTGTCTTTTATTGGTATAAATAATAATTTAAATATCTCAGTTACTCATCAAAATTATGAATGTTAAATATGGTGCACTTCTTTCCATTTAATTCGGAGTTACTGCGTTCAATGAATAATTAAAAAAAAGCACAGCAAAACAGAACGCCGTGTTGAATATTCAAATAAAATATTAAATCTACATTGATTTATTTAATTACTAATTTAAATATAAAATTTGCTGGATTTATATCCTATGAAAATTGAGATACATTTATAATGTCCATCACAAAATGCATAGCATAACAGTACTCATTGTAGAGTGACCAAAGTCAAGATTAAATCATGAATGTTTTTCATAAGCATCTTATGTGTTAAATTTGATGCAATTTTGTCCCACAGACACCGAGATACAGCTACCAGAGAAATCGTAAAAAACACAGTACAGCAGCGCCACCTTTTAGTCTTCTACATACACTAAAATGACGGTTTAGTCTACATACACTAAAAGCATCAGTTTTTGACAAGGTCTAGCTGAATATGAATTTTGATCAAGGTTTGCGCACGAGTTCTTGAGAAATAGCTGTTATAGAATTCATGAAAAACACAGAATACCAGCGTTACCTACTAAGCGATATGCACCAAAATCTAATGAACACCAATTTATGTCAAGTTCTAACTGATCATAAAGTCTGATGAAATTCTGTCTGTTAGTTCTTTAGTTTGAGTGACTACAACATTGGTGTCATATACAGGCAAATATATGGATAGACAGAACGTGTATATACTCATAAAAGATAGTAAAAATGCATCTTTTTGATTTATTAATTTTGCTTCAAAGACCTCTGACATTATTGTTTTTAAAAATGGAATGGGATTTCATATTTGTTAAGAAAAACGCTTAAGGTACATTTTTCAAATTGCAAGATTTAAAAACTTATTGTTAAAAGAAATTAAATAGTAGTATACAAAATGAAATCTTTAATTTAAAATTTCAGAATTGCAGTTCCGTTACTTATTATAAAATGTTAGCTATAAGTCATTTAAAAATGTAGTTTTTGAAATAACCGTTTAAATGAATGCGATACAGAGACTGCATGCTTCAAGAAAAAACATTCACTCCACTAATTAGCATCTAGTTTTAAAAACCTAAAAGAAAAACGCGAAACGCTTTATCTCTGTTACAAGACTTTCGGAGATGAGGAAAAAAGGAAACAGAAGCACTTATTATGGTATTTTTAAAAGAATATAAAATTGAACTCTTATAATGAAGAAGGAAAATTGCTATCGTTGTAGTAAATAAGATTTATTGAGCTTACTTTAATTATTTTTTAATGCACGAATAAGAATAATATGTACGAGAGCTCTGGTTCATTTCTTATAAGGCTGCAAATACTTTTGTAATTATAATAAACCAATTCTAATTTTATATAAAGCACATACGATAAAGCGTTGTGAAATTATGAAGATGTCTTCAGAAATGATATATTGTATAAACTTATTGTTTGTTTGTTTGTTTTAAAAACTAACATTAGAGGAAATTCTTGACAAAATAAAAAAAATTTCGATTACTAAATAAAAATTACTTCGACACACACTTCGGTACACGCATATTTTAACCCATTGTCCATTGGTTTGCGCTGACGCAACGGTCAAAATAAATGCGTATGAAAAATTAACCACAAAATTACCACTAATTTAGAATAAAAAATATCTGCTTTATTTACTAACATAAACATTTTGATTAAGGCGGTATTCAAAAAAAATATTTTTCCACGCTCAACAGCTCAAAATTTTGAGACACATTCTCAGACTCATTTTTAAAAGTAACAACAGGAAACTTGGCGGCGTGATTTATAAAGACATTTATAAGGGCCTCATGTTTTTACTTTTCGTTCAGTTAATTAGAAATTGATTTACAGACAATTATTTTCACAGTACGATCATTTTTTTTTTTTTCCAGCGCTATCGCTTTGGGAAATTCGGTTCAAAATGTCCACTTTGACAGCATTTTTTGAAATATATTCTGCCTTTATCAAAAAATCGAGACAATACGGACATTATAAAGTTTCTGAATAAGAGAACCTGCCAATTGGATGCATTTTAGAGCAAAAATGAATTTACAAATGTGTCTCAAAATAAGCAGTTTGGATTTGAATACACCCTTAAATAAAGTGAAGATTAACTTTCGAAATTTGTGGTAGTAGAGAATTTCAGCAAAAAGATTGAAGTAAATTCGCATACTTTTTTTCGGATGCTTATTCCTTTTATGCAAAAATTAATGTAAATCATAATTAATGATTTTTTCAACATAATTTTTTTAATATTTTTCAAAATTAAAAAAAAAGTATTAAAAATATGCAAAATATATCGACTTTAAATATGTAGACAATCAACTAAGCATAACTTATGCATAGTATTAATTAATAAATATTATTTCCAGTCGATTAGCATCTATATCTTTCTTATATGATTATTTGCTGCATGTTTATTAGGGAATGGTGCATTTTTTTCCAGGAATATAGAATAGCCGATAAATACATTTTGATATGTATAGCCTATTTCTATACTTTTTTCCCTTTGCAAATTTTAAAATGCATATTTTATTTCTCAAACTTGATACAGGAAGGAATACATAATGAGATCATCAGTCTTCTTCTGCACTGTGTCTTTTTAGTGTTTAAAGCATTATTTTAAAATAATGATAATAAATATATAAAGTACTCATTTTTTTCTGTTTTCAGTGGACCAGTTTATTTTTAAACTTGAAGGAAAACGATAACAAGGAATTTTTTTTTTCCACCTTATGTCATTATATAATCCTATTGTCATAAAAAAAGTAATTTTTAACATTATTCCTCTATTACATAAACTGAATTCCTGGCAGACATGATAGAAATTAATTTTCATAAATTTCACAAAACCTTTCAAATAAACACAAAAAAAATCCAAACGGGAAGAAGGTGAGGTAATAAGAGATGCACAATAGAAAGCACCCTTAATATATATTTAAAAATATAGCAAAAGTGACAAAATACAGTTTTTATCTTTAACTTATGATTACCTATTCAATAAAAAGTTATCATGATTTTATATATATATTTTTCTTTCTTGTTTGTTTTTGAAACATACTTTCACTTTGAACTAATTATAATAATCCAAGACTTTGTCAGAGTAACACATTTTAGCGTAAAATAAGTTAAAATTTAGACATAACTGATGCGTCAGTTTTTTTACTAACAAAATACTAATTCATATTCTACTTTGTAAATTAAGAAGAGTTTTTTTTTAGCTACGTACTTTCATCATGTCACTTACGATCTCGTTTTTCATTTTTGCTGGAGTAATAAGAGACAACTGTTTCTTATTATCCAATTTTAAAAATTCTTTTTTTTTCGGGACAAGATGTTTAATAAGATTAGACAAAGTGCTTTTAACCAAATTTGGGCTATTGGAGTTTTGTTTTACATGGACTAATTTAAGTAATGTATGCTATAACTATACAGTTATCAATTTCAACAAATTCGATAATCCTTCTTCATTTTGCCCTTTGTTTATTAATCATTACCACTTTAATTCAGTCAAATACATATCTTTTTTTGTATAGACGGTCCATAAATACTGCTAAATATGAAATGCTACTGGTGTATTATGATGATTTAGAAATAAAATTAAAGTATTTTTTGAAAATGGCTTTTTTGGTAGGTTGAAAACGAGTAGAACTTTGAAATTTTTATCTGCAAAAAATTCACATAAAAATTTGTTTTCTTTGTTTAGAGATTTTGACGCCAATAATATTTTTCTTTATTTTTAATTCATTCGATTTCAGAATATTCTTTCGGTTTTAGAATTTTCTTCTCCCGCCAAAATTTGCCGTTTTACAGACATTTGGTAAATCCACCTTAATTCGCTGTCTCATTGGATGTCCGCTTTAAGCATTGCAGATTTTTTGTGTTCTTACGCATTTTGCTATAAAACTTGTCTGTACAAGCTTGGATGGAACTATATGTGAATTGTTTTGATTCGTACAGCCACGCCACTCTGTTTACTCGTAGAATACCAACATTTATGATCTCCGAAGATTTTGTCTGCCATTTTCTTTTTTCATATTTTGACTAAATAATTCATATCACCTAATCTGGACTACTTATTGAGAAATCAAAATGATATCACATCATGTTTTCTTCTACTCGACTAAGACTGCGAAATGACTGCATTAGGAATAGAGTTGCAAAAAACCGGTTTATTCCCAGCTTTATTTCCAATAGACACGTTTTTTCCCAGGTTTATTGCCAAAAGACCTGGTTTATGTCCAAAAAACCTGGTTTATTCCCAAAAAACGGTTTATTCCCAGGTTTAAACCGGGTTTTTTCTAGCCTTTGCAACTCTAATTATGAAGTTTTCGAAATGGTGATTTAACAACTTTTATTATGTGAATTAAACAACCTGATAATATTACATCTATATATATATATATATGTGTACACGCACATATATATACGGAAATATATACAGGGGTTGGACAAAAATATGGGAACACCTCGTGAAATGCATGCTTGAACGTAGATGTTGTTTCTAGCCAAGCCTGTAAGTGCTGCTGTTGTATTTACCCACTAACGCCACCTGTACAGTGCCCTCAATACTTGGCAGTGTCAGTCACTGTCAGAAGAGTGTTCTGTGTAGTTGTGAGTGCATTATGTCTGATCTAATTGAATTCGAACATGTACAGATTGTTGGTGCTCGTATGGTGGGTGCTTCCGTTACCAAGGTAACCGAAGTTTATCATGTTTGAAGAAGCACCGTATCGAAGATTTATACGCATACAGGAAAAGCGAAAACACATCATGCGCTAAGTCACAACGCGGACGAAAGTGTGTGTTGGGTGATCGTGACATACGGTCATTGAAGAGGATTGTGACGAAAAATAATTTAACGACAGGTGCAAAAGTCACTGCTGAACTGAATGTCGGGCTCACAAAGCCCGTCAGCAGCAAATCAATAAGAAGGGAGTTCCATAAGCCTGGATTTTCAGGAAAAACTGCAATTACAAAACCACTCATCAGTGATGCAAATGCCTATAAGAAGAAACCATGGTGCTGAAGTCATAAACCCTGGACTATTGAGCAATGGAAGACAATCATTTGGTTGGATGATTCTTCTTTCAAACTGTTTCCAATTTCTGGCCGAGTTTACGTCTGACAAATGCCCCGTTCTAAGCCTACGATATAGACTGTTTGCTGCCAAGAGTAAAACATGGCGGGGGTTCGGTCATGTTTTACATAGCCATATCGTGGTATTCCATGGTCCCATGATTACTCTGCAAGGTCGTATTACTGGCAAGAATAGGCGACCATTTTGGCCGATCATGTCCATCCCATGGTACAATGTTTGTTCCTCAATGGTGATGCTGTGCTCTAAGATAACAACGCCACTGTTCACACATCTCGGATCGTCCAGGACTGGTTTTGAGAGCATGAGGGTGATTTGTCGCATCTCTCATGGTCACCGAAGTCACCAGAACTCAGTATTATTGAACCTTTATGGTCTATTATGGAGAGAAAGATGCAAGATTGCTATCCACCTCCATCATCGTTACCTGAGTTTACCTCTATTTTGCAGGAAGAATAGAATAAGATTCCCTTTGAAACCATACAGGACTTGTACTTATTCATTCCGAGATGACTGCAAGCTGTTTTGAATGCCGACGGTTTCCCCTCTACACCGTATTAGGCATGGTAATATGTTTATTTTAAGTGTTTCCATATTTTTGTCCAACCCCTGTATATATATATATCTCAACAACCGATTTCAATCTACTACTGGATGTAGGTCTTCCCCAGATTTTTCCATTGTTTCCTGTGTTTGGTCATCCAATTAAATCTACCCACTTTCATTATTTCGTCGTTCCCGATTACCTGAGGCCATCTTCTTGGTCGTTTTACATCTCTGGGATCTGATTGTAGGATTTTTTACTCCATCTGTTGTCTTGGCTTCTTGCAATGTGCCCGGGACATTTCCATATTAACCATTTAATTCCTTAGATGATGTCAAAAACTTCTTAGAAGTGTAAGTTCGATTGCGCGTTATCTCAAAGAATTGTTTTTTCAGAAAGTAAATATCTACTGAGACTGATCAACAATTGGGAAATGAAAATTGGAATTGTCCTACCTTTTCTTTCGATGATCACCATAGTAATATCCAAGATAGAAAATAATCCAGGGCAAGTTCACAATGCACGTAATTAATCACTATAGTCGTTTGTGACTATGTTTCTAAAAAAGAACTGACTAAAATAATAAGTCATTTTGTGTATAAGCAAAAAATATATATTACGTAATTTTACAGTTAATTGAATTTAAATCTAAGATTAAATTCAATTTTACAGTTAATTGAATTTAAATCTTAGATTAAATTTAGTAAGTTACAAAAAGATATTCATATTTTAGAAATTACAAGAGCCATTCGCTCTTTTTAAATGTGTTGACCGATTGAATTTTGTAGGCAGACTAACTTAAATATTTTTCAGTCCAAAAGAAAGAGAATGTTCTTGTTTTTAGTCCTTGAACTGTTTTTAGAGTCATGTGATTCTCTTTAATTGGAGTTTTCTGGCATATTTCACAAATAGACGAGCACATCACGAAGCACATATAATATACCACTAATTAGCTGTGATTTCTTACTTGTTTCACCAATTATACAAGTTCTATGTTTTCACTCACTTTGTTCATTATTTGATGATATAAAATAAAATAGTCATTAATTCACTATCACTTTTAAAGATGATAAGTTGGGTACTGCATTTGAAGATAATTGGATGTAATGGTCAACAAGATATTTATGTTCGCGGATCTGTTCATGAGATATTACACTAAGTGGAGGAAAAACGTCTGCTGCATTTTCTTTTTTGAACATCTGTGTTTTCGAGTGCTTGCAGATATTCTAACTGAATCCAATATGAGGAATTATTTCTAACAAAACTTTCGTCTGACTTCTTATCCAGATTATTCTTTTACCTGTCTGTTCTAGTTATGCCTAGCATACATCTTTCCATACTTCGCTGTAATGTTTGTAATCTTTGTACCATCCGTTTTGTTATCGTCCATGTTTCTGCTCCATAACTTAGTTCAAGGCATTAGTTAAACACTTTTCTTTTCAAGCAAAGAGGCATGCTATTCTTCACAATAGTGCTGTTCTTCCCAAAAGCACTCCTTATCTCCTATTGATTTCATTCATGATGCTGTTATGCGATCTTATTTCCTGTCCAAGGTACACATAACTTTGCTATTCCTTAATCCCAGTGTTGGTGTAGACGATCTTCTCATTTGGTGCAAATTAATTGAGCATCACCTTAGTCTTTTCCAAATTTATTTTTAATCCCACATTAAAGCTAGATTCTACTAAATCCAAATCTTAAATCTCAGCAGTAATATTCGATCATATTACTGGAGAGATATAAGAAAGGGACAGAGGTACTTTTCTAAAAGAAACTTTGCAGGAGATACCTTAATGGTATGGGGAACATTCACTGCTCATGGTAAGCTTCAGCTGGCCTTCACAACATCAAAATTGGGTAGTATTGAGCACCAACAGAAATGAATTTTATAGCCTTCTGTAGCTCAAACAAAAAATGTCATTTTTCTTATCTGACAAGCTGTGCTGAAACAGGTTTTTTTTAATACATCTAGGAGTAATTCGGTTTAACATAGCCTTTATATGGATGTTAGACTATCAGTCTCTTATAACCCCGCAAAGGATAATAAGGTTTCCGAAAAAATAAAAAATTAAATTAAACAAAAAAATTGGCTTTAAATTTTTGAAAAAGCTTCATGAAAGTCACGAAATGTAATGTATTTTTTACAAGACCCTTTCTACATTACAAAAGAAAAAGGAAAAGATTTTTTGTCTTTTATTACCCTTTTGTCTCTTATTACTCTGTTTGTAACTTACTACCCTGTGTTCCCCTAGATCATTAAATGTATTTTGGTATATTTTTTAACTAAAAAGCTAAGAAGGCATCATATTCTTCATTCGTGTATTTCACAAATTCTTTGAAGGTTTTTTTGAAATTTAGATTTTGTTATAGCTATTAATAATTTATAAATAAATGTGTTATCATTAAAATTACCTGTCTGTTTATGAATTAGTTGAAATAATAAAAAATATAATTTTGTAAAATAATTCGATTTTTAATTTGTAAAAAAAATTAAATTAATTAAATGCGTACTTTTTTAAAATCTGTAACAAGTTCAAGTGGGTGCAATAACGTTAAAAATATACATTTATGAAAGAAATTCTACAAAGCTTCTTTAAAAATTATAAAATACACTCTAAAAATATTTTCTGAAATACTTGGCTCACTTTATCCTGTTGGGAATTTAATGGTTTTTGGGTCAACGGTATAACTACATTCTTGTTTTATTTTCTGTTGTTTTTAGTATTGTTATAAAAAGTTTTATTTTCAGTCGGTCAGAAACGAGAAAGTTGTATAAATTATAAAATATAATGTTTCAATAATATATACATACAGCTATGAGACGGATGCATAGATTTTGATTTCCTTTCATTTAAAATTTTATATTTTCCCATTTTAGAAGCTTCATTTTGTGCTACTGTATTCAGATGGTTTATATAATTTTGTGGAGGTTTGAATTCTCTCCTGGATGAAAAATACGCAAAAAATCTTTTGTCAAATGTACTTCCAGAAAATGTATCCGCCATACGAAAAAGGTTAATCCGTGATAATCGCTGTACCTACCAAATGATACAAGGGGAACTGAACATTGGATCCAGAGCTATAGATAAATCATTCAGGAGGAATGTGAAAAGATTAGGTTGTCATTGAGACCACCATTTATTTTACAGAATGCCAAAAAGTGAAGCGTTTTAGAATCTGTCAGGAATCCCAAAATTACATAATTATGGAGGCCACCACATTATTTCTAAATTCATAATTTGTGATGAAATGTACATACAATCTTTTAACATTCCAATGCATCAAGAAAGTGAAAATGGGTCTTTGAAGATCACTCCCATAGCCAACAATTGTGAAAATAGAACGAGTAATGAAAAAAGTAATGTATACCGTTTTCTTCAGAAATATAGGACTGCTCGAAGTCATAGCACAGAAGACAATTGATAGAGCACAGAAGATAATTGATAGAGCACAGAAGACAACTATAGGAAACTTGTACTGCTAAGTGTCTACCAGAATTTCTTCAAAAAGTGAGTGTTAAGGGAGTCAAGTTCATCATCTTAAAGCATCTTCTTATTCAGCAGGATTAGCAGTCGAAATCTTTGAAGAAAGAGCCACAAAGTAATACAATATCCGCCCAATTTTCCTGATCTTGCAATATGTGACTTCTGCCTGTCTTTTAATCTAAACAAATTACGTGGCTATTGTTTTCATTCCAAGTATGAGATTGATGAGATTATCCAATAGATTTTTCATCGATTCCAAAAAATGGACAGTTTGAAGTATCTAATCTTTGAGAATTTCTCCTATAAAAGTCCATCGATGTTGGAGAGATCTAGTTAAACTTTCCTAAGATTAGGTAAATTTAACTTAACTATTTATCAGTGCCTCAAAACTTTCAGTGTGGTCATCGTATTTCTTCGCTTATCATACAACATTTCGACGAGCATTTGTATAAACTAAAGTAAATATCAATAGTTAGATTTTACTGAACACTAAAAGATGTGAAAAAGTTCAAAAGAAAGATTAAAAATTAAAAGTTAAAGTAATAAATCAATGTTCGATAAGATTTGTAGTATTCATCTTTTCCAGCATAGTCGATAAATATTTATGATTTCGGTCTCTTTAAACGTATTCCCACCCTCTAACTTAACAATTGATATCAGTGAAATTTATATACGCTATTAATATTTGCTACAGCATGTTCCCAACTAAAAATCATGTGCAATACTTTTATAATATTTTATAACGCCATAAAAAATCTTCGAATTTATCACCATCTACAGTGCTAAATGTTTAAATGGGCGGGGATGATAAAAGGGGATACTCCCAGGAACGCCATTTCAAAAAAAAATTCCCAACAAATATTATTTTTTTAATCTTGTTGGTGCATAGCTCAGAAGCAAATGATGTAGTTTTATTCTCATATTTATATTAAAATTAGCTAAATTCATGTTAAATACGTCTCATTTTGAGAATGTTGCTTCAGAAAATATTATTGAAAATTATTAATTTATGTAGTTAAAGTTTTATGTTTAATGCTAATGTTTCTATCTTAATCAAATCTGGCGAATTATTTTAGCTTTTGTGCAATTTCTGAATTTTTTTTTAATTTGACCTATTATAACCTATAAACTCTGAAACATCAAATTGCTTGCGGAGGAAAAAGTATCCTCCTAGCCCCCTCCCAAAATATGTGCATTTTGCAAAAAACTATGAATTGTAACATCAATTTTTTTTAACAGAACTCTATTTTCTAGTAGTTTCAAATATGCGAATACAAAATTACAGCTCATTCTGTCAAGTAGTTTTAGAGTTATATTTAAAATACTAACCACATTGTAATGTGTTTTGCCACGAATAAAAATTAATTTAACATTATGAGTTCCAAGCTTAATTCTAAGCAGTTTGACCTATTATGACTAATACACTCTGAAACATCAAATTGCTTGAGGGGGAAAACTGTTCTCCTAGCCTCCTCCCAAAATATGTGCGTTTTCGAAAAAACTATGAATTGTAACATCATTTTTTTTAACAGAACTCTATTTTCTAGTAGTTTCAAATATGCGAATCCAAAATTACACCTCAATCTGCCAAGTAGTTTTAGAGTTATATTTAAAATACTAATCACATTGCAATGTGTTTTGCATCGAATAAAAATTAATTTAACACTATGAGTTCCAAACTTAAAATCTGAATAACTCCTAAACTGCTTCACCGTATTACATCCCGCTTGGTATTCGATGGTAAAATTTACCGAAGAATCCAAATATGATGTCAAACTTAGGTTTTAGTATTAAAAATTTTAATATTTGGTATAATTTCTAAATGTAGCACATGCGCTAAGCAAATTTTAACTATAGCATCAATTAATTGACGTTATTGCTAATGGATTGGCTCTAGCGACATTTTTATGTGATGATTTACGGCAGAATTAGTTCGGGGGTATCCTTTTTTTTCACGACTGCGCGTCTTAAACATATTATACTGTTTCAAGAATCATGAAACTAATATAGATGTTTTTTTTTTTTGCAATATAACATATTCCATTAGAAAATAGTATGTGTAGCATTCAAAGTTTACAAGCCTACACATATTCATTTATATTTACCAGCGGGGAAGACCAAACTACGCTCGGTTAAAATTTGCTTAGTATTCAACTCGAATCGCCTACTGAATCACGTATCTCGGCTCCCATTGGGAATTTCTAGAAAATTCCTTAAAACTCTGAAAGCAAATTTTTGGTCAAATGTCGACAAAATTCGGCAAAAACTAGCAAACTTGGCGATATCCCTTCATTTGGCGCCAAGCACGTGTTTTAGCATTGGTAATCTTAAAAGTCGATCCCCCCCCCGCCTAGAGTTGCAAAGACTAGAAAAAACCCGGTTTAAACTTGGGAATAAACCGGGTTTTTTGGGCATAAACCAGGTCTTTTGGCAATAAACCTGGGAATAAACCGTGTCTATTGGAAATAAACCTGGGAATAAACCGGTTTTTTGCATCTCAACCCCCCCCCCAAAATGTCGCCAACATTTCGCTAAATTTGGCGATATTTGGCGAAAAATTGCAACGCAACTTCGTTTACTGTCAAAGGATTAACCACTTAATAGCTGTTTAACCCTTATTCACATTGAAATGTATTGACCCGTGATGACTCAAAAATGACACATTAATCGAATTTTCTCGAGCATGTTGCCTAGCCCGATGGTCTTCTAGTAACCCAAAACGGTAGGATACAAATTTTAGTCAATATCGTTTAAGCCTTTTTTTACCTAACATTAGCTTGACCCGTAGTGACCCAAAATGACCCACTAATCGAATTTTCTCGAACATGTGACCCAACCCAATGGTCTTTTCGTAATCCAAATCGATAGGATACAAAATTTAGTAAAAATCGTTAAAGCTGTTTTTTAGATAAAATTAGGTTGACCCGCAGTGACCCAAAAATGACACATTAATCGATTTTTTCCGAACATGTGACCCAGCCCAATGGTCTTCTAGTAATCCAAATCGATAGGATACAAAATTTAGTCAAAATCGTTAGAGCCGTTTTTTAGATAAAATTAGCTTGACCCGAAGTGACCCAAAAGTGAGACATTAATCAATTTATTTCGGACATGTGACACAGCCCAATGGTCTTCTCGTAATCCAAAACGGTAGGACACAAAATTTAGTCAAAATCGTTAGAGCCGTTTTTAAGATAAAATTATCATGACCCGTAATGACACAAAAATGATCCACTAATCGAATTTTTCCGAACATGTGACCTAGTCCAATATTCTTCTCGTGTTCGAAAATGGTAGGATATAAAATATAGTCAAAATCTTTAAAGCCATTTTTTAGATAAAATTAGCTTGACTCTGAGCGTAATAACCCAAAATGACACATTAATCAAATTTCTCAAAAATATGACCTATCCCAATTGTTTTGTTTTCTCGTGCCCAAAAACGGTAGGATACAAAATTTAAGATAAAAGTTGCATGTATACACACATAGACATACGCACATACACAGACACACAAGATTTGCTCATATTGTATTATTACAATATATGGGAATTAAGAGAGTGTAATAAGGGTATAATTATTTATTATTATCCGAAATGTCTGTACATTTTATTGACGTTGTACTATTTCAGACTCGCTGATTTTTGTATAAGTTATTGAAATACAGGGTGTCCGAAATGTCGTTGCCTGATTACAAAATGTTCTTAATCGCTATATATAAGATACACAAGTGGAACTGGTGCCAAAACGTTAAAAAACTAAGCAAGTTTTTTTTGTTGTTGTTGCATGTTTTCGTAACGTAGTGTAGCAGTGTCAGTGTCCAGGAAACCGTAAATGTTCACAAATATGTCCTCTGATTACATGAGACCCAATCATGAAAAACAGTGCAGAGGAACTTATTAGAAAATCACTACGAACACTGCAGTTTATCTTACCAGCTCATTTCTCGATAATTCTAATCAAGTAGTTCTTTATTCGTTAAAAGTTTTAGTCAGAAAAAGAAAGTAAGATAAAACTGAGGGCCCCCGTCAGGCTCGTCAACCGCCGTACGAAAGTCCTGAGGTACTTTTAGCGCGCACGACTAGGAGGGTCTTCCTGTATGGGCTGGTCGCAGGAGCGTCGCCACATGCTGACCACTCCCATTCTCCCAAATGAATTGACGACAAAGGTCGCTGCGACATGCGGTAAAATCCAAACTTACAGGACACCACTACAAAATACTTGGGGAGTCCGCCTGAGTCACCCGACAGCCTCGGAGCCGGAATCTAAAACAGGAGACCGGGCCCTAGGCCTTAAGCCGGGTTCCCCCGACAAACTCTTGCTTTATTGCAACTTCTGGACATCGAGTCCTATGTAGGGAGGAAATGACTAGCCTCATCGGCTGCGGTGAGGTGGAGGGCCTCTCCCAAGCCCGGTATGTGGAGGAAAGGCATCCCTGAACGCATAGAATCGTCCTGGATTAGGTTGTCTCCGCATGATCCCCTAAAGCTTTCCCTCCGGTAAACCTCGGCGGCAGAACGCCAGCGTAGCACGATCGATTCAATAGGGGGGCATTCGGAAATACATATAAAACAAACACACAAAACAAAAACACGACAAATGTTAGACAACAACGGAAAGTTAAGTTAGGCACCACTATCGAACGCTGAAGAGCATGGAAATATCCTTCAAAAGCGCCGGAGAGACGGTCCCGATCGAGTTTAGTAGCTTGAAGGTTAGTTCTAAGATTGTTGCTGATCCAAACGTCGGGCGCAGAAAGCTCCGACTACGCAAAGACACGCTGGATTGGTTTTCGACCCGGATTTCGAGTTTCGGTTTGGTCGCCACCGCGTTAGTTGGTGAACCACCGGTCCGGTTCCTCGTGGTCGGACAGTCGAGGGAGGGCGTGATCCTCTCCGAAAATGTCATACGTGCCGCAGTGACCTGAGCTCTTGCGTACTCGAACCACACTTGGTACGAACGGGCACTCCCCTTTCTGACCGACCTTGAGGTCGACACACAACTACTCCAGCTGCAGAAGGTGACGTGTTGGATGCGGCCATGCAGTCCATGAGCTACATGCCGGTAACTGTGCTCTGCCGCCTGCCAGTACCGAGGTTGCTTCACGCCGCCTCACGCAGCCTCACGCACTGACCAGACGTCACAATATAGCTACAACGCACCTTGCTCTTCGGAGTCCGATCTCGCCTCCGCCATCACCTCCGATAAATTGCGGAAAACGGTCCTATCACCGTTCGCTAATCTGTTTCTCAGCATCACCAACTCGACCCGGGAATCCCGGTCGAGAAACTGAGATCCTCCCATCACCTAGCGAAGAGGCTCCCAGCATTGTCCGAGTCCCCATGCCGCAGAAAACCTGCGCTTATGAGGGAGGACCAGACTCGGTGGCCCACAACACCGATATCTTTGTGGCACCTTCGGCTTTTTCGGACGCCCCTCTACCACCGGCGCACCACGTTGAGGTGGCGACCAACCGGAGAGGCGTGCCAGAAAGAAAGTAAGGTAAGGAAAAATTGCTTACCTGTATTCTAAGGCGTAATGCTATCCTTCTTGTAATCCAAAATTAGATATTAATTGAAAATCCATGGGACTGAAGATATCCACAGTGCAGTCACAACCTAATTAATTCACATTACGCACGGAATATTGAAGTCATTTTGAACTTAAAAATATTTAACATACTTATTAATACACTTAATTATATAACTGTATTATGATATAAAGAAATATTAAGGTTAAAATTTTTAAAAGTTAATATTGATGTAGAAATACATGTTTTATGTATAACATTCAGAGCTTATTTTAGACGAACATCACATCTTGAGGTATAGAATTAAAGTGAAAGTTATTGAGCCTGTTATTAAATTCGCATGATGATGATTACATAATAAACAGTAGGAGTTTATTTCACTGGGGTAAAACACTGGATAAAACCGTTACGTAGTTTGAAGTAAAATCTTATCTTTCATCATTTCGGTTGCAACACTAATTTATTGTTCCGGGTTTTTCTAAGTGAATTGGTGATTACTCCTTAATTGCTGTTTCGGTGAATATGTTTAGGATTAACTTGAGATATTACAAATGGAAGGGATTTCCATCAGAACTTTCGAACAACGTATAAACAGGATATCGCCCAATATCAAGGGCATTAAGTCGTGGTATGACAAGTTCAAGACAACAGGCACTGTTGCTGACGTACCGAGAACGGGCCGACTATCAACCTCAGCTGACACACTGACACTGCTACACTACAGTCACGTTACAGGAACCTGCAACAAAAAAATCTTAGTTGGTTTTGCAACATTGTGGCATCAGTTTCACTTGTCTGTCTTACAAATAGCTGATATGAATAAATTTTGTAATCAGGGAATGACTTTTCGTACACACTGTATATTTGAGTACGCTGAAAATGATATACCTGGTATCAATAACTATCTAATATTACTGTTTATGGGTAGTTATTTGAAGTTTGTTACAATAAAGCTTAACAAAAATTTAGTACGTAATATGGTATTTATTCTATCTGTGTAATTATTATATTTAGCCCACCTCTCGAAATTTATACGTATAAATGAGACGTTAAGCACAGAAAAGCGTTAACTGTTGAACATGGTGTTTGTAGCATATAAAATTTTTAGACCGTGCCAAAGAAAACAATTCTAATAAACGGTGACTATAGGCAGTTATTGCTTAGAGTGCGGTTTTAAGATGCTATACTTTTATAAACTAAACAAAAATTTAATATGTTATGTGGTGTGTATAACACATATGGCTCTTATGCAGGGTTGCATACCAGATTATCGCCTATGAGCGATTATTGCTTGCAGTGCGTTCTAATATTATTACACAGTTGGACGAAATCTCAGATTGGCTTTCGTCAAAATGCTTATCACGTAATTGTTTTAGTTTATTTGTCTGCTCACACTTATATAAATAGGATCAAATAACAATAAATTTCAATTTACGAGTTTCAATTTTAGAGTACATAACATGACGTTCCCTCCTGAAAATTGTATATGAAATGTTTATAGTTCGCTCGTAGAAAATGTTGACAACTTAAATTATGTATTTATAAATTTGAAAGTTTCTCATAACCTAGGTGTGATGCATGATTTTCCTTTCTTATTTAGCTTAACAATGGTTACCGTCCATATTTAAATGTTGCTTGAAGTTAAAGTTCTAAGAATGCTCTTATTGTAATACCTTAGTAAACTATAGAAAAAAGTCTGAAACATTTAAAGAGTTTAACACGCTTCTTCAGCTTTTAATCGATAAATTTCAGTTCGAAACGATAGAGAGCTCACGACTTTTATATGTTTAATAATAAAGTTTATTTTACACGAATATTTAATGAGAAAGTTACATTTTTTTTAACAGATAATGTTATTTTTTCTCTCGACTTTTCTCTCAACCGTTTATGTATAAAATTTTATAGCTTCTCATATAAAGTGAAGTGAACAAGAACTTATTTGCTCTCAACATTTTTCACGGATGTTTGCTGAGAAAAATCTCATTCCTTTAAGTACGCCATAAAAGATACAACGACTTCTTACTGTCTTAATGTCATTAATGTCGACAATTTCATTAGCAGAAGTAAAAAGAACGGAGCCTGAAATTCACTAAGAAAAATAGAATTCTTGTAATGTAGTCTCATAATGCCTAGCAATGTGAAAATTAGAAACTAAACACAACTACGTAGTATTGGTCAGTCCAATTAGATTGACGTTTGAAGATGGGTTTTAATCTATTTGAAATTTGGAGAAACATTTGTATTTAACTCTCTATTACCAAAGGTAGAATGCATTCTAGATATTCAGTATTCAGATAATCTAAATTCATACCAGAAAATGTAAATAATAAATTTCAGTTTAATGACGGGATGTCTGTTTAAAAAAAAGCAAAGATTGCTATTTTAAATTTCTGGTATGAATTTGGAATATCTAAATTTAAAAAATCCAGTTAATTGGGAACACTGATGGTAGCATAAACGCTACATGGGTAACAGAAAGTTAAATATATACCAATAAGATAATTTAATAAAATATTTTAATGATATATGCATCGTGGTGAGCTTTGTTTCTATAAATGTATGGCAACTTAATGAATTAAATTGAACACACGCATATAAACACACACACAGACACATGTGTGTAGGATGTAGACTAAAAGTTAAAAGAGAATCATCCTAAATTTTTAATAGAAAATAGCTTCCTGAAACTTGGTCATTATTGTATTCTAGAGATTGTTTTCAAATTTTAATACAGATGTTTCTTACAAGCTCAAAACAACCTTGGAAAAAGCGTAATACCCAAAACATTAAAATTCCTTTTCAGCCAATAATTAGACTAATGCACCTTTATTTAACATTCCTTTTCTCAAATTTTTCAATTAAAATAGCCGATCAATATACCTTTATAAATCATTTCAGAATGAATGGTCGGCTTTTGTGCATTTTTAAATTATTTGAATATGAAAGGTAATCTTGAAATGCATAATAGTCAATTCATATAAAGGCCTTTCAAGTGAAATCTTTGGGATGAATACCATTGAGCTTCAACGAACATCAGTTTTGATCAAGAATTGTTTTGTACATTTACTATTTTTCAGGTTTCGTGTAAACTGAAAGTTGAATAAAGCAGTATTTATTTCGAGAAAATTAAAACAAAACAAGTTATTTAGTAACAGATAATTATTTTTTTACAAACAATCACAGAATATTACAATGGAACTTCAGAAACAAGATCTGAATTTCTACAAATGAACAGCTTCACAATACTTCGATCTTACAGTTCGATCTACAGTCTGATCGAACTGAACTCAAACATTCAGATTGTGTCGTGAATGCAGCTTATATTTATACTTTTGACCGGTGGCACCGGTGCAGCATCCCCTATTTTTATGCCGTATTATAACATCCAATATAATGCGTCTTTTTAAATCTTTCTTTATACTTGTACATTATGCTATCCTTAAGCTTAATTTCATTTTCTGTTCCGTAATTCTTTTTTTAAAAAAATACAAAAATCCTTGTATTGAACTGTGGAATTTACAGTTCCAGTAAAGCTGTCTTTAGCTATTGTGCGCGCGCGTATACATCCGCAGCGAGATGAGAACTAGAGATGAGAAAGGCTTGGTCTGAGCCCAGGCACGAAACGGGATCGGGGTCAATTTTTATAGCAATCTTCGGGCTCGGACTCAAAATGACAATTTTATCCATTGACGAATTGAAAAAGGGAAACAAACTTGCTATTTGAGAAGTGAAAAAGTATAAGAAGTTTCTTTAAGGGTTTTACAGTCCTTTAAAAATCAGTTTGAAATGGAAATAATGTGTTATTGATGGTATATAAGGAGAAATATATATTCCATTTGATTCTGAAGCTTGCGCACGGTCGGTGTTAATAATATAAAGAAGCCATGGAATATCCCTGGTCTATCCTTGCTTTCCATTTGAATCATTTTCCAGAATTACTGGAAAACAGCACTCATGTCTTTATGCCGTAGTTGTACAGTGATATTTTAAAACAATAAGATGTGTGACTTTTGCAAATTTCTGTCAGTGACTGGCTATAAATAACAAATTTGCTACTTTAAGTAGATTTTCAGGGGCATAAAAATCACGAAACGTTGTCATGAAGGAGCATTTAGGATTAATATTTATTTATATGTGATAAGAGAATTTTAAATGAAGAAATTAGTCTTGAAACAATTTTAAAATGTTATTGTTTTCTACCACATACTTTCGGTATCAGACTTGGGCGGAGCTGGGCTCTGATGACACAAGCTTTTTCGGGATCGGGCGGATTCGGATTTGAAATCGTCGGGCTCGGGCTGGTTTAAACTCCGAAAAAAGAGCCTGTACTCATCTCTAGTAGGCACTGTCGCACTTACAGTTCGGGAGCCGATAGTTAATGATTTTTGGGCTAAATGTTTTCTGCTTGAGCATGACATAGTACAAGCATGGCATAGTAAAAGCATGATGACATGTAAAAGCTATGGCATTATAAGCATTTTTGTCGTAGTGTAGTATTTTTTTAGAGTAGATTAGTAAAATTTTGCGCGTTCCTTTATGAAACTATGTTTTAATAAATTCTGTTTTTTATGAACTTGTATTCAAACTTTTCTTCTGAAATGTAGACGTTTTGTTTTGAAAGGAAAAGTAGAGCAAAGCTATATCAAACTAGATATGTAAATACAGTTGAGAACCAATTATAGTAAAGAACCAATTATCCGAACCTGCAATGGCGGATCCAAGGGAGGGGGTCATGAAGGTCATGACACCCCCCCCCCCCTAGAGCTCTCTCAAAAGGTGTAAATAAGACTTGGTACCAAGTCTTTTTGGTACCAAGATTTACGTAAAACGGTATTGCAAAAAAAGTTTAAAAATTCCGTTTAAGGCAGGTTTCCGTCTTAGCTGGTATTCTAAATATTTTGTATCCTTTTCTCTAGGGCCATAAATTTTCCGTCTAAGGCAGGATTCCGTTATAGGCAGGTTTCATTTGTCAAGTTTTTATTTTATTTTTTCAAATATTGGTATGTTTTTTTTTCCAATATTCCGAAGAAACAGAAACGCTTTCAGTTTGGAGTTTTTGAGAGTGTGTTTAGTGTAAATATATATAAAGTAAATTAAATCTCAGGACAACGAAAGTAGAAATACATATACAGTAAAACATGAGAAAAATAAACTTGCCGATAACGGAATCCTTTCTTAAGCAGAAAGTTTATTCCCGGTGAGAGAATGTAACATATTGCAAAGACTGGAATTGTCTAAAATGAACTTATTTCATCGTACCTTTTAATTCCTCCTTATCAGGTTTTATTCTAATATATATATACCTATGAAACACAAACAAAATTCATCCCTCACGTTCATGCATGACTATTAGTTTTATAAAATCTATATTATTTATTATACTTCAGCTGCAGCGATTTGAAAAGCGTAAGGCTAAGTTTTACTGCATTTTGAAATTATTTTCGCAATATAATTTCATAAATCTAAAGATAAAACAGTCTTTAGATTTATGACATTTTATTGGGAAAATAATTTCCAAATACAGTAAAAGTTGTTAATATGGAATCGCATTTGACGGAGGAAATTTTCGTTTTAGACAGGGTGTTATCTTAAGAGGTATATTGCCTGTTTTAACTGCAATGTGTACTTTTGGTGAACCATAAAAATTTCTATTTAAGATCAATGTCCGTTACATACAGATTCTATTTTCACAAGTATTTTATTTGTAAATCCAGTTTACGTAAAGTGTATTGATTTAAAAATGTTTGAGAGTATGAATAATGTTAATCTAAAAATAGAAGAAACACAGATATAGAATATTTGTATGAAATATATCAGTTATCTGGCACGTCTCAGGGCAGGCCATTAGTTTTCTTTCTATTAGTTCTCACAAGAAGAAAACCCCTTACCAAGAAGCAGCTGCTCCTGCTCTGCTGGACATATAATGACCAACGTTTTTGTGAAGACCTTGATTTTATCAGAAAAGGCATCTTTTCTAAGAAATGTTATGGGACCAGCTCTTTTGGGGTTCCTATTCATTACAGGGCCTGGGGCTTTTATTTCCTGTGATCCCTTTTTCTGACTGGCGCCTGTTGACTGATAATATAGTTGTGGGTGGAAATAACGACAACGAGTCAAATAGCAATTTCACTATTCTTTCAGTGTTTTCAATCGAATGTACCAGTCCAAAACATTTTAAAAGCTGTATTAATATTAGTTTTATTTTGCTCGTCCTTTTGTAAAGGAGTAAAAAAAGAATGGTAAGTACATTTTAACATATGCCAAGTCCTATATTATTGTGCACTATTAAACTCAGTTTCAGCACTATTTTTGAATATAATTTTTTGCCTGATTTAATCGCAGAAAGTTTTTTGAGTCGAAAATAACATATTAGGCAAAGTTTTCTAATCTGAAATAGTGGTTCTAGACTTTTTTTCCAGTCATTCTATCTAAATAAAAGGTTCGTTTCCCCCTCTTCACCATTATGTATAATGTATATATATTTAATAAGTTAAGATACAAGAGCCTCTTACTTATAATACGTCACTGGCTTGCTGGCAGTTATGAATTGTTTTAAATCGGCCAATTAGTATGAGTGCGAAATCACTGCATTAAAATTGGTATAAATAGTGATAACATATTAAACATTTTCATCATTTATATAGTACGAACGAAAGTATATTTAAATTTGTGTCTTAATTTTTAAATACACATTTTTAACCCTTTTAATATAAAAAAAGTTTTTTTTTAACACATTCTAGTATTTTATGGAATTTTTAAATGTTCCATTTTTTTCTCTTTTTCTTTTGTTATAGGGATAAACGATATTAGGAAAACTTTTTCACTTTATGTTCTATTTTATTATTATTATTATTATTGTTAGAATAAAAGGCTCAACATTTGAACTTTTTATATAAAAAAAATGAAAATAGGAAAAAAAAATCCCTATTTCGAAAATGAAAAAGACGTTATTCAAAGTCAACTTTCGTTTTGATTTTATTATAATCGCGAATATCAGTGAGTATCGGTTTATACACGGGTCATTCGAATCATTCGAATTGTTATATTGTCTTAATGTTTTATTTAACTTGTGATTATTTATCAGTATAACATTCTGTTTAATTTCCTAAATAGAGAGTTTAAAAAGCAATATTAAATTGGTAATCGATCTTTTTTTACACTCACATACACATATTTGAGTAAAAAAGAGTTGAGCCCCACCAATAATTTTCAGAACTCTGCGCCTATGCATATACATTATGAATAAAAACTCACTAGTTCAACATATCAAGAAAAAGTAATTTTGTTCGTGATCGTATGCAAATTTATAAAAGAAAATCTATACGTTATAAAATTGATTACGGTGTATTAACTTGCGTAGCAACTTGTTATATTACTTTAAGATGAATTTAATAACTTCAACTTATGGAAGAGTGTCAAATACTCTAACATGGAAATATGAGTTAACCAAGTTACTTTTTTAAAAATATCTTTTTAAGTTGTACTACACACAACATAATATCAAATCAAATAGATTTTACTTCACAAGTAGAAAATGTTTTCTCAATAAATCTAAAAAGATGGCAATTTAGCTAATAAAGCATATAGCTATTATGTTCTATGCTGTATGCTTGCAGCCAAAGCGGAGCAGTGCTTTGCTACTGAATGGTTGAGGTTAGCTTTGCGAAATAACTGAGCTCTGTGAGTGCAAAACGAAATTTGTTTTTCAGAAAGTTTAGTTATAAACTTTTAAAGATGAAATTTGAATTTTGTATTTGAAAATTTTCAAAGTTAGAATTGGGGGAAAAAAGTAAATATTTTATAAATTAATATATAGATTTGGGGGCCCCTTGGGCAAATTCCCGATTTGCCCATGCGATAATAAGGGCCTGTCAGAGAACAAATGGTACAAATTTTCATTTTACAAATAGTAACACCCATTTTTGATGCTTTGTTTGAGTTTTTTGGATCAAATCAGGCCAGAAAATGTATATACACTGTAAAAATTTTTCGTAAAATTTCAGTAGATCTACCGTAAATTAACGGTACTTGTACCGTTTTCACTCTTTACGGTATGAGAACCGTACTTCTAAAGTATATTAAGCGTAAGAAAACCGTGTATGTGCCATTTCGGTTATAAATGATTTTTATACCGTAAATGACTGTTTCCCAGTAAAAAATCGCTATTTATACCGTAAAATAAGTATTTTTCAGTAAGGAAAAGCTAGTAGCCCCGCCTCGGTGTACGGTAAAACCCTGAAAAGCTGCTCTTGCTCTTGTTACGTAATGCGTGCATGCCTTAGGAGAGGGAGGAGTGCAGCAGGCACATATACTTTAAATATTTTACGGTACATATACCGTCCAGTTAAATTACGGTATATATACTGGTCACAAAGTTGCCAGTATATGTACCTTAATTTGTGACGAATTTTTTTTACAGTGTAGTCTATTTACTTTTTCGTAAATCTTCATAAAGTTTAAAGACTGTATTAAGACGAAGGGCTTTACTAATTTGATAAAAGCTGGTTAGCCAGAAAAAAATTCTTGTTTTCAATAAAAAAATATTTACCACCCCCTTTCCTCCACCGTCATTGTATGAATTATTCTTGAAATTTTAATTAAGTTTTATATATTTACTTCAAATGAATTATTTAAATCACTTTTATGTTAATATATATATATATTTTTTTTTTTATGAATGTGATAGTTTAATCAGTTTTCTAATTTTAAACACAAAAATCTGATTTAAAACTTACAAAAAAAAAAAAAAAAAAAAAAAAAAAAAACTTGATCATTGTAACCAATTTTAGATGAAATAATCAAAATTTAAAAAATGCTGCTAAAAATAGTGAAGTATTTGACTGTTAACCGCTTACATGCGGCTAATACGATTATAATACCGTTATTAGTAAGTTTAAAAACTTATTTGAATGCGTAATTAATATATTTCACATAAAATTTCTTTTTGCTCTAATTGGTGGGTATTCTATCTATACTAATAAAAAAAAGTTGTTTGTGTGTGTGTGTTAGAGATAAGTTCGGGCTTTCTTTTCGGAGACCGGGCCCACCCGAGTCCGACGATTTTAAATCCGAGCCCGCACGAGCCCGAAACATTTTGTGTCTTTAGAGCCCTTGCTAGATACCAAAAAAAAAATTGCATAATATTTAAAAATTGTTTTAAAAGTAATATTTCATTTTTTTTAAAACTTCGTACAAGAAAATAACTGTTAATCCCACGCACATAATTAATTTTATGGAAATTTACATTCAAATTTATCAAAAGATAAGTTTGGTATCAAATAAAAATATACTTCTTTAAAAGGATGTTCATATTTTTCTCTATCAACAAGCAAATCTGATGGACATATTAACAAAGTGCGATTTATGAATAAATGCATGAAATTTGCAAAAATTATTTCTACGCCGAAGGATCGAACAATGTTCTCTATTTCCTATAAAAGGTGTATATCGTAAATTATAATTGATTCCTTAATTAAAACAATATTTCGTTTTCCTGAAAATCAGCTTAAATTAAAAATTTGATGCCGTTATCTGAAAGATCCTGTGCTTGTATAGGAAAAGTGGAAACACTGTTCGATTGCTTTCTATCAGAATACATGACAATTATGTCTACTTACGAATGAAAATGACTTCGTAAATGTTCAGAGCAGAGTTTTAGCATGAACATGAACATATATCATGATTAAAAATAGAATCATTAACGTTATTTTCATATGAAGAGCGATTATGACTCGCACACAATATAATACTAAAAATATTGCACCTTAAGCTGATACTGATTGACTAAAGATAAAAAAGATATTAATTTCGCGTCAAATCTCTAAAAAAAATAAAAAAAAAAAACTTTCCAATTAAAAAATATCCTACTGTCACAAACGAAAATCTACCAATAGATATTATTCGTGCCCATTGGCGCCATATCACCTAGTAATCAGTCGCGTCGCAAATATCGTAAATTTATTTTAAAGTAGCATTATAAGAAAAAATAAGATTTCTGTTCCCCCTTCTATTCATTATGATTAAAATAACATTAAAATGACTTGGAATGGAATATGTCATTTTTTAGGGGGGAAAAGTTTTTTTTTTCAATATGAGAATAAATAAAATTGTCAGTTTCAGAAAGAATGAGCCCGAACCCGCCCGGGCCCGGATCGGGCCTGGTTCGGGCTGAGCCTGTCACATAGTCACATCTCTAGTGTATGTGTCTCTAGTCTCTAGTGTGTAGTGTAGTGTCTGCGTGCGATGGCTAGCGAAATCTACCGCACGTATAAGTCTGAAAATTTCGATGCGGATAGTACAAGGCAGGTCCTGATGCCATGAATATAGATTTCATTTTTTTAAAGGATTAACTGTTATTGCAATGTTGGCCGATTAATTAAACTGTAAAGATAATATTACCCTATAATAGAGTAAAACCTGCTAAGATGGAATTAAAAAGGACGAGGAAAGATTCCGCTTTAGATTGATTTCCGTTTTAGCAGGTACATATTTTATTATTGCTTTCTTTTTGCCAGAACCATGAAATTTTACTTTTAAAACGGAATTCCGTTATAGACAGATTCCATTTTCACATGTTTTACTGTATTTGAAAACTGTTTCATTAAGAAATCTATAAAGAGTTGTGACTGTGACCCCCCCCCCCCCTAAATCGACGGCTGGATCCGCCCTTGCGAACCTGTCGGGACCGAGCCCAGCTCGGATTCACAAAAGTTCGGATAGCTAGACAGATGGTTTAAGACGTATTCAAGACTTTAATATGTGTATATTTAGCATAACAATCTCCTTCACACATTATTCTACGATGGAAAATATCCTCAATTAGTAAGAGACTGGGTAGAATTATCACTACCTATAACTAAAAAAAACTTTCATAGAAACATTTAGTATAACTAAATGTCCTTTTGTTAATTATTAAAAAAATTAGCCTCTATTCTAATTAAGAATATTTCTTAAATTTCTTTGAGGAATACTTAGACTAGAAAAGACGGCATATCTTTAACACATTGGGGACGATTGCTTTTTGTCTTTTAAAGAGTTTAAACTTTGGCTACTTGCATGTTTAATTATTTTTTAAAAATATTTTCACTCTTTGGGTTTGTATTATAATTGAATTCATATAATAATGATATTGTTTATAATCTAAGTATTTTTATGCATAGTATTCTAATTTTAAAAATATAAATTTTGTGTATGTTTTTTCAGAAATAATATAAAACTAAAAATGCTAAAGTACTGCCCGTGAACGGAATTACACATGTCCAAAAGACGTAAATTATCGTCTCTCGTCAGCAATATGTTAAGACGAATACAAAAAATTATATTTATTTCTAATTGTGTAAATTGTAATATATTTAACTATATTAAAGTTTACACAATATTTAGATGACCTTTTTAAACAGCAAAAATTCTAATAAGGATATTTCTCGAATTCGGAACCATGAGAATGTCTTATGACTTTGTTTACTTATCTTATCTTATGACTTTGCTTAGTGAAAACATTTTGTTTGCTCTAAGAGCTTTTTCAGAAAAGCAAACTTTAAAATCTGTATAATTTATATATGTGTGTGTGTGTATTGTATATATTAATGTAAAGAATTGCAAGAAAATGTCACCGAGATTTCTTAATATTTCACAAATAGATCACTGGTCTTATTATAATACATTACCTATAATATATAACCACCTGCAATGAGACTTGGGGTGATAAAGCGAAAATACCGCAGAATAATGAATAAGTTCCTTGTGAATCACAGAAACAAATTGTTTGATTTTTAGTGCAGATTGAAAAATGCAAATTTCCAGGCCACGTGCGATTAGATTTGTATGACATTGCATTTTACCAATGCAAATTATCTCATACTTGAAAACAATGCTATTTTTATTTCGAATTTTGAAGATAGAAGGTGCAAAAAAATATGCGCTGCGAAGATTATGTGAGTAAATAAGGATATATCTGTGTGCCTGCATGTGTGTGTAATACATAAAAGCTCGATGACAACGCTTTCATTACTGAGGGAAAACGATTTATTTTAAATGAAGTGCTTTTTAAGTATATACAGGGTGCTTTCTACAGTTTGAATAGACTCAAATTACTTTTGAATGAATAAAGATAGAATGGTGGAACAAATTTCTACCTATATTAAAATTACTGTACGCTATGAGATGGCAGTGACTAAATTTGGAATTTATCGGCCCTATATATAAAACTATATGAAATACAGCTAAAACAAATTCAATTACAAAAGTGTAGATTATTCTTGATTTTCTATGAAATGCTTTCTTACATGTAAAAATAACTTTATTAGAATCTCTCAAATGTAAATCTTTTGATATCCAGTTACATCACTAATGCAGAAAGGTAGTATTATAATTCGGATGTACTGTTTTACTAATAAAAATTACACATGTAAGTAAGATGCAATTAAATCCAGCTAAGTATACTCAATGTGTCAACCACCGACAATAATACACATCTGCTATGACCTCTAATGGAACGTTCAGCAACATTTCCGTTGATACGTTGCTATGTATATCGATAATTACAGTGAAGTAGATCATCAATACAACATGATGGCGAACTGTATACACTTGGATTTTCAGATAATCCCATAAGGAAAAGTCTAATAGAGTTGTGTCAGGTGATTGCGGTTACCAATCCACATTACCTCCATAGTTGATGATCCTAGCCCCAAAATTGTCCGATATGATTCCAATAGTTCCTGGTATCTTTAACCAGTTAAATGTTCCATTTTAGGATACCGATCCTATGAGGCAATTGTTTCAAATCTCGCAATTGACACTGAGGGATCACCACATCAACTGACACCACTGTGTAAATTCTTGTGAGCAGTGCATAGTTGTTTTACTATAAGTATACACCTGTCCCACATTTCTAACGTTGACCATTAAAAAGTACATGGTGACCATAATTAAACTGACGGTACTCAGAGTGTTCTGCAGCGCGATCTAATTGCGAGAATGGCGCCAATTTTTGTAGAAAGATTAAACAAGACGGGGGACGAAGGATTCCGCGAAAGAAAAAATTTAGTTCCAAAAGTGACCGCCAGGGGAATATGTGGCGCTGTGTATTCAAAAACGAGAGTTTCAAAAAATGAAGAATTAATACTGAAATAAAATTACCGTTTATTTAACGAATTTAGCAATTTAATCCAAGCTTAAAATGGTAAAAGTTTATAAAAAGCTAAAAATTTACATAAACACTGCTAAACTTTCTTTATCTGCAATTTCACTTACAGAGCCCCAAAGAAAGCAACAGCAGAAGAAGAAGTTCTTTATTCAAATTTCACGTTACATCTTTTGGCCCAGTGCCAGCTTGTTCGGCTTTAAAAGGTAATGTGCTATTGTTTGAAGCAATTTAATTGAAAGTTATCTTTCATAATGTCTCCTTCTTTAGTCGACCGAGCTCTACTAGTCAAATTCTTTTACCTCAACCAATGCAATGCGTCAGCCGCTCTTCGTGCTTTTAGAAACCACAAAAAAATGCGTAAAGGTAACGGTCTTTTGTCAGTTAATGGTTTAAAAGCAATGGTTGAGAAGTTTGAGAAAACAGGTTCTCTAAATGTACACCGGCAGAGGACGAAAACGCGTATCACAGGATATAATCGAAGAAGTGGCAAAGGCGATTGTCGACAGAGCACCAGACAATATTGCTACCACTTCCAGCGCTCGTGGGATAGCTAGGAATCTGGATATGCCTTATTGTACGGTATGGAAAATCCTACGAAAGATTATCCACTTCTATCCGTACAAGATCAGCCGTGTACAAGAGTTACGTCACACCGACCATGATAAGCGATTGACTTTTGCTCTCACTTTTCTTGCCAGAATGAAGTTGGATGATGCTTGGCCCTGGAAAATCTTATGGGGAGACGAGGCTCACTTTTACCTGAATGGAACAGAACTGCCGAATTTGGGATAACAAGTCACCAACAGCATTCAAGGAAATTCTTTTGCATTCACCAAAGATAACTGTTTGGATCATATCTGCTGTGGTTTCACAGCAGATATGATCATAGGTCCATTCTTCTATGAGAGCATTACTCCGACAGGATCTGTAACTTGTTCTGTTACCGGAGACAAATATCGCAAATGCTAAACAACTTTATTATTCCGGCACTTCAGAAAAGACAGTGCCTGGAGAAAATCATTTTCATGCAAGATGGAGCCCCTCCACATATTGCTTTGCGGGTACAGCAGCTGCTACGACAGAAATTCATAGCAGAAAGAGTCATTAGCCGCTGTTTTCCAACTGCATGGCCACCTCGGTCCCCTGATCTTACACCCTGCGACTTTTGGCTATGTGGTTACCTAAAGTCCAAGGTCTATCACGGAGGTGTCCAGGACCTGGCTACGTTGAAGGATAACATATCACGAACTGTACGGGAGATTCCTGCAGACATGTTATTCTCAGCTGTTGTTAATGATGTGCACAGAATGCAATATGTGGTCCACAAAAACGGCGGCCACATCAAACCTGAGTTGGATGTGTAAATAAACGGTAATTTTATTTCAGTATTCTTTTTTGAAACTCTCTTTTTCGAATACACAGCGCCACATATTCCCTTGGCGGTGACTTTTGGAACTATTTTTTTTTTTACGGAATCCTTCGTCCCCCGTCTTGTTTAATCTCCCTACAAAATTTGGAGCCATTCTCGCAATTAGATCGCGCTACACCACACTCTGAGTACCGTCAGTTTAATTATGGCCACCTTGTATTTTGAATTTATCCAGACTTTACTTGTCACCCTATATATATATATATATATATATATATATATATATATATGGAGGATATTTCAAATACAAAAAATAAAGCTGTATTTTTTATATGAAAAGCCGTGGTTTCAACTTGACTCAAATAGAGTAAAAAATAAAAAAAATATTTTAATTATTTTTAATAAAAAAAGTCTTATTATTATTTCTGAATGAAACATAAATGAAATAGGCTTTTTAACAAAGTATTTTCTAAAAGTACGTACTGTCTTTCCGTGCTGGAATAAGCCAGTCAAATTAAAAATGTTAACACTAAATCATAAAACTATTCATGCGTTATACAGTACATGCATTCTCTACATAACGAAACTTTTGAAATCTTTGGTAAATGCTATAATGTCTTTAAAATATTTTTTTTAATTGTGTTTATGAATTTAAAACTTATGTTTTATTAAACATATGTATTCTTATATTCATAGCCAGCATAAGTCAAAAAGTATATTTCATTTTATATTTAAACTTTCATTATTTGAGTGGCATGGGAAGCGAAATCGCCATTTGCTTCATCTATAAGTAAAATGGTGCATAAATATTGTATAGATTTCGCAAAAAAAAATAGCTTAAAGGGATCTATATGTCTGTGTGTGCGTAATTTTGAAACTTATTAAATCCCAAAACACCTATAAAATATTTACATTACATGAAATATATTTATTATGACATATTGAGGAATTTAATATAAGACAATTTAGCAGACAATAACCCTTTTCGTCGTTTTCTAAAAGTAAATTATTCTCCATATGCAGTCATTCGAGATAAACGTATCAAAATGTGCATAATACATCAATAATTCTGACATTTAAAAGTAGAACATTTTAAAAATTAAGACTATGTTGAACATTACATATCCCATGTTATATCCCACGTTATTGATTATGTTTCTTTGCGTGTGTGCATGTCATTTGTGTAAAACTCTTAACAGGGTGTCATTTGTGTAAAATTCTTAAAAAGATGCCATTATCAATGTTATTTGTTGTACTGAAAATAAAATACTTGTATTTTAAAGGTGAATGTAATTAAGTCCATGAATTGTTGTGGTAATCCTGAATTTTAAAAAAAACGTTTAATAATCCGTACCGAATTAGCCAAAGCTGCTTTTTTTCTACAGTGCATCTCAAAAGTATATAGACAGGCGATATTTTGAAATAACAGTTCAAAAAATGAAGCAATAATCACAAAAAAATAATAAGCATATGGAATCATAACATAAGTTTATTACAATAAAGAAATACAGTATAAGTTTAACAGAATTTTTATAAAAATATAAAAATAAAAATAGGTTGTCCTAAAAAAAATATGGACCTTTCGAGTATTGTGTATTTAAATTCAAATTTTTATCCATTCCTTTGAATTAGCTCGAAAATCCTATCAAGCATGCGTCGAACAAGCATGCGTCCTATCAAGCATGCGTTGTTTGCTGAATTTGTGGCTGTAAAGAGAAACACTATGCTCTACTTGTTGCTTTAATTCCTGAATAGTAGAAAACTGCCGACCATGGACATACACCTCTCGTGCAAGTACTCGCCAAAGGTTTTCAATTGGATTCAAGTCTGGGCTGATGGCTGGCCAGTCTATAACAGTCACTTGATTCTGCGTAAACTCAGCTGTTATTGAATGGGAGGTGTGAATCAACGCATTGTCCTGTTGGAATTTCCAGTTTTCTCCTCCTAAGATGTTTCCAAATGGAAGTAGATTTCTTTTGAGGACATTTTGATAATTCTCAGAGCACTGTAGATCATTAAAAAAATATATCCGTTGTTCTCTTGAAAAAGAACGCGCCCCCACCAGGGGAGAACCCCTCCTTGTTATCGCCGAAAGAACTCGCAAGGTTCTCATCGTAGATCATGTCAGTAGTATGACCAGCCATCCAGGCCATCCAAAATGTTTTTTGTTATCACTGAAGAAAACATTTAACCATTCATTCGTCCAACGCATGTGTTTTTTAGCCGAAAGAACGTGTACCTTTCTATGTTGCAATTTCAGTATAGATGTCCAACACATTCTGTGATATTTCTCAAATTTGCTTGCCTGTATTCGACGGTGAACAGTAGATATCGCAATAGGAAATGCTAAAGTCTTCGCAATTTTACGAACAGACTTCTTTTTAGTTGAAACTGCTCACAAAAACTCTGTAACTTGTCGCTGAGATGCTTTTCTTAGTCGACCTAAATGCTTTTTACTTTCTTCTATCTATAATAGAAGAAAGTATTGTAATCGAAATTTTTTTCGACTTCCGGTTTTCGACGGATTTACACGTTTTAGGAGTCAGAGATTCCGAAAAACATGTTTTTACAAAATGTCTGTCTGTCCGTCTGTCCGTCCTCTTTGTATCATCGAAAAGTGTTATGAAGTTATGCTTCAAATTGAACCACACTTTTTTCTGTGTTTTTGGCTATGGCAAGCAGGTTCTATCAGAATTTGGGGATATTTCGACGAAAGGGGGCGCTGTGATTGATATTTTTGTTCCATTTTCACTATTGTATCATCGAAAAGTGTATGAAGTTATGCTTCAAATTGAATATCATTTTTTTTTCTATATTTTTGGCTATGGCAAGCAGGTTCTATTAGAATTTGGGGATATTTCGACGAAAGGGGGCGCTGTGATCGATATTTTTGTTCCATTTTCACTATTGTATCATCGAAAAGTGTATGAAGTTATGCTTCAAATTGAACCACAATTTTTTTCTATGTTTTTGTCTATGGCAAACAAGTTCTATTAGAATTTGGGGATATTTCGACGAAAGGCGGCGCTGTGATAGCCAATTAAAGATTTCAAATTCAAAAAGATGTGCAAATTCAAAAAAATAGAAATCCTAAAACTTTTTTTCGTTAAATGTTCGGCCTTGATCCGGAGAATCCGGAGCAATTTTTGTTTTGCCTCTATCTTAAAAAATGGCTGAGATATAGCGGTTTGAAATTTTAGGGTGGCTGACATTTTCAAACAAGACAGCAGAATTCATCCATAAACGAGTTTAATTTATGAGTTTTAGTTAACACGGTTTCGGCAAATTTTCTTTCATTGTTGTAACCATTAATCCTATTATATGCTTATCAATATACATTTATATTCGCCAACGTCAAAGTCTCGCCAAACTTGGCGACAATTGGCGGAATATCACCAAATTTGGCGACCAAAATAGGTTGCCATAAATGAAGCCAACTTGGCTGTAGAGGACCAATTTGGCGATATTCTCATTCAAATTAAATGTTGACGAGAACTGGGATTGAATCTTCTTTATTTAGGTTCTACGCATTTTACCTTCGTGTTTTCCAGTAAAATTAGCTAAAATCGTAAAACCAAGGAATAGGGAGGCTATCTGTTCCTGTCGGTTCAGGCCAGAAATACTTTTCGTAGTTTAGTATACATCAGTTGATCGCATCCCAGTAATCCGACGATTCGCAAGCAGCTAACGTACAACAGAATGACGAAAAATATTGATTTTATTGGCGATGTGATAGCGAATTTTGAAGTATTAACATGACTGAGATAGAAGAAAGTTTTGGGATTGGCACATCCGACTAGTTTACAATCGCATTGCCAGCTTTCTATAAAATTTCATAAATTCCAAATCTACCACGCTTCATTTGTTTATCAATATCGGAAACTTTAGAGTTTTGAGCCTTTAAACTCCAAATTTTAGCTATATCAACTGCAGAGAACTAAACGTTGTGAGACATTTTCCAACTATTCGAAAATTGAAGAACGAGCAGTGAATTTATATTTCGAATTGGTTACATCATATGTACAGAAAGCAGAATATGAAAATGTTTTTGATACAGTGGTAATAAAAGCGATTATTTTCATTGTCCATATATTTTTGGGGCAGCTTATTTTGAATTTTATTTTTTAGAAACAATCTGCGATATAAGCATGATATTTATGTATTGTAATAAACTTATATTATGATTTCATATGCTGATTTTTTTTTTCGTGATTATTGTTTCATTTTTTGAACTGTTATTTCAAAACATCCTTCTGAGACGCACTGTATATGTAGGAATACATCTGTATTTATATTTAAAGAGCATGTCAGTATTAGACCATGTTATTCTAAACTTTATCAAAATTAATTGATTTTGCTTTTATTCGTATATACATTTTTGTAATGCAAGTAGTATATAAATATATTAATTTCTATCTTAGTTTGGAATTTCCGCATAATTCTTATATTCTCGCAATACTGAAATAAAACTAAAAATAATTCTAGTAAATTGTTATACTAGTTGTTTTAACTAAATAATTCCTGTTGGTATTGCAGCTACTTCCAAATTGAATTTATAAATAATCTCGGAAACCTAATTAAATTTTGAAATTTTGAAAGCTATTATAACATATTTGAATCCTTGTGAATAATTGGTATTTTTTCTACTCATAATTCATCCTAATCTCGGAGGAGCAGATGTTAAATATAAACACACAGTCAGATTTTAATATAACAGATATGTTTTATTGGCGCACTTCGCGTTACTGTGCACGTACATAAATTTTACAAAATAAATAATAGATCATGAGTTTTACATTTAATATACATATATACTTGCTTCAGTAATAAATTAACTAGCATTATTATTTGTACATTTTACCAATTCTTTCAGACATTATTTAAAAAAGCTTGGTTAAAAATCCTTACTAAAAACGTCCCCCATTTAAAAAATGTAAAAACAGTCTTCAATAACAGTTTACATTTTTTAAATGGGAGACTTTTTAGTAAGGATTTTTAACCAAGCTTTTTTAAATAATTTCTGAAAGAATTGGTAAAATGTACAAATAATAAATGTACAGACATTAACAAGTGAACACCTGTTTTTAATAACTAGCATTATAACGAATAACTTAAAAATGTAGAAAATATCCACTTAGTGATTTAAAGCTTCATAAATGTAATAGCTTAAAGATATTGTGGCACACTGGCAGCCAGACGTAAAGTCTTGCTGCTAGTGTGTTTGTGTTTTCAACACTTGCGTTCTGGTAAAAAAAAAATGATAATAATAAAATTTTTAAAAAATACTTAGCCACTTGATAGTGAAATTAATACTAAAAATCCGTAAGAATATTAATGAAAGTGTTTAAATTTTCATCTTAGCATTAGAATGACACAGACAATCGTAACTTATTTAAAAAGGAAATTATATAACATAAATAAAGATAAGTACGCTTAATTACAGGGCATTTTCCTGTTTCTTTTATATGATTCACGATCAAACAATTTATTTTATATACATATATATTTAATCAATTGGTATACTTCAATTTATTGTGCACATGTATAAATTATAAAAACTAAAATATGCGCATTAAGTTTTTCATTTAATATGCATTTGTATTTGTTTTTTAAATAATACTGTTAAAAAAATAATACTTAGTCATTTGATACTTATATCACTCTTTCTCTTACTATCAGTGATACTTATAGTTAGCACTTTTATCATTTGATAGTTAACTAGCATTACAAAAAATAACTTAAGAATGTAGAAAATAACCATTTCACCAATTTTTACTTTAATTTTTACTTTAACCATTTAATCATTTTAAAATTCATCAAAATTTAAATATGTTGTTTTTACGTCTTGTTTCCAATATACTTGTGTTTTCAACATTTGTGATCTAGTTTTAAAAAAGAAGTACTTGATCGCTGAAAATAATGATGAGAAATCCTGGATGAATGTTAACAAATGTCATTAATTTTTCCTCTTAACATTAGAATGACATGGACAATTCTAACTATTTAAAAAGTCAAAGATGTAAAATGTAGATGGAGATAAGCGCGCATCAGTTATAGGATATTGTCCGGCTTCTTTAATAAGCATCATCACAAGTATAATCGCATGAAAGTTTATTACTGAAAAATCGGTAAAAGGAAAGCGTTTAAAACGACACGAGATATTCATGAATTATGTTTAATTTTTAAATCTAATTAAATGGACGTTCAAAAAGTGATTCTTTTTTAATATACTCGTGTGTAAAGAATAAAAAAATAATAATCAGTAAAAAAAATAATAAAAATTACCTGTTTTATTTAAATGTTCAACTATTTAGGTAGAATGCAGCGAAAAACGCAATAGATTAAGTAAGGTCTTTGTGCCTAAATGTGATGAACCATAAATGCGAAAATGGTCTTCCACCTAAAATCTTAAAGCAAGAATCATATTTAAATGCTATTTAATGAAACATCCGATCTTCGGCAACAAAAAATTAAACATCTCTTTGCATTTTAAACGTTTTCTTTAAAAGAATTTCCCATTACAATGCACATCGTTCATTATCAAACACACCCATAACTTCCTAAATGCGGTGAATAATCCCGAAACATGTATCACGGTTTCACTCTTATAACTTTGAAGATCAAATAACTCTATCGACGTGAAGACCTCGAGCATCTGTTTCATCTACTTGAAGTGAAAGCGACAAAAGAGACAAAAATGTTCTACGCATTTTGGTGACTGATTTTTTTTTTCAGAGATCTATTAGCAACAAATTGGATTAGTCAAATGCGGAAAGACTTTTAGGAGATTTACTTGGGTAAGTTTATGTGATATTTTTATATATTGCATTAAATTAGTGTTTAAAGAACAAATTGTGGTTTATTAAGTCTTTTTGAATGAATAAATTAGAATTTTCTTATGATCATGCACTAATGTTTTTCCTTGACTGGGTACTTAAAATGTGTTTCAAATGATCAAAATAGAAAAATATATGTCTTAAAAATTTTAATAAAAAATATGGGGTAAGAATAGCGGCGTATATTTAAGCCAAAAATAAACACCTGATCACTGAATTATTCAATAATCTTATATGAATGAAGTTCTGAAAGTTCGAGTGTAGTATAAAAACTCTTAAATTTAAAAAACTGGCATTTTTTCCATCCAATCGATGTGCTGTTCCAGGATTATCTTTTGATCCCAATGCCCTTCAGCGTTATAAAAAATTACAAATACAGAAATATGAATTAAATGAATTAAATACTTCTAGACAAGGCATACCCATCGATGACTTGGCTTGTGAGAATTTAGCTATTACCGATGATTAATGCATTGACATGTTTCTTGCCGATAAATAATTATTAACGATGATTTTCATGGTAATGAGTCAACTGTTAGTGAGGATCTTATTGCTAAGGAAGAAAATAGTTCTCCTGATTTTGACGTTAACGATGATTTAATAACAACTTAACAACTGATTCTGACTGTTCTGCCAGCACAAGTTTTCCTATTGAGCAGTCCAGTTTCTCCAATAATGTGTGATGTGTCTGTTCAAACAAATTTAACAATGAATAGAAATATAAGTAATGAAGATTTTAAATTTCTGCAATCAATGAATTTTAATACACTAACGGACAAAAACAGATCAGATTATATTTCAGAACAGTCTGGGGTGCAAACAGAATTACACTCACAAACATCTCTTCCAGAAGCTATTCCATCTCCTGCGATTCAAAACTTCTTAAAAACAGTTTCATCACCAAATCAAAATCCAGACAAAAAGTGAAAAGCAGTAGGATCAAATTTTGCAGAATTGTTTTCAGAATGCTTAACAAATTAAACATATATAAAAATATTTCGATGAAGTGAAAGAGCAAAAACAAAGACAAAAAATTGGAAAAGAAAGAACAATCAAAGCTTTAAAAAGCAAAAAAAGAGCGTTACGAAAACAGAATTCAGAAAAAACTCGAAATCAGTCCCTAAACAAATCTGGAAGTAAAGGTACAGAAACAGAAGATATGAAGAATCCAAAACCTCAAAATTATCTAGATACATACTTTCCAGAAACCAAAAAGAAAATTTTGAGGCCTACATGGAAATGGAAAACCAAAAGGATTAAAGACAAACTTAAAAACAAAATATTTGCTTAAAATATACAGTAATAAACATTTCTTTGGTAAAATTTATGTTGTACTGGTCATTCATTAATCACATATTGCTTTTTTACATGGTCATAGCTAAAAGTGTTTAAGTATGAATGTTGTAGTATTCGTTCTTTAATGATATTCAATTCAATATTATGTATCTGAAAGTTTTCTTTTATTATTTAAATTATTATTAAACTAAATTATTTAAATATAAAGTAGTTCATTAATAAGTGTTTCAACTTCCAATTTTATTTATTTCAACTTTTTATTAATATTTCAAAAATTGGTAGCAATTAAATGAATATTTTTAGATGAACTGGCATGCATAAAATGTTTTGTCACATTTATGTACTTTGGACGTCTCACTTAGGTTTTAACTACTGTAAATGTGATAACAATAGCTTAAATACGACAGTCATATATTGTTTGCTTAGACTGCAGATAATGATTAAATTTCTACAAAACAGTTTTGAATTAAAAGCATGGTATTCAATCTTTTTCTGCTTAATAAAATGCCAAATATACCCTAACTGTGACAAGACTATGCACAATCGTGTCTCATTTAGGCACAATGACCTTATAAATTTTTACATATTTGCGTACATTTTTTGCTAATTGGAAATCTGTGATCGTTTAATTAATAGATACTTAAATACCTGAAAATTATGAAGTCAAATATAATTATCATTATAAGTTATGGACCAAAACGTTTTTATATTTTAATCTTTCATATATTAAATGTATTTATGGTTTAATAAATGTTTAATCTTTCATAAATTATATAAATAAATTCATAATTCTAAAATTATAATTATATAATTATATAATTCTAAAGTAATAATTCTAATTTCATAATTATATAAATAAATAAATAAATAAATAAATAAATAAATAAATAAAACATCTAGTTATGTAATTCATTTTAGCGTGTAGCTAAAACTTGGAAATTTTCTGTACTTTTCTTAAGATTATGTATTATAATATTAGTTCGCTGTTTTATGCATTATAGTATTATATTTTGTTTTTGTAGAAATGTTTATTCATCTTTTACTTTCTCGAAGTCAAAGCCTTGTAGCAGATGTTTTATCCATTTCCAATGAATGCTTTAATTATTTATAACCTTACATTGTCAGTATTGCTAGCATTTATAAGATACGATATTTAATAAACTGTTATCGAAATATATAAATGAATTTCCTTTTTTCATCTATTTTCCTTTTGCCACTTTAATTTTTGAAAAATTGCTCAGATCTACATGAATTTGTTACACCATTCATGCAGTTATCTTTACAGGTTTTCGTACCTATAGATTGACGATAATAAGTCCAACTTCCTTTACCTTAAATTTTACAAAATATTTCATTTATATGATAAAAATTGTCGTCTGTGGTTAGTTTATGTATTTATTTCAACCGATCATTTAGAGCTCAAAATATTTTCTGAAATAATATATTTCGCTCTAGTCCAGATTCTCCATATAATTTTCACATAAATTACTTTCTCATTATTGCTATATTCAAGCTAGATATTTAATATAGAAATAAAAAAGACAAGTTTAATAACGATTTGGTTTGTTAAGTGAAAACTTCATTTTAAAATTAAACATAGAAATTGTAGGCATTAGCCCTATTAAAATAAACTTTTTTTTCTTATTTAAATTATTTTAAAATTTATTTAAAATTATTTAATCACATTAGCAAACAGATGTTTAACATCATCAACACATATTATTATAATTTAGTTGATATACTTGGCCTATTGTATGTATTAGTATGTTGAATTAAATTTTCTGTTATACGTTTTCACGGTTATTCCTGTTTTACAGATTATTCCTTGAAAACGTATAAACAGACGTATAAAGACACGGTATTAATATAGATTCCGTGTTTTTTGCTGGTGCATAATAATTCAACCAGTATAAATATATATTTAAAGTATCATTGCAGGATTTATTTTCTGTTTTATTAGTGAATGTTATCTCTTATACACATTTTTTTATTTCATATATTATTCAGTGGGGCTTTTTTTTATTTTGTTTTGTTTTTGTTTAAATTTCTGTCAAAATTTATCATTCTAACAAAATAAATTTTAACTGATATCAACCAAATTCTCTCCACCAAAGTATAAATGATATTTTTTTATATTATAACAAAAAGAGGAAATTTTGACGATTAAGATGGTAATTTAGTAGGGATAATTTACGTCAGGTAATTTAGTTCATATTTTGATTGCCGTAAAGAAAATCTCTTATCATGGGGGACATACGGCGAAACGTTGTATTAGAGGGACATATCAGCTTAATAAAATGAACCAGGTTCTGAAGCACCTCCCCTTACAATCTGCAAAGGCTTTAAGTGAAGAAATGAAAAACTTTTTAACTACGAAAAATATTGATACCAATAAGCTTGTTGCCATTGGCTGTGATGGAACTTCAGTTAACACAGGTTACAAAGGAGGTGTCATACGATTTCTAGGAAAAAAAGAAATAAAGTTTGTTTTAGCACTTTGACGGTACAACAAGTGGGTCTCAAAGTTTTACAGGATCTATTGGCAAATCTCTGATTAAGAACTACTTCCTCTTGTACTTTTTAAGAGAATAAGCTGCATTTTGCCCGAAATTACTAATAAAAAAAGAATTAAGCACGGATCAACTCTATTTGCTGGAAGTATCTGAAGCAATTTTTTCCGGATCGTGTCCGAAAATTGTACAAACGAAATCTATGTAAAATTGTGCATTCTCGATGGCTTACAGTGGCAAATATAATTTTTCGGCTGTATGTTCCCTCAACTTAATCGCCAGAAAATTTGTTGACTCTGAAAAGTTTTATACTAAAAGTTTATGCATCTGATGGTTTGGTTTTCTAATCCAAATTAAAACCTTCATGCACTTACAGAGCTAAACATTAACATAAAAAAATTATATCATTACATTATTTACCAAAAGAATTAAAGACAATAATAGATCCAGTAATTCAACGAAATGTTTCCTTTTGTCATCCGGAAACTATTTTGATTGCCATGTTGTCTGACGATAGGGATAACGTAAGATTGTTGGCACTACGCAGAATAATGAAAACTCGAAAGACAAGAAATTCTTTCCGTAATTTCAAGTTACCTCAGATCAATTTTGAAACCAAATACTATATCGATGTTTTAAAGTGGGTTAAAGTGACAGTTACACAACCACCAATAACTAAGTTCTTGGATCATAACGTTGTTACAAAGTGTATCCTAAATCCAAAGGCAATAAATAGATGATGACATCTTACATAAGATTAAAGTATTCCCTTGGCACAATCAAGCCACTCAAAAATGTATGAAACTCGTTGCGGAAACTTCTTCTGCTGTTTGTTGTCTTTTGAAATGCGATGGGTTCATTAAAACTTGTCTGGAGTATCGTAAAAAAATACCAGTTTTCGAAACCAATACACAGTAGGCACTATTGTAAAATGGAACTGTTAATGCTTGTAAACTGTAATAGTAAATTATTTTTACCTTATTACTGTTGATCTTTAAAGATAATATAAAATAATATTTTCTTCGAAAGGCTAAGTAAAAAATATACGACAATTTTGTTGTTTTGATTATGCTTTACAATCTGGCGGGCCCCTCTGGGTGATTCCGATTCGACCCCTTAAGTGTGGAAGATGACTGGAAGCCCGGCACTGCTAGATGTTCGTCGACACGACAGGGGCAGGTAAGCTGACGAACCACCACCTCAACGTGGTGCGTCGGTGGTAAAGTTGTGTCCAATTAGCCGGTAGTGCCGGAGGCTGGGAGGTGGCCGCCCACACGACTTCGGACTATCCCCTCCTTTGGGCCGGTTCTCGGCTGCAGGAGGTTTGCGGTCTGGCTATACTCTGGAGAACCAATGCAGAGTCTCACCCATGACCCGTGGTCGGTAACGCCTGCCAACGTGAGGTTCGGGCTGAAGTCTCCTGCGAGGACCACGAGGCGGTCGGGTGGTAAAAAGCATCAGGTAGGCCAATCCCTCAAGCTTAGGCGCCCTGCGCCAAGGATGGTGACACGAGGGCAACGGCTAGCGAACGGTGCTAGAACAACTTCCAAATTTATCTAAGGTGAGGCGAAGGCGATGACGAGCTCTGCAGAACAAGGAGCACTTGTGGTTCCGTAGTGAAGTCTGGTCAGTGCGTGAGGTAGCGTGCAGCATCCCTCGTGACTGGCAGGTGGCGGAACGTAGACGGAGCAAGGATCAAGGAAGCCTGCAGCCCTAACGATCGGGTTCTTGTGTCCTTCTCTTGTTACTCCCTCTGTAACTGTAGTAGTTGTGTGCTGTCCTCAGTGTTCGATCAGAAAGGGAAGTGCCCCGCTTGACCAAGAGTGGTTCGAGTTGCGGAGGGCCCTCAGGTCCGATGTCTGCGGCTCGTATCACCTTCTCTGGGAGTGGGTCTGAACCGCTTCCTGGACTGATCGAATACGAGGACCCAGGCCGGTGTATCGTCAGTAAAATGATGGCGTCCAGACCTAAGTCGAACCTTGGGTCAAAAAACAAGCCAGCGGGTCTTTGCGTAGTCAAAGCTTTCTGTGCCGACGGTTGGATCAGCTGGAATCTTAGAACTAAATTTCATGCTACTAAACTCGATCGGGACAGCCTCTCCGGCGCTTTTGAAGGATCTTTCCATGCCCTTCAGAGTCCGATAGGGGTTCCTAACTTAACTTTCCGTTGTTTTCTGATATTTGTTGTGTTTTTGTCTTTTGTGTGTTTGTTTTATATGTGCTTCCGAATGACCCCATATTGAGCCGACTTGCTACGCCGGCGTTCTGCCGTCAGAGTATGCCGGAGGGAAAGCTTTAGGGGACCACTCGAAGACAACCTAAGACAGGACATGTCTATGCGTTCAGGGACACCTTTCTCAAGGTCCCGGGCTGGCGAGAGGCCTTTTCTCCTCGCCGCAGCCTATGAGGCCAATCGTTTCCTCTCTCCACAGGACTCGATGTTCGGAAGCTGTGGCACAGCAAGAGTCGTTGTGGAAGCCCGGCATACGGCCTAGGGCCCAGTTACCTCTTTTGGGTTCCAGATCCAAAGCTGTCGGAGGACTCCAGCGTCTCCCCAAGTGGTCTGTGGTGGTGTCCGCTAAGTTTGGGCTCCACCGCATGTCGTAGCGACCACTGTCGTCAATTCATTTGGGAGAATGGGAGTGGTCAGCATATGGCGGCGCTCCCACCGCTCGAAGCGCATACAGGAACTCTCCTAGTCGTCCTAAAAGTCCCTTAGGACTTGGGTTAGGCAGTTGACTTACCTAACGGACGCCGTCGGGTGCCTGGCGGCGCAGCTTACTTTTATGCTTTACAATTACCGAATTTTCATACATCTTTCAAAAAATTGAAGTCATTGTGGGAACTTGAATTTGATATAAATATTACATAATTTTACTATAAATAAAAAGTATAACATTTTAAGGCTCATCCTCGTAAATTTAATTAATATTTATGATATTTGAGTAGTTTATGTTTCAAAAAAAAGGAGAAAAATGGACAACTTTCACGTTCTTACTAAATATTTAATCACCTTGGGGCATTACTATATATTTATATTTTTCAAAGATATTTTATATTCAGAATGAGAATGTGACAGAGCAACTTTTCCATACCGGCCCATTTTTATTTAAAGAAAAATAAAAATTCGCTCCAAAATGGGAAAATGCACAACTTTTATGTTTTTACTAAATATTTAATGACCTTGGAGCAGTACTAAATATTAATATTTTTCAAAGGTATTTTATATTTAGAATGAGGATGTGACAGAGCAACTTTCGCACACCGGCCCATTTTGATTTGAAGGGAAAAAAAATTTCCATAGACGAGCGCTCCCCCCTATTATATATGGCAGTTTGCAGAAAACAGCGAATATGGATTCAAACAAGCAGCACTGTGGTCAGATGTTTCATAGGCAAAACTCAAAGAACGTTTCATTCCTGTTATGGCCGTGTTGCAAAGGAATTCATTTCAATTAATATATGTATAATAAGACAAAAAAAATTAAATTTGAAATAAAATATTTGTTGTTGGACTGCTAGTATTATAAAGAAATCAAAAATATTTATACATACATATGCAGAAGGAGAAATATTAAATAATCTGTTTTGTTATCCTGATTGTAATTAATAATATTTTATTATATTATATATATATATATATATATATATATATATATATATATATATATATTAGGGCGTATCGAAAAAATCCAAATTTTTTAGATCTTTTAGCGGTAGTGCGGGAAAGTTGTGAACTCCCTTTATTAAAAAGTGTGCGGAATCTTAAAACTGTGGGTTGATATCTTCTGTCGCCTCAGTGGGCCTAAAGTTATAAAAAATGGACTAAAAATGATTAAAAATCAAAAATTAATAAATAATCACATATTTCGCTCATCGGTTTGAGGTAGTGGTTACAAGTTACTCTTTTGTAACAACAAAAACCATAGAAAATTGTAGAATTATAGGTTGATATCTTCTGTCGCCTCATCGGCATCGAATTTTTTAAATTTTGATGCAGTTTGGTAGTTTTCTGCATTACTGTTTACTGCTTCCAAAATGCACAATCGAGACAGACTGGGTTTGTCGATCTGCCAAAATAGTGGAACACCCTTATTTTCACGCCGAGAAACAACAACAGCCATAAAAAAATTTAGGTTAATATCATATAAAATAATTACATCAATCAGCTAATTTTTAATCAATTAAAATAATATAATAATTTTAATATGTTAATATCTTCTGCTGCTTCATCGACACCAAATTTGGGAAAATGAAGGCAAAATTTTAAATAAGTACACGTCACACTTACCTCATTTTAATGCAAACACAAAATTTATTTTACCTTTCGAACATACAAATGACAAAATCATTACTGGCTTGTAATCATATTTGGTTTTAAATTTTGACATGTGTTTTCTGGATTCTAGTGTCGCTCTAATAAATCTATCCCTGTTCTGCGGCCCAACTGTTTTTCCGGAGGCTGCAGTGACTAGTTTCACAATCCGCTCTACCGCTTGTGTGTGTGAAGCAAATTTAATAAAGTCCCAGCAATACATTGGCATACTGCCCTGTATCATCTTCAGAAATTCTTGAGAACAGATCTCGGTGAGAACAGGAGGCGATATCACATAACAAGCTCGCCAGTCAATGAGATCTACATAGTCTGTAGCTCCAAAGTTAACAGCAGGAATAACTAATTTGCGAACACAATTTCCGTCTGGGCTAATTTGGCTTGCCTTGATAATCCGCCGATCTGCAAGGGTCCTAATACGGCAGCTATCATCAGATAACATGGCCAAAAGCATGTTTACTTGAGCCGCAAAGTAAATAAATAACTGGGTCGATTATGTCACAATACTTTTTTGGCAATTACCGAGATGAGCTGATCAAATACCACAGGTGTCTCGCACCATCCTTTATGGAATGACGAATCTTAATTCGGAATCATGAGAGTGCGTAGACTCTTAGAATGAATACAACAAAATGTTAGCAACTCATTTAATGGGTCTGATGTTGATATATATAACCTCAGTATTCGATTGGAAGTTGTTAGCCAGCGGGACAAATTCAACGTTCCCGGTTCCCGGCCGGAAATGTAGATCTGAACAACAAACGCCAGAACTAATGGTGGTACAAATGTCTAATAAGTATTTCTGATCTGAACTGAGGATGGTAGGATCAATGTCTGGCAACTTGCATTCAATGCTATTAAAAGCAACAATTGAAAGCTTTTCGTATCCTTTAAGGTTTCGTCCAATGCCTCCGGTGTAATATGTGGAGCCAGATGACTTGCCGTCTATGGACTCAAACAGGTGAACAGGTGTTGTAATGGCAACTCATTGAAATAAAGTAAGCAGATAGTCCATTGTACTAGTCTCTGAAGTTTCAATTCAAGCCTGCGAATTACGCAATTAGACATTCCTGTGTTCACTACAGTGCCGTCACACCCGAGAACAATAAGGTTGCTAAAATCATCCAATAAAGCTCTTGTTACGTATTCGTAAATGCTATTAGATATATCAAGACTAGATCCGCTTTCAAGTGTAACATGTCCCATATACGTAGAACCAGGCTCCGATACAATACAGCAATGCGCTTCTACAATTGTACTTTAGAACTGCTTGTCCTCGAGTGTTTCTGATGTTAAGGTTTTGTCATGTCGTCCATCAAAATAAAAGCCAGATAGAGTGGAACGATTTTCATTTGATTTTGAGACCAATTTTATGTAAATTCTCAAATTTTCCCTCCATATTTTATTTTTGCCTGTGACGAGGCCTGTATCTGATTCCGATATTAAACCCAAATCTTGCGTAACACGCAATGCAATAGCAGCCGTGGCTCTGTTGGAGACACCATACCTTTTACTGACAAGAACTGTGTTGTCCAGTTTTAAACGCATCTGAACACTCCTTGTGAGTTCCCACATTGCCTTCACTATTTTGGCAGACCGCCAAACCCAGTCTGTCTCGATTGTGCATTGTGCAAGCAGTAAACAATTATGCAGAAAACTACCAAAATGCGTCAAAATTTCCAAAATTCGATGCCGATGAGACGACAGAAGACATTAATCTATAATTCTACAATTTTCTATGGTTGTTGTTGTTACAAAATAGTAACTCGTAAGCACTACCTCAAACCGATGAGCAAAATCTGTGATTATTTATTAATTTTTGATTTTTAATCATTTTTAGTCCATTTTTTATAATTTTAGGCCCACTGAGGCGACAGAAGATATCAACCCACAGTTTTAAGATTTCGCACGTTTTTTAATAAAGGGAGTTCACAACTTTTCCGCACTACCGCAAAAAGATCTAAGAAATTTGGATTTTTTTCGATACGCCCTAATATATATATATATATATATACATGAAATTATGAAATAACAGCAAAATAAATTGGATTATTTACTCTTAAATTTACAGGCATTTACATATGTCCTTATTCTGAGATCATTAATAAGAGTAAAGGTATGAAAATACCGACCATTTTGTAATTATGTCAGAATAAAATCAATGTTTAATTGCAGTAGAGTTTGATTGAAAAAGTCTACGATCTTGATGACATTATAAATTATCCCTATCTTTCTGCAGTAGTTTTCTAAAATTATCTGATTAAAATCAATGTTTAATTCTGGTAAAGTTTGATTGAAACAGTCTGCGATCTTAATAACATAATAAATTATCCTCATTCTTCCTGCAGTAGTTTTCTAAAATCATCAGTTTGTTCTTAATGTCGATGCAACATCTCTCCTTCTTTCTTTTCCAAACTAACCAGGATTTTATTTTGAGAAAACTCATAAATTAAGTTAAAACTTTAAAAAAATATATTAAATAATGATAACTTGTTTTTGGTTGTTTGAAAAAATGATTCGTTTTGATTGACATTCTTCAATTTTTTTCACTTTTTTTTATGGTATGTTCAAAAGACCAATTAAGTTTTCCACCTGCCTCACTTATACTTGCAACTATGCTTTCACACCTAACCACCAAACTAAGAATATACCACGTCTAAAAACACTGCAGGCAACGGGAATCGTAAAAATACTATGAGATATATTTTCGTTTTAAAAAATTCTCTGTTTGTTGTGCCAGATTAGTGAAATGAAAACACCTTTTTACTTTCTTCTATATACATAAAAAGGAAATAATCGTAAAAGTTTTCGACTTCCGTTTTTTGATGGACCTGCACGTTTTGGGATGACCTGAACCCGATTTGACTATTTTTGGAAAATGCCTGTCTGGCATCTGTATGTGAGTGACACAAGTTCTATCTGAAGAACTAATGCACAGAATTTCATAAAAATTCATATTCTGTTAAAACCTGACATAAATTGATGCTGATTGGGCTTGGGTATATACCGTGGCACTGATGTGCTGTGCTTTTCACGATATCCGTGAAAGCTATATCCCAGCATCTATGTGATGGTATTTCATCAAACATCATATTTAATTAGATCTTGGAACATTAGGTGCTGATTAGGTTTTGGTGTCGCATATTCCAACAGATGACGCTGATGTGCTGCGTTTTCAAGGATTTCCGCGATAACGATATCTCGACAGATCAAAATCATCAAACTTAAACATTCATTCCCCAAACTTCGTATTCAGTAAGACCTTGACATAAATTTATACTGATTAGGTTTGGGTGTATATTGCTCAACAGATGGAGTTGCTTTGTTATCGTTTTTTTTTCGCGATTTCCATGATAGCTATACCTCGGCATCTATAGGATGGGATTTCACCAAATTTATATATAAGATATTTATTAAAAATTATATTGATTCAATTTTGGCTTTGCTCACGCAACAGGGAACGCTGCTCGGCTTTTTTGCGATGAACATTACAGTTATATCTCAGATTCTATCGGTTACAATTGCACCAAATTTTATATTTAAAATTATTGATTAAATATATATGTGTTGTTTCAATCTTGAATTTGAAGACTCAGCAAAAGGCGCTGTTGAACAGTTTTTTTTTTTTACTTATAGCTGTGAGTTAAATTTAAAGAAACCACTATACTTCATAAAGTTGATGTGTAACAGCGCTATTTAAATTAATATATTGCAATGATATAGACGAAAGATTTGTGATGGCCACAGCATGCTAGTTATGATTAGAATCTTACTATAATTTATACAATGTTTGAGACGCAGAATAAGCCCATTCTTAAACATTTTCAAAAGAAGTTTCTGGGGATATTCCAAACTATTTTTCACGTGATATATTTTTTGTCCGTTTTAACATGTTATATGCCTGAAATATGAGTTTTGATTAAGATTTCGTTTCCACGTTAAGCAGTTCCAACATAGATGGGTAATTAACTATGGAAAATTTAACACTTTTTGACAAAACCATGAACATTTTTAGGTTATATGATATTTGTTTTTTATAACAGGTATTTACGGTATTAAACTAAATGAAATATGCATTAATATGTCACTTAAATAAGCGCAAAATGCTGCTAAATACGAGAACTAATTTAATTTCGATTTTTTGAAAATTCTGTAGAAACATAATTTATTTCTTTGAAACACGCATGGGTTTTTTATAATACGTTTAAAAGAAATAAAGAAAAATTTCGTGTAGGGGTCGGTTTTTCTTATGTTCTTGTAGTGGTAGCTCTATATGTATTTTAGCCTATAGCAGAATGATTTACCCCTACATAAAGCGTGGCTTGCTTTCATTTTCAAGGTGTTTACAAGAAGTGTTACATTTTAAGAAGCATATTTCATTAGAGGTAGTTATATTTTGTTTATTTGTTTTAACTGCAGCATTTACAAGTTAGAAATAAGAATCAATTCATATAAACTTTTATTACTTTAAAAAAGTTTATAGAAATAACATTTATTCTATTTTATTTATTCATAAGTTCCTGTTTTATTTTTTAATTAATTATTTAGTCATTATTATTATAGATGTATAATTATCTATATAAGCATGGTGAAATAAAATTTCATTGCCACAGTCACCGAGTTTAAATCGTTTAATTATAAAATATATATATATACTTTATTTCATTTGCTTTTTGATCTGTAAAAAATCCAAATGTAACGCACTACGAATAAGTACTATTCAAACAGATTCATAAAATCTTTTAAGAAAAATAAGATATTTTATAAAGCACGTTCACATTCTGAAGTATTTTCAGAAGGCAAAAATATTCGTGAATAACAAATGAAAATGTTCTCTTTGAAATGAAGTATGAGAGATTTGATTTACATGATAAAAAATTCCACGTAGAGGTATTCCAACGGTTTTTTATGGAAAATACTGTGAAACATGTCATAAATAATCGTCGCAATAAAATATTGCTTTGAAAATAAATATTGAGGAAGATATAAAAATATATATTTGGAATAAAAAAAATTATATTAAATATTCTAATGATAAAATTAAACTTAACTATAAGATGTGTCATTGAGCATTAGTAGAAATATTAATTATATAATTAATACAGTAAGATGAAGATTTGGGATGTATGTTTATAAAATGTTTAACAGGGTAATATAAATTAAAGTACCTCTGTTAGGAATGCTCTTGGAGAATCAACCCATGGACATGACACTTCCAAATTGGGAGAGAATATATTTCAGACCATGGGGGAAAGGATCAATGCATCAAAAAACTAGATACTTAAATGACCGAAATATGGCGAGCTGGAGGGTAGACCAAAATTTGTATTACAAGAGCGACGAGCACGACGAATCCGACGAACACGATGATTCTCTCTTTCTGGAACGTGCATCGTTATTAAAGCTGTTTTACCGAAAATACGGAAATGCTTAAAGCTCTTTGTAAATACAAGAGATAAAAACCAGGGTGTACAGGTCCACTAGCAGCTTGTGGTTTGTAACGAATGACTTTCGGTTCGAGAAGACAGAAAGCCTAACCTTGCAGTTCGAACAGCACGATGACAAAAATAACGGATACTGCAAGTGGCTGCTTTTGCTTCAAACGCTGTTGTTGATCAGTCCAAAGAGAATCCATCAGAAACGTGTTGTGCTCACGCAGTAGCTATTAATTTGGATTTGCCGTGCTCAACCCATATGGAAATGTTTTTAGTAAACGTTGGAAGTTTATCCGTATGAGATCCACAGTTTACAAGAGTCAAAACTTAACGATAGCGACGTACGAGAAAAATTCGCTTTAATGTTTTTGTCACGCGTGCAGATAGACCATAATTGGCCGTAGAACATCTGATATTGCTCACTTTCACATGTGCGGAACAGCTATCACAAAAAATTGCCACATCTGAGTAACAGAGAATTTTCATTAAATCCGCCAGATACCATTGCATTCATCGAAAGTGAATGTATGGATATGTTTTATTGCCACGTTTTTGGTAGGACCTCATTGTCCAAAGATATATTCTGTAACTGCAGCTCATGATACGGATACGTTGTAATGCTTCTCCATTCGAAAATTTGAACAACGATGATGTGTTGATACAACAAAGTTCCAACAATATTGGAATCCTCTCACATATTTAAATAGTTTTGCAAAGTTATTTTTTCTGAAGTTCGTATAATCAATCATATGTTCGTATACTATGACCACTACACTTACCAGACTTATGTTCTCGTGATTTTTAACTTTGGAATTACCTCAAACGCAAAGTTTATTAAGGAAACCTTGGAAACCTGAATGAAGAGTCGTATAAGGTTGCATGCACATCACATTTTTACTATTTAGTTACGTGCTGCTGTGGTTCATTCTCTGACACGGTATCGATTATTATCACTGAAGCACGATGAGCATATTAAATACTTCCTGACCATTTTTATATAGTTCCTAGAAGCCTTTGTTTGTTTTTATGTTAGTTTGTTTATTTGTTGATGATGTAATCCACAGGTTTGTGTAATCGAGAGTTTGTGTTCGTGTATGGTGTGAATAAATAAATTTACATAACGACACTCCGTATGATATTCTTTATTCATAGGGTCATTCATTATCCGATAATGATTACAGCATCGAATTTTTACCTATCCGTCCTTTTTTAACAGATTTTTCTATTGCATTGATCATTTTGCCGTAGTCTAAAATGTATACTCACTAAATTTGGAGATTTTACATCCATAGATTGCTTCTCGAAAGTGTTCCAAACAGAAATGCTTTAATTTGAATCAACCGGTTATATTTATTAAAGAAAAAATAATTTAAGTATGCACCACGTTTTGCACTGAAATTTATTATCTAAATTCTATACTCTTGATATCTTTTTTTACTTATTTTCATTTATTGATAATCTTCCAAAATTTAAGATACATATATGGTATCTCCCAACTACCTCAAAGGCAGTAATTGAGAGCTATAGTCATAATTCTGTAATGTTCAATGTTTTTCAATAGGTTTAAGTAGGTGGTAACGTTAAAAAAACCGTTACAATTTTAATATTATCACCCACTTAAACGACATACAAATTCAGATCTGCCTGTTTTGTTAAGTGCAGAAAAGGTGTTTTGCCAATGTTAATGACGGAAAAATTGACTCTTGTAATAATTCGTAGCGATATGCCTTCCATTAACAATATTACACAAAAATTTTAGCCTATCATTTGATAAAAATTTGCTAATTTTATTAATGCCATCAAAATATTTTTAAACATAGAGTAACTCCGGGAGAGCCGCCGCATCCAGGATAGATGCCGCACCCCTTGTATTTCTAGTAATTATCGATAGATGACAGTCAGACGCACGGTATAGGTGCGCAATGAGATTACTTTCACCAGTGTATAGCGTGAATCTCATTTCGATGTTTACTTGTAGCTGTACAATCCTTATTTTGAGGTAAGCGCATGACTTCACTATCTAAACTTTTAAACACGTTATGCTTAAGTACTTTTTATACCCTAATTACTAAATGCATGCATGATTTCGAAGTCAAAACAAGTGTAGCGTATGTATAGAGTACTGTGTGTATGGTTGCGCCATTTTCTTTGCGAGAGCAGGCGACTGTGATATGCTACGTCTGTACCGTACAAAATGGGATACATGCCGCACTGCTCATCGGGTATACATGCCGCAGTTTCTTTTGTAAGGGGTTCCGCGATTAATAAAATTCAGTTCATCAACCAGTGATGAATGTTCAAACAGTATGAAGTTTACTACACCTAAGGAAAAAAAGGGAAAAATAAAAAGTAAGAAGGCGAAGAAAGATGCAAGTCAAGATGGTAATAATGAAAACTTGGAGCACATGTGACGCAGACGTTCTTTGCAAGGAATGTGTAGAAAAGTATTCCAAAACTAAGAGGAAGTGTGATTGGCTTCGTGATTGTACTATTTTCGACACTTTTTGTGTAGATTGCGGTCGAAAAAACAGGTCTATTAACAAATAAACAATGTAAACACTATTTTACTTCTTCTGTTCCCTCTCTAATACACTGATGTTACGTTGTTGCTGAAATAAAAATTAAAATCCAATTTTTAAAAAATTAGTAGATAATTTTAGTAGTGCAGAAAGTATTGACTAATATTGATTTGAACCTACTAGTACATTCTCTGTACTCATTTAGTTTCTTTTTGTTCTTATATAGTTAATTATAGTCCAGATATGAATACTTGTTTGAATATTTTTTATTTATAATATCATTCTGTTCTTATGACAAGCGCGACATAACTCCCGTACAAGTGCGGCGTCTCACCCTGAATGTACCGGTGACGCGCCGCAGTGTAATGGTTTAGAAGAAAATTGTTAAAAAATATTAATTTTTTACATTTTTTTGTCGCAGTAGACATGGATTTTTTTTTTTTCACAGTTTATGTGCACCATGAGATTTTACACACAAATTCAAAAGCATATGCGGCATAAAACCCGGAATTACTCTATAAATAGGCTCTTAAAGGAACAATACAATCATAACATAAAAATCCCTAAGTGAAACCTCTTAATAATTTTTTTTTGTCTTTTTCGTATTATTTATATTAAACACTCTTTGCGTTTTCCTCGGACTATTTCACTCAGAGCTTTTTTCGAGTTTGTTTTGCTACAGTAAATAATAAATGATAAACGACGTTGTGGTTAATGGCCCTTCTTCACAACCAGATTATTTCAGATTCCTCGTCTAGATTCACGAAAAAAACACTGCAACATTGTTTATGTTCTGCGCCGATTTCAAGAAGATTTATGATAATAGACATAACACCCACTACAGACATTAGTAGTGCTAAGCTGTTTACAAAGAAATATTTTCTTTTTTCCATGAAGGTTGTAGCATTACGTTTGAATACTTTTCTGTGTCTGTTTGAAATCATTTTCACTAGCTTTAAATTTAAACAAACTGTATTAATAATAAACATTTGGTTGTAGAATAGAGAAATATATATGGTACACCTACCCATATATATAGTAATACCTACCCTTGTTACCTTTGTTTTTTAAATCGTAATAAATAATTTTCAAGTAATTTTGATCCATTATTTTCTGATCCACTAAATTTGCATTTTAGTTAGCACGTCATGGTCACGTAAAATATTTTTTGAAAAACATGGCACGTGGATGTTAAAAGGTTCGTTACCCCTGCCCTACACCGTCTAACAGTTAACTTATATAATATCTCGAAAGTTAATTATAGGAAAGAGCTGTAAAAGCACATAGCCATTTTTTCAACAACGCTGATTCTTCGCATGTTAAAATTAACGAGCAGGGAAGCTTCAAATTAGCTTTGAGTTGAAATATCATGACCCATGACCGAAATAACCACTAATCAAATTTTCTCGAACATGTGACCAAGTCCAATTGTCTTCTCGTGCCCGAAAATGGTAGGATACAAAATTTAGTCAAAATCGTTTGAACCATTTTTTTAGATACAATTAGCTTGACCCTGATCCATGGTGACCCAAAATGACCCACTAATCGAATTTTCTGGAACATGTGACCTAGCCCAATGGTTTTCTTGTGCCCAAAACGGTAGGATACAAAATTTCGTCAAAATCGTTAGAGCCGTTTTTAAGATAAAATTTGCATATATATATAACCACACACACACAAGATTTGCTCATATTAGAATATACAAGATTTGCTCGTATTAGAATATATGATGATGTAGTACATAATTCATAATTTTTAATGTGAATTTTGTAATAATTTTTTTAATTAAAAATGAGTTTTTGGAATCTAAAATAATCACTAGATTATGTTTGGTTGTATTAATTGTACTCTTAAAAAATCGATCTGATTATATTTTGGATAGATATAAATTAAAGTTTGTCACGTACATTTAATATTAGCATCTTCAAACTTTGACCTCTTCTCTATGAAGGGGTAAAAGGGTTCTCCTAATTCTATGAAGGTTTAAGAAAAAGTGTATGAACTATGTATGTTTCTAGGTTGCTTTAATCCAAAAAAACTCGAATGCAGTGTCAAAAGTGGGCGTTACTAAATAAAATCGAATCACTGTGAAGATGATTGGTAAAATTTTCAATATGAATGTTTTCAATTTTTTTTTTTTTTCAAAAGTTCAAAAATAAAACTGCGTTACTAGCACATCTGGGGATATACCAGGATTTTTAATAAAGAATACTGCTCGGGTACTAATTCTGTGCTCCATTTTCTCCATGATTTTAATTGTTTGTGTAGATGTATAGCTACTTCTTTTACCATAATTCAGCTCTATTAAGTGATTATTTCACTATTCTAGTTCGTCTACAGGCTTTTTTTCATTTAGGAGAATATTTAGAGATGAAAATTTTTGGCAATTCACAGTGATTTGCTAATTTATAAAAAGTAAAATATGTCCTTCCGGGGATACAATGTAAAAGAGAAACATTGTAGAAGTGTTCGCTATCTTTATAAACTACAATTTATCTCGCATATAGTATTTCTCTTTCTCTTTCTCTCTAGTTCTTTAATTAAAATTATATCTAAATATATTAAATTCTATTTTAGGCTATTCAATGTTAAAAAGAAGAAAGATAAATACATTTTTAACACAAAACCTGTTAAATTCTTTAAAACATTTAATATTTTTGAAATACACCGAAACATTCATGGGATGCACGTTTATGTTGAGACTCTTGTATTGGAAAACATTGCGATATGCATTAATGTAACAGTTATGCACTACACATACTTTTAAAAAGGAATTATTTTTTAATTGAAAACATTTAAACTTTCTTGATAGAAACTACAAAATTTCAAGGGAAAAGTATGATTATTATAATTGAATATAACGTGAAAAACTATCAAATTATAAAATTATTTTTTTAATTGTACTGTTTATTAAATATTTAAGTTTTTTAATGACAACTTAATTCATGCGTTGTGATAACTCTCATCCTTAATATATTTACTTTAAAACTAATTTGAAAACTGAATTTCATGCTCTCTCTTTTTTTGCATATTTATTAAAACCACAACCATGAATCTTTTAGAAATTTTCGTTTAAAATCTAATTGAATTTAGATCTTTAGATTCGAATAATCTAACTCCGTGTGAATTATATATTTCCTTCATATAAATATTTTCTGAATGACCGAGCAGGATAATTGAGCTTTACAATACTGGAGCTTGCTTGAAAGTGGCAGAACTTTCAAAGCCCATCAGTTCACTACCTGCAAAATACATAGATTGGTGTATTTTAAGATTCTTCTAGATTTCTCATGCACTCAAAAATACAATAGAGAAAATTGAAATATATACTCATTTTTATAACAAAGACACAGATTTATTTAACTATTTTCAATAATTTTCCATTGGGTAAGATTTAATAGGAAATAAATAACTTTAATTAAAAGCATTCTTTTACAATATCTCATTTTAAAAAATGATTTTATTCTCATTCCCGAAGAAATAATACTTGAATTCTTTTTCAGTATGTTTTATAATTTTTGCATTTAAACAAATAAGAATAATAAATATTTTTAGTCATCCTCCTATTATTTTCAATATAATTCATCTTATTTTGTTTTTAAACATTTGTTCACTTTCTTTTCCAGTAAAATAATTATTTTATAGTTTACATATATATCTTGTACTTTTTTAGCTTATTATAGTTCTAGCAAGGATGAATTCGTGCATGTGTTGTTGAATCTATGCTAATTTGGGCCCGATGATTCTGCCATGGTTCCAGAAATATTTCACTATTTCATTTAAATCTCAAATTTTTTTGTTGTTGTTGTTGTTGTTGATATATATATTATTCATAACAGGTATGAATTAATTTTTCATTTTACGATTTTTATTTCTCCATTTGTGTATAATGCATTCTACGGTATGTTATAATAGTTATATATATGTGTGTGTGTGTGTGTGTGTGTGTGTGTGTGTGTGAAATGAGTTGCATTTCATAGTGAATATATCAATTCTGGCAATCGATGATCCCGTAAACAACAGATGCTTAGCAGTCCAAGGTTCAAAATGGAAGACGATGTTTCAGAAAAGCATTAGAAGTTTTCAGGAGAAATAACAGGACTCTGCATTAGTATCAATACTTTTTATTGACACTTCACCAATCAAAGACAATTCCACTAATTATCAAGTTCAGAAATCATATCTGAGTTGTGCTACTCAATAGGAAACAGCATGAAGATGTTAAATTTATTAGAGAATTACACCAATTTTAAAAAACTTCTCCTCCAAGTGACGAGGTTTGTTTAGCACTGAAAAACACGTACAAATTCTGCTCACCGAGCCTGCGTAACTGCGTTTTAAACGTAGCGAGGCGTATGAATATTTTCGTCAATGCAGGGGAAAATAACCAATAAGCGGCTTGTAAGGCCGTGGAACTTATTACTATACACGGCATAATTTTAACAGGTTAAGATTTTTAGAATAAGAATTAAAAGAATATATTGATTAAACATATGGAATAATAAAAATATAATTTAGATTTAAGATATTATTAAAAAACAGGGGAAAAGTAGAATTGTAAGAATTTGGAATAAATTAATTAAGGAAAAATGGCGAAATTTTTTTATTATTACATATATATATATATATATATATATATATATATATATATATATATATATATATATATATATATATATATATATATATATATTTATTTATTTATTGCACCAGAGAGCAAGTTCGTGCTAGTAAAAAGCTTAGATTTTTCAGCTCTGACTGGGGAAAAAAACAGATATTTATTATGATTTTGTTTTTGATAAAGGCAGAGTTATGTTTTAATATGCAAAAATGTTACTGGTGAAAAATGAATTAATTACCTGCTTCAGTCAAAAGAAAAAGGACAATACATTTTTGTGGATAAATATAGATATCAACAATATCTTGTGAATAAATGTACAATTAAAAACAGAATAATTTTTAATATTTATCTCTGGGCTGTTTTATATTCAAAAAGTGAATTTTAAAAAATCTAATTTGTTTCGAAAAAGATACTTGTACGACAAGGTAAGAACTTGTAGATAATTTTAAAAATAATTTTTTTCGAAATTAATTTTGGAAAAACACATGAATTGTAACCTATAATTTTTTATAACAGAAATTGATTTCTAGACGCTTTAGAAAAGCTATTCCAAAATTACAGCTCATTCCTCCTTGTAATTTTTAGTTTTGCTCAAAAAGCTACCAGCATTACAGCTTCTTTTGCAAGTATTAAAAATGAATTAACATTAGGAGCTCATAATTTTAAATTGCCATAATTTTTATACTACTTCGCAGAATGATTTCCTATTTGGACTCCTACGATAAAATTTACCGAAACATTCAAATACGATCTCAACATTAAGTGTTCGCATTGAAAATTTTAGAGTTTGATACAATTTCTATATCAAGAAACCCCCCCCCCTCTCCCCTTAAGCTTATTTGTTTTAATATAAATATCAAAGATGACATAATTTACCGTAGAATGGCTATTTCTTGTTTTTTATCGGAGAATTTGGTGATTAAAAAGCATCTCTCCTCTTTTGAGAAGTTGTAGGGCAACTGTACCTCGATTTTTTCTGACATGTCTGGACATGATTGGAATACAGTAAGATTAATCATGTATTAGTAAATAGGCTCAATTAATAGACTTCAAATTCGGACAGATCAAACAGCTGAAAGATATATGTTACATAAAAATTTTACTTCGCGATATTCCTTTAAATTATTCTAAATTCCGACATATAGATTATTTCCCTATTTCTTAATAATATTTATTATTTATTTCTATTTAATTTCCCTTTAAATTCGAAACGTGTATATTAATAATTATCTTATTCAAAATCTTAATCTAAAGCTTTTAGTCTCTTCATAAACTTTATCAACTATCTAATCTGTAATATCCTGAGAGAAGCTAGTTTTTTGTTTCGAATGTTTTTAAAAGCCATTTTGTTATTTTTATTTCTAATCTTCATTCCACGGATCTGGCTTCCCGCGCCTTTTCAACTTTAGACTTTTTACTCTACGTTACCAGGTATGGGATTCATTCTCCTTAAACCACTCCCTCTCGCATCATTCACTTAGCTGCTCAGCTCTCGAAGTGCGCCTGTCACCGATTGGTTCGTTTCTGTACTACATCGATATCTGTCGCCCTCCGCAAATCTGACAAAAAGCAGATGCAATGACTTCGGAACTCAGAATTATGTCTTGTTTCAAGTGCTTTAAATATTTTATCTGGTGTCTACAAGTCTTGTAGTATTCTAAATTTACTTTTTAAGATCATATAGCATGATGTAACGATTCATGCCCAAGCCGGAGGGCTTTATGAATTTTTTCATAATGTGGGACTTGTATTTACGTTTTCATGTTTGATTAATAAAAACCTTAGAACGACAACTGGCTTGTTTTTAATGGAGAGATCACCGTATTGGTAAATCCATTGCCTTGCTACACTACGCCCTGATTGTCTGGATTAATAATACGAATGCAAACAACCACCTTGTTTCCCAATTGGAATTATCCGATATCAGCTATTACCAACAATTTCACGCTAGTTGACTGGAATTGTCGACTACAAAATAACACAACCCTTCACAAGCCACCAATATTCCAAAAATTTAATGCATCTATAATATTTAATCTAAAAAATTTCAGATATTGCTAAAAAATATTAGACTGCAGTGCGAAATCTTCGGACGGGTCCACTGGTCTTACCTTATATTTAAAAAAAGAAACTATAAATCCGCAATTAATTTATCTGTATGTCAGTATAATTACTTGTCTTTATTCATTTAAGTGCTTAGTGAAATTACTAGTTTCCTCAGCAAGACATTAACAAAAAGTATACTTTTTACAAGATTCTCTCAACAATTATGAATGAATAACTTTTTAAAGGGTTCACTTTGTCTTTGAATATTTAATGAACTAGAATAATGTTTCATTTTAAATCACTATAATTTTCGTGTTCAAACGCATAAAAATCTTGAAAGTTTCTAAGTGTTTTCCCTTCAGTTTCTAAGATGGTTTCAAAGTCAATTACGTTAGCATTGATTTTATCTCCAATACCTCTAATGTTAGGAAAGCAGTGATTTTTGTTCTCAAGAGGGTTTTTTTTTAATCAGGTTCATTTATTCCTTTTGGTTTAAATAGATTTTAATGATGATACCATAATGTCTGATTTTTTTTAAAAATGGGAAGAATTTTATACACTCAATATTTTTTATCATTTTATAAATGGACATTTTCATTAAACAATGTGGCTCTTATTAAGTTAATATTATTTAAAATAAAACCTCTATTTTGTACTTTGTACCAATGATTTTTTTTATTATTATTAAAAATATTCGGCAGAAATTTTAATGCATCCAATATAAATCATTATAATCTTAATTTTTTTTCTTTGCAAGCGGATAATGTAAATATTTTGTGCAGAGTAGTGTTTTTAGTTCTGTATGGTTTTCAGTGCGTTCTGGGTTGTTGAAAAACACTGGTTGTAATTTTTTTTAATAAATGAAAACTATAATCATAAAAAAAAATTAAACGACGAAATAAGGAATAACTCAGATTTTTGAGGAACACTGTTTGTAACTTTTGTAATAAATAACGACTTTAATTATCGTATAGTTTTTGAAGGACCAAGTAAGGAAAAAATTGATAATCCTCACCACTCCATGGCATGATTTGGCAGAATAGTTACTCTCGTTTTTTTTGTTGTTTTTTTTCTGTTCCTGGAATTGAAGAATCACTTTTGTCCCTTATCTTCTTCAATAGAAAAGGGAGTCCAAATGACACATTCCTCATTCCAGGGTTATTACATGCCGTTAATAGAAGACAAAAATAACGAACGATTTTTTTTTCCGGAGTCACTTCGGTTAGATTCGGAAACTTTTGAAATAACTTTAAAAAATCTTATTGGTAAGCATAAGTACATTTTCTTGGAGAAAAATACGTAGTTTGTTCAGATTAAAATGCAGTACAAATGTTATCTGTACTGCATTTTTAATAAAAAAAAATAATAGCTTTTTTAGTTGAGAGTTTCATCCACAACAATAAAAGCTAAATTTAAACTGATTTTGAAAATATGTACAGTAAATGATTTTGTTAACTAGTTGACTTCCAGTTTTAAACTGACGGTAAGAAGACATCTTGAAAGTGAACCAAAATAAATTACTTCTTTCACATAAATTTTTTTATAAAATTTTCTTATTAAAATATCAGTACAACAAATAGTGAAATACTGTTTCTGATACTTATAGTAATTGCTATCTAAAGAAAATAAAAGAAAACTTTTAATAACTTACGATAAATTGAGCATAAATATTTTTCCTTCAATGCTGATGCACTCTCAGTACCAAATTTTTAATGTGACCACGCAGAAACATGGATTTTAAAAATGTCAAAATATTTGGGTATAAAGTATAAATTTGTTGCAATTTCATTCGCAACACGTTACAAGTTAAGGATTAAAATAAAGCAATAGCTTTTTAGTTACACTTTTTTATTTAGTTTGCTTAATTTATTTTTAATAAGAAATGTAGCTCATAAATCTTGAAAATCTACATTTTCAACCTTCTATTTATTTATATATTTTAGAGAAAAAATGTAAACCAAGTTACATTTTCATTCAACTCTTATTTGTCCTTCTATATAAAGGAAATATTTTATTCCTTCAAAAGCAAAATAAATTTGAAACCATATTTTCCAGCTGCATCAAAACAATATGGGAATACATAGATTCCCCCCTGGGAATTCACCATTCGCCCTTGTTTATAACACTACAGTTCTGTGAAGTCTGGAACTGCCGTAAGATGAAACGCAAAGATCAATAGTGATAGAATTCATTTGAACTTGGTATTGCGGCAAAATACAACTAGATGTACGGAAAACAAAGAACCGCAGGGTTTGATAAGGTTTCTATTTTCCGCACTACTAAGATGCATTCTCACAATAGAAAATAAATTGAATGTTTTCAAATTTGTGTAAAATAGCTCTTTTACGTTTACTTTAAAAACCAGAATATATTTTCCATGTATTACCTTCTTTGTAATGCTTCTTGTTAGTAAATGATAATACGGGTAGGCGTACAACGGATTTATTTTTACGAAATGTTTAACTTTTTCAAATTATTCAGATATTATTTTATGAGATTTTTGAAAGTATGAAAATTTAAAAAATATATATTCGGTATGTGTGAATAGATTCCGATGTGGAATAGATTTAGATGTGTCTAAGCATATTTTGAGCATACGCCCTGTGCGTATGTCGTCACTCTCATATAGAGGCACCCTAGTTTAACCCAAGTTTTAGATGCCTCAGTTCCAATGATAATAAATTTTCGGTTACTTTTTATTTAAAAAAACAAAATGGATTCCGCATATCTACTTGTTAGTTAGTATTTCTACTCTCTCTTTAATTTTTCTGAAAAATTCTCGAATCCAGCAAAAATTTTAATATGTACGTCAGTTTTAGTCTGAAACCTAATAGAAATGGTACGATAACCATTAATTAATATTCACGGGATCTCATTAAAAAACTGGAATTCGTTTTATTTGAATTTCCTCTTTTTGATAGTGTTAAATTTCTTCCACAGCAAAATATGACTTCGTTGCTAAAATAGACGTCTTCTCCAGAGAAAATTATCATTTTAAATGAAATAGTTTTGCTTGATACCTAATAAATAATTACCCGTCACAGGAGTTGCGATTCCATTTAGCCCCTACGTATTTTTTTACTCCTGTAATTTCTTCATCAATCAGTAAGATTCAGATAAAAATAATAAAGTATATAAGAGATATACTTACTGATTTATTCAACCGACAAATACAGTCTTGCTAAAATATATTGATTTTATAAAAACTCATTTTACTATTTTATTATTATTTGTTAAGTTATAATAGTAGCTGGGGGCGAAATTGCACCTTGACGCCAGTTACACATACAACTTTCCCGACGATAATTAAGGGTTAAAGAGCTTTTCGTAGAAGACTTTAATAGTGAAAAGTAATAAAATTATTTAAAAATCAAGAATTAAAAAATAATTGGAATAAAAAGGAAATCATAAAAGTCTTTTTTATCACTTTCCAACATAATTGAAAAGTGTTTATGATTTCGGTTTGTCTATCTATCTTCCGTCTGTCTGTCTGCCCGAGCTCTAACTCGCGTAAATATACTCAGATTGTCATGCAATTGATATATGTTATTGGACTTTACTATGACATGTTCGGTATTGAAAATGAAGTTTGTAGCGCCTACAGTTTCTTTACAGGGGCACTCAAAAGTATTCCGTTACATTACGGCCTACGGGGGAAAATCATTTGAGGTTTACTTTAATGATGTTACATTATTTCAAGCATATTTAAATCTATATATATATATCACTGAGGTGCACTACAATAGGCTTACTCTAGAATATGGCGTGCATTGCTCTTATACTTCCTTTACAGGAACACTCGAACAGGAATCCTTTACAGGAATTCCGTTACATTACCAGCCACATCAAGAAAAAAGCCGATTATCCATCGTTCAAAGGTGGTTCTCTGTATTGGAGTGACTCAAACCTGGTCAAACCATAACTGTGGATCGTTGCCGACAACAACTCGTACAGCTGAAGCGCGAATTGACAGCAAAACGACCGGAATACGCCAGAAGACACGACAACGATCGGCCCCATGTCTCAAGAACGTTGAAGGAAACACTAGAGATGCTCGTATAGCATGTGCTATCCCATCCGACTTGTTCCCCAGACTTTGCTCCTTCGAATTACCACTTGTTTCAATCCATGCAGAATCACCTTTCTGACCATCACTTCAGTTCCTTTGAAGATATACAAAAATGGCTCGATTCATGGATATCCTCAAAAGACTAATCCTTCTTCCGCGGAAGGATTCATCTTTTACCGGAATAGATAATAATTCAATAATTATTTGAATAACAGGTACTTTCCACTTTGTCTCGTAATAAACGTTCATCGTGACCAAAAAACTTTTAAAATTAAGTTTAGTACCCAATACAATCAAAAATAGCTTGAGAAGGGAAATTACATATTTTCATCGTTGTTTGTTAACATTCTAAAACATTTTAAGTATCTTTGCAGACATATTTTTATCGTTATTTATTAAATTTCTAAAGCTTCTTATGTATCCTTGCAGACATATTTTTATCATCACTTATTAAAGTTTGAAAGTTTTTACTTTTAAGTAACCTAGCAGACATATTTTTATCGTTGTTAGTTAAAATTCGAAAGCAGATATCTATGCTAATATTACAAAGTTTGTTTGTTTTTTTGTTTGTTTGTTTATAGGGGTATAATGTTTGGAACTACCCAACCGATTTCAAAAGTGATGGGTGCAAATTTACCGTGACAATCCATGCTCCAACATAGTCTGTAATTTATGTCGGAAGCACTTCTCCCAGAGGGGTTCAAGAGCAACAAACGTTCTAAAATTGTTATTTTTGTGATACTGAAGAGGCTAGAAATTTGAAGTTTGGCATGGCAGTTACTTATAAGATGTAAATGCTCTCCAAGAACAGTTTCTAACAACTTCGACATTTAAAAGGGTGAAATGAGCAAAAAGCGTTCTAAAAACATTCTAAATTACATTTTCTACGGAATCTCTGGAACTACCGAACCGATTTCAACGTGATGGTGGCAAAATGATGGTGACAATCCCTGCTCCAACATAGGTTATATTTTATGTCGGTGCCACTACCCCCAGGACGAGCAGTAATAAAAAACGTTCTAAAATTGCAATTTTTAGGTGCGTTCGTAATTATATAAATACGTAGCACCTATTGTCGTCGCTTGGTCCGTCCGTCTGTCCGTCCGTCCGTCCGTCTGTCTGTCCATCCGTCCGTCTGTCTGTCCGTCCTTCCGTCCGTCCGCATATAACAACGCAAAAAATACCCAACCGAATGGTTTAAAATTTAAGATATATTATCTTTGCAGAATTTTGTCGAGACATTTCAAATTTTATTAAAATCGAATCAAAACTTTAGGAGATATTAATAAAAATATTTATTAAGAAATTTGAATTTTTTTTTTTAAAATCGGTGCTTTCTTGTTAGAGGAGCTTCCGATGGATGTTAAATCGTCAAGCGACCGAGATACTTATTTTATTACAGAAATTAATCTGCAGACGATATAATTCATTTCACAGAATTAAAAATCATCTAGGTCTGAATATTTATATAACTAGCTATAGTACGAACGCACCTCATATGTCACGTTTGACGTACAATTTCCAATTTGTTGTAATAATGAAGGGGCTAGAAATTTGAAATTTGGCACAGTAGTTACTTATACGATGTAAATGCTCTCTGAGAACTGTTTCTAAAAAATCGAAATTTAAAAGGGTGAAATGAGCGAAAAGCGTTCTAAAAACATTCTAAATTACAATTTCTATGGAATCTCTAGAACTACCGAACCGATTTGAAATTTGGCGTTGTAGTTACTTATAAGATTAAATGCTCTCTAAGAACAAAATAAAAAAAAATTAGAAATTTAAAAGGGTGACATGAGCGAAAAGCGTTCTAAAAACATTCTAAATTACATTTTCTATGAAATCTCTGGAACTACCGAACCGATTTCAAAAGTGATGGTGGCAAATTGATGGTGACACTCTCTGCTCTAACACAGGCTATATTTGATGTCTGTGTCAAAACTCCAGTAGGGTTTCAGAGGCAAAAAAGTTCTAAAATTACGACTTTTGTGATACTGAAGGAGTTAGAGACTTGAAATTTGGCAAAGTAGTTACTTATAAGATGTAAATTCTCGCTAAGAACAGTTTCTAAAAATTTCGAAATTTAAAAGGATGATGTGAGGGAAACGTGTTCTGAAAATGTTCTAATTTACGATTTTAATGGAATTGTTAAGGACAGAAACTTGAAATTAGACATGGCTGCTACTTTTTAAGACGCAAATGCACACACAAAACATTTTTAATCGAAATTTAAAAGGGTGAAGGAAATAAAAACGTCCTAAATTACTATTTTTGTGGTGCTGAAAGAACTAGAAACTTGAAATTTGGCATGGTGGTTACTTTTAAGTTACAAATGCTCGCTAACAATGGTTTATAAAGAAATTCGAAATTTAAAAGGTTGAAATAAGCGTAAAGCGTTCTGAAAACGTTCTAAATTACGATTTTATTGGAATTGTTAGGAATAGGAACTTGAAATTTGACATGGCTGTTACTTTTAAAACAAAAATTGGCGCACAGAAGAGTTTTTTAAGATATTGAAATTTAAAAGTGTGAAAGCGCGAAAAGCATTTTAAAAACGTTCTAAATTACGATTTATTTGGAACTGTTAAAGCTAGAAATTTGAAATCTGGCATGGCTGTTACTCTAAAGACGTTAATGCACGCTCAGAACAGTTTTCTAAAAATGAGAAATTTTAAAAGGGTGTTAAAAATGTTCCAAACTTGCGATTTATATGGTACAGTTGGTATAGGAACTTAGTATTTGGCATGGTGGTTACTTTTTTAAATGCAAATGCACGCTAACGGTTTCTAAAAAAATCGAAATTTACACGGGTGACATGAGCGAAAAACGTTCTAAAATATGATTTCATTGGATTTATTCGAGTTAGAAACCTGAAATTCAGTATAGTGGTAACATTTAAGATGTAGACACTTGGTATAAACAGTTTATTAAAAATTCGAAATTTAAAGGTGTAAAATGAGTGGAAAACGCTCTAAATTATGGTTCATTCAGAATTGTTAAGGAGAGAAACTTAAAATTTGACATGTCTGTTATTTTTTAGACGTAAATGCTCGCACAGAACAGTTTTTACAAAATTCAAAAAGGTGCAGAAGCTAAAAACATTTTTAAATTGCAATTTTGGTGATGCTGCAGGTCTAGAAACTTGAAATTTGGCATGGTGGCTATTTTTAGGATTTCAGTGCTCGCTAAGAACGGTTTCTAAAAAAAAAATAAATGGGCAAAATGAACAAGAAATATTCTAAAAACCTTCTAAACTATGATTTATCTGAAATTGTTAGAAATAGAAATTTGAAATTTTGCATGGCTGTTACGTAAGAGACATAATTTCAGCCACAGAACCGTTTTTGAAAATTGAGAAATTTTAATGTGTGCAGGTACAAAAAAGTTTTAAAATTTCGATTTATGTAATATAGTTGTTATAGCAGTTTTCTTAACTAGAAGTTTGGAATTTGGCATTGTGTGTTGACTTTTAAAATGTAAATACTCGCTTAGCACAGTTTTTAAAAATTTCTAGATTTCAAATGAAAAATGAAAGCAGAAAGCCTTCAAAATACATTCTAAATTACCATTTATTTGGAATTAACTTTAGCTCTTCTCATTAATTTAAGTCTCGTGTTCGCCTCATGCAGTATAAGAATACAGTTTACTCAAAATGTAGCTTAATTAGTAATTTTAGAATTATCCGTAGCAGTATAATTTTCTCAAATAAAAATATACCCACGAATATCACTTGGTATATTTCAACAATTACGCGAGCAAAGCCGCGGGTTTTGCAAGTATTTCCTAGTATTTTGCTAAGATTTGCTGTTTTATATTATTTTTATTAAAGCTGAAAACCTGTTCAGATATCATAGCATAGATACGTTTATCATAATTTATTAAAGGTCGATAGCTTTCTAGGTATTTATCAGATATTATTTTAGGCATATTTCTGCAGCATAATAAAAGACAAAAATCAACAATTAAATAAAATACTAAATCGTAAGTGATTGATAGAAGTTTGTGCTGTGTCAAACTTCGTTAAACTCATACATCTTACTTAGATATATTTTGAAATCCATCGTATTGACTTTATTATGTAAATGACAAAAGTAATTAATTTCTATGAAATAATTGAGTCAAAAGTTTTACAAATATTAAACGAATATATAAAAAATTATTAAAAACTAGCCGATCCCGCGCAGAGCATCTGCGCTCTGGTGTCTACTCTTTTAAATATATGCATATTAGAATACACGAATTTCAGCATTATATCTATAAATACTATGCATAAAAACTTCTCCACTAGGACTAGGTACTTTGAAATAAAATACATATACACATCATAAGATATGGACACTATATGAAAACAGGGGTATTTTTTCAGCATCATGCATATAAAAACCTTTGTATGCACACAATAGTTACTGGATACTCTTTAAAATTAAAAAAAGTGTACACATATTATATTGAAAGTATCTACACCATTCACAATTATCAAAATATTTTTATCTTTTTTGTTGATTTTCAGCATCGAAAACTTTATATACACAATTGTAAATTTCAAAGCTCGGAGATACTACAGTAACTGAATCAAAAAATCTAACTCTTGAAAGACCCACATACAACTGACCATAGCTAAAAGCTGGTTTTCACAGATCTAAGCAATTTTTTTCAAAAGTTTGACCATAGGCTTTATTTATAGTCATTGAAAAAGCTAATCGGATAGGAAACTGTATACGCTTAAATTTAAAAGGGACATTATTGTCTGATGGAATAAGTGGTATTCGAGGGATGAGAAAAGTTTCATTAATATTGGAATAAATTTTTTTTCTTAAATAACATTATTCTGCAAGTTACTAACTATAAGTCTTGTACCTTTGGCGGAACCATTCTTCTTGGAACCATTGACCTTTAGAAGTTATTAAATTTCTTATTAACATTATGATAGCTCCTGGCTTTTATTACTGTTAAACTGTGTTAAACTGTTTAAAAATTCTTCAGAATATGCAAGTCTATCTTGCGGATCATCACTTATGATGGTGTCAATCCTTTCATGAACCCTTTCAGTTCCTGGCATACATTGTAAAACACGATTATTAATTCAATTGTCAAATTGATTGTCACTGTTAGTATGGCTTGTCCTTTACACTGTTGAGGTGTCACTGTCTCAACCCTGGAACTACTAGAAAATTTATTCAACCTTGATAAAAACATTTCACACCTATTTTTTTATTTAAAATCCTTTAACTTATTTATTTACTTTAGTTCTCTGTGGTTTATATTTAACTTATTTTATGAAACAAATTCTGGTTTGAATAGTTATTTTGAAAGTACCTGTCGGGTCCATTGGACCCGTCCGGTAGACGGAGGGTTAAAATCGATGTCACTGAAAAATTGCTGCACTGGATCTTGTATATTTGGATAGGAAATTGGGGGCAACTTAATAGTTTCCCCACTTTGACATTTGCCAACCTGTAACAACCAACTTGCTAACTATCTCTCTCTGTTTGAAGGACATGCATGTGTAAGTTTCATAACTTAAAATTTAGAACAAAGCCTATGCTTCTTTATGCAACTTTGAACATATGGCGATCATGAACCGCTTAAAATGACAGTTAAGACTTGACAGAAATCTCCACCCAAGATCATTTTATTCATTTATTATTATTTATTATTGTTTATTTATTTATTTATTATTCAATCTATATTATAAATCACAAATATGTGCATCAGTAACATTGACATCATAACGATGCGGACAACAATGAGTTTAAACTGCATAAGGTAAAACAATGCAGCTAATTTTTTAAGTAATAACGAAATGACGCGTTTTTTGGTTTGACTTCGCACTTTAATTTCTTTCCTTGTTAGAAAGTAGTTAGTTTTTTGCCAACAATAAAAATTCTACGCAGATTTTTACAAAAAAAAATGCTGTATTAGATGCAGAATTTTTTTCTATATAAGTGTGGTGAGTTTTAAATCGATACCGCAAATACTTTTCTTAATATTTGCAAATTAGTGAAAACAAACCACTCGTTGCCATCGGCAAAAATAAATAATAGCTTTTTCACCACTACGTACATTAGCGTTCTATATATATAGATAATTATATTCTTGCATCCAACATTTTTATATTTCAGTAAAATGACAAGTACCATTGCATTTAAAAAGGGTGTTCTTTATTTTTCATAATATAAATTGTAATATTTTGAAAATAGCCATTTCTATTCATAAGGCGTTTAGTAAAGAAAAGTTTATGCAGCTAAATAACCACTGAATAATACATAATTCAGACAAAATAAAGCTGTCAAGCAACATATTATTTGGTCGTTCCTGTCACATACATTTCACTAAAAAGATAATTTGCATTTTCGTTGTCACAGATGTTAAACTCAGTAAAAGAGTTCCTTTCAAAATGATCGTTCCTGTGTTCATATTGCTATATTTTATTTTTGAAAGATGAATTATTTAAATTTAAATGTTATGTGAAAATGCCGATCCAATTCGTTAAACATTTATGGTTAGAGAATTATTATTTAAAAATGTGAAGCTGTTGCACTATAAAACTTTCTTAATAACTTATAATAATAAAAAATAATAATCTAATTTAAACACATAATAATTAGCATTTTTCTTTTACATTCTTTTATTTAGTTTTGTTATTTTCAAAAGAATAAATTACAAATAATTGATAAATTACACAGTTTATAAAGTACTAGCATCTTAAATACGCCATAAAAGCACAGGAAAAATAATGCTCTTTAAAGGCATACATTCATTTTCATAAGGCTGAATCACGTACATTCACTACAAGAGCAGAAGCAGAATATTTTTTTAGAAAGGCATTGCTTACTCTATCTACAATTCGAATTGAACTAGTTTACTTCAAATTTTATATATTTACAGGGGGGATCAATTTAAAAGAGTACCCGTTTGTTTTTTGTATTATCCACATCCATAATATATGTAGCGAAACTTTCAACATCTTTACTTATTTAATATGTCTATATTTAATGTTCGGGTATCGTTTTTTTTTTCTAAGTGTGAAAACTCGTTTTTTAAACATAAATTCACGTGAACATCATTAGTAATTCTTAATCCGGTTCTGCATTGAATTTCAATAGGCATCTGGCCAAGTTGAAAGAATCTGACGATTTAGTCAAATCATTTGCGCAGAATCGGATTAAAAATTACTAATGATGTTCGCGTGAATTTATATTTAAACAGTTTTTGCATTTAGAAAGTAAAAAAACGATACCCGCACATTAAATATAGACATATTAAATAAGTAATGTTGTTGAAAGTTTCGCTACATATATTGTAGATGGGGATAATACAAAAAACAAACGGGTACTCTTTTAAATTGATCACCCTATAGTTTGGTCTGGCGATGAATGGGGATTTGCAATTTCGGCTTTTCTCTCCTATTTGTCTTTCCATCATGTCGTTTTCCAGCACTAAAAATTCTTATATAGAGATAAAATTTTAATATGTTATGAAAGTAGACCATATTATAATTATTTTAAGAGAAATAGCAATAACCTCCAAATGTTTTTCGCAGTATCATATTAAAAACTAGAAAAAGCTAATGTCTCATAATGTCTTTTAGTAATATTATATTTTTTAACCACTAATTAAGTAATAATAAAAGCAATTTAAACTTAATCATTGTAACTAACCTAGTATTTTATGGTACTCACTATATAACACTTACTTCATAACAATTACTCATTTATTTAAATTTAATATTTATTTATTTTTTCAATTTTTAACATGCAAATTTTACTATTAAACTTTAAAACCCACGTTACTGAAACGTAAGTGCAGAAATTCATATATGAAGTTTTTAAAAAATAATAAAATTTGTCAAAAATTATCCACCCCAAAAAACAACGTATTTTTGTTTCGGCTAAAAAAATCATCTTTAAATAATTAAAAGGGGGGTAAAAAAATATTGTTGATATTAATTACACTGGTCGGCACCAAAATCCTCCTTGTATAAATAATGGTTTACTCTTATGGATTTCACGTTGCTAAATCAAAATATAATAATGAAATGACTGTATCATGTACAATTTTTAATGTGGGAGGACATGTTTTTAAAATTAATGTATTTTATGTCTTACTCAAATATAAATGGAACTACGTGAATAATAAAATGTATAAGCATAACGTATAATGAAAATATGTTATTGAATACTGCTGGATTCGGAGAGAAACACCAAAAGATCAATCCCCAAGAAAAATGTTAACCAAATATATTTTCATGATATATTTCATCGATTTGTTATCTACCTTTTTCATGTTTTCAATTTTATATATCATTTTAAATTAATATAACAATCCTCCACTATTTGTTATTATTATAAACCTCTTTCTGGGATAGTTTATAGTGGGACTGTTTCAATATATTTCACATATTTGTTTTACTGGCAGTCAAGATTTTTATTTTAATTTTATTTTTATGTTTTGTTATTTATTTATTTATTTATTTGTTGTTTTTGCCCTACCAGAGTTGTTATCAGCTTCAATAATTATTGAAAGATACTGTTATGACTTCAATACATTGTACAACATGAAAAATGTCTTTTAGAAGAAAATATTTCATCCTAGATCAGTTTCTTGCGCTGATTCCGAATATACTTTCCATTTTTCTCTAGGTCGTCCAGTTTTCGAGAAATTTGCATATTTAAGCTTTTTTGTACCAAATTTTAGGTACAATAAATGTCAGATTGAATTACGTTTTCTAGATTATGACTACTGGACCATTTGCTTCAGATAAATGTCGCAGTCTGTATATTCTTAACATTTACCTGTCAGTTCTTAAGCCTAATTTACATATTTTTCAATGGTGTAATGTTTAGATAGCTATCAACTTTAAAGTAGTTGCAACATAATTGACGTAATTTTTTCTCAAACTAGATTTTTATATTGATTTTGAATCTGTAATCCGTTTCCTTCTATCACGTCTAGTTTTGGGGTAAAATGAATATCTGCGTTTGCATGGTTTGGCACACGTTTGATATAAAATGCTTTTTAGAGTGTACCTCCTTGTCAAAGGGGTTAACAGTGTGGGATTCCTATCAGTCACATAATCACCAACGGGTATAATCGAAAAACAATTGAAAAAATGTAGTATAATCTATCCTAAATGATTGAAGTAAGTCACAAGTAGCATAAAAAGTGTTTTCTGACTTTTTGACGAAAAAATATTTTTTTCTTTTTTTTAAACCTAGACGTGATAGATAGAAAACGGACACCAGATTTGAAATTAGCGTAAAAATCTGATTTAGAAACATGTTAGCGTATTTATATGGCAGAAATATTTGGACGTCAAGAAACGTTATTAGAAAAACATGAAAAATATGCAAATTAGGCACAATGTTTCACGGTCACATATGTTAGTATAATCTCGGACACAACATTTTCATAAAGTAAACTGGCCAGTAATGATAACGTAAAACAAAAAAGCCAGTCTGATAATGCTTAAATTTCCATGTAATTGTACAGAAATTCCAAAATTTGCGTAAATCGAAATACGCAAACACCTGAAAATCTGGACGTGATGGAGAAAATCTAAAACTGGATTCAGAATCAGCGCAAAAAAACTGAAAAAGAAACAACTGATTTCGATTTTGGGACAGAGCAAAAGTTCAAATTTGTTGTCCAGTGATCGAAACTCGTAACAGTTAGTATCAATATAAAGCTGCAATCACATGTATTATCCTTTCCTAGACATTATCAGATATTCCTCATAAACAGGTTTTTCAGTAAAAAAGAAACTGTCAGAAACGAACCGTGTGATAGTTTACCTCTCGAAATCTGTCAATGTTGAATTTATCGCCATTTGTGTCTCTTACGATATATATTAGCTTGAATTCTACGAATCACAGCGCTTTAAAAGTAAGGGTTCCCAGTTCTTGGACTTTACTAAACTTTTTAAAACGCTTCGAATCGATTACTCGCCAAATGTTCCGCATGTTTGTAACATTAACAGGTTCCATTCAGTCTTCAAAGTAACCATACTTGCAGCGCGAATAAGTCGCTCGAAGGATGCATACATACCATATATCAGATCATATGATAGTACGTGTGATAGAAATTTTAAATTTCTCAACTAAGTTTACAAAAGTTTCAATGGCGTTCTTAGCAAATGCCTTAACAGCTAATCTACTGAGATCATGTCGTAGTTATTGGCTCTAGATTAGAAATATTTGCAATCCGCACATATATGAAATATTAGCGGTTTATTTTAACATTTTTCTATTTTTTAATTCAAAAATATCACCATTATGGTATTATGCAGTTACCCAACATTTCCTCGATAATGACTATCTTGAAAAACAATAGTAGAAACAAAATTGTTGAATATTCTTTTAAAGAATCCATGGGAAATTGTTGTTTTATTGTTCGAAATTTGTTGTCGAGCTTGTCACACTGGTGACTTAATGTCTTTTAAAGTCACATTGAATAAAACTTGTAGTTAAAAATATTAGTTTTAATTAAACCCTAACAATATTAGCAGAACATTGGAAGTTGGATGTCCAATATTAACTAAGTTTAAATATTAATAAATATTACTTTGCTATTTTGATGGCTTTAACAATTCTTTATTTTGACGTTTTTAATTTACTATTGTTAACTTCCATTCAAAAATGCATTTATTATTTTCTTGCATTTAGTGACTTTTAAGAAAAAATTTTAGTTCAAATAAATAATGAAATAGAGATCAAACAGAATGAAGCGCACATAGAAAACAAAATCAATAAAATATTTTCAGCTACATGAAAAAAAAATGAAAAAAAAAAGAAAAATATATATAAATAAGTATGGGTCAGATGTAACTTCGATATGAACTTGAGACATATGCTTTTAGTAGAGTGTAATAAAAATAAATCTTAAACATATATCTTTTAAATGTTTTTTCTATGTTATTAATTAATTTTTTATATCTTCTAGCATAAAGTTCGTAGAAATATAGTTACATAAATCATTTTTCATGGAAATTTTCATAGAGAAACACATTATAAAAGATACAATGACATTTAACAGAAGACAGGAATAATGTCGTTTTTGTTAATGATTATATTTAATGTTTAAAAAAAGAAAAGGAAAAAAAATGAATTGAATTTTCGGTGTAGAAGAAATATTTCTTCCGTCTGGTTCGTTGACACAATTGATCAACACGAAATTCGCAAAGTCAAATATGTGCACTGGTGAAGTGAGATGAATTTTAAAGACTTTTTTGCGTTTTCTTTTTAAAATGTGCATTTGAAGATTAAATGTTCTAAAAAGTGCAACTACGAAACATTTTGTTATAAATTGTATCATCGACAGTCTTTGAAAAATCATCTATACTGACATTAATAAATAAAACATTACATAATTAACTGTTTTGTTTTTGTTTTTGTTTTTTAAGGGAAAAGTATATGATTTAGGCGCTTTAACTACATAAATAAAGTTATAAACTTACAAACACTAAATGAAATATTAAGAGCGCATTTTTGTTAATTAAGCGTGGCTGAACAAGTTAATGCTTTTTTTTATTATTATTCAGAAGATGTTTACCTGGTTAAATAGACCACACATTAGACCAAAATTGATATTTTGAGAATATATATATATAACAAAATTCAAAATTTATCGCGATACGCTAAATTATTTTTATTCCATCCTATTGTAAATTACTCTATAATATTTATTTCCTCCGTTTATTAATGTATTTTAACTCTATTTTATTCTAAAAACCTCATATCTAAATTCAATATTTCAATTGCTGCTAGTTAGTGCAATAAATGGCGTCTTTATCTTTAATTTATAAAAACTTCCTAATATTCATCCCTTAAAAAAAAAAATCCGCATTATTTCCTTTTTATTTTTCTAAATTCCTAAAAAGGCTGTATTTATTTTAATAATTTCAGATATTAAGAAACTCTCAAAATCATAAAATCTTTTTTCTTATATTAAAATGTAAAACATTTTATTTTAATTCCATTCTGGCTTTGATCCACGTTCGATAAACCATTTTTATTATTTTCTTTTTTTTTCCTTTTCGTGAAAGTAAAAATTATTCCATATTCTCAAACCAGTAACTAACGATAATCAGTAACAAACACTCTTAAAACACTCTGGGTCATAGCTAATTTATCGAGCATTATAGAATCTTCTCGAAGCTTTGTTGGCGCCATTTCGTAGTAGAAACCACTTTACTTCAATATTCTGGCACGTTTCGCATAGAATCCCGGTTCTCGATTAGCGCACAAGCCATCACGTGACCCCATGTATTCCTGCTCTTTCTGAAATGATATACCGCCGCTCTTGGCTTCGGAGAGTAGTCGAAAAGAGAGGTGCTGAGATGATGTTCGGCGTTTGAGCTAAAATAAATTAGAACGTTTGCCTGGTATTGGTAAAAATGACCAGATTTTTTCTTTCTGTGACTGCTTATCGATGGATATTTAAGGCTAATAACAAATACAGCCATCATGCGCATTTCTATTGAAAATCTGTCTTGAGTGAGACGAGGAACGAGATGAAAGAGATCTCCGCCTAAGTATTTAAGCTTCAAATAAAACTTTGTTGGTGATTAGATGAAGTTCTTATTTTCGGCTACTCACATAATACCTGATGTGCATATTCTACTAGTCCAATGAAAACTACATCTCCAACTGCAATGAAAACCCCTAGTGAGGGAAACTCCTCGGCTAAATCTTGAAAAAGAACCTCCAGTATTGAGGTACCATTTATAAAAAATGGAACTGCCAATATACATCTCAAAATCATAGCTTGAAAATTTAGAAAATTATCGTCGATAGAATAAGCTCGAAATCCGTTGTTCCCAAAAAGATGAGGGTTTGTATCAAATATCTGTTGATTAGTGCCAAGATAGTGCACACAATATTGTACGTACTACTATATTTGGATACAACCCCTCATATTTTTTGCTTCCTTTTGGGAACAATGGACTTTTATCTTATTCTATCGACGATAATTTTCAGAATTTTCAAGCTGTGATTTTGAGACTTTCACAAAAGTTGCTCTATATACTTAGCTAATACATTATGCATATTATATATTGATTGCATTCACGCATGCGCAGTGAAACATTTTTTAGTAAACCTGCTCATTTTTCATCCAATTTTTATTATTTTTTAATTCTGATTGCAGGGTATTATGTACAATGTTGTTTGTCATATTTTCTGAAAAGAACTTTTTTTTATATATTAAGAACTCTGCAAATTATAAGCAAAAAACTAGGCGAAGTTTGGGAAAGTTTTTATAAAAACCTTAATTTCTCTACGAGTATACATGCTATTCTCATAAAAATGAACACAGTATATTACAATAAGCCACTTATTAATAATCTCGAGTTTGAACGCCTTTGCTATATTAGTTTTTACAGAGTTATCCAAAAGATATTCGTTCTTTTTCAATTTGTTGACAGTCCCCTATGGAGTTTCGTGAAAAAATTTCGCGGATATATATAACTTATACTATACTGTTTACACACCTGTAGTTTCAGGTTAATTCCTTATGTATTTTTCTAGATAGTTAACAAAACGTCTAAAATCGCAAGTGACCGGTCACCTTTGGCAATATAGTGTATTACTTTGTAGAATTTTACATCAAAATGCTTATTTGAGTTAGATTTTTTCACAAGTGTCAGTTACTGGTTCGGTGTCAATAACTGGGGATTTCGCCCTATATATATTTTTTTTTATATTGCCAAATAACAACGCTAAAAAACATTTTATATGAAAAATAGCAGTAATGTATTCAAATAAAGTTTTCAAATTTATTAAAAGTGATACTTTCATATTAGCCGCATGCCAGGAGTAAATAGTCTAAGAAATCTCCAAAAATTTTCTTACTTACATTAGCCTTTTTCATTCCGATAATTTCAATGGTTTAAGCGTGTAGTTCGATTACATGTCTGTTAAATTTGTGCTTTATTTATATTATTTTATTTAGTTAGCTATTCATGAAGTTTTAATTTCATTATACAATATTAGCTAGGAACAAATGCTGAACTATTTATATTGCTTTAAGTGCAAACGGGTTAATCTGATATATTCGGGCTACACGCGATAGAAATAGATTTTTAAAAAAATCATGATTGAAAATTATTTTTGAAACCATAAATAATCATTAAATTGATATACCATTTCAAATAAATTGCATTAGAAAGAAGATTCTTTTTCCTAATCGACGGTGTAAAAATTGAAATTGTGCAATGTTTAGAAATTAAAAAAATTGCAATAAAAGTGAAATTTATTGGTCAGATGTTGCCAACGTAAATATGATTCCAGCGTTACTCATAAATATGTTTTTGCTTTATAATATAAATATAATATTTTGAATTAATAAAGTTCCCAAAGAAAACAAGTTTAGTGGTCTAAAAGTTTGTAATTTGACTGAGTGATTTGTCGCCAAAAAAGCTTATGTAAAATTCTTAACTTTTACTCCATATGCTTAGTTTCTCGATGCTTTTACCATAAATAGACTTTGAAATAAGATATACAAACATAGGGAAATATTTCTTCCTTTTCTTTTTATGTGTGTTTTATTAAAATCGTCGTTATGCTATTGTTATTAATTCTAATTTCTTATGTGAGCATAACCACCAAAAGTTGTTTCAGGCAATTTTTTTCTAGTTGAATTTAAATAAAATTTAGTGAAATTTGTGTTTCAATTTTTAGAATTGCTATAATAATTAATTATGAGTACTTTTTTAGTGCTTAGTATTTCACATGCATGCTTTCAACATAATTACTAATCGATGAAAACGTGGTTTAGCTTATTAAATACAGAAGTCAATAGACGGCATCTGTATGGTTGTCTCTGTGGCAGTAGCATTAGTTAACTGTTATAGCAAACTAATTAAGTGCTGTATGATGTATATCTATGCAAGTACAGCTAAACTATTCGTTGTCAAGCTTTAATAATCATGAGTAATAACTGGATCCTAATATATGAGATATGAATGCAGATATTATTATAGTCCATAGAATAATAATAATACAGTTTTACAGATCATGAACGATATCAAAGAAAATCTTTTCTGAAATCTCTAAAATCTTCTAAGAATCTCAAACAAACACTTTAATGAAAAATGCTTTTTTAGGTCACTGTGGTACATATTTGCTGTCGTTGACTAGCATATATTAAGTTAATAAATATGACTCCACCTTTTTTTCGAATACAAAAAACACTGTGTATTTTGTGAAATATTTATTCAAAGTATGTTCAGTTATGAAACTACACCATTTGTCCATCTGTTAGGCCACAAGCGAATTCCTCAAAGGAAGAAGCCTGGATGTTTTGAAGAATCCAATCACAAATCCAATTTTCGATTTCTGCATAATAACTGAATCACTCTCCAGACAAAATACTCTGCGTGGAGCGAAATAAATGGTGATCTGAAATAGCAATATCCTGTGAAAACAGCGGGTGAGGTAACACATCGCAGTGAAATGCTACTAGTTTCTTTGACTGGTTTTTCCACGCCTCGGCGAACTTTTTCTAGGAATATTAAATGGACGTAGTCTATCATAAACTGTTTCAACCGCATCAGACAATCAATGGTGAATGTTAAGAGCATGTATTAATTAATATAAAGAAAGCATTGAACCAAAAACATCCAGAATACACCAAAAGACGCGACAAGATTTTTTTCCAACATGACAATATTCACTCACATTGGGCACAACTAATCAAAGAAACTCTAGAGGCAATTCGCAGGGATATATCGGACTAACCACTGTATTCACCAGTTGTTGCTCTTTCTGATTACCATTTGTTCTGCGTGATGCAGAACGCCAAATCATCAGAAGAGTTCGTCTTTTTTCGGAAATCGAAAATTGACTTGATCACTTGATTGTTTCAAAACAATCATACTTCTTCCATTCCTGAATCTGTTTGTTACCTGTAAGAGGGATGAATGTTGTAACTTCTGACAGGACATTCGTTGAATAAATCTTTCTTTCATTTAGACAAAAGACAGTTGTACCGTCTTTATTCGGAAAATGGCTGAGTCATATTTATACACCTAACATTTAAAGCAAAAGAAATCCGAGGAAACTTAAATAGCTGCTTCTGCTGTGATAATAGTAAGTTACTAATTGAGCCAGTGGCGTAGCTTGGGTTTTGTGAGCCCTGAGAAATTCTAAACATTGCGCCTCCACCTTACAATAGTTTTTTTTGCAGAGATTTTTGGCCCACTAAATATTTTACGCCCGATGCAATCTGCCCCCTGGACTCCACCCCGTCCTATGCTATGCCGCTGAATCGAACATCAAAATTAATTTTCTGAGTAGTTCAATTGATAAAACTGGTGAAATAGAATGCAACATTTATGAAAAAATGGTAGGGGGGAAGGAAAAATTGCTTTAATTGTTTGTTTGTTTGTTTGCTCGTTTGTTTTTTTGTTTGTTTGTTTGTTTGTTTGTTTGTTTGTTTGCTCTCTTGCTTGCTTGTATGTTTGTTTGCGTGTTTGCTAGTTTTTTGCATAGTATCATTTCAAGAATTTATTGTAACAATCCACCTTTGTGAGAAATCCATCGAAACTTCCAATGATCAAAAGCAAAGTAACCATATGAAATTAGTGGGTGAGCATCGATGATTGTCAAATGTTGCTTAATTTGTCATCGTTAATATCAAAATTCATGGTAATAAGTATGGAAATAAGTATGGCATGGCAATAAGTACTAAAAATCACATTAGTTAATATTGAATTTTAATACTAGATAATCCGAAGTTGGGGGTTATTTAACGTTGTTTTCTTATTATTTGCTTTTGCAAACATGCACTTTAAAAAAACACTTGATGGTGGTATTACATTCTCAGTCAACCATTCTCAGTAGCACAACGTATTGTATGCAAAAATGCATGACAATGCATGCATGTTCAAGTGAAACTTTCAATAGGAATAAACAAGCTAGTCATAATAATAAAAATATATAAAAGTCATTCGTTCCACTACAATAATATATGAAAATGAAAATAAAGGAAATTGCGTCTTTCTTAAAAAGCATGCAATATGAAATGTGTGCGCGCATAAATATTGCAGAAAAAAATCCTGAAAATGTAAAAAAAAAAAGGAAAGAAATAATATCGAAATATTCAAAAGTGAAGTATTATCAAATAAAAGAATCTAAAAATCTCTGATGGGAATAAATTTGGAAAAGCAAAGTCACTAAAGTGCGTACACATAATCCAAAAAATGTTTGATATATAACTTTGTTTAGTAAAGTGGGGTCTTAGATGTATTTTTTTCCCAGTTCAAAAATATTAGTCGTACAATAAATAATTTCCATACAAAAATACACCTTTACTTCCTTCAACAATACACTTATGTATCAGCAATTTATATTACTTTTGTTGTATTATTATTGATTAAGATTAAGAAAAATTTCACAGCATCATACTAAAGAAAAATCGTAATCGTTTTACTTGTTCATTATTGTATTCCGTATAAATGTAATAAAATTTGATTTTCTGTACAATGACTTTGAATTAAAAGCTACTTTTCAAAACACCGTTTAATTAAAAAGATATTCTACATGTATGCACTTTACAGTAAACTTCTTTAAAATATTATGCAAAAAATAACTAAATAATATTTAATACATTATCATAGAAAGACATTTGTAAAATAGTCATATGCACTGCAATGGAAGTTTTCATGAATTTCGTGAAATTTATATTCCCCTATTTTTATAATAGCTTATTCAAATCTGATTTCAATTAATATACAAAGCTTTATAAATCACTTTCCTTGTTCTGAATTTTAAATTTTCCCAACAGATGAACTTAAAATTTGGTAAATATCTTTAAGAGTGCATTCATTTACTCACAGAAGTTTTAGAAACATAAAATTATAAAATTATGAATGAATAAAGGCGCCTTACTTCTCTAAATATAATACATTATTATGCGTTTTTACTGACGTAAAATCGGTTATCACCGATGCACAGAATTTTACTATTTTCAGAAACTCTTGTTTTAACAAAATGGTCATGAATTTAAAATGACATGAAAGAAGTTTTGCATGTTTCTGGAAATAGAAACATAACCTCTACAACACTTATCTCATTCGCGTGCCAAAGAACTTCGTTCACTAAAAATTCGATTTTGAAATGTTCCGATTGAGTAATGCAGCACGAAAAAGGTTTTTTCTTTCGATTAAATCATCTTTCGTTACATTGACTGAGATGAAATTGGATTAAATAGCGAAATATAGAAGAAATATTAAGTCACGAAAGACTGTTGAATGATAATGGTGGAAAGCATTTTGTATAGGTTCGTTTCAATCGCTACATTTCTGCTGTACAAGGAATTTATAAATAAATATTTTCTTTTATATATATATCAGCAGTCTTGCATCGGCTATTATAGTGGTTTCACGTATTTTAACCTAGGGAAGAAACATTCATTCTAATTAAAAAGCATGTTATTCCGGTGTTTTTAAGACATTTGCTATTTAAGGCGGTATTCAAAAAAATATTTTTCCAGGCTCAACAACTCAAAATTTTGAGACACATTTTCAGACTCATTTTTAAAAGTAAAAACATGAAAACATGAAACTTGATGGCGTGATTTATGAAGAGATTTATAAGGCACCTATGTTTTTATTTTTCGTTCAATTAATTAAAAATTGATTTACAAACAATTATTTTCACAGTACGATATTTTTTTTTGTTGTTGTTGTTTCCAGCGCTATCGCTTCGGGAAATTTGGTTCAAAATATCCACTTTGACAGCATTTTTTGAAATATATTCTGCCTTTATCAACAAAATCGACCAATACGGATATTCTAAAGTTTCTGAATACGAGAACCTGCCAATTGGATGCATTTTAGAGCAAAAATGAATTTAAAAATGTGTTTCAAAATAAATAGTTTGAATTTGAATACACCCTTAAGTGCGTTTTGTACATGTTTTATTATAATTTTATTTTGCAGTATAGTAAATGAACTCCGTAACGCGTATAAATCTGCTTGAAAAAAGAAATAATAGACAAAATAGCTAGCTAAATAATAATTTACCATGCGTACAAATAGTATTTTAATAGTGCTTAAAAAGTTAGAATGTATTCGATAACATTTTATATACAAATGTACATGTGGGCTGGAAATAAACTAACAACCCTCAAAGCCATCTATAGATCAATCTATCAACTGGAATGGTACGAAATTTGGAAATGTAACTATTAAAGACAATGGAAGAAGGATTCAAGTAAAACAATTTTGCTTCAAAAATCACCAATATGAGGAAGCGTGGCAATTTCAAATATTTAAGAGATAGGGCGGACAAATAAGTTAATTAAAAGAACAAATCTGAGGATATACATCACCTTTTATTCAACAATTTTAAGACATCGAAAATCTAGGTATTAATAGTTTTATCGAAATGATAGTAGCCTATAAAAATTACCAAGGCCATGATTATCAAACTTGCAATTTGGCAACAAATGTCAGGCCAAAAATAGGTTGTCATAGTTGGTGTGTTTCAACTCATGAACGCTAACAATACTGTGTTGATACAATATAGTTATCCATATATAACATAATATTACACAGATACAATACTGATCATCCATTTATAATTTTTTGGTAGACATTTAGCACAAAGGAATAACACCTATACTGATTTTGAGCAATTCCACGGACACTGCTTCTACTAGCAACCCTTTCACAGCTGTTACAAATAATGGCTATAAAACAGCATAGGCCCCTAGCAGCAGAGTTGCTAGGGGGTGCAATAGAAAAAATACATATTATTTTAACTTTTTTCCATCCATGATCCAACCGGCACCCTTAAAGTAAATGCCGGAAATTCGCTCATGGATAGCAGTTCCAACTGCTATGTATTTGCTTATTCTCATACTGCTTTTAGCCTTCTTCAATTCAAACTTTGAATGACCTTTGTTAACGAGAAATAACAGTTGTGCAATTTAACAGTTGTAACTTTCGTAATTCGAGTTATTGTTATCCCTTTACGTTAGGGGTGCACAACCTGTGGCCCACGAGTGGTTAACTGGCGGCTCGCAGAGACCCTAAATGCCATCATCTCAAGAAATTGCAAATTTTGCCCATCAACATTTTGCCCAAAAACATCATGAATTTAGTCGATCGGGCGTATAAAAATCATGAATTCCGATGATCGGACGCGCAAAAATTGTGAATTTCTCCCATCGGGCGCAGAAAAATCATGAATTTTGCCAATCGGGCGCGTAAAAATCGCGAATTTCGTCGATCGGTCCCGTAAAAATCGCAAATTTCGTCGAACGCATCGGATGGTGGCCCTCGACAAGCCAGTCATTTTTGTGAATGGCCTTCCTCTTATAAAGGTTGTGCACCTTTACTTTACGTAGCACATCATAAAAGAGAGGAAAGTTTTTACACTGAAATGTTATTTTTATATAACTAAACATTTCTGCAAAATGAGGTAATTTAGAAACTAAAGACAAAAAACAATATTTGAAAAAAAAATATTCGTAAAATTCCTTGACCAATTGTAAGATCCAGGGTTTATTTTTATTTTTTTTTTTTTCATTTTTGCAGCTAGGAGCGCCATTTGTGAAAATATTTTAAAAACTTTCAGAGCTCTGTCGAGACGCCGCCGGTCAAAAAATATGTTTAAACCTCAGGTCTCGTCAAATTATTTGTGATTGTGAAATAAATAAGCTAAATACAGTCAGAAAAATATTATTTAAGTTGTATGAAATTAATAATTAAACCGTACTACGCATCGGTCTCTATTATTATTATTTTTATTATTATTATTTTGACTAGGCCGATATTTTGAGGCTGAAATTTAGGCTCGGAATTCTCTAATGCTAAAACAACTAGAGCTGGCTTACGCCAAGAGGACGTTCGGGAATCTGATGGTCATTGATCTTCTGTTCGAATTGCTGTGGTGTAAGAAGCACCTTCATAAATAAAACTATTATTTACAGCAGTTTGCATTTACCAAAAGCTTCACCTCTCCTCCAAAGAATTGCAATAGTTATTTTTTCCGCTTTAGTGTTACTTCTTTCTTTGAGTTTTACTAATTTCTATCTAATTCTCTTATTATTATTTCTATCGCATTTGTTTGTCTATCCCGAAAATCAATCACAAGTTTTCACTTCAAAAGACCGCTATAAAAGCTTCTTGAAATTTTAAAATCAATCACAAAATAAATGATGATCTTCAATTGTTGCAACGTTTGCTACATGAATTTGCTCTTTTTTTTCCTTTCTATCTCTGTTGTATTCGGCAAAATCATTTTAAAAAATCAACATTTCTATTTTATATCCGAGATGAATACATTTCAATTAAGGTGACTGTGATTGCGAAAAAAGATTAAAATATACATTTTTTAAGCTTTTTTGCTTAAAATGAATTTAGACAGCTTTAGTATACACGATCGTAAAGATCCGATAAATGAAAGTCTATCAAAAAGGCTCTTTACTGCATGCAATACCCTTTAAATGATTTAGAATTACAAACTTTTAATTAATTTTTCTCAGTTTATGCCTTTTCAATATATCAGTATGATCAAAGTGACAAAACTTCAATATTTACTTTTCAAATGACTCGGTGTTTTTTATGATCAATCCTCAAAGTCCATTTAATAAAAGGAATCATCGGCTTTTCAGTAATATGTATAACTTTTATAAAAAAAAAATCTTAACTAAATAATTATTTTTACTGTATTTTTACATACCTCATGATATTTTATTTCTTTTTTCTTATTCGCAAATTTGCATATTTTTTGGAAATCAGATCCTTACAGTTAGAGAAAAATAAGAATATAAGCAAAGTACAGGAAAGTAGGGTAAAAGCGGGTACCTAACCGTTTTCTTTATTTGACAAGAGTCTTGAAGGGCTGAAAAATCGAAACACCCCACAAAATTATCTGTAGACATCTTTCTATTGAAAAGCCACACCTCTTGCCACAGTAAAATTCTTCTCTATTTGTTAAAAGGCGTTTTCTACACCCAGAGAAAAGTTTTGTTGAATGAACAAAAATTTGGTTGGCCCAACAAAACTTTCCGTTTAAATATGGGTCAATGGAAAATTTGTTTGAAAAATATTGTTGATTTTTTTTTTGCAATTCCAACAAAAAAATTTGTATCGTCAGCAAAAAAATGTTCTGTTAATTCAAGTAAAAATGTTTCAATTTTACTTGAATTAACAAAATTCTTTTGTTGAAAGTTTTCTCAAAATAAATATAATTATCTGTTACTTTAAGAGTTCTTTTCAGTTTCGGTAACAAAAACTTTTCTTTAAAGAACAATTGTTTTGTGTAATTTTAAGAATTTTCTTTGTTTTAACAACAAAAGGATTTTGTTACATAAATAATTATAATAGTTACTTTAAAATTATTTTTTGTATTAGAACCAATCTAAACTCAACTATTTTTTTAATACATTTTCAGCAGTGAATTACGCTTGTAATCCTTGAACAACAACAAGAGAATTTTTATCCTGCTTTTCTTAAAGCGTAAACCTACAGACTGAACAATGTCCCGAGCTGGGAATCGAAACTGTGTCCTCAGAATAACGATCTGAGACTCTGACCACTGAGCCAGAAGGAACGATATCCAAACTCAAAATTTCTCACTCTTATATATGTCGGACCGGCTGCAGCCGCAGCACAAGCTGAAAATGTCATTATAAGCACAAAACCCGCTTAACCCTTTCAGGGACAAAGTACTTTCAGTACTAAAATGTTGAAATAAATGACTGGCACCGGAATTTACAAAAAAAATTATTTGGAAATAAGAAAAAGGCTATATTTCACATACATATTAAATGGAAAAGATTTTAGCGGAATTCTGGTGCCATTGTTGCGTTTGGGAATTAAAATTAAGTGGTTTCATAAACATACCACTGCCCCTGAAAGGGTTAAGACATAAAAGTAGGGGAAGCCCGACGTTATTCTGGGGCCCCCCTCTACAAATTGCTTTGTTATTTACTAAATCCATTTTTTATATGCTGCAACAATTTGAAATTATACCATCAAAATTTCGAGTAAACAACAATTTAGAAAGAGCGAGCTTCTTCGATAAAAATTTCGTAAGGAAAACATGTATTTTTTACCCTGACTGATTTTTTGTAAAAAGTTATTCTGAAAAGTAAATTTGGGGGCACCTTTGTATTTCTCTGGGTAAGCACGGGCTTCCCGGACTATTCGGTAAACAGGCCCTGCATGAGCATGCAAATTTCTGCGGCAAACATGAGACGAAAATACAAAGCCCAGCATACGGCAACATATAGTTAATTTTTAATTCATTTTCAGCAGTGAATTACGCTTGTAAAAAGCAGGATAAAAATTCGCTGGTTATTATTCAAGGATTACAGACGTAATTCACTGTAGAAAATTAATTAAAAATTAACTGTGTTGCCGTATGATGGTGTCTCAGATCGCTATTCTGAGAACCCGGGTACGATTCCCGGCTTGGAACATTTTTCACTCTGTCTCTGTCGGTTTACGCTTGAAAAAAAGCAGGATAAAAATTCACTGGTTATTATTTAAGAATTACAGGCGTAAATCACTGCTGAAAATGATTTAAAATTTAATCCGTTCATTAGTTCTTGAGATTTAGTTATAGTGAAAATCATGAAAAAATAACATAGCAGCGCCACCTGTTGAGCTATTTACACCAAAACGTAATCAGCTTCTATTTATGTCAAGGTCTAACTCAATCTGTACTTTGATGTAAATCAGTGCATTAGTTCTTGAGAAATTGGGAATCTATTGCAGAAATCGCGAAAATTGCAATATAGCAGCGCCACCTGTTGCGCGATTTACGCAAAAACTAATCAGCACCAATTTATATCAGGAAGTAACTGAATATAAAGTTTTATTAAATTCCGTACATTAGTTCTTGAAATAGAGCGCCCTCAAAATTTTTGTCACGTCACATACAGACAGACAGAGTCATAGACAGTCATTTTCTAAAAACAGTCAAATCGTGTTCAGGACCTTCTAAAATCCGTCGAAAACCAGAAGTTGAAAATTTTCATGACTCCATTACTTTCTTTTTGTAAAGATAGAAGAAAGTAATAAATGGGATAGGGGGATTTTTAAAACTACCTTGGTCCGTCCCAATTAAAAAAGTTTTATTTATCCAAAAATCATGTTAATCCTTTAATTATACAGCTATATAAGTCAAATAAACCAAGTTACGTGAGATAGTTATGGCTACTACACAACAATTTAAATTTTGTAAAAGCAACAAAATTTTGCTGGAATTACAAATTACAAAATTATGGTAAAATTAAAAAAACAGATTTTGTTAATTCAAGTAAAATTGATGAAATTTTGTTAAAATTTTGTAACAGTGTTAACAATATTTTTTTGTCAATACAATAAAACCAACTTTTTACATCAACTAAAACTTTTGCTGGAAGCAACCAAAATGTACTCAACAAAACATGTTTTGTTGTTTTAATCAATTCCTTTTTCTGGATGTAGGACCACATGAAACAGTTCCTAATTTTGATGGTAGGGTAAAACCGGGTGCTAATCAGAAATTAAATGTATTAATTTAGAATTAAGTAATTCAGAAATTAAATGTACACTTCCAGTAACAAAAAGCGTTATTGTAATAAATTTTGAATCAAACCTTAAAACATATATACATTTTATTAATGTCAGTAACTTTTTCTTTCTTCAGCTGTTTTCCTTTCTATCCGCTGCCCTCTTGATGTGCAAATACGATGTTCTCTTACGATATTCACTCTTTGCAGACTGAACATTGTATCCATCCTTCACCACCTGTGCAGTAAGGAAACAATGCATAGCAGAATTCAATTCAAAATCATGAATACCCGGTTTTGGCCCAACAGACGACCAAAAATCAACATGGTCGTTCTTCTGGATAGCTAAAGGACTAAATTACCTGCAGGAGCACCAACCGTGAGGCAGAGGTGATAAAATCTCCTGCAGAAATTCCCTACCTACATACAGCAAAACCTCTCCCCGGAACGGGCCTAGAATCAACGAACAATTAATGAACCATGTTCACAGAGCTATTGTAAATGCATACTGAATACACCAATGCAGAAAAAGAAAATAAAAAGCAATAAATTAACAGTATTTAAGGACCAGAGTATAACCACAAGTCCATTAACATATACCAGCTATAAATTTATAAATAAAAACAACTTTAAAGACCATTAAAGTTACAAAGGTCTAACTACTATACTCCTATATACTACTAACTCCCTATAATAAAACTAACTAAAACAAATGAAATTTTAACAATACAGTAATACAGGGCCTTAAATATCAAAGAAAATTACATAGATAAATGTCTTTTATAGAACTGCACACTGAGACCGCAACACAAGTAATGCAGAGTAGCAGAGAACTTCTGGATAGCTAGACGCACACATTTCTATTTGGCATCAAAATATCGTGTAAGAGCTATAGAAAATAGTGGTTTACTTACTTAAATCGATCCTTCCGGCTGGATTTATTTGAAAAGTAGAAAAGACGGCGAAAAATAAAAACTTTTGAGGTGAGTTTCTTTCCAATAGCACTGCGCGGACACGGATATTAACTTACTTCAAAAGCCGATGGCACACTGCTGGGGGACGGTACGGGATGTACCGTATTTACCCGCGTATAAGTTGACCCCCCACTTTTCCGATCAAGAAATTTGAATTTTTTTAAAGATACATTATTCAAAATCACTTAGGAAAAAAAAAGAAAGTACTAAATATACAATAATAAAGAAACTTATTTTTTTTGTACATTTATTCGAAATCATCCGAAAAAAAGTACTAAATATATAATAATGAAGATAATAATATACTAAAGTATTATACAAAGTTAAACTGATTCAAGGTCCGATTCAGTATCGGACTCGCCAAACAATTCACGAAAATCCTTCGTCGTCATCGGCTCATCATGATACACGTTTTCAATCTCTGTATCGCTACATTCTTCCTCGTCGTTATCACTTTCGAAAATGGCATCATCTTCTGTGTCGTCTAGTTCGTTGCTTATGCAGCATTTCTTGAACAATTTTATAATCTTTCCGGAAGGAATTTGATTCCACACATCTTTAACCCACTGGGCAATTAATGCAATGTCGGGCTTTCTAATATTACCCCCCTTTGTAAATGTTGGACAACCGTATGAAATCCACTCTGCCCAATATTTTCTAACATTTGCTTTGAAGGGCTTATTGAGGCAAACGCCTAGGGGTTGAAGGACGGATATCAACCCTCCCGATTACAGCTACAGTCGTTTTCCGTTATTTCGTCACTTTATTCACGTTTTCAGAAAAGTGGCCACAAAACGAGTCGTAAACTAAAAGGGAAGGTTTTTTGAAAACAGCTCCCGGTCTTTTACCCCACACATTTTTAAGCCAATCGACTGTTCCGTCAGCATCGATCCACCCCTTTTCATGGGGTCGAATCAGCACACCAGATGGAAATGAAACGTGTTTCGGCAACGTTTTTCTTTTAAAAATAATTAACGGATAAAGCTTACTACCGTCGGCCAAACAGGAAAGAACGACCGTAAAACGGGTTGTTTCGTGCCCAGTCGTTTTTACCAAAATGTTTTCCCCCTTGCAGTTCACTGTTTTATTTTCTGGTAGGTCGAAACACATGGGTGTTTCGTCCATATTTCCTATATGGCAAAGTTTAAAAGAATTCATTTTTCTTTGATCAATGACGTATTTTTGAAATTTCATAATCTCTGCTTCCAAGTCAGATGGTAATTTTTGTGCCAGTTTAGTGCGCTGGCGTAAAGTCAAACCATGATGATTCATAAATCTAGTGCACCAATGTTCTGATGCAAGAAACGTATTTGGAACACCATACTTTTCTTCTTTTGCAAGCTTCATTGCTCGTAAACGTATGGCAATTCTAGTGACAATAAAACCATTCTGCCAGCACTGTACAACCCAGTCATGCAATACATTTTCGAGTTCTGGAAAGGGCGATTTTCCATGCCGAAAAGCCTCTTTTGATTTTGGGATGTTTTCTAGCTTTGCCTTATTCTTGCGCCAATCACGAATAAATTTTTCGTGAACCCCAAACTGACGAGAAGCAGCACAGTTATTAGACTCTTCCGCAAAAGAAATAACTTTAAGTTTAAATCCAGCTGCGTATGAATTGCGTTTCTGTTTTCTAATAACTAAATCAGCCATATCAGTAGAAACAAAGAGAAAAATTGCTGTAAGATAAACAAAGAAATAATGAATAAGTGTACTATCAAGAACACGCAAAATGTAACGCGGGTTACGTGTGTTTAGAGAGTCACACGTTTCTAGTCACTCGCGGACGATTCAATTGCACATAGGTGTGATACATTCTCGGAATTTTATCTACTGATCTCTCAGAGTGAGGGGGGATGTAGTAGGCGTACATTCATCGCCAGCAACAAACCCGTCACTCAGTCTTCAAACATTTACCTCAGCACTGATAAGGAAAAGCAATTAATTCCTCTTTTTCTCTCTTGGTATGTAAATTGACAGTAAACGACGTCATTGTGTTATGGAATAAAGAACAATTGTTTTTCAGAAGGGCATTTTTGACTTCTTGTAAAAATAATAATAATAATAATAATGATAATAATTAAGGATCCTTGATCCCTGGTTCGACCCATAAGTCGACCCCCCCCCCCCCCCCCAACTTTAAAGTATTTTTTTGTCCAAAATTTCTCGACTTATACGCGGGTAAATACGGTAGTTAAGACGAGTGCTGTCCACAGGGCGAGAAAACAGGATACCCGGTTTGACCCGCCTACCTGGTTTTACAATACTCTTCCCTAAACAAAAATAATCCTTTAAATTTTTTCAAAATTATAGGAGAAGAGTGGTTTTAAAATTTTCTTATATTTTTTAATTACATTTTTCAAATTTTACCACAATAATTGCATTTTTCTTGTTAAAATCATTTTCTTCGTAAAACTATTTAACTCGTGCAAAATAAACCAGGGCTCGGAGCGTTTCTAAAATTTTCTCACTTTGTTACCACTATTTTAAAAAAAAATAATCTTTGTTGTAGACTTCTATTGCAGATGTTAAAGGAATCTACCAAGAAGATTTATAATTTGAAATAATGGTAGAAAATGTAGAAAAATTTAGAAACGCTGAGAACTCTGAGTAAGCCTTGCCCTGAATCAACCACAAATGTGACTCGTGATAAGTAAAATATATCTTGTGAATCAATCACGAATGGGACTCGTCATTAATGGATTTAAATGAATGGATTTAAATAATCATTCTAAGTACATAACTAATTTAAATAAACAAAAACACAAGGGGTTAATACTATGTCAAAAAGATTCCTAAAATATTCGAATAAAAATTAAACCTCAAAGGCTACCGGGCCTCCTTAATGCAACATAATTTGCATCTAAAATAAAATGTATAGAAAACGAGAAAAATTATATACTGATAACTTTGAAAAGTATATCCTTTAATTGCAGCAATATTTACCAAAATGACGGGGAAAAAATGCAACAATAAAAGCAAGACCTGAATATTACACAATTCACTTTACAGTCTACAAGCCAATAAAAAGTGAAATTGGACTATGCAATAAATGATTATGCTAAAACGTTTCAATTGACTTTTCGAAAGAAAAGCAAACTATTTAAAAAAAAACAAGAGCTTTTAATGGACTGAGCGAAAACAAAATCTCTCCTTTTTCTGGAATAAAAGTAATGTAAATGAGAAGTAAAAGCAATTTAGGTTTGTGTAATCGAAGAACATAAAGCCTCAGTATAGGGATTCAATATAAATAAATAGAAGAAAAAGCTTTTTAATAGTGTAGAACTTTTTGATAAAACCTTTCAAATTTAGTCGTAAATTGAGAACATCTGTATGAAATATTAACATATAAATCATTTCTCTCTTAAATATACCATTTCTCAACTAAATTCCAATAACGTATCATTTTTTCTATTCAAATACAATTTAAGATCATTACAGTGTCAAATAAAATTATATGTGAAATATTTATTTAAATTGCCTTTTAATTGAAAGTTTTTCAATACGAAACGTTATATAGTAAAAGTTAATACTGACAATTTGTTTAAAATAACAGCCTTATTTTTGAAAAACAATTGATGAAATAAACATTTTCTGGGAGGAAAATGATAAATAATGATGAGACTGGTGCTAAAAGAAGTACAATAGATTGAAAGTTAAAAAATATCTTTAACGATTTGAATAATTATTAACGCATTAACGCCCATTAACGCATTTCTAAATTTAATTAGTTTCATTTTTGAGTATCGTGAACACATAAAAGAATAATTGCGCATGACAGCTATTTGCAAAATATATTTAAAAATTATATGAATGAAAATAATAATAATAATAATAATAATAATAATAATAATAATAGTAATTTTATTGCCAAACCAGAAATTCAAGGTTATGTCAAAGTGTTAATTTTTTTAACAATTAATTACCTACTTTTATCTGTATTATATTCGATGCGCTCAAACAAAATTTTAGTCATCTTATTTCATATTATAGACAGGTGGTACATTGCAACTAATACGCTCAGACTTCACATTTAAATGAAATCCAAACAATAAGAAAAACTGATTTCCTGACAACTTTTAGCGATAATCTTTTAAAAGCAATAATATCAAAGAAAATATGTAGAAATAAAATCAAAAACTAAATAGTAGACAATTCATTTTAAAAATCGTAAACTTTTACAAGCTAATAAAAAGTGAAATTCGACAATTTTATAAGTGGTTGTACTGAAACGCTTCCCTCGAATTCACTGAAAAATAATCCATTGCTGTTTCATATTGTTTCAGCTCGTATTGAAGATGAAGGTTTTAGTTGAAAATAAAATGACCTGTTGTATTCAAATATAAATTACTGAAAGATCATCAAATCTGCTACTATTTAATGCAAGTAGTAAATTCCGATAATATAATTTCGTTTTCGAACATGCCCACTTTCTCACAGTGGTCAGTCGCAAAGAATGCACTATAATGAAATCGGTATTCATGTTCGTGAGTGAATTTATTTTGTGTCACACCAAACAAGTAGATGTCATTTTCGTCTTTCTTCAGATTCAAGAGATAGCTATTCAGAAGGATGTTGAAATTGAAGAAATTTTAATGAGCATATCGTTATCGACTATGGATAACGGTGGATTTATTTGCATTGACTTAATGATAGTTTCATCAGCCATCGGGACATTGGCCCTTTTACAACTGGTGCACTTTTGACATTGGTCTTTCTGAAATAAATCTAGCTTGGAATATTATTTAAGGGGGTGGTCTAATTAAGATAATGGATGGAACACCAAAAGTAACAGTGAAGAATTCAGTAATTAAATTTCTGAAACGGAAATATATCGTGTACCTGTGTGTTCAGTCTCGGAATGTTTATGTTATAGAATTTTTTTTTTTTTTTGCATGTTCAGTAAATAAATCTATCAAGAAAAGACCATCAAGGTTGAGCACATGTATCCAGTAAATAGTTGTCCGTAGAAATACAAATCAAAATATCTGACATCGATGCGAAACGTTTTGTTTATGAAAAACACGAGTTTTCTCTGAAAGCAAAATGAGAATTTTTTTAAACATATTCAAATGCAGTTTTATCAAATCAGAATGCAACCGAGAGCAAATATGAAACAAAAGCTGAGACAATGTACAAGCAATTATAAAAAAAAAAAGGAACCGCCCGTTATTTTTATATTTAAAATAAAAGTTATTTAGAACTCAGGAGTTTTTGTCACCAAATGCGAGTGTTTACAATTGTAAAATGAATTTATCGTCTTACATTGTCTATTTTGTTAAACAAGATATTTCTCGTCGGTTCCAGATATTTTCGTCTATGCAGATGACTATTTATCATATCCATGTACAGAAAATGTGTTTTAATACTAAATCGATGATGCTCTACAACTTTGTCACTGAACTTTTTGTCGTATCTCCTATAGTTTTCGAGATACGATCACTAATTCCAATTAATATTTCAATTAAGGATTCTAGCGATAAATTCCGGAATTTATAGCTAGAAGGCGCTACCAGATACCTCCTCGTATAGCGCATACCCGTTATATTTTACCTAGCTATTACATTCATCGCTATATAAAATTCAGTTCACCAGTTATTTGAGGCAAAAACTACTTAAGGAATCATACTGTATATTACAGGATCAAATTGAGTACCTTTGTCGTTCCTTAGACGACAATAACATTTATTTCGACTTCTAAATTTAACACAGAAGAAAAGACTATTGCTAATTATGAAATCCTACACAAAATTGTCAACAGAACTTTGTATTCTGAAAGCTCTGCTACCTTTGGACATAAAGTTAAAAGAAAAAGCTATATTTGCTCTTGTTTGTTGCCTGAATATATAATCAATTCAGTTTCATCCTAAAACATTTACTTCCAAATATTCAGTAGACTCCATGAAACCAGTCCTTCAGCTATGGGCAAGTCAATCACATTTTTTTGTTATAAATATTATATATATAGATGGCTTAAAAGCATATCATAAGCTTTACATTCTGTGCTTTCGAAGACTCTGAACTAATTTATACAGGGGTGACAAAAACTATAAATGCCCAATACCCTTTGAAAAATAATTTGAGATTAGTTTCAAAAAGTACCGAATAAAAAATATGTTATTTATCACGAAAATAATTTTATGAACTTTAGAGATGCAATAAGTTATACAAACCAGAATTATGACAATCCACAAACATGATTTGCCATATTCTATGGAAATATTATTTTTATGATTATTTGATTTATTGCAAGTATTTTATAATTATACTACAGCCCATTTCCATCCTTACACATTTTAGGTTGCAGTTATTATTATCATGATTATTTCATGACGTCGTTTTGCATGTTTCTAGGAGAATAACCCAATTACGTTAAACGTTTCAATAAACTTTACTGGAGATAAATATATTTCTCACCCTTAAAAAAATAGATATGGGTAATTGAAGAGTTACAAACTACAAGTTCTAATTTATACATTTGATATGAATAAATGGAAGAAAAATCTTTTTCAAGCTATTTTACATTTTCAAGACTCGGTCAACTTTCTCACCTGTTAGTACTTGATTTTGTCAACAACGGTATTGTTAGAAAGCTCTTGTCGTAAGGATCAAGAAAAATATAGGAACTACCCGCGCCAAAATTCAACCGTTCACGAGATACGGGTACATTTCTTCCATGACGTCATACATAAATATAAATAAATAAATAAATAAACCCGATTTCATCAAGAGTAGTATCATTAGAAAGCTCTTGTCATGAGGATCAAGAAAAGCATAGAAACGACTCGTCCAGGTCCAGCCGTTTACGAGATATGGGACTATTTCTCTCATGACGTTATGCACAAAGAAATAAACAAGCAAGAAGATTCTGTTAATTTATGTGGTACATCCTCTCTTATGAAAGATAGTCGAGAGTGAGATTCCCTCCCCCCTCCTCCCTCGCCTCTTTATTAGGTGCCATTATCCCTTTATATCAGGTACATTAAAGCGAAAGCTGCGCAAGCTACTTGGCCCGCTCCAATGGGACAGCCTACGAAGTCAGTTTTTACCCGCTGGGGTAAGGTAGAAAGGCGGGGTCTCGTCTCTTTCTTCATCGATAAAGTCTGTCTAACATTTCCACCCAAAATTGTCTTCATTCTCTGTAGCAACTTATCTATTAGTGGCAACCCCTTTGTTTGACGAGACAGATCCATCAATCCAATTATATCGCACGCTAAGTTTGCACCGCCTAGTTGGCCCTAAAAACATCCATTTTATGTTCACCTAGCACGACGGCGTAAATCGCAAAATCAACAAAGTTAATTAGAAATATAGAACTGGCTTACGCAGAAATCTACAGAAAATCACTAAAAATTAGTGCTACAGCGACCGCCAAGACACTGGTCAGATGGATCACCGCCATGCGATGATCATTCGAATTCCGCCTCGCGCCCAGATAACAGCCCGTTAAGCTAGATATGTTGGGGCCTGGTCAGCCGTAAAAAAGAACATAATATTCGTGCTCAAACTTTCTAATTAACAGGATCTGTTATCCCATCATTCATATTTTCTAACCACTTAAGAATATAAATAGAATTTTATGAAATCTTCTTCTGGATTTTGTGCTTCTTCGTACGTGACGTCACGTAAAAATTTAGCCCGTATCTGATGAACAGTTGGACTCAAACGCTTAATTCCTATATTTTTCTTAATCCCTATAGCTTTTCAACGCTTTTCCTCTAGTCAAATGCTTTTCAACGTATCACTCTTAGCAAAATACAGATTTAACAGTTGAGTATGTTCTTTAGTTATATTACATATAATGAAAAATTTTTTACGTATAAATGTGTCAGATTGGATGAAATATATAACATCCTTTAAATTCCTTAACTTTAACAGAAAAATGATAAAGTCTTTATAGAATTATATATGAGCCATTTGTCTCCCTGAATATCATAACACCTTTCAGCTAGATTTAATAATATGATTCTTTTTTTTTTCTATTCCAGAATATCGATTTATGAATTTCAGTATATTTTTTTCTTTGTGTCAGTTCTATATTGAATTTACATTTAAATTTATCGCTTTAGTATTATGCTGTTAAATTAAATGATATTTTTTACTAAAATTTAATGCAAAAAAATTGATTTGTAATGGATTATTAATATTACTTTTTAAAAACAAATAATAAAATGTCGAATTACTAAAAATAATAAACAGCGATGGAACTAATGATTAAAAAGTAGAATTCGTTAAGTCAGGGGTGGACAGCCTATGTCCCGCGGGTCACTGAGCGATCCATTTCATAATTTCAAATGACCCACTGCAGTTCCGTAAAAAGTATAATAGTATATTATAAAAAGAAATTATAAAACATAAATATGAAACAAGCATTTAAAGAATACATAAAAAAAGTAACTGGAAAAAAATAATAACAATAACAGTTTTGATTAATTACAAAGTTGAAGTAACGAACATGCATAACGAATGCAGCGATTGGACGAACGAAGGCGCGGCGGTACGCAGCGTCCAATCGCTACCTTCGACACATTCGCCGCGCCTACGCCTTTTGTCAAATCAAAAGTCGGCTTAAACTACTGCTACAATTTGGCGGTTAGGAACCTTAGTTCTCTCAGTTATAGCACTTGTTCAGTAGCGCAAGAATAGTGACTCAATTATAGTTACGCAGTGAAATAATAATTATTATTATTCAAGCAAACTATTACCATGGGCAAACAATAGGCAAAAAAGAGATTGTATCAAGATGTATGGTAAATGAAAGTATGGTTGTATCAAAAATGGTGAGAACTTGATATGTACTTTATGCACAGATGTAATTACCGCCAGAAATTAAAATATTGAGCGACACTTTTCTTCAAAACATAAAATTGTGAGTGAAATGCCAAATTCAGATGCTTATATCCGTCTTAAGACGACTAACTATAAGCTAGACTTGACTGAATTGGCGTCACAAGTGCAGCATAAGGAGAGCCATTGATATCGAAAAGTAAAGTAAAGTTCATTCAGTTATGTTTCTGTCTATAATAATTTTAATTTTTATGTTTAAAGTTTAAAAATGTGTATTGTAATTATTTTCTCAATAAAATTTATCTTATTATTCACCAAAAAAGAATGTTTTAAAATGAAAATACCGCTTACCTAAAACCTCTTCTTAATACACACATTTTGGTTGATTGTGACCCGCAGACAAAAAAGGTTGCCAACCACTGCATAATTCCTGATAGAATGTCCTCATATCGTTTAAATTGAAAATTGTCATTTTGAAAAATTAAATGGCTTTGCTTGTAAGCAATATTAACATATAAAGCAATAACTAAAGAGGTTAGTGGAAGAAGTTGTTATGTAACAAAAATTAAATATTGAGAAAATTGAAATGAATGTTAAGAAATGTTATTGTTATTTAAATTATTATATATTAATAAATAATGTCTCATATCTTCAAGACTAATTAAAATTTTAGCATTTTAGCTTTACCATTACCAATTTTACTACATCTGATATAGTAATATATCATAACACCTTCATTCATAAAATAAAACATTTTTTGAGAAAGTGTAACATAACATATTCTCCCACAAAGTTCTTCAGTTATTTATAACACGGCTTTCAAAATGGCTTCAAAAAAAGTAAGAGAAAAAAGAGAATTAAAAAAATAGTAATAAAAAAAAAATTTCAGGTGTAAAATTGAAAGTTATGCCCAAAATAAAGAAAAACGAATTCATTATTTTTCATCTATTACATTTCACGAATTTGTTAATTGTTTTTATATTTCTTGCAGATATTAATACATTTCAGCTAATAGATTCATAATTTGCATGTAAAATAAAATTATAAAACAGAAAGAATGAAAAAAAAATTCTATTTACTAACTATTTAAAAAAAATAGATCCTTTAAAAGCTGCAATATCTACATAATACTTAGGCAAAATATGCAACAATAAAAACAAATTTTGAATAGGGTACAATTCATTTTAAAAGCTTACATTTATTTCTACAGGCTAATAAAAAGGGAAATTTGACAATCTGATAAATGGTTTCACTAAAACGTTTCAATCGACTTATCTAAGTAAATGATCTAAAGAAAAAATATCAGCAATATTTTTAATGCATTGAAATGAAATCCATTTTTTATTGAAATAAAAGCGATGTAAATGTGGAACAAAAACAATTTAGATCTGAGAAAGAAGCGTAAAAGTATTCTGTTTAAGTATTCGATATAAATAAGTGGTTATAAAAAGCCTTTCAAGCACCGAGCTTTTAGAAGTTATGGGAATTGAATGACATAAAAATTATATTGAAAGAAGTAATGTAACTTTAGTTTTAGTTTTTGTGCCATCTGCTATACATAAAAAAGAGTAGATGTTGATGCAGATATCACTTTCTTTATGATTTAAAATAGATGATTGAGAAAATCTTTCTAGAATTATATGCGAATTATATCTCCTGAATACCATATCACCTTTCAGTTAGACAAAATAATATGACTTTTTTCTACTTAGGAATATTGAATTGAAAAGTTGATGCCATTACAATTTCTCGGATTTATATGCATTATTCTATATGATATCACCATTTAATTAATTTTTTGTTACCATAAGTTTTTCAATTTAAAAAGAAAAAAAAATGCATAAATCTTAATACGAAATATTGTGATGTAACAGATTATTATACTACTTTTATTTTTACTATTAATTTTAATTTGGAGAAGTTAAAATGAAGAATAAAATGTCTGAAAAAAAAAGTATAGATGATAGTTGTTAATTTGCATTTAATGATTGTTTAGCCAAAATAATGGTTAATTTCCTACTAATTTGGTCAAATATTAACAATTAGTTATTGTCTTGAACATTTTTTGTTAATTAAAAGGTATTCCATTCTTACTTTATGATAATTCCACTTTCTAAAAATCCGATAAAGAAAATTGTAATTATTTTACTTTATACTTCAGAAGGTTAGAAAACCAACGTTTCTTCTAAATAATACTAAAACCAAATAGGATAGAAATATAAAACTTAGCACAGATTAAGTCTACAAAATCCCCCATAAATAAATTTAGGACTTATATTTAGGACTCTTAATTACTTGTTCACTTTTTTATCGATTTTACAAATTGATGACCAAAATAACTTGATTGACTTATTGTAGGGGAGACCGGTGCACATCGGACCTAATGAGTACAGTGGACCACCCCCTATTATTTTATTTATTTAATTTTTTAAGCTATTATTGTATCCTAATAGACTGGATTGATTATTTATATATTTCAGAGCACATGTTTAGCTCAGGGTGAACCATTTTATCCTGATTGGTTGTTATGAGCTTCTAAAAGTAAAACTTTGCATCTTCATATTTTTCCTTTTTTTAGTAATTAAAGATTGTAGATAAATAAGATAAAACAGCTCTTTTGCTAAGGTAAGATACTTCATTTTATTTAACTTTAAAGTTAATACATTTAAAATAAAACTATAAACAATATTAATACGATTATTTATTGAATTTCAGCATGGGACACAGTGGACCACCCACTACCAGGGCACAGTGGTCCACAATCCACTCTGCTGCTGTAATGCAGAATGTTAAAATATTTAATAATTGCTTATTTTCATAAAGAAATATTGTATTAAAGAAGTTATTTAACTGTAAAACAAAGTAAGCAAAGAAAAATAACAATTTATTTAACATAGTAAGAAACATTTTGCTTTGTATTTACTGTCTTTGAAAAATATAACTGTAGCCTAATTGGTAATGATTCTATTCAAGTAAAATTCACGAGACACAAATTGAATGAGAATCAGTTTATTTTTTCAGACACTGTAGATGAATCTGTTGTTGATATCAGTGATTTCGCATTGTTGCTCCCAGACCCAAAAGTATTTCAGGAAAATTCCAGGCTCAATCTTACTCAGAAGTATTTTGAAATTTCATTTGCAAATTTTAATGTGCGCTAATTTTTTTTTATTATTATTATTTAATTAATAACGTTAACTTATTTGTTATCATTCCTGCATCTTAATCTGTTGTTATTTTCGTAATATAATATTTTTTTATATTTATTTTATTTATCTTTTTTGTATATATTTTTCTTTGAAAATGTTACTTGCAAATTTGTTTTATTATGTTATTTTGGAGATATGTTATTTTGAAATAAAGAATAATTATATTAATGAAAAATAGATTTATATTGCATTTAAGATAATAAATAATAGTGGTCCACTGTGCACCAGTGTGTGGACCAGTGTGCCCCGCTTCCGGGGCCCACTGGTGCGCTTTGCGGGTGCATAAAAATATTTTTATTTTGAAAAATGTATTGAAAACTATGTTCTGGGAAAGTTCTGAAGAATGTAAAAAGGTTTAAGGAATATTCAAAAATATTTTCAGGCAGATGGGTCTGTCCGTTAAAGAGAGAAAAAAAAATTAGCTGAAAAAGTGGCCCACTGTATACCAGTCTCCTCTATATTTCAGATTAAAAATAGTAGCCATTGAAGGGTTTTTTTTTTTTTTTTTCAAATTTGATATTATATCTTTATTTTTATAGAGCAAAAGTGGGTTATTTTTCATCAGGAATCGAAATGTTTACTTTGAAAGGTCATCATTTTGTCACACATTACTATTTTTTTAATATTTTATTCAATTAGAAAATAATTTTATTCTTAATGTGATTGTTTTTTTTTTCTTTTCATACGATTCAAATTAAAACAATATTGAATATTACAGATATTTTTAAATAGTTTAGGTAAATTACTACATACTCAATCCTTTTATTTTATAATTTTATAAAATATTATTGTAAATCTTAAAATGGATTTTTTTAAGTTTTTGTTTAAAATTTATTTACCATTTCCAAAAAGTAGTCTTAAGAATTTTTTGGTACTTTTCCAGCATAGGGACCTAGGTGAGATATAGAAAATGACCTTGACGAAAGAATGGAATTTGGCAACATATTTTCTGGCAATCTATTCACTGTTTCATATACACAAGCATTTTTTTTTTCAAAATTTATACAATTTATTTAACATTAAGAAACCATTTATCTATTTTTATATACAAACAGTAGTAAATTGTATATATATAAAAATAATAATTATATATATATATATATATATATATATATAATGAAATTAAAAGAAAACGAACAGCCTAACACATATTTACTATGACTTATACTTATGATGCTCCTCTGATGAATCCATAAGTTATTCATAGTATTTCATATTTGATTTTCATCTTTTTGGGTTTGATTTTGTAGTACCATTTCATTTGCATTTTATGCTGTCTCTTTCTTCGGAATTAATAAAAATTTCATCTCAATAGTGTTCCTTCTTAATATGTGAAGATAGATTAGAAAATGTGTGTAATAAAATTATCAAATCTAGAAAGGTTTCATTCATTAAAACTGACTTATTAAATCTGTAGTTATAGGTCTTATTGTAAAATATTTACAACAATATTTAGATTAACTAACAAATAATATTATTATCAAAATCTGTTTAATTCCAATAAAAACTTGAAAGTAATTTCATGTTTTCACATGTAAATGAGAGACTTCTCGAATATAAAGTTTTCCACTTACACATCCATCAAAGGATATAAAAGCTATCCTTAAGTAAATGGTTGAAAAAAAAATATTCGTTTTTTAAAAATATTTGACATTGTAAAATTGTCTACGTTTTCTAAACATGGTAAAGCAAAGGGTTTTGCTTGAAATGTAGCATCTTCGGTTATTAATAGGCGCATTAAATAAATTTTATCTGAGATTTTCTTTAATGGGAATTTAAAGCAAGGCCAAGGTATAAAGGGTTAAATATCTAAATTTATAACTATATATTTTAAGAAATGTAAAGCATACCTGTCTAAATCAAAATGTTTGGATATTTTTCTGCTAGAAATCGAACTTGAATTTCAAAACACTTCATGCTCTTTAGAAAGAAAATTTACTAATATTAGTATTCATAAAGAATGCGTCATAATAAACATGTGTGATTAGAGCATTTTTATGCCAGTTGTTCTTTCGAATTCACACTTCTGCGTGAAAATGTATTTGCTTTTATTATTTATATTTCCTATTACTTAATTATGTTCACTAAAGTGAAATATTTCTATAGAAAATTATTAAATTGAAGATTGTACAAAAATAATTTAGGTTATTTGAATATTCATTTTTTTTAGTTATTTGATAGTGTTCAATCCATCTGATTTCAATTTCAAAAAAATAAGTGTATAAATATTCATTAGATGAGCATGATTTTAATTAAAATGTGACCTTAAAATAGGAAAATACGCGGCATTATCCAGAAATCGATTGTGATATTTTTTTTATCGTCAATATGTCCAAAACATTCTCTTTTCAACGTCTTCAATAATCTGTTTTTGATTTTATCAACTGATAGCGAAATTACAGGTATTTTTTAGTGCACAGTACCTATGAAATACTGAACCAGAATTTCTGATTCAAAACCGGAAGTAGATAAAACGTTAGTGTTTTATTTTTAATTTCCTTATTGGGATTAACCATAAGCCATAGTTTCGCACAAATTTTCATTTTAAGTGTTTTCAAATTGACAACAGTAATAAATTAAATTATCTTTTACAATTTTCTTAAAAGTAATTTTTCTGAGTTTACGATTTCCCCCGATGACTATAGCTTAAAAAATATTTGGATTTTTTCCTAAATGTTTTCCATGAACATTTATTATTTTAATTTCCGTGAACAAGCCTATCCTGATTTAATTTTATAAAATTTAAAAATAAATGTGAAAATTGCGCAATTAAATTCAGTCTTCAAATGGAAAAAGATGCGACTTAAAGTATGTGTAGCTTAGAAAACAACGTCAAGAAATGCACAAATTACCTGAATAAAATAAGCATAAAGCAGTTTGAGGTTTCAGGCCTCTGGAACATGGCCTCTGCAGCTATCAGTTGTAATCCTGATGCCCTCTCACTTCTTTCATTTTACGCTAAAAGAAGGGCTTCTTTATGAAGACTGGAGCAGTTGTATGTTAAATACAATATGTCCTAATTAAACTACACCTTTCCAAGAGGACTACAAAAAAAATCTGTTCATTCGAAAATCAAGAAATTTAGAAGATGTTGTAAGGAGTTGGTGGGAGTTTTTTATATAGCAAAAAAGATTAATTCCAAATCTCAAAAGTTTGGTTTACCATGATTCGAAACGATCTCTGTCCGATTTTAAAGGCAGCATAACATTCCATATACCTAACATCCCGACTCATACACTCTGTAAACAAGTGGGTAAGTGTGATCGAAGATTGCACAAAGGGTTTCGTTTAATATTCCTTTCAAAACACTTTATCCTTTCTTTAACAAATTCAAATAAATTTCATTTTCAAAAAAGTCATGTTTTTTGTAAAGTAAAAATTTGCCGGTCTATTTTTCTCGTTTTTTCGAATATCTGAACCGGCCCGATAGCGGACGAAGCCCGTTATTATACTCTGTCATAATAATATCATATGGACTAAATGCGATATTTAAAAAAAATCAATTTCAAAATTAAACATGCTGTATAGAGACCTTCAAAAATGAGAGAGACCTTCAAAAAAGTCCGTTAGATTCCAATATGGCATCAGATTAATTCTCTTTTTAATTCTCTAATGACGTCGTATTAAGCTACTTTCTGCATTTATACATACTCATACTCCTTGTATTATTGAGAAACGTTTGAAAATTTCCGTTTTATTACCAATATGACGTCATATTAATTTTCTTTACAATTGGTGAAACTTTTTATTTCATTTTCATTTTTCACGTGGAAATCTTTCAATAGAAAATTAATTATTGTAGAAAGAATTTTATTGTGGAGTTTTAATTGTTGGCAATTGCTATAACGAAAAATCTTTAAATTTAATAGGAAAAGGCTGTTAGACTTTTGGTTTTTTATCTCTCTATATTAAAATAATACCATTTTTTCAAATTTTATGATTTTGAGCTTCATAGTAGGTATTCAGCTATAAGTACACAAAATTTCATGTCTATAAGTTATATAGTTTATGAGAACCGGGTCTGTGATGGACAGACAACGTAGCGGGATTAATAGGGTTTCGTGAGATGAACGAAACCGTAAAAAAGAGAAATGTTTCTGGATCGAAACGAAAATATAATATAACTTCGCGTTATCCACGACTCCGAAAAAGCGTTCCTTTATCTTCAAAAACTTCAAAAAACAATACATTTCTAAGATTTAAAGTAGCATTTCTGAAACATAAGTTTCTTTTGCTCCCCGCTTCAAAAAAAAGAAGAAGAAAACGAAACGTTTCTGAGTAGATTTTATAGTGCAATAAATCAGTTTCCTCAATATGAAATATTGTTTTTTCAGATACTATCAATTCTCAAGCAAACATTTTCATGTTCGACAAACATGTTAAATTAATAGCATTAACATTAATATTAAACTTCATTAACTTCATTAACTTCATTTTGTTACTCTTACATGTTTTTACGTGTTTACAGCTGAAAATGTTTACTTGAAAATTGAGAGTATTTGAAAAACCAATATTTCGTATTCAGGAAACTGATTTACTGCACTGTAAAAGCTACTCGGAAAAGTTTCGTTTTTTCTTTCTTTTGAAACAGGCGGCAAAAGAATCTTTTGTTTCAGAAATGCTAATTTAAAACTTGGAAATCTATTGGTTTCTGAAGTTTCTACAGATAAAGGACTGTTTTTCAAAATCGTGAATAACTCGGAAGAAGTAATGTTATATTTTCGTAAAGTTTTGGTAGATCCAGAAACATTTCTCTTTTTTTCACTTTAGACAACCATTGTTCATATGATGTTACGATTCCAGATAATATTATACGTCCTCTTTTGATGATTTTTTGAAACTAACTTTGTTTTAGAAAACTTCCAATCATCTCCTTACGACACTTCCCAAATTTCATGATTTTTTGATGGATAGTTTTTGCTGTTATCCTTCTCGAAAAGGTGTAATTTAATTTGAGACACCCTGTATATTCCAAACGTTTTTTTTTTTCAATGTACGTAACAATACGTATTAATCGTTAAATATTTTTTGAAAGTATCAAATGAAAGACAGTGTATAAAGATCTCATCAAATATTTAAATAAATAAATCGTAGCAAAAATGTTCTGCAGTAACAAATATTTGAATTAATGCTCCGAACATTTTATGAAATTTGTCTCTAAAGCTGTGTATAATATTTCATTTTTACTTAAACTATAAAGTAAAACAAAATAACAACATTTTCAATGAAAAATACATTTTGAAAATGAGACATATAGAAAGAAAATATTCGATAAATTCTAAAGAAAAAGTGGTTTAACAGTCTCTGTATTTTTTGCGAATACACAGAAAAAAATCAATTCTTTTGCAGTTTTTTTCTTTATTCTCAAAAGAAACTGATCCAAAGTTCGTGATTTCAAATAAAAGTTTTGCTCTTTTGGATAGTTTTTAATAGGGGGATTACACTCTGTTCTTCAATACGATTTTATAGGTTTGTATCGAAGATCGCAATTCCATTTATTATTTCTCAACTACAGACTGAAAAAAAAAATCTTGTAACTTAATAACTACTGTAAAAAGGTCACACTTTCTTTTTCATTTTATAAAATGTACAGTGGACTACTGGTTATTCAAACTCGACTAATTAGAACTAATCATAAAGACCCGAAAACTTCATATTAGAAATAATATTAAAACTAATTCGTCAATTCAAATTTATTTTTTACACATCGGCTAATTCGGACTAAAAAACTTTTTTTTTTTAATAACATCTTAAAACAAAACTGCGATATTTCTGAAGATGACTCTGGGTCAAATGAGGATACTCTCACAGTTTTTAACACTTTCCAACACAGCTGAAAAGTGTTTGTGAATTCCGTTTGTCTGTCCGTCTGTCCATGATCTAACTCGCGTAAATATAGTCGGATTGTCATGTAAGTGATATATGTTATTAAGGTTTACCCTGGCATATTCGTTATTGAAAGTGAAGTTATTAGCATTTAGAGTACATTCACTCAAAAGAATGCCATTACATTTTCATCTATGGAGAAAAATCGTTTTCAGTGTATTTTAAACATATTGAAATCGATATACAACACGGAGATGCACTACAAGGTTCTTACTATAGAAAAGGGTGTGCATAGCATTTATCGTTCATTTACAAGGACACACAAAATAATTCGGCTACAGTACTGTCTATGAGCAATAATTGCTGGATGTACATTTTCAATTGTGATATGCGTTTTTTAATTGAACTATTTTTTTCCATATTACTTGATGTGTATAAACTCTATAATTTGTAGTTCATATAGAGGGTTGCACAAAAGAATTTGAGTACATTTCCGCTTATTGACGGAAATTCCTTAAAGGGAATTATCAATTATAACTGCGTTATGTGTTTCCTAACTGAGCTAAATTTTGGCATACTATGTAGTATATAAACAAATCTGTAGATCATATACAGGGCAGAACTAAAGAATTCGAATACTTTTCCGACTATAGATAGTAATTGCTGAAATTGTGTTTTCAAATGTGTTATGCGTTTTCCAAAATGTTTACATGGGCATCAGCTTTCACCTTATTAAACGTTATTAAACGTTAAGTATTCTGGTAAAGTATTCTGGAAGCGTTGGAAAGTATTTCATAGTCTATGCTTGAAGCATGATTTTTATTTCTTGTTAAAGGTTGTAATGAAAAATCAGTAATATATGCACTTGATATTTTGAAAAATTTTATACAGATGGAGCCTTCGAATTAGAAATACTGGCGTAAGAACATAAAAATAACAACTGACAAGAAACCTCACTTCACAAATGCTTCACAATACTTCACAAATCACTTCACAAATAATTTTCTTTTTCAAAAATGTAATTTTTTTTTATTATTATTAAAAGTTTTACTGATTATATATTTTAATCCATTTTGCTTTATTTCCATTACTATGCTTCTATTTCGATAAAGATCAAATATATTTGGCTTTTAAAAATTAATATGTTTCTAGTAATTTTAATTTTGGAATGCAATATTTGTTTAATAATCTAATATATTAAAAATAACTTGAATTGCAGAAAATGTATACTTTTCAAATGATATATAAGTTTCTCTTCTTTATTGGCACCATGGAACGTCATGGATTTTTTAAAAATCGGATAATTGGAATTTTGGATAATTCGAACGTTTTTTTTCTTGGTCTCATAATTCCAATTAATGAACGCCGGCTGTATAAGTTTTTCCCAATAAAATACGAACACTATCCATATTTTATCATGATTAAAATAATAGTAAACCGGTGAAAATGGAACCTGTATAAAATTTAACATTGCTTTAAGCGGAAAATTTTATGGTCCCGTTAAAAATAGCATACAGTAAAACATGATAAGGCAGGACAGAAAACAATTCCGATTTAGGCAGGTACACCGCCACGTTATAATGTTATTCCGTTATAATGTTATGCCACGTTATGCCGTCTGCATTCTACTTTTTATGCCTCGACTATGAAATTTTTCCGTTAAAGACAGGAATCCATTATAGACAAGTTCCGTTTTCACAGGTTTTAAAATTCCAGCTACTGTACCAAATTGTGTGAAAACCATCCACTGTAATATAGTTACTTGTAATAGATGATGTACTTGCTAAGACAGAAACCTGTCTAAAACAAAAAAATTCTCCCATCTCTTGCATCTATTAGCAGGGTTTACTGTATTACGATACCAAAAATTTACAAATGGAAATTATCTGTTGATTTACTTAAATATAATAGATACACTTTTCAACTTTAACAATATTTTTAACTCATTTTCACTTTTGTGTATTTATGAATTAAGACATATTTAAAAAAATTGATGTGTTTAGCATAAATAAAGTAACACTGTTACCAGCAAAAAGTGTACAATATTTAACTTAAATAAAAATATTACAAAACCGAAAACTGTAAAAGTAAAAAAATGTATAAATCGATTTCTTTCATGCCACATTTTTTAATTTTAACGGCTTTTTTTCCACTTTTGAAATTTTTTTCTCAGCACTGCTTGAAGTTATAAAACAATATCCGCAAATGATTTCTATGTGAGCATTAAATAACACTTAATAAAACTAACTGTTAAACTTAAAAATATAAAAGCGGAAACTTTTATTTTTCAAGATGGCCAGAAAATTAAGACAGTCCTCAAAAGTAATCTAAGATAAAGCGAAAACTCTGCCAAAGAAATATCAGAACCGTCAAATTAATATTTTGAAAATATTTTCATGATTTCTAAAAGTTAACGATCAAGGATGGTCCAATGACCGAATTTTGACACTCAGAGACATTTGAAACGCTATGGTGCAATTCTGTTTTTTATAAGCATGTGTACTTCGTTATAGTAATTCTCTATACTACAGAAAGTGAATAGTATAAAAATTGGATTTGTTTTGGTTTAGTAATAAGCCAAGGATATAGCATAACGGAATCTTTAGTGGAGTCCGACAAGCCTACAAACACTTCACTTATATAGATATAAATGGAAATCAAAATCCCTCTCCGTTAAATTAAAAATATAGCTCTGGTACGTTCATGACCACCCTGAAACTTTTATAAGTGAAGATCTTGCAGCTAAACCGTAATAAGATATTGTTCAAATCATTGTTTACATATCCATTCTTACTAAATTTTAGAAAACGTTTCATCGATGATATAAAGATACATTTTTTTCTATGTTTTTGGCTATGGCAAGCACGTTCTATTAGAATTTGGTTATATTTCGACGAAAGGAGATAATAAAATTGATTACAATATTTTCTTCTATTATAGATACCATTAAGAAGTAGCATTATCATATGGTCACAGCATAGCTGCAAATTGCAAATCCTCCAACTTTTTGAATACTGCTATTTTTGAATAGAAATATCCCCTTTATTTAATGACAGAAATTCTGCATTAAAATAAGACGAAACTTACTACTCGGAGATAGTGATCACACCATGCAGTTTAATCAATGGTAAAATTTTTAAAGAAAAACAATAATTCTGTCCTTAATGAGTTAATTTATTGTAAGATATAATACCTAAATTTTAACCGTTATACCATATTTATACCGTTTGCTGTCTGAGACTTTTGCACTGCAATCTGTGAGATTATTTACTGATACTTTTTTTCATTAATTGTTAATTAACTGCAATATTTAATCAAACAACGTGTTTTAACGAAATGGTAGTGTAGTATCTCAAAAATCTGTTCATAGTTACATGCATAGAAACAGGAAAATTGACATTAGAAATAATCTATATGATCTTGAATTTATTGGTCTCTGATAACTTAGAAATAAATCAGTTACAAATATTTTATCAAAAATAATATTAACATTTTTTAGAAAGAAAATAGCAACATACTTTACTTAATAAATTTATTTCATACTGTTGTCGTTTTAAGTAATTTTTATAAACTACATACTTTTTTTTCATTCGAACTTTTTATAAATATCACTTTTTTTTATCCCCAAAAATTATGAAATTTTTACCAAGTACCTTGCCAAATAAAAGTTTCGAGCAACTCTTGAACAACGTAAAGTGTTAAACTTAACTGAAATTGTATCCCTAAGCTTAAATGAAAACTAAAGATAAAAAAGATTTTGTTTGGGAAGAACATCTGCCCAGACATTTTCAACACTAAAAAGTTTCGACAGAGCTTAGACATGTTCAAAAGAAAAGAGTGCTAATTTTTCAGATCGATATGAAGAAGAAAGAATTTTACAACGGAATGTCTTTAATAATTTAATAAGATAAAATACACATCGCTTAGCATTCTATACTAAACCTAAGAATAGAATATTTGAAGGTAAGAAAGCAATCGGAACTTTGTTTAAGACAAAGACTTTTATTTAAGACAACTTACATACAAACAATCTTTTCCCATTATGTAAAGCGTTTCTAAAAATCATAATAGATTTTATTAGTTTAGCTTGTTAAAATTGCAAATTTAAGGAAATTATATGCTACCATTTTTTTTTTTTTTTTTTTTTTTTTAGATATTTCTATTTTGGAAAAAATTTATTGTTTGCTTCTATACAGGGTATTCAGAGAGGCGTTTCATTCATAACAAAGAAAAACAAGATCGAAAAATCATGCATCAAGCATAAATTATGAAACACTTTCTAACACTAACAGGATGTTATTAAGAAATTTAATTTTTTTTTTCTTGAATGAAATGAGATATCTAAGTCATCAACTTAAAAAAACATATAACTTAATAAAAATCCATTTTCAGCAATTGCTGTTCGTATTCCGTAATATGTGCTAAATCTCTTATGTAGCTCTGTATGCAATGTATGGAATTTATGCACACCATCTAAAACATGAAAAATTAGATCAGTTTAAAAATGCATACCACAGAAGAAAACGCACTTTTAGTAGTTATCGATCTTAGTAAGTCCTTTAACTGAATTTTTATGTGTGTTTCCTTAAATGAAACATAAATGCTATGTACTGTATAATCTACAGAAAACATGTAGTACACTTCAGTGATTTCATTATGTTTAAAGTACATTAACATCATTAAAACGCACCATAAACTATTTTTCCCATAGATCATAATGTAATGGAATCCTTTCGTGCGTCCCTGTTAAACGAACTATAGATACTACTTATTCTGTACTTCTGAAAAAGCATGTTGTAGCCCATCTCAATTATGTATATCAATCTCATTATGTTTAAAATATCGTAACATCAATAAAATGCACCGCAAATGATTTTTCGTCATATGCCGTAATGTAACGGAATTCTTTGTGTCTCCCTGTAAACTAACTATAAATACTACACACTTCATTTTCAATACTAAACATTCTATAGTAAGCCTCAATAGCATGTACAAATTTCGTGGCAATCCGAGTATATTTAAGAGAGTTAGAATACAGACAGAAGGCAGACAAACCGAATTCATAAACACTTTTCGACTACGTTGGAAAGTGTTAAAAAGACAGTTGTTGGTGGAAAAAAGCTAATTTAAACTGTCCAAATGCTTAACCCTTAATTGCATAGTGATGTAAATTTCCATCACTGTTTATTTAACTTTTAATAAATAAATCAACTTCTTCGCCACCACTATATTTATATAGAAATATTAATGCAGTAAATTTCCCGTGAACTATGTTGCTGAGCAAAGTTAAAAATCTATCTTAAAATTTCTGGTGTCTAATATTTAATATATGTATAAAAAAACACAATTGTAAAAGAAAAACTCATGCAAAGAAGGGTTAAATTTAAAACAAAGTGTTTAATGCAATTTTTGCTGATAGGTGGCACTGAGGTTATATTTTTTAAGCTTTCAAAGCAAATTGCTCTTAACCCTTTAACGTTCATTGGTTTCCCTATGAAACCACAAAACTTTAATTACGAAATTCACCAATGACAGCAGAATTTTAATAGAAATGTTTTCCATTTATTCTATATATGAAATATCGCTTTTTTTATATATAGAAATAAATTTGTTCATAATTTCCAGTGTCAGTCATTTATTTCAATATTTTAGCAATTGAAATGCTTTATCCGTTAAAGGGTTAAAGTTAATTAAGAAAATTCTAAAACTATTTAAATTCTAGTTCATGCTTTATTCATGATCCAGATTAACGATGAATGAGACCTTGATGCAATCTGGTGGTATATGACTTTTCAAGTTTCAACTAAGTCTGATAACGCATCCATTCCTTTACCATAAGATTCCTTCAAAGTTTAACCCTACCAAATTATGAATGAATGAAAATTTCGCCGTCCTAAGGTTTTTTCTGAATATTTGAAAATATGTTTGTAGATTTCTGCAATCATTAAATAAATTTTATAAATCTTTCATTTATTAAAATGTAATTAACTAAATCAGTATTTACAGGGATTTTGTAGACTGTTTACAACTCTACAACGATCATTTTTTCAGGATACTGTTTTTAGCAAATGATAGAATTAAGAAATGTATAAAAGTAATGGCTTTACATATAAACATAGAAATTTTTCAGAAGTGAAACTTCCAACTGGATATCTTTCAATATAAAAAAAAAGATGAGCAGTTACTATTGGAGAAAGAAAATATCCATTTAAAAATATTTTTGCTTTGTACAGCGAATAATTCTTTTGTAAGATTATAAAGTAAAGTGTCCAGAACTCATGCTAACTTGAATTACTGACAGTAGATGTATTGCATGAATTTTATAACAAGTTTCTTTTAATGGTACTTTAAAGTACCGTCGGTATATAAAGTGTTAAATTGCTACTTGATCAGAAACCTATATTGCATTAAAATAAACATAAATATAATATAATATGTGATGTATACATTGTCGAGAAATGTAAAAAAACGAGCAATATAGTAATCAAGCAAGTGTACTGCAGAAGGTAAATCGTTTGATCTTCGTTATTTCCCATTGCAAATATGGACCATCAACAATTTTAGCCCTTCAGTCTATAAATCGATAGTACACTTTAATGACGTGATGCAAACAACGAACGTACACTTCAACAGCAATGCATGATAAAGTTCCGGTTTTAAAATCCGAATGGAAATGAAGCGAAAACACACCGAAAAGTGACACGCCTATCGTAGTCCAGTTGAATTATTCCTTCCGCCAAAATTAAAACTGATAATGAAAGACTCATTATGTCAGCATCCAGGATATCCAAAGATCTTTGAGCATCTCTTGCACTATTCACACCATGATCAGGGTCGTAGAAGAGGAAGGGGCTCATGAAGATCAAAACCTCCTCATTCAAATTAAAACATTTTTTTTAAGTTACAAAGTTGTCAAGAATATTATTACTTTCTATTTTTAATGTTTGAACATTCATGTCTGAAAAAAATATAATTCTGTATATAAGGAAGTACTATACATATTGATTATATTTTTTACGTATAAATCTGTATATACGTAAAGGACCTCAAAGTCAGCTCTGCAAGTCGCATTGTTATTTCAAACTCATTTTGTTTAATATTTGAAACAATTCAACTCACAGATTCACTTCTTGCATATTACACTGCAAAAAAAAAAAAGTGTTGATTTTACAGTATAATACTGCGCGGCAACGTATTACTGATTATTTTACTGTTGATTACTGTTAATTTTATGGTATAATACTGACAGCTGGGATTCCAGCATTATACTGTAAAATCAACTTTTTTTTTGCGGTGTAGTATTACAAAATAATTTTGGGAGATTTAACACTTGTGAATTGTCACGCGAAATACGTTTACATGCTCTGATACTCCAGAACTGTTTGTATTCTGTGCTTTTTTCCTTATTATATTTCGAGTATTCTGAGCCACTGAATCCAGCTGGTTGTTTTATGAGTTTGATAATCCTGGTTCTTTGAAATTCAGCATTTTAAAATGCAGCATAGTTAAAATGTTGATTTTGTGATAATGGGATAATTAGTGAGTTTGAACGATTAATTATTCTCATGAGTATTTTATTAATTAGTGATGATAATCTTGCATCAATTTATTTGAAAATTCATTGAAACGATTTGAGTTCCTCCCTTAGTTTTTGAATTGCTACGCCACTGCAAATGATGACTTCTAATAATGCTACTAAGACAAACATTGCACAAACATTTACGAAGGTTTTTATCTTCTTAAGGTAACTATTTCGAAGTGAATTTGAGAACTTCTGATATTACCTCTGTACAAGGCATAGTCTATTACTTTAGTAACAGGCAACAGACCTTATACAATCCCCCTAATAGGATTCCATAATTCAAACAAAAGGAATTGATCGTCAAAGTAAACTATCTCGTACAGTTGTATTGTGAAAATAAGGTCTGAAATTTTTCGATTTTTATTTTTATTTCCATTTTTTCTTTCCAGTGGTGATAGCATTGAAACATTAATAAGTTACTTATTAAGAATTAAAAAACGAATAAAGGGAGATACTTGGCAGTGGCTTTAAAATATGTAGTAATTTTAAAATATCAGATGGCCGACTGTGACACCAAACGCCTCAATTAATATCGTCATTTGGAAAGGATTTTTGAGCTATTTTATGAAAAACTTGGGGGGGGGGGGGTTAATATGCATATGAGGCGCTCAGAATCAAACTGGTGGCCTTGTGTGCTTTTTTGTTTGTTTGTTTACTGGGCCTGATTCTAGTATTAGTGACGTCATAAACGAGATCTGCTCTTGCCAATGTATACCAGCAGAAAAATTTAATAAAAAGAGGTATTTTGAATTTCCACTCTTATAATTTGTGATTACATAAATAATAGCAGTAAATGTCATAATCGTGAAATAAGATAAATTAATAAACTTGTTTTATAAAAGAAAATTAAAAGTTTTAAATTAAATATTGTTAAGATTAATAGATCTATTTGGACACATTGACTTACCTTTTCCTAAAAACATTATTGAAAATAAATATACGTACCAAAAATGCAATAAATCTGACAAAAACCTTACAGAATTAATCCCAAATCCGCTTTTTTACCATTACATACCATAATTTAACTAAAACACAATAAATATCAATTTAAATACAGAAATCGGTACATTTCTATTATAAAGGCCTTAACTTTTTTTTCTGAGTTGGGCGCAATTTATTTTTCAGAAAGTGAGATTTGTTGCCAAATGATACAAACAGCTACAAAAACAAACCTAATGAACTTTTATGTTTGTTTATACATGAATTTATATATATATATATATACAGGGTGTCCATAATTAAACGACCCTACTTTAAAGTTATCTACAGACGAAACTAATGGTCAGAAAGTTGTGAAATTTTGTGAAGGACATAAGGAAAAAATGGGAATTTGTAAGCGAAAAAAAAAATTAGTTAAAAATTTCGCCACCAGATGGCATTTTTAATGAATTACACATTTAGCATACATTTACGATAGTTTACATATTTTATTGCAACAAAACATGTTCCACATGACGGCCATCATCTTCAGCTACCATCTGGAATCGTAAGATAGCATGTTCCACATCTGACCGCAGTGTGTTCTGGGAAATGCTGAAAACATGTCTCGAAAGAAGTTTTGTTGTAATAAAATTTGTCTATCGTAAATGCATGCTAAATGTGTAATTCATTAAAAACGCCCTCTGGTGGCGAAATTTTGAACTGAAAAATTTTTTTCGCTTAAATAAATTCCCATTCTTTCATTATGTCTTTCACAAAATTTCACAACTTTCTGACCAATAGTTTCGTCTGTAGACAACTTTAAAGTAGGGTCGTTTAATTATGGACACCCTGTATATTTAATTACTTGCAGAATGGAAGAATAGTAATATTCTTCTTTTACAATGAAATTTACAGTATTTACATATTGCTAAAAACTTTGTTTCTTTCTCCACACTTAAACAGCATATTCGTGAACTACAAAATAATTTCATCATAACATATTTTGATAAGGCTGCTAATAACTATGCCATCATATGCAAATTTTACTACCATCACCTTTTGACAAATTTAATTAATTCTAATAATATTTTCACAATTCATCATGTTCCATTAGAAGAAAAAAATAGATATATTTTAAGTTATCTTAAATTATTCGGCTTAAAAAATAAAAACTTCAATTATCCTTACATTGTTATGATTCCTAAGGTGTGTCCCATCGAAATAAAGCCACCGGGATTGCGTGCTGTAACTGGACACGAAACAAACCAATTAGAATGAAACAATATATTAAGAATGTCTATATACAAATACATATTTGCAAGGAGTAACTCACTCCCTGCCCCACCTCGGCAGGAAAAAAATGAAAATGTAAAAAAAGAGGGGGGAAAAGTGTCCCGCTGAAATAAAGCCACCACCCCTATCATTGTTTATGGGAACTCCTGACATTCGAGCTGCTACAGATTAACAGGTTTTTGACGTCAGAAAGTTGTCAAATACCTGTTCTATGCCAGTCGATTCTGCAGACTTCTGCAGACTTCAGAAGGTTGTATTTTCTATTTATCTTGCAGTATTGCAATGCAAAAGGGAACGCAGCTATCAGAGTTTAAGAAAGGCCAGGTAACAGCTTTTAGGGAACAAAATCTTTTTCGTAAAGAAATATCTGAGCTAATCAAAAGATCTAAAACCGTAATAGACAATTTTGTGAATCAGGGCAATGCGTATGGGTATAAAAAATGAAGGTGTACATGCAGAAAAATGACTTCCAGGCAGGAAAGAGATGTTGTGTGTCGTCTTTCACGAAGTAATATTTCTCTAAGACAATTGGCCAAAGAAGATAACATCCCTGTGACACAATCAACTCTGTCACGGATTGTAAAACGTGCAAGTAACTTGCGATATAAAAAAGGGAAACAGCAGCCTATGTTGAAAGCTATCCACAAGCAAAGAAGAGTCGATTGGGCCAAATATCATCAAACCTGGAAGGACCAGTGGCATCGTGTTATATTCTCAGATGAGAAAAAAATTAATTTGGAGGGCCCAGATGGTCTTGCCTTCTATTGGCATGACACGAGGTAAGAAGAAGAAGTTTTCTCCAAAAGACAGCAAGATGGGGGCTCATTAATGGTATGGGGAAGCTTCGGCTATGGTGATAAACTTAACCTGGCTTTTCCCTCAGGCCGCATGAAGGCTACCGATTACCAAGAAATGCTAGAAACCCATTTACTGCCATTTGCAGAGAGAATTGGTGGCCTAAGTTGGATTTTCCAGCAGTACAACGCCCCCATTTACGTTGAAAAATCCTCCTGGCAATGGTTCTTGGATAATGGGGTGCATGTCATGGAATGACTTGCCCTTTCCCCTTATCTTAATCTCCAAGAAAATTTGTGGGGTATCCTCAGTAGGGCTGTATATGCCAATGACAGAGAGTTTCAGTCTGTGGCAGAATTGAAGCCTGGGATAATATTGATGCTACTGTCCTCAAAGGACTAGTAAATAGTATGCCACATCGTATATTCCAAGTCATATATAAGCATGACAGATATATTGGCTATTAACAGTAGTGGCTTTATTTCGGCGGGACACTTTTTCCCCCTCTTCTTTTTAAAAAACATTCATTTTTTTCTGCCCAAGTGGGGCAGGGAGTGAGTTGCTCCTTGTATATATGTATTTGTATATAGACTTTCTTAATATTTTTGTTTCGTTCGTATAGGTTTGTTTCATGTTCAGTTACGGCACACAATCACAGTGGCTTTATTTCGGTGGGACACACCTTAGGTTATTCACAAAAATCCTTTAAAATTTCGCACTGCCACTGTAGGATGTAATACTTATAATGCACACACTAATACACTTTTTTAAGTATACTCACACAAATTTACGATTTGTCTCTCAATAGAGACAACACACACTGCATCAAAAATAGTTTTCTGTTAGTTAACAAAATCAAGGCACTCACAAATGTTAACTATGTTATTACTTATGATTTCAAGGACCTATTCAACAATATTCTTTTGGCCGATTTACACCCAATTATTAATTCACTATTTATAGAATATCTCTCATCATTACAGTGACCTGACAATATAGATATTGATTACTTTAAAACTTTAACTAATTTTTTACTCTTTCATAACTACATTTTCCAAAATAAAGCTATCTTTATTCAGATACAAGGTATTGATCAAGGCGCAGCTAGTTGTAGTATGTTTTCAGATTTATATCTTCATTTCTATGAAAGAAAATTTATTAGCAATAATATTTTGCTATATAGATACATTGATGATATTGTTATATTTTCTCTTAATGATAATCATTCTGTATATCTTCCTGTAGCATATCCTTCTAATCTAGAGCTTAGTACCACCTTCTTAAATAATTCTACAATTAAGTTTATGGACGTTAATATTACTATTCTTTCTGTTCATACTCTAACTTTTTAATATTTATGATAAACGCAGTGACTTCTCTTTTAATGTTATTAATTTTACTAATTTTTATTATTGTCTATATATTTCAGTTTATAGAAATGCTCTTCTAAATCATTGCAATCGTATTAAATGTTTATGTTTTCCCCATTTTATTAAGCCAAATTTATTACAATTAAAACATACAGCATTGTGTTGTGATTTTGACAGTAATCTTAAAGTAGTAAATTGATTACTCAATAATTATCTAGATTATACTTTTAATAGCAGAAAATATACTTATAAATTGGACGGCAACAAACGCACGTCATACCAGCATGCGTTACATCAGTGTACTAGCGAGATGGCTCACAAGCCACGCCAAGGAAAGGAAGGTCGCCAAACACAACCAGAATTGGCGAGATATCGCTCAAATTCAACACTCCTTCCTGATATCAAGACCAATTTTGTTTAACACATCAAAAATAAACAATTAGCCAACAAAAAAAATTTTAAAAAATCATACACAACAAAAAACACTAAATAACATATTTAAACAGTCAGTTTAACTTAACCAGTCCAAGTCCATCGCGTAAGTTCATAAACAGGTTTTGTGAGAGAGGTTTCGTAAAAATATCAGCAGTTTGCTCTGATGATGGAACATACTCTAATTTTAAAACTTCTTGCTCAACTTTCTCTCTAATCGAGTGAAAACGCACATCAATGTGCTTAGATCTTCGATGATGCTGAGGATTTTGGGGAAGTTTTATAGCACTTTGATTGTCGACATACAAAATGGGAGTGCCATCATATCCTATTAGCTCTTTGAAGAGCAACTTTAGCCAAACAAGCTCATTTGCTGCTTCACTAGCAGCAACATACTCGGCTTCTGTTGATGAAATTGCAACCGTATGTTGCAATCTAGATTACCAAGTTACTGATGCACCTGCATTTACTGAAACCATACCAGATGTTGAACGTCTTGTCCTTTCATCACCAGCATGGTCAGCATCACTAAAAACAGAAAACTCTGTTTTTACTTGTGACTTGTATAGAAGGCCAACACTGCTCGTACCTCGTAAATATCTGTAAATTCAATTTACACGCTTCCAGTCATCTTTTGTAGGATTACACAAAGCTCTTGATACCAAAGCTACAGCAAATGCTATGTCTGGCCTAGTAGCAACTAAAAGATATTGTAAACAACCTACTGCTTCTCTATAAGGAACATCAACCATGGCTGTATCTCCTTCCTGAGATTTAGTCACATCACAAGTTGTAGAGAGAGGTTTTGAATTTTCAAGCCTAAACCTTTGTAGTATCTTTTCGGTATACAAACACTGTGAAATAAAAATGTCACCATTATCTCTCTGATTAATTTGCACTCCTAAGAAAGAACCGAGAGGACCATCAGTAATTTTGAACTCTTCTTTTAGGCTACTAATCAATATTTTTATTTCTGAAATACTTGATCCAGCTACAAGTCCATCATCTACATACAAGGCCACTATCAGTACAGATGAATCCATTCTCTTTGTAAATAAACAAGGATCAGCATGTGATTGCTGAAATTGCAATTTTTGAATTGCTTGAACAAAACGCCGGTTCCAACCACGTGGAGCTTGCTTCAAACCATAAAGAGAGCGAACTAATCTGTACACACGATCAGAACCATCATCAAAACCTTCTGGCTGTTTCATGTAGAGCTCTTTATCAAGAAAACCATAAAGGAAAGCTGTTTTCACATCAAATTGATGTAGGTACGGATTTTGCGAAGCAGCAATACTAAGAACTGTGCGCAAGTTGTCAAATCTAGCTACTGGTGCAAACAGATCATCATAGTCATAGCCAGCCTTTTGCGAGAAACCTCTTGCCACCAGACGAGCTTTAGCTTTACAAGGAGAACCATCAGTATTTGTTTTTATTCTATATACGCACTTGTTGTCAAGTATCCTTTTATTTTCTGGGGGTTCTGTAAGTTTCCAGGTTCCATTTCCTTCATGAGACTGCAGTTCTTCTGTCATGGCTTCTTTCCACAGCTTAAATTCGGGTGACTTCATTGCTTCACTGTAACAGGCAGGAGTTTCGATGCCAGTAAGAGTACTTACAAAAAGTACTTAATTTTCTGACAGAAATTCTGGCATCTTATGTTCTCGTTGAGGGTAGCGTCTTCCAGGATCAGGTTTATCTTGGCATTCATCTTCATCCTTCTTTTGGATACTTCCATTTTCTTCTTCTGAATGCATATCACTACAACTTGTGACTTCGACAGTCAATGGCTCATATGGGAATTCATCGCAAAATGTAACATTGCAGCTTCTTTCCACTTCATTTTTAGAAGGTATAAAAACTCTATATCCATCATAAGCTTCATATCCGACAACCAGTCCTTCAACAGCCTTTTTATCTCACTTTTTACATCTTTGTTTTGGTTCATGTACATAGCATTTTGTACCAAATATTCTTAAACGTTTAATGTTGAAATTCTCCGACTTTCCATGCCATAACTGATACGGAGTTTTATCTTCTACTGGAGTGGGACCTGTGTGATTTAACACATAGACAGCAGTATTACAGGCTTCAGCCCATAACTTCTTTGGCAATTCTTTTTGGTGAACCATAGCTCTTGCAGCTTCCACAATGATGCGTATCTCTCTTTCAGCAGCTCCATTTTGTTCAGGCGTCTCAACCATTGCCTCACGTAGATCAATACCCCGATCATTTAAATCTTCTTCAGAGAATAGTTGTCAAACTCTTTTCCAGAGTCGCACCGTATCCGTTTAACCATATGTCCAGCATTCTTTGCTTCATTAAGGAAGGTTTCTATACAATTTGGTACTTCACTCTTGGCTTTCAAGAAGAATACTCTGCGAAATTTTGTATAGTCATCTTTAAGAACTAGCATAAAACGTGAACCACCAACTGAGTCTTCTTCCATTGGACCAGCGAGGTCCGCATTGATTTGTTCAGCAGGCTCTGTTGGTCTAACAGTTCTTCAGTGGAACGACTTTCTGTGGGCTTTGCCATATACACACCCAACACAAAATTCAGAGTTCTCGTTAGGTAAAGAAATGCCCTGTCTTTTAAGAAATTTAATACACTGCCTCTTCTTTTGATGTGCCATTCTTTCATGCATTACTTGGAGAGTATCAGTAGTACTTGAAATAAGAACAGTTGCAGGTTTCCTAGGATCTTTAGTAAGCATTTCCATCACAAATAAACCATTTTCTGATTTTTGAGCCACTGCAATGGTTTGATTACCATTTTTCACCAAGCAAAATTTATTTTTAAACACAACATTCAGTCCTTTACTTAAAGCATGAGAAATAGAAAATAATTGGTATTTTAACTCAGGTACATACCAGATATCTGTGAGGTAATTTTCTTGCCATTTACCAGCCACTAGAGTTTTCACATTAATTTGTCCAGAACCATAGGCAATAAGTTTCTGACCACCTGAAGCATTGACTACTTCTGGAACAGCAAATTTCTTAAAACTTTCAAATATAGAGCTATCAAATGTCATATGCTGAGATGCTCCAGAGTGAGCAATCCAGCTTTTGTCATCCTGTGAAACTGTACATGGCATGGTTACACCAGGTGAGGAAGGAAGTGTCTTATTTTTATGTTGAGGACAATTTATTCGTTTGTGTCCTAAAAATCCACACTGAAAACAAGTAATGTTAGCGTTCATAGGCTTCTTAATTTGATTTTTCTTCTGTTTTGGTTTATTTCCTCTTAAATATTTGGTGTTGACGTCATATCTTCCGTAACTCGGCAATGGCACTTGCCGACTGGATTGAATTTGCAGGGCTGTACTATCACATTGCTGTTGCTCTATTTGTTGCTCAAAAGCACATAGTCTTTCAGTTAATAGTTCGATCGATCGATCTTTCAACGGAATTCCATCCCACACAGTCTTAAATGCGATGTATTCTTGCGGTAGCATCGAAATAATTCGGAACAGTAACATTGCTCCGGGAACAGCACATTGTAGAATACGTTGCAATTCATCATTTGCTTCAATAAAAATATTTTGAGTTCGACTTATGAAGGATGCAATATTTTCACTTTGTTTCCATTCCAGATGAAAAAATTCAGTCCACAAACGATCGAATCGATGCGTTGATGATTTATCATAAATCGCGATTAACTTTCCATATGCATCTTTTGACGTTGAACACGTTTTAATATAATCAAAGTTCTTGTCATCAAGTGCTTGGGAGATAAATAAAAGTGCCTTTGCATCGGCTAATTCAAATTTATTTTTCGCTTCTCCAAAAGCGGCAGCATCGACGTGATCCGCCATTACAGGGAAAGTCTTTTCTCCATTCACATAACTCAACAAATCGTGCGTTTTAAGTAATAATGACATAGACATTTTCCATCTAGTCCAGTCTTTTGCTGATTCCAATTTTTCAATCGTGAACTTAAAATCCATATGTGCCATTTTCTTATATATTTTCAATTCGGAGTACACAACACGAGAAAAAAAATGGCGCGATGCACTTCAATCGCTTAAAGTTCACATAAATACGACATTTTTCGCAGTAGAAGCGTTGCTGAAAGCCATAACCTGTTGTGATTTTGACAGTAATCTTAAAGTAGTAAATTGATTACTCAATAATTATCTAGATTATACTTTTAATAGCAGAAAATACACTTATAAATTGGACGGCAACAAACGCACGTCATACCAGCATGAGTTACATCAGTGTACTAGCGAGATGGATCACAAGCCGCACCAAGGAAAGGAATGTCGCCAAACACAACCAGAATTGGCGAGATATCGCTCAAATTCAACACATTGTCTTATACTTATACGCTTTCTTTTATTTCTTGATGGATCCACCATTAAATATTGATCTCATCTTACCAGTTTGGGCATTAAATATGTATAAAAAGCATAAAATCGACAAACAATACTACAGAGGGTGGGCGTGGATTACTGAAAAAAAAAATATAAGAACATTACTAAAAAATTTGAAAATAAAAGCAAAAAGTTAATAAAATTTCCCAAAAAAATTATAAAATCAAAAATTTTATTACAATTAAAGCAAGGCTGAAGTGCGACTGCTAAATAAAAAGTTTTAAAAAAAAATATTTTTTTTTAAAGTGGGTTTTTTTTATTTATTAAAATCATTTATTATTCTATATCATACACAGTGATTCCTCATGCATGGTTATATTTTTACCCCCTTAAATTATTACTTATTTAATATTAATTTTTATTTACGTAATCATCTCTTATTTTATTTTTATTCATTTTTATATTTTTTATCTATATTATTATTTAATATTATATTTTTATCTCTTTCATTTTCAGTAAATACCTACATTTTTCTTCAATATTATCTATTACTATTAATTATATTGTTTACTACATTGTTATCCCCCTTTAATCTTCATATCGTAAATAAAAATATTTAGCATATTGCTCCTCTTTCTGGGAACAAATGGCAGCCAGCACTGCTATTGTTCTTCTTTTTCCATGAGATGAATCAGCATAGTCTCTTTGCAGAGTGTGAAGCAATGAATTGTGAAGTTTTTTGCATCTGTTTGAATCATTCCTATACCTTTTTTTACTGGTGAGTTGTGCGTACTATTTTTTGGTTTTTTAACTATTGCTTATGGATAATTACTTATTTTTTGGATATCCTTTTATATATATACACTATAATGCCATAATTGATGGGAACTTTCAGTTTTAGACATTTTTTCAAATATTTTAACTTATACATGTCAGATTCTTTTGGGGTATTAGGATTAAAAAGAACAGGTTTGACTTCATATTTATCAATGTTGATTTGATAAGTAGGACAATTAGGGGACCAACAAAAAATTAAAGAAGAAAAATAATACTTGGGATCACCCTGTAAAATAAAATGCACGAAATGATTTACCGCTACAGAATATACACAGGCAGACATTGTATAATATGTGTACTTATTTGTGTAAGAATAGCATGCATATTAACTGAGATATAGCGATTTTTTTTTTATTAAAAAAATTCTTGCATGTTTTTTGCTTATAAAATACAGGGTTTTTAACCAAATTTAACGTCAGTTTCAGAAAAATTGACAAAATGTAGTAGAAATCATATAGTGTGATTGAAATATAAATATATTAAATATTTAAGGAAATATGGGCAGTTGTATGAAATAATTTTTATCTGCGCATGCGCGAACGATAACAAAAACTTTTTGCCTAATTTAATACTCAACACTATGGAGCAACTTATAAAAAAAAAACAGTCAAATATCGTAAAAATTCAGAGAGATATCGGCGTTAGAGTGAGCTGTTTTTTAGTTTCTGACTAAAACTCGCTGAATGATAGGGGATTGTCCACAAATTGATATTTTTAAGTTATCTGGCAGCGTTCGGAGAAAATTTTTAGAAAAACAATTTAATTATAACTTACGCTTATGTTTAGGAAGATTTTGACTCTAAACTACGAAGAAAAGGAAAATATAGTCCATACATTGATTACATCTAGGTAAATTGAGGCGTTTATGGTAAAATTTTGTGAAATTTAGCCCAATACACAAAACACTCTACAGTAAATTTTCGAGAAATTACATTTTGCGTATTAGACCAGTAAAATTAGGAAAGTTTGCCATAATACATGCTAGGAGATAAAAATTAGTACAGTTGTTCATTGATGGCTACTGATGACTATGTAAAAAGTCCTGATGGATAGGAGGTGAGTGGGGGGGGGGTTAAAATAAATTACTTTTTTTAGTTTTTAAAAAAATCTCAGAAACTGTTGGTTTTCATGAAAAACTTACTCAGATATAAATTAAAGAACATAAAATTCTCTACAAATGACAGTTTATACAGTAGAACCTCGATTATCCGTCAGCCAGAAAACCGGAGATTTGACGGATTTTCCGCAAAAAATTCACTTTAATTTCAATTTTATTTACTTAATGTCGCCATAATAAATGCTACAGAGATAAAAATTAGTACAGTTGTCCCGTGATGGCTACTAATGAATATGTAAAAAGTCCTGATGGATAGGAAGTGAACGAGGGGAGGGAAGGGGGGGGGGCAAAATACTTTTTTAGTTTTTACAAATATCTCAGAAACTGTCGGCTTTCATCAAATAATCACTCTAACATTAAAGAACACAAAATTCATTACAAATGACAGGTATTTACAGTAGACATTCGATTATCCGTCATTCAGAAAACCTGAGCCTTGACGGATTTTCCGGAAAAAAAATTACTTTAATTTGATATTTATTTACTCAATGTCTATTCAAATTTATTAAATATTGTTGCAAAATAAAAAGGAAGACAGTAAACACTTCAATACTGCAATATTGCATGAAATAATGCCAGGTAAGTTGTTTATGAAAGAAAAATATTTATTATTAATGAAATGTTTATGAATGTGAAATATTATAATTGCGAATATAAAACTTGGAGAAAATTAAAAGTAGGTACATATTAATTTATAATTAAGTAAATATTGTGTAATTATGAAAGTGGATGGATTGTTAGGATTCATAATCATCACCTCATCTTCTTCCTTGTCCTGTTGTTATCACCCTGGTACTGAAGACAAATATTTATATTTATTATTAATAAAATGTTATTTCACGTGAAACTGTGTAAGCGCGACAAAACATAATTGAGAACAATGAAAGTAATAATTTATCATTAAGCAAATACTTACTAAGTCATAATGTTCTTTTTTTCTTGACACATCATCATCAACTGAAGTGGACGCTACATTAGAAGGCGTTCTCAGCATGACTGAATCCATAATCACATCTTCATCGTCTTCCTCGTCCTGTTGATCTGTATTTATAGCTATAAGTGTAGCATTCAGACAGTCACCATGGCAAATGTTGCAGATGAGTGTGCAGTTAATGACTGCTTTCCTGTACCCATACTTAGCTCCACACCCAGTGGTGCATATGCAGAAGATGGTATTTAAGACAGCCTCAGGTGCGATCAGTTCCTTAGTTGTTATAAGAACCAGACGATTCTGCTTTTGTTCCCAGCCCCAGAGTTCAGCATGTTGTTGCTGGCCAAACCACAGCTGCACCTGATGGTACACCCGGATAGAATATTTTCTAGCCACTACTTCTGTTGGTGGAAGGATTGAAATGTCAGGTTTGACATTCGATTTAGATTTGGCGAAAGAATGGTATCGGAAAGTATTGAGAGATGTAGATGTGGGAGGTGCTTCATACAATCTAAAGAAAAAAGTTGGTTTCCTGCTTCTACAACAGCATCATGGTCAGCAATTTTGTGTACCTCTTCACATTGCTGAAACAGCTGGAAAATTTTTGTTTTCCACTTTTTGAATTCGGCTGACGTCGTATCACATCCAGTGAATACATAAAGGTCTAGAATGATGTCTTGTTTCTTGAATTAACTGTTGTGAGAAAATAATATTTTTTTCAATTCTTCCACTACTTGACTTAACGAAAATTTCTTGTTCGAGCGGAGTTAGGGTTATTAGGAGGACAACAAGATCACCATCCTCACCAACAATTGCCACTCTGCCACTAGAAGAAGATATTTCAATGGCTGTTGTTACAATTAGGGTATCTGCATTGCCAGTACTCTCCCGGCAAGATATTTCATTCTCCTTCAATTTGGAAGAAAGCACAGCTGTTAATCTTGATTTGTTCTTTTCATTTGAAAGGAAGCTCTTGGTTGACGGAAACCTCTGTGTTCCCCGTTGAAATTAATATCCACGGACTTCTTCAGTGCACATCTTCGGTTTTGCTCTGCTAATTTCGTGCTGTTGGCAATGTCGGAGTAGCCATCAAAAACCACTGAACAGCCTTTTCCTTTATAATGTGTAGAGATTTGTACTTCACAAATTGAAATAAAAGTGGAACCTCTTGACCAAGGGACTTTGTGAAGAAAGAAACCACCATCCATAATAATATCACAGCATTGGAAATCAATGGGCTGTTTCAATAGTAACTTTGATGTAATAAATTAGATGATATTCTGGCTTGACTAATGTTGTTTGCAGATATTTTTAGTCCTTAATTTCCCTTTAGAAAATTAAACCTGAGTCTAAAAAATATTACATATTGTTAAAAAGTATTAGACCGCAGTGCGAAATTTTCGCATGGATCCATTGGTATTTAATAAATTTGAAATTAAAGTGATTTTTTTTTGCGGAAAATCCGTCAAGGCTCTGATCTCGTGACTGACGGATAATCGAGGCTCCACTGGCTACCTGTCAATTGTAGAGAATTTAACGTTCTTTAATTTACGTCAGAGTAATTTTTTCATGAAAACCAACAGTTTCTGAGATATTTGCAAAAAACTAAAAAAGTATTTTGACCCCTCCCTCCCCTCGTTCACTTCCTATCCATCAGGACATTTTACATAGTCATTAGTAGCCATCACGGGACAACTGTACCAATTTTTATCTCTGTAGCACTTAGTATGGCGACATTAAGTAAATAAAATTGAAATTAAAGTGAATTTTTTGCGGAAAATCCGTCAAAGCTCCAATTTTCTGGCTGACGAATAATCGAGGTTCCACTGTATATAACTCTCATTTGTAGATAATTTTATGTTCTTTAATTTATATCGGAGCAATTTTTTCATGAAAACCAACAGTTTCTGAGATTTTTGTAAAAAACTAAAAAAGTAATTTATTTGAACCCTTCCCCCCCCCCCCCCCACTCACTCCTATCCATCAGGACTTTTTACATAGTCATCAATGAACAACTGTACTAATTTTTATCTCCTAGCATGTATTATGGCAAACTTTCCTAATTTTACTGGTCTAATACGCAAAACGTAATTTCTCGAAAATTTACTGTAGAGTGTTTTGCGTATTGGGCTAAATTTCACAAAATTTTACCATAAACTCCTCAATTTACCTAGATGTAATCAATGTATGGACTATATTTTCCTTTTCCTCGTAGTTTAGAGTCAAAATCTTCCTAAACATAAGCGTAAGTTATAATTAAATTGTTTTTTCTAAAAATTTTCTCCGAACGCTGCCAGATAACTTAAATATATCAATTTGTGGACAATCCCCTATCATTCAGCGAGTTTTAGTCAGAAACTAAAAAACAGCTCATTCTAACGCCGATATCTCCTTGAATTTTTACGATATTTGACTGCTTTTTTTTTATAAGTTGCTCCATAGTGTTGAGTATTAAATTAGGTAAAAAGTTTTTTGTTATCGTTCGCGCATGCGCAGATAAAAATTCTTTCATACAACTGCCCATATTTCCTTAAATATTTAATATATTTATATTTCAATCACACTATATGATTTCTACTACATTTTGTCAATTTTTCTGAAACTGACGTTAAATTTGGTTAAAAAACCTGTATTTTATAAGCAAAAAACATGCAAGAATTTTTTTAATTTTTTAAAAAAATCGCTATATCTCAATTAATATGCATGCTATTCTTACACAAATGAGTACACATATTATACAATGTCTGCCTATGTATATTTTGTAGCGGTAAATCATTTCGTGCATTTTATTTTACAGGGTGATCCGAAGTATTATTTTTTTCTTTAATTTTTTGTTGGTCCCCTAATTGTCCTACTTATCAAATCAACATTGATAAATATGAAGTCAAACCTGTTCTTTTTAATCCTAATACCCCAAAAGAATCTGACATGTATATTTTAAAATATTCGAAAAAATGTCTAAAACTTAAAGTTCCCATCAATTATGGCATTATAGTGTATATATATATATATATATATATTTCTTGGGTTTAATTTTGATATGTTATAAGGGACCTAATATTGCCATTTTTATGCTTAATACTGACAATATTTCGGAAATAACATACCGTATATACTCGTGTATAAGTCGACCCCCCCATTCTTACGCAAAATTTTGGAAAAAATTGAATTTTCGTGTATAAGTCGAACCACACGTTTCTGGTAGTATGTTGAAAAATGATTTGTAATCGAGGATTAAAAAAAGAATAAATAAATTTTCATTAAATTAGTAAACTTCTTTTTTTATGTGTCTAATCAGACTTCTTTTTTTTTTAATTCAACATTTTAAAATTGTATAATTATGTAAAACTGAAGAAGGTTAAACTATTTTGAAAACTATTCTTATAAATTTAATGATTACTTACTTTTTTTTTAATCTATACAAGCCTTATTTAAAAGGGTAAACAACTTCTTAAACTGCTAAAATATAGTACTTCTTTGTATTGTAGGACTTTTAGGAGAGAAATCTAAAAGCATTCTCAAGTTGAACTCTTTTTAAAAAAGGGATTAAAATGTTGCAAGGAATGCCCCTGTATTGAAGGGAATTCTATCCCTAGAGAAAATGAGTGCAGAACAATTACAGATACATTATTGTTGAGCTTTTTTTTTTATCAGTCACCATTGTCAGCTTTTATCTGTCTCTCCAACCTAGACCCACATGTGATTAATTAAAAGACTTGCACATTCACCAATTATCTGCGAAAAAATAGGACTCCGGTATTTCACTCCGCTATTTTTTTTTTTTTTTTTCATTTTTTTTTTTTTACTTACTCGTGTATAAGTCGACCCCCCATTTTCAGCTCCCAAATTTTGTCTAAAATTCTTCGACTTATACACGAGTATATAAGGTATTTTTACAATGAATTATACTTATGATGCTCTTCTCAAGAATCCATAAGTTATTCCTAGTATTTCATATTTAATTTTCATCTTATTGGGTTTAATTTTGTAGTATCATTTCATTGGAATTTTACACTGTTTCTTTCTTAGTTTTTCACACATGTGATTTTATTTTAACTATATATAAACATTTTATTTCTGTATATATAAATTATTGTTTTTATATTAAAATTATTTCTGTTTGTATATAAAAATTATTTCTGTTTGTATATAATAATATATAAATGTATTTTTTATATTAAACAGAGTGTATAAATATTGAAAAAATTGCTTGTGTATATGAAACAGTGAATAGATTGCCATAAAATATGTTGACAAATTTCCTTCTCTCGGCAAGGCCATTTTCTATATTCTTTTTCGTGATTATTCAAACTTAAAACTTTATTTGTTAGGTAGGATTTTATGCTTTAGCATGAGCTTGTTGCACTATTAGCTAAATTAGTTAATTTTCTTAAATAAGATGGAGAAGGTTATGTCAAAACTTACTGTTACGAATTAAAATGTATACAGCATGAAAGGTAAAATAAATTTTTGAACACTAGGAATAAATTTACATATTTATCTATAAAATCTTCGAACGATGTTATAAATGTCATCGTTGTACCATTTCTTAAACTGTTTATAGTCTGAACTTTTTTTTTTCTTTTGGAGGCAAACGTTCATTCAAATATACCGAGATATTTTCATTAATAGTAGGATAGGCATTCTGCGTAAGTGTTATAATTTTTCTCGGGGCGACAAGGTCAGTACCATCATTTCGTTTAATTCTGTCTTCACAAATTATAAAACGTTCATAAAAATGGTTAATGCAAACCACTGCCGTTGCAATAGCAGTAAAAATATCACGATGTAATTTTCTTAACCACAATTTCTTCTTTTCATTATCAGTTTGGGAATTTAAAGACTGATTTTCAATATCGTAGTTAAATTTTCAACCAGGAGCACAACATTTCCTCCCCATTATTTTATACATATAATCTACACTTACTTTAATAGTTATAATCTAAAGTTATTTATAGCGTTATAATTAAATGCACTGAAAAATATTATTAATTACAAAATAAAACCCTAAATAATATCACAATACCATTGTAAATAATCCGTACGAATGAACAAAATAGGGGGGAAATTGTAAGTAACTCAGATATCGTTTGTGACGTCACGCATGTGAATCGCTCTTAGAATGAGTCCCAGTAAAAAAAAGCACACAGCGCCATCTCGGAAGCCCCGATAGGAATAAGTGGAAAAAATACTTTTGACGAAGCTTTAAAATCTTTTATTTTTAACCAAACGTGCAAAAATGGGGTTAACTTCTTTTTGCTGCAAACCATTCAATTATCCATAAACTAAAATAAATAAAACATATAATTTAATACGATGTTTATTCAATGACATAAGAAAGAAAAAGTAAAAGAAAAAGAGTTTCAAACTTGGCAGTGAGAATGCTTATTTATTTTTTTAAATATAAATTAATCAGTCAATGTTGCAGAGCCGCCAGCCAGATAATATTCTTCTTTCAGACGTAAAAATCTCTAGGGTAATTTGTCAAAGGATTTTTTTTTTTCATTTTTTGCACTTTTAAAGAACAGATTAGATTCATCCATGCTTATCTGAATAATGCAAGTAGCACATGAAATATTTGCTCTTTTGATATAAATATCTATTTACTTTTGACATTGGCCATGACTGGAATTTTTAGAATACATACCGGTTTCGTGTTCTTCAAATGGCAGTTCCTGACTTTTTTGAAAAAATATAATTTTAATTTTTTACAGTTTCTGAACGTTTTTCATATGCCAGTTCTAAATAATTTAAATAGAGTAATTAACTAAACAGGACAAATTTTTATATTTTATGCATCCAAAAATCTCGCGAACAATATTAACAACTCTAAAAGCACCGTGACCCGAATGGGACCTAAATGTGAATGCACCGTCACCCAAGGCAACTCTTATTGTCCATATTGCCGTCACAAGACATGGAAAATAAGTCACTGTAATGTTGATTGTAGATTCAATAAGTCCCCTTTTGGGACGATCTGCAAATGAATCAAAAATCGGTCATAGTGACTTCACAGTGGAAACCCAAAAAATGGTCACAGTTGTTATTGTGACACTTGTGATCATTTGTGACGTCACAATGACTTCGGTATCACTTCGACTGGCCATGCTATTCAGGGAAGTAAGAGAGGGTGCGTATCCCGGAAGCCAGAGCAGAAGGGATACCACCAGATGATTTGGTTCGTTGTTCGGTTTAAAAAACGAATAGCTAATTTTCGGAAAAAATGGTCATCCAATCGGACAACCCAAACTAAAAATATATTCTTTTGCTAATTTTATACATTTTTCTTTGAAGGAGGTCGGTTTTACCATTAGGTGACCTCTAGGGGCGCCAGAACAATGGGACCGTCGTACATCAGATGAAACTGCCATTTGTTCATAAATTATGTTTAAAATACAAGTTAATGGAAATTTTTGAATTTTTTTCTTTTTGGGACAATTTACAAATTGCTTAGTTAATTTTATTAAAATTTGATTTCATTTAGCTACGTTACGTTTGAATACGCAAGCAGTAAGTACGTATATATCCATAATGAGCGAGTGAATGCCTAGAAGCGCCATGTACCCCTTGCAGTGACCTTCGCTTTGAAGCCTCTGAAACTCTTTCGGTGAGTAATAAAAGAGGTTACATTTGACCACAGAGCCTTTGAAAAAGAAAAGCCCAAAGATATTATTTATTACTTTTACGCGCCTATTCGATGGGACCCTATTTGCCCGTTTACCAACTTTAAAATGTAAAAAAAAAATGCGATAAAGAGTACAATTTTTTTTATTTTAATATGTAATCTAGTTTAAATTCTTCTATAGAAACTATCTCTCACTCTCCCCCCCCCCCCTCTCGTGATAAAATAATCCTTTAATCCTTAACTATTTGTATTGCTGTAATTTCTATAATATTGGTTTTAGATGATTTTCTTCATGTGTAACTTGAAAATACCATTAACTCTGCGTATTTTTATTTTAAAAAATCCTGCTTGACAGCTAACTCAAATGTAAGACTGGCAGAGCTGGTTTACAATTCCATACATTGTACAACCTGTCAAAACGGATCTGTATATAACGGAATCTAGTCTTTAACGAAAATTTTTCATAGTTCCAGCGAAAAGAATGCAATACAATTACAATAATTCGTACACCCTTCTTAGAAGGAAACCTGTCTAAAATAGAATTTTTATGAGGTCACTTTCGATTCGTTTTAGCAGATTGTACTGTAATTGGAAATAATTCTCATAATTACAATTACTTTTTTAAAATGTTTATCCGCTAAAATTTTAATTCTGAAATTCAGAATAGTAATATAGATAAATAGATAGTTAAGATAGTCTAATGTAAGAAGAGGAGGGCAATGACAATTTTGTCTCTACTGCATTAGATGGGGGGGGCGGATATTGATGGGCTGATAATTTTTTCCAGTACACAAAGAAAATACAATCGCACGCCTCTTCTTATAGTGTCCCATAATTTATTGGTTTAATAGAGGCTAACTCGAAGGTTCCTCCTTAGACCCTTTTCTCTTGTGAATTTTCCTAAATGGTTTACTAAAAATACCGGTAAAAGCTGGTACTATCCATTTAGTTTATGCTGGTGATCTATTAATAATAATATGGGGTAAGTCAAGTCGCAATTTGGAAGATAATAGAACAAGCTCTCCAAATAGCAAACACTTGGTCAGTTTCAAATAACATACAGATCGCACAAGATAAATCAGTAGTATTGACATTAATAAAACCAAAAATACTTAAGTAGCCTCCTTATTTTAAATTAAACTAAAAAACTTTCAAGAATGTATCTCATTTTACTTATCTGGGAATAGTCTTGGACAGCTATTTCAACTTTATACAGCATGTTAAATGGAACAGTGAAACGTTAGAAATAATAACACAAAATTTATTTAAAATAGATTGTTTTGAAATCAGAATCTCAAAAGCCAATCAGAAAACATGGTTTTTAACCTTTTTTTTTGGAGGGGGAGGCTATGTGGTAGCGATCTCGTTTCCGAGGTAACAGCCCTCTCACGGCCTAAGAATCAACTTAGGCCGTTAACTCCTCAACACAATAACAAAGTTTGTTATTCATTTCTAAAGCTTATAAAAAGTCTCCAACCTCATTTTTATGTATTTTAACAGGATCAATTCCTCTTCATTTAAAATTGGAAAAAGAATCAAAGCAAGCCAGGATATTTCACCTCAACATTCCTGAAGATGACTATTTGCCTATTTTTCCTTCTAAATTCCAGTTGTCTTCATATAAAAATGTTTTACACATAAATGAAGAATTTGCCCAGATATAGAAAATTCGATAGCTCGATGGCCGGTAAAGGAACAGGCTGTGCTTTTTGTATTTTAAGAAATAAAGTTTTACAATTTTTACAAAAAGTGAAGCTACTGTTTCAAAATTCAGTTTTTCATGCAGAATTATTAGCTATCAAAGAAGCAATTCACTGGGTTCATAATTCACAACGAACAGAATTTCTGATTTTCACCGATCTCTACATTTCATATAAAGAAGCCATCAGACCAGAGATTATACATTTGGTTTCCATATACGAGGGCTTTTTTTTTCAACCTCCGATGGGCTATAAAAAAAGACAACTTTACATAACATAATAATTTTATTACCAGGGGTTTTATTAATGTCAATACTACTGATTTATCTTGTGCGATCTGTATGTTCTTTGAAATAATAATTGGTAATAAAATGGTACCAATAATTTATACAGCAGGGTCTTATTTATTTTTCTACATAATCGTCAAAACAGTTGACGCGTTTGTCATATCGTGATACAAGCTTTTTCGATGCCTTCTTCAAAGAAGTCAGCCGCCAGTGAGAGGAGATACATCTCGTACGATTGTGTACAAAGAAAACCTTGAAATTTCTGGAAATTCTTCAGAAATTTCGCTGACTGTAAACCTTTGTTTGGCTCTAACCACCTGATAAACACGCTGAGCGAAGCCTATAGTAGCGACATATTTGCGCCCTTGTCCACCATCATCATGGACGTCGATTCGCTCTTATTTAAATTTTCTACACCAGCCCCGTACTCTGCCATCATTGATAAAGTTTTCACCGTACACTTTGCTCATTCTCTCTGATGGATTTCAGCAGCACTACGTCCTTCTGCTAGCAGAAAACGTATTACACTTCGTAACTCACATTCGGCGGGAGCATCGGTCGTAGTGACCATGTTGAATTGCCCGTCACAATATGACAAATGCCTCAACTGTTTTGGAGATTATGTAGAAAAATAAGTAAGTACTTTTGGTAATAAAATTATTATGTTATGTAAAGTTGTCTTTTTTTATAGCCCATTGGAGGTTGAAAAAAAACAGCCCTCGTATATTAAAAAATAACTTATCTAACAGATAAAATAATTAACTGCATCAAAATAATAAAAAGTATCCAGCATATTTTTCATAATGCGTTCTCATTTCCAATAGACAGTTCGATACTTTCAGAACCTGAATTGTAACCTAACTAGACTAATACCATATCTACTTAGTCCGTATATTCTCTAAATTTCTGATGACTTAAATGTCTATGTATCAATTGTAAAAATTTACATATAGGGTGTCCCTGAACTCATAGTCCAAACTATTAGGAAAGATAAAATACACATAATGAAGAAATTTTGGCATAGCAATGTGGGGTTGGAAATGAAAAGTTTTGCCGAAAAAACAAAAAATGCGGAGGAAATGAAAACAAGCGTTTTATTGGCATCATTGTGTGAATGCCTTGCTAAGAATGGTTTGGTACAATTACATGTTGAAACGTCCGACCGCTAACGGTGATAAAGCCCTGGAAGTGTCGATGAAATGATTAGCGTACATTTCGGATGGTAGAAGGCGGGACAATGCGGTTCTTTGATGCAAGCAGTCACCAACATTTGAAAGTCGTATTGATAACGTGATGGACGAATCTATGCCCGCTGAGAAAGCAGACAGGTATCTTATGTACAGGGCTGCGAATTGTAATAGAAAAGCTGTTCTAAGGTTGTATCGTGAACTCTTCCCCAATAGAACAATGCCGGATCAAAAAATGTTTCCGCGTTTACATCGACAGATTGTGAGAAGTCACGAGACAGGATACGGGCTGCGTAAGACATGTACGAGTTCCAGAATTAGAAGAACGTATTCTCAGAGAGGTTGAAGGTAGTCCAAGCACTAGATCAATTGCACGAACTACACATGTGAGTAAAAGCCCCGTGTGGAAAATTTGGCACAAGGGGAGACTTTTTTCATACTATTTACAGATAACGCAAGTACTGAATATGGATGATTAGCCTCGGTGTGTGTATATCTGTCGTTGGTTTCCGGAGCTTCTATGCACATGTACTTTTCACAGATAAGGCTTTCTTTACGCGCGATGGAGTTTTAAGTTTGCACAATTCCCATGTGTGGACCACTTCTAACTCACATGCTACACATCCACAAGCTTTTTAAGAGTGGTTCTCCGTTAATGTGTTGGCGGGTATTGTGCATGATTTCCTTATTGGCCCGTACTTACTACCACAATGACTCAAAGGTGCGACGTACGGCATCTTTCTGGAAGAGGTATTAACGGAATTACTTGATAATGTTCCAGTTGCCGTTCGGAATGCCATGTGGTTTCAGCACGGCGGGGCTCCAGCCCATTTCAGCAGCAATGTCCATAATTATCGTGATGCCACGTTTGGTGTTCGATAGACTAGACGAGGTGGAACAATCGCTTGACCACCACGTTCACCCGATTTATCAATTATCGATTTTTTCTTATGGGGACACCTGAAGGCACTCATCTACGAGACACCAATTGACTCTGATGAGGATCTCATTGCAAGACATTCAATCGCTGCTGCAACTGTTCATGAAACTCTTCGAATCTTTGAAAGGGTACACCAAGTACGTGCTAGATGCTGCCAGGCCTGTATTGATGTTGGTGGTGCAACATTTGATCACTTACTGTAATTGTTGTGTCAATAAAATACTTGTTTTCATTTCCTCCGCTTTTCTTGTTTTTTTTTTGTTTTTTTTTTTGTTTTTTTTTTTTGCCAAAATTTTTCTATCATACAAAATTGCTTCCTTATGTGTACTTTACCTTCCCTTACAGTTTGGCCCTTGAGTTCAGGGACACCCTGTATATATGTGTGTGTGTGTGTGTGCGTGTATTGTAACCTTTTTTTATTAAATACTGGTGAAGTACAGAAGCTATAAATTTCGACAGCAGCTATATTCAGTCTGACTCTTTGACTCTTGTGTCAGACTGTGATTCTGACTCAAAAAATGAAGTTTTTCAGTCGTGAAAACGAATTAATTTTTATTTAAAATGAATTGGAAAATAAATCAAAAATTTTTATATCTGGAGTCAAATGCAGCTTATTTACTATGAGCTACTTCATTATTTGTAGACAGTAGAGTAGTATAACATCATAAGCAAAAAATGATAAAACTGCTCTAATTTGGTCATTTTAAAAGGTATTTCAGAATGGTTTTAATAGCAGATGGAAAAATATTTGTGCTTATCTCATATTAATGTTTAATAAAGAATTATTTTTTTAGTTGTGCCACTTTACAAATAAGAGCGCGTAATGCTTAACGCAAGTTCGAGGCCAAATAATTTCCTAAATATAATAATTAGCTTTCAAATTTTAAAGAAATAAAGAAAAGGGAAAAAAGAAAAATTTGATCAATCCTACCATGAACAAAATATTGAACTCTCTCAACAAGAGTTGTTTAGAGTTTCTTGTGGAATGAAAGTCCATCTTACTTACATAAAATTTTATATTAGTTAAAACAAATTTTCAGTAAGACAATACTTATCACGCATTTATAGAAAATTTTAATTCTATCTATAATGGGAATCTCATACAGGATATTTTCATTTTTCATGTTAGTAACAAAACAATAGTCATAACTATAAATGAGGGGGTCGGGGCAAGAAAGTGCCAAGCCACATTTTTGGTAAAATAAATCTAACACTGTAATCTGTTGCTTAATATTGTACATTATAATATCCAACATATAATTTGTTTCTAATGTCCCTTGCTGGCAGCATATGTGACAGGCTTCGTTTTTGCCCCAGATATTTATGTCCCCAATGAAGATAGTTAATTTACAAAAAACATAATAGTAATATCATTAAAGTAATGCCATACTGTTACTCAGAATATCTCAAATGTTACTAAGACATTGGCGAAAAAACTTTATGTTATATATCTTGATTTGAGTATTTGAGTAGTTTGCATACATTACTCAATCAGCATACTATGAATTCTTATTTATCGCAGCTCCCAGCTAGCGTCAGTTCAATCCACAGCTAATCAAGATTTAATATAATTTGTATGTCAAGAGTAATTTTAAAAATCTTAAGATTAATATTCTTGATAACAATCAATTCATATTTAAAATAAAAAATAAACGCAATGGATAAAAAAAAACTTAGTAAAATTCTCTTTATAAATTAATTTTGGAAAGGACGAGACGCCAAAATTCATGTTTGGCCCCGAGTGAAAAAAAAAAAACCTAGTTTCGACGCCGGTGCTATTAGGGAAATTATTAAAAGCTACTGCAAAGGTATACATTTAGAAAATTTTGTCTACCCATAAAAAATATTTTTAAGGCATATCTTGAAACATTTACACAAAGTTACCTTCTTAAGAAATCTCTCTTTATTTGCAGATTTAAAAACAAGCCCATTTTTATGCTCTCCAATATTTCTTCCGCATTCTCTTTTTATTTTAAATTAGTTTTGAGATTAACTTAAAAGTCATAAAAATTTCAAGGAAAGAGAAGCTAAATTTACGAATGTTTGAAATATAAACTTTTTTCAGTGAATTAAATGTGTGTGTGTCTGGCTGTCTAAAATAAAGTATTTAACCAACATTAAAGAGATAAGATTTTTGTGATCATTGTGCTACTTAACATTATTTGCCACTTTATAATTCTCAATGCATTTTTTTAATAACATTTTCCTTTCCTGCGTCAAATTTGTAGCAGAAATAGCAGAAATAGCAATTTAAATCCAAATGAGAACGTGCAAGCAATTTTTAAAGAACATAATGAGGCATAAAATTTATTTTTTGGAGCGATGCAAAAATTTAAAAAACATATAATGGGACATAAAATCTAGTTTTTGGAATAATGTGAAAATTTCGAAGAACTTTATGGAAAATATTTTTTAACGAGGTGGCGTGCCCTTCGAAAATCGACGGAATAAAAAACAAATTATAATAAGAAACTGTTAAATGAATTTATAAACAAAAACCTACAAAAATAATTACAATGAAAAAATCAGTCTTACATTGGTTGATTTAACTTCAAAACTATTTATTATTTTAAACTATATTTATCATAATACATTTTTTATTAATTAACGTTTCATATTGTTGAAAAATTTAATTTTATTTATCTAATCTATAGTTTAATTCAAAATGAAATAATCAGCGATATGTAATCAAAGTGAATATTCAAGATAAAATAATCAATTAAGTGTCTATTATGCTAATCTTTGTAATTACAAAATAAAAAAAATCAGCAAAAATTACGTAAATTTGACACAAATATAACATATATATATATATATATAGAGAGAGAGAGAGAGAGAGAGAGAGAGGGGGAGAGGGTTGGGAGGGGGAGGGGAGGGAATTTTAACATTAACAAAATGTATTTGAAGCTAAACCTAACATCATTTTCATTTATCGGTGCAAACTTTTGATACGTATTTTTCATATTTTTGATCCATGTACATTTTAATGTGTATTAGGTGATTATTATATTTATTCCCAGCAAAAATTGACGTCATTTTTACCAGCGGGAATTTTGCATGTGAACGATTTTCCACCTCATGGGTCACCTCCAGGTACCTCCAGTCCTAATCTCAGTACCGGCAGAGTAAGAAGTTCAGAATTTTGCGTCATTTAGATGTATTCGTAGTAAAAATATTCAGGTTTATTAATGAAAGTTCTTACTCCTTGTTATATATGATGTCATTTTCACAGGCTAAAGGATTTCACTCCTTTCCGTGATCAAGGAACTTAACCCCTTCGCGACGAGCATCCTTTACAGAATTTTTAATCTTTTACCACCGGTTTTTCAAAACAGAAATTTTCGACTAATTGAATCGCACAAATGCTATCATTAAATAAGGCAAAACTTATAATAAAAAGTTATTGGTGGGAATAATCGAGGATTCTGATCATCTTATGCGTCACGTATACGTGTCGCTCGTCCCCAAGGGGTTAACCGCACACCGGCTGATCAATTTCACAAAAAAAAACTCGTTACAAACATGCATTTTCATTCACAAAACAAAAAAAAACTATAATCAAAACAAAATTCCATTATTATTTTTTTTTTTTTACTTTTCATTTTGCACGTATAGGCCCTAAAGCAATGGTTCCCAACGTGGGGCGTACGACCCTAATTTTTAAGTTGGGCATTTCCAAATTAGCCATTAACCTATTTCTTGCCAGTTCTTTTTGTATTTATTTGGGAATGCAATGCAGTTTTTAATAAAAATCATACATGAAAATTTCAAAAATAAAATTAAAATAAGTTTTTATTCAATTTTTTAAAAATGTTATTCAAAAGTGCCAAAATATCTTATACCGGAAAAATTATAGGAAAACTTTTATAAAAATTAATTTATATACATTTATTATATTTAATATTTCTTTATAATTGTCCTGATTAATGCCGTATCTTAGAATTTTGCACAATTTTATTTATTATTTACTTTATGAACATTGTAATTCTATTCTCCGTGCCATGTGTCACACGAAGAAACTTTTACACATGAAATTACCTAAAGACTCATCTAAAAGTGACTGCCTTGAGCATATTTAGCCTCAAAAAAAATATTTTAAATGTATAAACTACCTATTACCAACCATATAAAATTGATAAGCATCCAAATGGAGAAACTTACTTACAGAGAAGTGTGTTATGATGGAAAGGGAAAATAGTTTAACAATTTTTTATAAAAATTGTAATTCAGAAATCCTTTTTGTGTATTGCATTATTCACAGAGAAATCTTAGTATCCAAAAATATGCTACCAGTTCTTAATAAGATATATAATAAATTATAAAATACTTTAATGCTATCAAATTTAATGCCAAATGTGAGAATCTGGTAAAAGGATCTTAATCTTCTGCCCATTAACAATTCAGATGGAGAAGGAAGATCTTTAGCAGGTTGGATTCTATAATCAAGTAAAACTAAACAAATATCTTTTCCATCTTCTTCAGCATTTCTGAGAGAATTTTTTATGGTTTGAACTGATCTTTCAATCTGACCATTTGCTCGTGGAAAATGTGGTGAAGTTAAGCAAGGCAAAATTTTCCATTCAGTAAAAAAATTCTGCAATTCATAAGAATCGAGGGGGGCCACCATCACTGAAAAGTTCTTCAGGTATTCCATGAGTACAAAAAATAGACTTCATAACAGGTATAATATCTTGAGCTGTTGTGCTTTTAAAAGGTTTCAATTCAACATACTTCAAAAAATAATCTACCATTAAAAGATTTTGCTGCCCTTTTAAATAGAAAAAGTCACAGAATACTTTTTGTCATGGTCTTTCTGGTAGGTCAGTATCTAGTAAAACTTCTTTTTGATTTGCTCGTTGATACATCTGGCAGATTTTACATTTAGAGATGAAATTTTCTACATCTTTTTTAATGTTAGCCCAATAAAAATATTCTCTTGCTTTAACTTTAGTGGATACTACTCCTTTATGTGAAATGTGTAATCTTTTCAAAATTTTTTCTCTAGCTGTAGCTGGTACAAGTTTTTGTCCACTACAAATTATACTTTCCTTTGTTACAGATAATTCTTCTTTACAATGCCAGCTTGTGCCATACTTGTGCAGCTGTTTTTGTTTTGCATTTTTCAGACAAGACATTCTTAATACGATATAGAACATCTTGTAATTCTTCATCGTTAGATGACATTTCTGCCAATTCATTCCATTTCTCCTGAGAAGCTCGTGTCAAAAGATTAATTTTGGCAAATGTTTCTAGGTAATCTCCCTCATCAAAAGTTTCTGTAGCTGACTGTGCTCTAGAAAGAGTATCGACTACGATAAGTTGCTTTCCAGGAACATAATCAAGTTTTACATTATATCTATTTAACCTAAGCAGCAGGCGTAGCAGACGAGGAGAAATTAAATCATATGGTTTTTTACTAAGGCCTAGTAGAGGTTTGTGATCAGTCTGTACTACAACAGGTTTACCATACGTATAATAGTGTTCTAATCCATGGATAACAGCTAAGAGTTCTTTTTCAATTTGTGCGTAACGTTGTTGCATGTCAGTTAAAGAAGCTGACCCAAAAGCAAGCGGTTTATTTTCCTGAAGAAGAGTAGCACCTAATCCATTTTTACTAGCATCAACATATACAATTACAATTTTATTTTCATCGAAATATTGTAAACATGGAACTTTAATTGTGGTTTCTTTTATGAGTTGAAAATCTTTTTGAATATTACTGTCCCACAACAAGTTCAGTGTCTTTTTTCAGACATTGACGTAGATAATAGAGTCAAATTAGACAAATGTGGTGTAAACTTTTCGAGATATGTTATCATACCCAAGAATCGTTGTAAATTTTCTTTATTTTTGGGAGTTGGAAACTCATGAATGGTCTTTACTTTATTTGGATCAGATTCAGTACCTTTATCAAACAGTACATGTCCTAAATAAGTCACAGAAGTTAAAGAAAGCTAATTTTTTGTTGTTAAATTTTAAATTTTCTTTCTTTGCCAATGCAAGTGTTCTGTGCAACAATTTACAATGGTCTTCAATTGTTGATGAACCTAAAGCAATATCATCAAAATAAGAATTTATTTGTGGTTCATTTTCAAAAATTCCATCCATAGCTGTCTGAAATTCTTCGGGAGCATTATTTAACCCAAATGGTAGAACAAGAAATCTATATCTTCCACATGGAGTAGTAAAGGTTGTTAAATAAGAGGATTCCTGATCGAGTGGCAATTGCCAAAATCCATTCTTAGCATCCAATATTGTGAAAACATTACAACCTTGAAGTTTTGTTATGAGTGAATCTGCAGTGGGTATTGGGTAATGAGGTCTTTGAATTGCCTCATTCAAGGGTCTGGGGTTTAAACAAAAGCGCAATTCCTTAAGTGAATTAACAATAACCATATTACTAACACATTCAGTTGGTTCATTAACTTTAGTTATGATACCAATCTCAACAATTCTTTCAAGTTCTTCTTTAACTTTGTTACTCAAAGCTAGTGGAACTTTTCTAGGTGCTGCAACATGGGGAGTTGAATTATCTTTTAATTTAATGTGAACCGTTTTATTTAACGGTCCACACCCAGTAAAAACATCAGCCACATTCGTCCAGAATTGCTCAGTTGGTAGAGCATTGGCAGCTTCAGCCAAGGGATCTAAGGTTCCGATTCCTGGCCCGGACTTTTTCGCTCAGTTGGGAAGATTACATCTCATATGATTTCTTTACCAATTGGAATAATTGTGTCAAAATTGTTTTAGTGTAATCACGTTTCCAGCGTTTACTGGAGGTCCCATTACCTGTGATTTATTATGTTCTGCTGATTCAGATATCAGACCAGATGCTATGATCATTAAGGATAACTGAGTGAATTAGTTCAGCCGTATTCGTCCGGGATTGCTCAGTTGGTAGAGCATTGGTAGCTTCAACCAAGGGAACCCGGGTTCGAATTCTGGCCTGTACTTTTTCGCTCAGCTGGGAAGACTATATCTCAAACTTAATAACTGTTTCAATCTTCATTCACATTGAAGTACATTGACCCGTAGTGACCCCAAAATAACCCACTAATTGAATTTTCTAGAACATGTGACTTAGCCCAATGGTCTTCTGGTACCCCAAAACGGCAGGATACAAAATTTAGCCAAAATCGTTAGAATCGTTGTTTGGATAAAATTAGCTTGATCCGTAGTGACCCCAAAATGACCCACTAATCGAATGTTCTCGATCATGTGACCTTGCCCAAATGTCTTCTCGTAATCCAAAAGGGTAAGATACAAAATTTAGTCAAAATCGTTTAAGCCGTGTTTTACATAAAATTAGCTTTACCCTGACTCATAGTGACCCAAAATGACCCACCAATTGAATTTTCTCGAATATGTGACATAGTCCAATGGTCCTCTCGTGCCCGAAAACGGTAGGATAAAAAATTTAGTCAAAATCATTTCAGCCTTTTTTATATATAAAATTATCTTGACCCTGACCCGTAGTGACCCAAAATGACCCATTAATCGAATTTTCTCTATCATGTGATGCGATCATGTGTGCCCAATGGTCTTTTCGTACCCGAAAACAGTAGGATACAAAATTTAGTCAAAATCGTTTGAGCCGTTTTTTATAAAAAAAAAAATTAGCTTGATCCGTAGTGACCCAAAAATAACCCACTAATCGAATTTTCACAAACATGTGACCCAGCACAATGGTTTTCGCGTAATCCAGAAAGGCAGGATACAAAATTTAGTCAAAATCGTTACAGCCATTTTTTAGATAAATTTAGTTTTACCCACTGTGACCCAAATATGACCTACTAATCGAATTTTATCGACCCTCATACTAACAAGCCATGAGCTCTTCAGAGTGGGATTCCAACTTCGACGTTGCCGACTTCTTGCCCCCCGTGGAATCAGATGAGGACGTCTCATCGGATAAGGAATTCATAGAGACATAATCTTCAAAGAAAATCTTCCGAATCCACTTAGCAAGCACCTCAATTCAGGCAGTCACAGTTGCTCGATGTACGGGTGAGATTAGAGCCATCGTGAACTCCATTTGAGATTGTCTGGCTAACAGATCACACACTAACATCAATACACACTTAGTAACACTTCTAGATCTCACAAAAGATATTGACAAAGCTGATGCAGCCACACACAAAATGTTAGAAGCAACACGTAAACTAAACAACACACTTCACAGAAAGGTCGAGTGCCTGGCGGCGGAAATCCATGAGTCTAAGCAGTGCTTTAAACTCCTAACAAGATCAATCCCCAGTGCAGAAGACGTTGCAGAAGCTATAACAACACAACTTTCAATATCACAGGAAATGGAACCACACGAATCCACAACATGCACCTCCCCAAAAGAACAAACAGACAAAGACACAACCCTCACCTACAGCAAAATCATCACACAGACACCACAGAGGAAATTGGTCAACAATCCAGAGAAGAACACTCTAATAATCAAGGGAACCAACAAACAAACGAGCAAAGATCTAAATTCACTCATCCAACAATCCTCCTACTTTGCACCAATCCATAAGAAGCACCACATAGAAATCAGATGCAAGACACAATCAGATCTGCGAACGCTCCAGGAGGACATCCAGAATCACAGCACCCTCAGCACCACACTTACCATCACCCCAAAACGTCCCATACTTCAGAAGATGATTCTCCTCAATGTCGACACACTCTCCAAAGATCAGATAACTGACACAATAACAGCAACCTATGACATCCCAAGTTCTGAAATCAAGATCCTTAAAGTCCTTCCCAACAAGAAAAACTCAAACAACTTCGACACGGTTCTACTCATGCCAAAATCCCTTGCACACGCCATCACAGCAGGCGGAGGGCTAACGATTGGCCTCAGGACAGCAACACTCAGACCCCACACCACCATCACAAGATGCAGGAAGTGCCAAGCCCTCAACCACGCAGACAAGAACTGCAGTCGCGCCCACATCTGCGTGAATTGTGGAGGAGAACACGATAATCAAGCCTGTGACAAGCGGCCAAGTTGCGTCAACGGCACTCAACACAACAGGAGATGGCAGACCCGTTTCGACACCCGTCACCAGGCGTCAGACCCAACATGCACAACATATCGACAATTCTATACACAAACCAGAAACAAACTTAATATAGAATTTTCACAATTCTCATCACCAACACAGTCGTTATCATTAAGCAGCCAGAACCAGCACACACACCAACCACAACAAACACAAAACGTCCATTCACCACACACACGTAGTTTAAGTCACCATAAAGTAAACACACACTCACCGCACGGTGGCTCCTTGCCCTCTTCCAACTCCAGTCAAACCAGCTGGGGGAACTCCTGGTTCCCCTATTTCAACCCGTTCCGGTACCAACAGCACATTCCCCTGGATTCTACATAGCACTCCTGGCCTCGTGAGCAGTACTCCTTCTCCAACTACTAGTCAGAGCAGCCACCCTCACACCAACTATATCCTTCGCCTCCGAGTCCTCACCCCTCAAGTCATCCTCAACACTGCAGCCTCTCACCTATGCTCCAGTCCCTCTTCCACAGCACCTCTTTGAACTGTTCATTATGGCACAGTCACTTCAGTCTGTCGCTGCCTGGCGCGTGGTGACGCTGGTCACAGCGATGGACTTAATCAATGTAACTAATCAACGTTTTCTGCTCCTAGTTCCTGCCCTCTGTCGCGTGGGGCTGCGGCCCGGCAGGACCGGCCATTTTGGCTAAGTTTGTACCTCCACCATTTTAATTGAATAAATGGTGGTGGTGCTGGCCTTGCTAGTGTAGGGTTTTGTCTGGCTGGTTCCGGTGACGCTCGTCTCTGCCCCTGGTGGACGTTCTGTACAGCGTGGGCGCTCTTCTTTGAGGGACGACCGCGCCCTGCGTTGGAGGCCTCCGCGTGTGCTCTCTCTGTCGGACTGCTGGAGTCCCCCTATACGAATCCCCGCGTGCCGGGGAAAATCCCGGGTGGGGCGCTACAGGTCTACGGTCTGCATCTCAGACCGATCTGCCCCACTTAGGCATTAACTGACCTTCTCGTGCCCAAAAACGGTAGGATACAAAATTTAGTCAAATTCGTTTGAGCCGTTTTTTTAGATATAATTAGCTTGACCTTGACCCATAGTGACCCAAAATGAACCATTAATCGAATTTTCTCGAACATGTGATCTAGTCCAATGGTCTCCTCGTGCCCGAAAACAGTAGGATGCAAAATTTCGTTAACATCGTTAGAGCCGTTTTTAAGGTAAAATTTGCATACAGACCAACAGACAGACAAGATTTGCTCATATTATATTATATGATATATAAATGGCAACAGTCAACCCCTAAACTTCTCAACCTTTTTTATCTATGTAAATTGGCAATGGGTATTCTGTATTCTGCTGAAGCTTCATGACGTTGCTATCTGTTATTATTATTAAACTAGTTAAGTTTTTTATTTTAAGTTGTCATTGAAGAAAATAAACGTCCAATACAACCACAAACACTATAAAGTGGCGACGAGTTAAAACATAAATCGACATGTCTGAAATTTTAGTTCTGATTACAGCTTATACACTCGTGGTTAGGCTTAGCGCGACGCCGACGGCATCCAGTGAACCAACAAGGACTCGTGGCCTTCTCCAGAATCAAACTATTAACTTTGAATGTTTTGATGAAAATGATGAAACATTGGACGAATACTTAGAGAGATTAGAAAATTATTACCAACTTAAAGGATAGACCGATACTACAGCGGAAACTACAGCAGCAAAAAAATTAGTTCTGATCAGCTGTCTCGGAGCTAAATATTGCCGATTGCTCTCAAAGTTAACGGCATCTGATTTACCACCAAAAACAACATATGAAGAATTTCTGAAACTTCTGAAACAGCATACATGCAAGGGAATTAATATTTTGACTAAAAAACACAAGTTTTTGTGCAAAATTCCACATCCAGGTGAGTCTATTTCTACCTACATAACTACCTTGAAAGAATTGATAAAGAATGCCGATTTTAAATCGACCTACGATACAGCAGAGTGCTCTAAATCTGTTATAAATTTACGTGCACAGTTTATTCGTGGTCTCTATGACTCTGAAATTCGTGAAAAAATATTGCAGCAATCAAAACTGTTTTTCGATCAGGCTTTAGAAATAGCTTTGACTATTGAAACATCAAAACTCAAAAACAAAGAAGTTTACAAATGTGGTACCACAAACGTATTTAAGTCTCAACTTCACATAATAAAAGTAATTGCTCTCGACCGAAATCAAAAATATCCAGCAGGGATCGATCAAACAGCCAAAATTCCCGTTCAGTTAATTTGAAAGATTTAGGATTAGGTGATGTTTGTTTACACAGCGGAAAAAATAACCACGCTACAGACCAGTGCCGCGTAAAGCGTAAACTCATATGTAAACATTGCTCAAAAATTAAGCACATTGGCAAAGTTTGCATAACACAACTTATAAAACAGCGAAAAAAAATTAAGCATGAATATAACATTGTTTGCTATGTTGAGAATGCAGAAACCAGTGATTCTGAAACTAGTCAGATTGTGGATATATGTTTAAATTCTGTAGAAAATGATGACAGAATAAATGCAACTGTCTAGTTAAAAGGAAAACCAGTCTATTTTGAATGTGACTCTGGATGTCGCGTCAGTATAATGAATAAAGATGAATTCCAGCAACTCCACATAAATGCTCTAATATTACAAAAGAATGTAGTTTTTGTAGTCATACTGAAAATATTTTCAAGCCAATTGGATATGTTAGAATTACTGTTACTTACAATGGTTATTCCAGTTTAGAGGATTTATATTTAATTGATTTTTTAAAAAAGCCATTTTAAACAGAAACTGGATTAAAAATTTAAAAATGAATTTAAATGACATAAATATAATAACAGTTAACCAGATGCCCTTGGTGAATATCAAAGACTCTATCGATTCTATTCTAAAAGAATATTCAGATGTATTTGAACAAAAATCTGGCGAAATTCCTAGTTATACATGCTCACTCTGACTCAATTACATGAAAATGTCAGACCTGTATTTTTGAAACCACGCCCAGTTTCATATGCCCTGAGCGAAAAGGTGGAGATAGAACATAACAAATTAATATCTCAGAACATTATGGAAAGGCAGATCATTCAGAGTAGGGTACACCACTTGTTGTTGTTTCAAAGTCTGAACCGGGGATCCCAGTTAGAATAGAAAATTGTCGTTTAATTAAAGTTTTACAGAAATTTGACTTACACATAAATGTCCACAAATGTAATTTTTTTGAGAAAAAGGTGGAATATCTAGGTGGAATATCCTGGTTCGAATCTTGTCCCAGACATTTTTCGCCCAGTTGGGAAATTACAACTCATATGATTTCTTTACCAATTTGAAAAATTGTGTTCAAATTAATGCAGTTACATGGTGCCAGACACCCAATTCCAAAAATTGAAGAAAGTTTTAATGAACTTCGCGGTAGATCATATTTTTGTACCTTACATATGCACAAAGCATATTTACATTTACCAGTTGATAAAGAGAATGCAAAAATCCAAACAATTTCTACACATAAAGGCATATATTTGGCAAAACGTTTATGTTTCGGTATCAAGCCAGCACCAAATGAATTTCATTCTTTTATTGATCAATTTGCCCAAGATCTAGATGGTACCATTGTTTATTTTGATTATTTAATCACTCAAGGAAAAACTCTGGAAGAATAGAAAAATGTCGTTTAATTAAAGTTTTACAGAAATTTGACTTGCACATAAATGTCCACAAATGTAATTTTTTGTGAAAAAGGTGGAATATCTAGGACATGACATTAGTTCAGAAGGACTAAGTAAATCCCCCAAAAAATAAAAGCTATTAAAGATGCCCCCAGACTAAAGAATGTTGCTGAATTAAGACAGTTCTTACGATTAGTCATCTACTGTTCCAAATTTATCAGAAATGTATCTAGATTATTATATCCACTGAAAAAACTCCTCCGAAAAAATGTTCCATACAAATGGACAACTGATTGTAAAGTTGCATGGATAAAGGCTAAATCAGAAATAGCCAGTGAACAAGTCCTGTTACCATTTACACCTGAATTACCAGTAACTTTAGCTACAGATGTCAGCCCATTTGGACTAACGGGTATCGTCTCACATACATGCCTCATGGAACGGAAAGGCCTATTGCATTTGCCACTAGATTTCTCCCCGCAGTGGAAAGGAACTATAGTCAACTTGACAGAGAAGCCACAACAGTCTTCTGGGCATGTAAAAAGTTCTATCACTATATTTTTGGAAGGAAATTTACATTTGTTGTAGATAATAAGCCTATTATAGCAATCTTTCATTCAGAAAAAAAACTCCCTGTTTAGGCTGCCACAAGAATGATTCGCTATGCACATTTCCTCTCGAACTTCGCTTATAAAATCGTGTATCGCAACTCCTCAGACCATACAAATATTGACTATCTGTCTCGAAGCCCTCTTTCTTTAACTTTATTATGAAATACGAATAGTTGATTATGAATATGCTTTTCAAGAATCTGTAATACATCAAATCTCAACAGATACCATTACAGCAACAGTCAAGAAATATCACGCAAGGAAGAACTATCAAATCTAAAAGAAAATGTACCAAATGGAATGATCAAGAATCCTGAATATACTTCCAGAAGGCATTTTTTTAAGAGATAACCGTGTCATTATCCCTAAAAGACTTTAACCGGCTACTTTACAAGAACTCCAAAATCAAGAACTCGACTTATGTTGACACTGTCAAGATGAAAGCCTTTGCCAGGAATTACAGCTATTAGAAAAATATTGTCACAGATAATGAAAATTTAGTGATAAACTTTAAAAAATGCTGTGATGTTAAGAAAAACCCTCAGAAAGCTCTAATACACAATAAGTAAGTCCGATGTTGGGACTTACCAACAAGAAATTAGCAGTGTGTCCACATAGAGTATGCGGGACCTTTCATGGGACATTTCTTCTTCCTTGTTATTGATGCTAAATCCAAATGGCCTGAAATCTATTCCATAAAGAGAGTTCCAGATTCGACTTCCAATATATGTTTCCTGAAAGAAATATTCAGCCGTCATGGATTGACAGACGTACTTGGTAGTGATAATGCAACCATCTGCAAATCAACACAATTTGTAAATTTTTGCAACCGAAATAGCATAAGTCAGATATATTGCACCTGAAAATCCAGAAACAAATGGTCAAGCTGTCAAATCCTCAAAACAAAACTGAAGTGCATGCGATTTCAGTCAGGCACCCTTCAAAAGCAGCTGTGTGAAGTATTATTCCGTTACCGAGCAACTTGCAAATTAAAAATGTGGCCAAAAAGCCATGTGTCTGAATATTTTTCATTATTTCTCTGTTATCTTCGCAACAATTGAAGTAATTCGATTGCTACCATTTTGAAGAAATTAAAAAAATATATTTAAAATTAAAATTCTGCTAATTAATAAAATTATTCAATAAACGAATGCACGATAACAAATCTGTGGCCCAATATCTTTCATTTAAAATAACAATCATGTAATTTGATGCTGTAGTTTTTTCTCACGAACTGTCGAAAGAAAACGCTTAGCGTTTTAAATATATAGATATAAAGTAGCTATCCAATGGCGGTGCATAATTTTGGTTCAGAAATATTGATATTAGATTATAAAGGTCCAGTTTGAAAAAAAATCTTTTTTTTCGCAGTAGTAGTTTTTTTTTCTCAATAACTTAAAATTTGAAACAGCTTTGAAATTTGAATATGTTAAATAAATCATTCTTAAGTAATGTTTGCTAAATTTTTGTGTATTTACAATGATTTATAGGGTACACAGAGCTCTTGTGTAAAAAATACTTATTTTTGATCTAAAACTTTGAAAATTTTATGTATATAATATATTATATAAAATATGAGATAAAGGGGGGGGGACGACTTTTTATTAAATATCGCATTTATTCTACATCAACTTCCTCCCACCACCAGGGGGCGCTTTGCTATCTCTGTTTCTATGGGCTGGATCACGACGGGGTATGGCTCTTTCCACTCGACATCAATAGAGCTTACCGATTTTAGTTCGGATTTTCACCACAGGGGGCGCTTTCATATCTCTGGTTCTATGGGCTGGATCACGACGGGGAATGCCTCATTCGACTCGACATCGATAACCTTAATGATTTCAGTTATGTTCGTATAGAACATATTGTGCCCCCTGGCGGTGGAAGGTGTAACTAAAGGATTTTGCAGCTAACTCGGGTTCTATGGGTCACATCACGACACGGTTTGGCTCATTCGACACAACATCAATAGAGCTTACCTATTTTAGTTCTGAGTTTCACCACCAAGGGGCGCTTTCCTATCTCTGTTTCTATGGGCTGGATCACAATGGGGTATGGCTCTTTCCACTTGACATCGATAGAGCTGACTGATTTTAGTTCAGATTTTCACCACCAGGGGTGCTTTCCTATATCTGGTTCTATGGGCTGGATCACGACGGGGTATGTCTCATTCGGCTCGACATAGATAGAGCTTACCGATTTTCACCACCAGGGGCGCTTTTCTATCTCTGGTTCTATGGGCTGGATCATGAAGGGATATGGCTCTTTCGACTCGACTTACGGTAATACATGGGAGTGTGTATGGCACACCCAGTGTTTGCTGTCTAAGGTAGTGGGGCCCCCAACATTAGATTTGTTTAAAAATAAAAAAATGTTCAACACTGATTTCAGGTACATTTAAGGTTGTTGGCATGGGCAACGCCGGGCGGGTAAGCTAGTATAAAATATGTATCTCATGGCTGCATATAATTTTGGTGGGGGAAATATTGTTATTTAGGTATAAAAGAACTGTTTGAAAAAAAAATATATTTCTTTTTTTATTTTCTTTTTCTTCGAAAATCATTCTTTTCTTAAATTGTGACTCAACTTTGAATTTTTTAAATGTTAATTAAATTAATTTTAACTAGTTTGTGTTATATTTAGGTGATTTCAGAATGATTTTTGGGATATAAAGGGCTCATTTTTCATTATTTTCTCTCCTTTTGACAACTTTATATCTGGTCATAAATTATTTTATTTAATATACTTAAAGTTACCTCAGTGTTTTAGAAATTTTGTAAGTTTTGATGATCATTATTCCGCTGCTTGGGGGCAGTAACGAATTTTATGAAATTAAAGAATGACTCGGATATAATAGTAATCTACGAGGGCTGTAAATTAAGTAATGGCAACATAGGTATAAATCAATTTTTAATGAACTTACAAGTACAATTGCATTACATTCCTTCTATGTAATCACCAGCAAAGCTTATAACCTTTTGCCAAATGTCGGGAAGCCGTAATAGATCAGTGGCAAGGTGTTGGTTGTTGATGTGAGCGACCGAGCGCCCTACTGCGTTGCAAATCCGCAGTCTCATTCCGACCCGAACGAGATGCTTGAACCCATCGTGCTACTGTCCTATACGGTAAAGCATTTGTGCCACAGGCTTCCACTAATCCTCGATAGCATTCTGTTGCATTTTTGCCATGGCAACCTCGATTTTAAGCCACGACCGCTGATCACCTTTTGAAAACATACTTTAGAGCGATGGAAATGAAACTCCTCACTTTAACGCCACACAACAACTACCCTTCTAAGCAGATCGACTGTTTTTCGCACTCTACACATCGACAACAGTGCCACCTCACCGCTTCCATATCCTATTTGCGCATGCCCGCCCTTCTGCGAGTTTCAAGGTTAAGTTACCACTATTTAATTTACAACCCTCGTAAAATGGAGGCAATAATCTATTATGTCAATTATTTTGCTTAGCTCAGCTCAGCTGAGACCATGAGCGTCACGTGACTACTCTAAATTGGAGAAGCGCAGTAGCCTGTCTTTTTCGTTAGCCCCGATGCTTTCGAGGCTATCGAAAAAGACAGGCTACCGCGGTGCATTCCACTTATCCTTTTTTACAGACCGCTAGACTGACGTGATGTTCTTTTCGTACACCTGCATTGGTGCATTCGAGCATCACGTGACTCCGGCGGTCTGTAAAAAAAGATACTCGTAAAGCACCGCGGTAGCCTTTCTTTTTCGTTAGCTTCGCAATGCTTTCATATCACGTTTTGGTTGTAATACTGACTTCAAACAAACGGTTGCCATGCTTCATTTCTTATTAAATATAAGTCATAGAAATGTTACCACTGCATATAAAGTATTAAAACACTTAGCATTGAGATATAGCTATAAGATGTAGCTATAATATACAAATAAAACAGGAAATACAACATAATATAAACGTTACGACTGAAAGCGTCTTGTACGACAGGGCATTTTGATGCCCACATAGACCAATCAGCGATTGCTACCCACGCGACGTGGCCAATGGTTGGCAGCGTGAGTCAGTCGAATTGTAGAGAACGTAGGTCGTGCTTAAGCCCCTGATTAAGCAAGCCCACGACGCGATTTTACAAACCGTCACGCATAGAGCGATTGGAGGCGGTGTCGAATGATGACTGGCTAAAAGATGGTTACGTAGATGTTGAGGGGAGGAGTTAAAGCGTATTAAATGAACAATTGTATTAAAAGCTAATAATTTTATGTCAGATCTAGTATAGTGGTTAAAGCACCAGACTCGTAATTTTGAGTATCAAGTTGTGTCCTTTCCATTTTTTTTTCATTTTTAGAGTTTTGCTGTGATTTTTATTGAATTAGTTAATAAAGAATATTTATTAACAGTGCTTCTTAAGCATTGATATAAAGATCAGTTAATCTTTATCAATTGCTCTGCAATATTTTATTGTCAATTTGATAATTAAATTTTAATTAGAATTAAGTTAAACAATATTAAATTATAATTACAATTAAGGTAAATTAAAATTAAAATTTTTATTGCATACAATAAAATTTAATATCAGATAATTTAAAGAATTAAATTAAATTTGATCTCATATAAGCTATTTTTTAATAACTATACGAACATTTATTAAAATGCAATAACTCCTAAACTTTCATTAAAAATATTTTTATATTAGAACTTTAGTAACAGATGATTATCAAATTAGCTGAATTAATTAATTAAAGTTTTCATCTTTTAAAATTAAGCATTATTCTTAAAAATCTCTATTAATTTACTAAAATTCTTTTTACCAATTACTGGTTGATCTGTAGTGATAAAATTGTGGAAGATTACCATATTTAAAGGTTTTTTTTTTATTATTTTATTATTTAAATTTTTAATTATTATTTATATTTAAATAAATATAATTAATATTAATTAATATTTTTATTTAAATATATAATTAATATAAATAAATATTATTATTTAAATATATAATTAATATTATTTTTAAAATATATATTTAATATTTTTGCATAGAGGTTTGTTATACATTCTCTTGTGATTAATTAGCAAAATATAATCTATGAGAAAATTAAACCAATCTATGTTAAAGAGAAACTTGGGTTTTTTAGACATAGCTTGAAATATGATCTTATGTTTATTTTGATACACTTTGTACAAGCCCAAACATTACATGTATGTTAATGTTATTTGTTATTAATAATGTGTAATAGAAACAAAACTTTTTTGGCCTCTATTAATATCCGGAAGCTAGGACTTTTTGTTTTTATTTCTGTTTCTTCTTCTTCTTTGTATTTATTTATTTATTATTATTATTATTATTATATGTCGTCTACATCAGCAATCCATTTTTTTTTTTTTTTTTTTTTTGTATGTGTCGTCTACATCAGTAATATATATTTTAATGTCATCGTGATCTCTCAAGAATTTTGTGAAAATTGGAATAGCAGAAAATCATATACAGGGATTGCGTTGATTTCAAGAGTTTACATGTTAATTTTGGAACATTTACGCTAAAAACAATAACAACCAAATTAAATTATTATAAATAGATTAAATAAAGCATACAATGGCATCATTTCACAACTGTATTACAAATAATAATAGTGAAAGTAAAGGAGATAAATCTATCTAACACTAGTAATAATAAATATAGTAATTATTATTTTAATTTTGCAAAAAAAAAATGTTGAATGATTAATTGCTTATTTCACGAACAGATGGAGCCACTACACAATTTGTGATCATTGTTATTACATATTGGAGGGTTTATGTATGTGTGTGTGTGTATTTCGTAATAAACCATTTAAATTATTTAAATAAAAAAATAAATATACGTACATGTGTATGTGTATTTTTAACGGCTTAGAAGTTGCATGGATTTTAGGCGTTCAAGTGTAATCTGTATAGCTTTTTAAATTATTTAAATACTGAATGAGATTTTTTTTTCAGTGGATACATGCAATGTTTGCAAGTGTTTAATTGTAAAAAGAAAAAAATAATTCTAAAATTAAATGAATTTGTACGAAAATTTTGTATTTTACGCTGTCTTGACTTAAGGATATGAAGGAAATATTTTGTTTAATAAACCTTTAAGTTCAGTAAAAAAAATTTAAACTATATATAAATTTGAAATCTTCATTTCTTAAGTATATATTGATTTTATGAAATAAATAACTATATAAAAATCTGAAAACTGCATTGCTTAAGTATATGTTGATTTTATGAAATAACACAGTTTAAAAAGTTTTTAACAACCTAGTAATTTTATTTTCGTTTATTAATTCAATTATGATTTAAAAAAAAAATAATAATAAACATTCAGAAAGCTAACATTTATTTGCTGTGCTTTCAGTTTATTCTTGTGAAATAATGTTTAATATGTTGTTCTTTGTTTAATTCTAGCTAATTGCAGTTAGTATTTACTATAAATAAAATTTAAAATAAAAATTACAAAAAAATGTAAACATGTAATCTTTATTTGAAAATTGGAAGTTATAGCTATAACTTTATATAAGATTATAGATATTAAAGAATATAATAATTTATAAATTAAATATGTTTAACTTTATGTAAGGTTTGTTATGTATCAATAAATTATGCTGGACGTATAGTTTTTTTCCCTTAAAAAATTTACACAAGCAACTACAAATTTAAATTAGTTTTTATCAACCTTTACAACTAAAATATTAGTTTTATTTTTCTTAAAAAAAAAAAAAAAAAAAAAAAAAGAATTGAATTAGATAATGAGCTCTGAAAATACAAGAGCTAGAAGTATTTGATTTGCTGTTTCAAATTATACTTGTACATATGGATTGTTTTCTTTTAATTGGATTAAGTTAATAATTTTTTGTTAGACACGTTTAATATGTCCTAAGCATCATTAAAAACAAATCAAACATGAATATGCAAGATCAGACTTTCTTATGAATCTTCAACGAAATGAAAAATATCCTCTTCAAGCGCATTAAGCTCCTCCTACATCGTCTCGGGCAGTTGACCAATCACCATTCGACATCATCTCCAATCGTTCTACGCGTGATTGTTTGTAAAATCGCGCCCACGACGACGGCTTCAAGGCGATCGCAAAGTGGCAACTTTGCGAGGCCATCGTTTTATTTGCAACTGCCATCCAAGTTATAACGGGTAACTCTTTAACTGAATCTGCTTATTTGCCATTGATTAAAATTAATACTTGCACTTCTACTACAACTTTTAAATAAATAATCAATAAACAGACGCTGACGCTCATAATAAGCCGGGTTACTTTCGGTATTATTTTAAATTTTCCCCCTTTTTTTACTGAAATTATCTTATATTGAATCTATATCCTGATTTATAGATTCTTTATAAAATGTTCATTATGATGAATATACCTTCCAGTACTAGTTATTGAATTTTCTGTACATATGAGTTTGATTGTTTACCGATTAACTTACTTGCAGAATGAGGTGTCGAGAAAAAATAAAATACTTATTATTAATGTTAATTACGTATTATTAACATTTAAATATGGACCGACTTTTATTTTGACTATTTTAACTGATAGTCTTCGGATAAAAGTTGCGATCAACAGAAAGAAATATTATTTGCATAACACAGCGCAGTGAAGGGGTATTTAAATGTTAAAATTCTTCCATGTCTATTTCAAATAAATCGGATAAAACAAAAACTCTTGGGCCAAGATGAATAAATTATATTTGTGAAAAACAATCTGAAAAAAATTAACACTTGCTAAAAAAAATTAGCATTCAATTATTTCAAGTCTTCATAAAAATTTTGACCTTTCAGCTGAAATGGAAAAAGATAGCATGAGAAATAGCAAAATTGCTTGTTCAGTTGCAGTTTTTGATGCACTGTTGAACTTTTTCACGCTTTTTATTTTACTGTAAAAGAAGGGTACTCCTTTATGAAGTAAAAGAGTCTTAAAACATTTTTAAGCACATGATCTATTTGCAAGATAGTTTTTTTTTTTTTTTGTCTAATGTAATTTGCTTTTTGTTAGTTACAGCACACCACATACTGAGAAAAAAATATATATATATATATAAATATAAATTCATACTCGTAAAACAACAAAATTGTTCATTAATAATGATTCAAAACTCCTCCTAAACAATAAATTCTATCTGAGAAACTGTGTATTAATATATCATTTTTCATTTATGACTAAATGTTTTAAATAATAAAGGTAATATAAATGTTTTAAATAATAAAGGCGCTTGTTATTTAAATTTATAAATAAATTTAAGTATAGGTCAATTCCATCGTAACTGACTTAACACTTGATCATCGAATTTTGTTTTCAAAACTGTGTAGAAAATTTACCAATAAAGCTAGAACAAATTTTTACAATTTAAAATATTTCTTACTAAGGACTTAATACCCAAATACTTGCAGATTATTTCAATCTCTCTTTTAGTCCCAAAAATTGCAATTCAAAATACTGTAACTGATGTAACATAAAATAGACAAAAAAATGTTCTGCCTTCATTGAAGTGTAAAAACTATCATAACTATCCTGTTAAAAAAAGTGTTTTAATGTTCTCAACAACACAAAGTAATGACAAATTATAACAGTAACATGTTTAATTAATTTCTGAACAATAAAAAAGAAAAAATGGTATTTACCCATGTAACTGACGTAACTTTTATTGTGTAACTGACGTAACATTATGAATTTACAAAGACAATAATGGTACTTAACTTAGTTTGTAAACAGTAATTTACAATGCCTTTTTATTAGGATTTTATTATAGAACATAAAAATATCAAGCTTTCCAATCAAACCCTTAAATTAAACATATTATAAATTTATTCCCCCCCCCCCTCCCCAAAATGAGACTTTTCTGTGGAATTGCCCTATAATATAAATGACAGTGGTATTTTTATGTTAGCCAAGTGTCAGTGATATATATCTACATATATATATATATATATATATATATATATATATATGTATTATGCATATATATATGTGTGTGTGTATATCACTGGCACCCAACTAACATAAAAGTGCCATAATAAATATATAAATAATATATTATATTTATAATATTAGGGATGAACCAGATACTAATTTTCTGGATTTCAGATATCTGAAGCTCCTTTGCCTGCCAAATACGGATATCTGGCACTAGATATGATTTTAGTTATGGTGTATGTGTATTTATTTCGGTACTTCTCTATTATCCCGTCGACCACTTTTCTTAACAAAAAACTATCACTAAACTGTAACGCCAAATAAACGCGAGAACGTTGCCATTAGAATATCAAAATAAATAAAATATAAGAATATAAGGACACAATTGTTATTTTAATTAACGAAATAACTAATAAATCAGTAAAACATAATGAAAAATACACGCAAATGTCGAGCTGAAAACCACTTGATGACATAACAAACACATATAATGCTTCTGACATCACGTAAATGGGACTGCATTTTTAGCGTGTAATCTTACAGTTTGGCGATAGTTTTTTGTTATGAAAAGTGGTCGACGGGATAATAGAGAAGTACCTTTATTTCTTTATATAATGCCATTTCAGAACAATTAATTACAAACATGTTTCACACATCATTAAAACATTTTAAATATGTAGAGATATATTTACAAAAACTATCTCTTTAACCCGTAACAGGGAAGCTGAAAAAGTAGGACATAACAGTGGATGTGCAGTCTCAGAGACCGCGAACTATTATAAATTTTTAGAAATCGTGTAATTAAAATATCATCCTGAAATTTCACTTAGATGTTGCTTGAAATTTAACTTTCAAAAGAAAAAAAAAAATTTTACACTTTAAAGTGAAATAAAACTTTCCCCAGAAAATTTTCCCATAGCCTAAAATTTCCTTCTAAATATCATATGCTACAGTAAATTCTATAAAATTAAAACTAAAAATGTATGTATTATGAATCAACTATTAATTTTATTTTGTTTAATATATAAATCAAATTTTAATATATGAAAATTATATGTAGCACAATACAGAAAATTTTTGACAGTATCTGAAGTATCAGTATCTCATTGATTTTATGAATGCAAACAATTTAGTCCTCGTCTTCTTTAGCACATTCATTGCATAACTTTTGTGTGCATTCCAAACAAACAGGCTCTTGGCAAGATAAACATAAATATGAGAGGTCTTTCTTTTCTTGCTTGTGGGGCACAAACGACATGTTTTCCTTGATTTTAACTTTGTTTCTTTTGTGTGCTGCTCCACATCTTGGGACTCCGCTTCGTTTCCTAAAATTCGCTTTATCGTTAGGTACAATTCTCGATTTATTCTTGGATTTTTAACTCTTGTGTGTAGCTGTGGTTGGACTAATTCTCTCGCTAATGCTTTTAAAAACAACATCCTGGTCATAACAGGGTTGTGGGAATAGCCTTGGTGCAAAATGTATGCATTTACTGTACTCATGTCTACTAACCGATAGAAAAGAACCATAGGCCAGCGTGTTGTTCTCCTACTACAGGAATGGACAGAACATTTTTCATCTAAACTGTCAACGCCACCTTTGGTTCTATTATAAAAAGCAATTATATCAGGAGCCCCACCAATGGCTGAGAGGTTCTGCTCTCGTAGCTGGTAGACAGGAGGTGCTGGGTTCGATCCCAATCGCGCCCGTCGGCCTAATAGTTCGGAGTTTTCGTGGTTTTCTTCGAGCTGTGGATTTATCCATGCGTAAATACGGGTTAGGTTCCCTTAGAAAGACCCCCACGAAGGGCACTCCCCCCGGGCCTATATCCCAAGTGCAGATAATTGGCCGTCAATAATCAACTCAACCCAATTATATCAGGTTTTTGTGTTTCCGAGTCTGTTTCTATCGAATGATGCATTGATGACATCAGAACCACAGCTTGCCTTTTCTTTGGAACAAATGAAATCAAGGTTATGTCCTTACTAAATCCATACAATGTTGAATTCACTTCTCTGAACTTACATGGAAGGAAAGCATTTGGAATTTCTTTTTTATTCTTTTTAACAGTTCCAACGTATGTCAGTCCATTTTTTCAACAATTCTGTAGTGTCTATTCTATGGAAGAAAACCAATTGTCCGCTGTTACATTCCTGTTTGTATTAAAAATTGGTTTGCTCAAACGTAGAACAGCTTGACTTAGTTTGCTGAATTTTTTCCAATTTTCTTCCACGCTAATTCCATCAGAGTCTTTACCACAATAAAGATAGGCATTGTAGGCATAATTATTCCAAGCATCAGTCAAACACATAACTTTTAACCCATATTTCACAGGTTTTGGGGGCATGTACATTTTAAAGCAACACTTTCCTCTAAATCCAACAAGCATTTCATCAATGCAAACACTGGTGCCTACAGTATACGCTTTCTGGGAGTTATTAATGAATAAATTCATCACTTCAGAAATAAGTGCAGCTGGATCAGATTTCTTTGGTTCTTCCCTATCATCTGGATTATCAAATCGTAAGTTTGAAAGTAAAAATTTGAAATGTTTCATTGACATCACTGCACGAAAAATATCGCGGTCTGTTCCATCAGTGGCAAATAAACATTCCATGTCTTCATGATTGGATTTGAAGACTGATGTGTAAATGAGTAAACCCAAAAGTGCTTTCAGTTCACCAAAGCTGGTGTAGTCAAATTCACCTTTAATTGGCCCACAAATACTTTTTATTTTTATTTCGGTTTTTATATTTGTCCATTTCACAATAATACTTAAAAGTTCATCAGTAAAAAGTAGTTGCCATGCATTTTTTGGAATTGAATCGTGAATTTTTCCGTAAGATCTTAGTCCAAGAAGTCTTACGATGTTGTGAGCTGGAGTTCAAACCTTTACATTAGGTTCTGCGGATGACCATTTAAACCGATTTTTCCCATAGTAGTAGTTAGAATTAGCTTTTTCTGGAACAGAGAAATCAGTGTTATTTGAAGAAAATTCAGACTCTGTTGAGTGGGAACTTTCACAAAAATCTTCTTCGCAGTCATCTTCTTCACTAAAATCACTACCAATATCATTTAAAATTTTTTGCAATTCTTCTGTATAATGCAGAGCAGAAGGATAAACGAATCTCCGCAGACCTAACTTCAAAGCCATCCATACTACCTACTGCCGAAAACTGTAACACTGAGAGGGAGGTGAGGTCTCACAGACCGCTGTAGAAGAATGTGATATAATTTCACCCGGATGCAGCTGCCAGAGCATTCTGTGATAATAAAGCATCAAGGCGAAGGTCACAAAACATGAAGCTAGGGGGAGAATCCATTCAGTTGGAGGAAGCATGAAATAGGGGTGATGGGAGAAAGATGATTAGCGGTCTGTGAGACCGCACGTCCCCTGTTACGAGTCAAATATATGTATATTAAAAATGTTGTATAAAAAATTTAATTTAAACATTAAAATATTCTGTTTATTTGTACAATGCTGGCAGAAGTAAACACACATCTCAGAACAGGTCATGAACAGAAAAGCATCTCATTTGAAACTCCTCATGAAACTAAAGCAATGGTTTTAATTTTGATTTCAAACCAAAACTTCTGTTTTGATTGATTGAAATCAAAGCAATGGTTTTTAGTTCTGGTTTCAAACCAAAACTGTTGTTCTTGTTGGTTGTGGTTAAAAACTCCAAAGGAAATCACAATAGAATATTTTTAACTGTATGTAGTAATAATATTAGGAGTAATTTTTATTTAAAAAATACAGATTTTGTGGTCTTAAATTAAATCTGAAAAAATGCATTTTCTTTTTACTTACAGCTATGCAGTAGATTAAAAAAAATATTTTTCCTTCAGAGAATTAGTATAATCACAACAATATTTTCCAAATCAATTAATTAGCTCTCTTATTTCCTGATGAAGGGAATCTTAATTAATTGCTCTTGAAATTGTAGTTGTGTTTTTACTTACTCTCTGGAGGAAAATAAAAGAAGTTTTTAATCTACTATTTACAATCTGCAATCTGCATTATATTTTACTGTTAAAAAGTTAATTGAATTTTGATTCTTAATAAATTACTCAATTTCAAAAACCGTATTAAGAAATACATTAATAGTAATGATTTGAGTAAAGAATCAAATTTATTTTGCATGATGTAAAATTTTCCTGATTCTTTTCTTTATTTTTATGAGAATTTGGAATCTCAAAGCAAATAAATTATAATTGTTCTTAATGCTATATTGATTTTTAAAAATCTGACATAAAATTGTATAATATTCATTATTGTCAGTCATATATTAAAGATAGGTACAGAATGATATATCCCAATTTGACTACAAATGATAAGACATATCAGTTTAAAAAATGTATCCATCAATTTTATGTGTCACTTTATCAAGGACGTTTGAATACAATTTGCCACCATGTCCTATGCATATTATTGATAGAACTTATGTAGTAGCGAGCTGAATATCCAGCAGAGAAGTCAGATATCCGGGAATTGTGATTCAGATATTGAAAAATCAGCCGGATATCTGTTGCGTCCCTAAATAATATTATAGTATATTACAAGATATTATTTATATTATAATATATAAATAATGTAAATATATTATAAATAAAATTAAATATAATTAAAATAGAAATTTAGTAAGGTGCTAAAACGGTCTATCGGCTCCATTTTGGATATGTTCGCCAACTGTGCCGAGCAGCACACGACACGGAACTCTTCCCTTTGTAATATTTATTTACCAAAATGTTGTACATTTTTCGTAATTTAATGTGATTCAGTTTGGATTATTAATTACAATTATGGAAAAAAACCAAATTAATAATTTACTGGGAAATGTTTACTTCATAAATAAATAAAATAATACATAAATCCAAATAACACTTTTAAAATGTGATTGTAGATAATTAAGGACTGCCAATATTAATACTTATACTTTCATTTTTTGTTCTTCTCTTTAGTTATGTCTCGTTATCGTGATAGTGGATGTCCTCCAGATTGCAAAGTCTATGTTGGTGATTTAGGCAATAGTGGAACTAAACATGAAATAGAAGATGCATTTAGTTATTATGGCCCTCTTCGAAATGTATGGGTTGCTAGAAATCCTCCAGGCTTTGCTTTTGTAGAATTTGAAGACTCACGAGATGCCAGAGATGCAGTGCGAGCATTAGATGGAAAGTAAGTTTTGTTTAAATTTTTATCTATATGTACTGTTGCTTTGTAATTTTTTATGTTATCATTAAACAAAACTTAAAATCAAACAAAATCTAGAATATTTTTATTTAAATATATTGATTGATGTTATAAATATATCAAAATATTATCATTTATGCTTTTTAATTAACTTTTTATTTCTTTCAAAATCCAGGTTACTTTGTGGAAGAAGAGTCAGGGTTGAATTGTCTACAGGTAGAAGTCGTAATTCTTTTAGAGGACCACCCCCTCGACCATTTCACCCAGATGATCGGTGCTATGATTGTGGAGAAAGAGGTCATTATGCTCGTGATTGTAAACGTGTTAGCAAACGGTACTATAATTTATTTTGTTTTTATAATTACAAATTTTTAAAACATTGTTAACAATCTTTTTAAAAATATTTTAATGTTTAATTTTCTAATTAAAATTAATTTTCTTTTTTGCTTTGTTTATTATTTGAATAAATAAATACTTAACATGTATATAAAATAATGTATATAAATTTTATATATTAATTAGAATTCTTGATATGGTACTTATAGCATTATTTATTTTAATCTTTATACTTCATATATCAAACTAGCTTGTTATAACTGCTTGAATATATGGTACATATAAAGGATACTGTTTTAATATTAGCATAATTAAATTATGTGTGTGTATCATTGTATTACTCATAACATAATCATTGTAAATATATATTTTTTAAAATACTATTTCAGAGAAAATGAATTTGTGAGATTAGTTTTTTTTTTTTTTTTATATTTACTTGTCAAATTAAAAACAGTTATATGTATATATATATATATTGGATGATTATTATACAAAATAAACATCTTCACTGCTTTGCACAGTTTTAGAATGAATTAATTTTTTAATTTTAGAATTTTTCTTTTTTAGAATTTGTCTTAAATTTTTTTTGTCTATGACTTGCCATTTTATTTTACATAGTTTATTGTCATATACATCAACACATACCTGAAACTTGTCTCTATTTATAGGATTTCATTAGAATATATAATAATAATAAAGAAATATTCTTTCAAAGTATTTTTTGCACTGTATTCCATTATAATTGACAATAAGTCTATTAATCAACTATCTAAAAAAAACTCCTGTCCAGCCCTTTGATAATAACTTTTGATTTTTCACCTTAAGAAAATGAAACAGAGAGCATTGTAATAATTTTTTCACCATATTTTTTAGGCTAAAACTGCTTCAATCATGTAAAATCAGCTAGATACGTCCTGATGCATCGATTAATTTGATGTATATTTCTACACATGAGATCGGCTCATCTGGTCCCTGTTACACCTCCTTCAATAGACTTCGCCACAACGGCCAACTTTCATCTTGTAATTAATTGTGCTCTTCGAGATATTGCGATCCTCTCGACAGCTGAGCATCTTAATTCGAGCTCCAAGCTATTGCATCCTCATCTAGAAATTCACCGGGGGCCTTCTGCACCTCTTTTGACTTGCCTCGTGGTATCTTCGAGGCTCATAGATTGGTCAGCGTGCCTCATCAGCATAGTTCTGATCTTCGCATCGCAGACCTTCAATACCTGCATGTTTTAACTTGTGATCTTCTCTGTGGGTACAGCATGCTTCCTTGACACAGTCAAAAACAAACCTTTAAAGATTTACTACTGTAAAAGATGTTGAAAGATTATTGCAATGGTAATAATCTATAAAAATACTATCTGAAATTCTGTTTTCTAACCTTATATAAGAAATTATTTTTTATACCCATTGGGTTCAAAGTACTGTTTTCAGTATAATATTAATTATTTATTAATAAGAATTGCTTCATTCATTTGTTCATTCAAATGATATTTTGAATGTGTCATGGAAAGCTAAATTATCAAATAGGTAAGTATTAAGAAGATCTCATTTATAATGAGGTAATATTAAATTCAACACAGAAATAAAAAATTAATGCCCTACAAATAATATTTTGAAAAATCGTTGATAATCCCTAATGCTTTTACATAGATCCCCTTTAAAAAATCCATTGGAACTTCTAAAAGTTTTTTTTAATGATCTAGTATTAATACTTTTTGCATATTCTAAAGAGTTTTCAAAACCCATAGTTTAGTTTTGCATGAAAGTACGGCATATCATGATCCTACAGTTTTTTGCTTAAAATACAATATTTGTTAATATACATTTCAAACAGGTAATTTATAGCATACTTATTTCTGTTTTCAATTAAATTAAAGTTTATTGCTTAGCTGTGAAGTTACGGAGAAAGTCATTTTTTATTTAACATATGCTGTTTGGCTTTGAAAATATACAAAGTGTATCAAAAATGTTCAGTTTCTGTGATTTTTTTTTCCTTTAGTAATCAGTATTTTAAAATATTTTGCTGCACCTTAAAAACTTTCTATTCATCCACAATCTCATTTCTATATTATCAAATTTATGGACTGAGTAAGATTTAAAATGTTAAAATAATGTCTAAAAATAGAATACAAATGGATCAGTAGTCTGTTGCTAAATATAAAGCAAAAATAGATAATTACCATGAATTATAAGTAGTTGGTTAATTATAAATATTTTACTGTTTAGAAAGTTGTTTCCTATTTTCTTTATAATGCATTGTCAGTTTTTAGATCAGATTTCACAATATAGATCAGAGCACCATCATCACAGGCTTTCATTGAAAAAGAAAAAAATATGTATAGGAAAATTGCAGTATCTGTAAGAGAAATAATTCATGTTGCTGATATTTATATATAATTCTACATACTGGAAGACACTACAGGATTTTTCAAAGTTACATTTAAATTTTGTGTTCTATAAGTGATGATGCTGACACATTCATATAAGATTAGTATGTTTTTATGATATTACTGATACAACTGAATCATGACTTCCTTAAGAAAAAAGGTGATGTTACAAGATTTCAAGATATACATTAATGAGAAAGAATAACTGTTGAAATATGAAAGAAGATAAGAAATACCTGATTGGTTTTTACACTTAAATAGTGCATGCACATAGGCCATCAGTCCAGGTTCAGCCTAGCAGGGCATCTTATTTAAAAGCTAAAGCTCAAGTTTCCTGTTAAGAAACCATGATATATATGAATTTATCAGCTGACTGAAACAGACCATCTAAATCTTCTTCCTCTTCTCTCCTAAGTCTTTTATAAGTTGCTTGTATAGAAGCCGATTTGAATTATGCCATATATCAATTATCTATGTCATATAAGAGCATATTGTTTTATATTCAGTTCAATTTTTTGTACTCATAAAAGGTACTTGAAAACACAATGAGTTAGTCACTGGCTAATTACTGCTGTTATTATTTTTTATTTCTTAAAAATGTCTTTGAAAAAGAAAATATGAATTTAAAAATGTGATTATGATTTATTGCAAAAGTTTTACTTGATGAAGGTTTTCTATTCTATCATTACTTATTGGAAATAAATTTTTGTTCGTGTCATCATGAGTTTCAGATGAAAACTTTTCTTAACATTATATTATTTGAAAATTATTGGCTGAAAATCAACAAAATATTTAAAATTACATTTCATTTAGATAATTAAGTATTATTAAATAAAATTGCTTAATTATTTTATAAAAGTCTAAATTATTTAAGCAATTATGTTTATTTCATTTATTGCGGCATTTTGGCTCAGTAAATACTTTTTTGGTTTTTTATATTAATTTCTATGATTTCTTTCTTAATCCTTTCTGTTTTCATCTCAACTTAGATACATTTTTTTTTCTCCATTTCTTTGTGTTATGAACTTTAACTTTCATATCTTTCTCAAATTTATTCAACTATCATATTATTTCAAATGTGTCATATACAGTAGGCTCCCTCAAATCTGCACAACATTTCAGATGTAAACAATGAAACTTACAGTTTTGATGTAGGTGAAAAATTTAAGTGTTTTTTAATCATTCTGTACACATTTTAATATGGAATTCGGGTTAATATCATTGAGCTCATGTTTTCTCATGAAAGAAGCATAAATTTATTTTTGAAAAATTTCAAGATAACGCTGATATCAGTGGCGATTGCGATCTTTTTACCAAATATATTTATGTATTAAATAAGCTTTTTAATCAAATTGTTAAGTATGGCTAAACATGAAATAAACTTTGTTATTTTAAGATTTTTATGTGAATTATTAATGTATATTCATAAGGAGAGTTTAACTGAATAATTCAAGAAAAAATTATCTCATCATTAGGCATATTTAGTTATGCATTATTATTTACTTAACCTTTACTTTTAATATTTAAAAAAAAAAAAAATCTTATTTTACTTTATTATAATCATTCATTATAATTTTGAGTGCATTACTAAATTCAAATTACTGTTTAAAAATGTAAACAAAGCAGTGACCAGAAATCTGCAAAATTCTAAAATCTGTACAACCTCTGGTTTTAAGCTATGTGGATTTAAGGGAGTCTACTGTTTATAAAATAAAGACCAAATCCTTGAATTTTTATAAATTGAATAGTTCCCAAGTCTGAAAATATGAAATTTGTTGTGGCCTTGTATTTTAACTAACAGTCTCGGATTATTTAATAGGAATCGTAGAACACGATCTCGTTCTCGTGGCCGTTCAGTAAGCAGAAGTCGTTCTAAATCTGGCAGCCGCAGTGCTAGCAGAAGTCGAAGTGCCAGTAGGAGTCGTTCCAGGAGTCGAAGTAAATCTGGATCACGTGGAAGGTATTGATTTAACTTTTAATTAAATAATCTGTAAATTAATCTTTTAAATAAAGCAACATATGAACTAAATAATAATAAAAAGGATCTTAAATTACATGACATATTTGATTCATGCATAAATTATAATATTTTATGTAATGAAGTTTTATACAAATTATTTTAATAAAAACTTGTTATTCACAAAAATATGTGTAAAGTCATTTTACATAATTATATTTTTTGCTATTGGCTATTCTGATTCTTTATTGCAATTCACTTTTTTTTCTATAAATTTAAATATGTTTCTATTGTAAAATTAAGTGATCTTATTAAACTCTTGTACATGAGAATGTGTTAAAAGAAATTATCATAAAACATGCTATTTTAAACAGAAAATCTTAAAATGTGATTGAGTTCATAATGCATGATTGTGCACAGGCTAAGTTTTCACATTTTTGTCATATACATATGTCATGCATTGTATTTACACAAACCAGTTCAAACCAAACCACTTTTAACCCCTCTTTCTATAACTCAGAAGATAATTGAAGTTTTACTTCTGAAATATTTTTACCATTATTGCACATCAAAAATTGCATTTCTGTTTTATAGGTTTTGATGTATTGAATTTCAAGTATCGTAAATTTTGACATTCATTCTTTGACAGTGAGCTAAAGCCCATCATTAAAATCAGTATTTCAGTTAAGGAAAAAAATTAAATTTTATTGATGTCATAAGATAATTATTATTACAAGATATCTAAAATGTCATACATTTATCTTCTATAGGTTCCAAGATTTAGAAAATAGGAAATCAAACAAGGGTTTGATTAAAAAATGAATTATGATTTATTGTACGCTTCGTAATTCAGAAGATAATTGAGATTATTATGTAAAATATTGCTGACAAATTTCATACACTTGTTTTCTATAGGTTCCGAGAGAGACAGATAGTTTTGAAATTAGATTTTCATACTCACTAACCAGTTTCAAAATTCATAACCAAAAAACCTATATGCCACATCCAGAATGTTTAGAAACTTTAAATTTGGTACATAGTGTGTAAACAAAGATTAAAATCCCAAACTGAAACTAAACAAATGTTTTTAATTGTTTTTTTTTTTCTTAATATTTGAAAGTTAAATTTGATTCAAACCATTACTGATTAATTACCTTGTAGCATGTCAAGATTTACAACTTTGAGCTTACAGCACTTTTTAATGCTTTCCAATTTAGTTGAAAAGTGTTTATGACTTCAATTTGTCTTTCTCTTTGTTCTCTAAAAGTTATTTTATAAAATCTAAAAATACTGAATTTTAGAATAAAAACTAAATTTTGTTTATAATTTTTCAAGTAAATTTTAAATTTTTGTAAAAATGCAATAATTTAACTTTTTAGTAATTTAACATTTTAAATTCTATGTTAAACAAACTTGAATTCTATACAAAATATTTCATTTGGACTTTTATTTATGGTATTCATGTACAGGTTTATTGAATAAGAGTTTTTAAATAGCTACTTTGATAATTTTTGAGTAAACATCATTCTCATACAATATATTTTCTGGAGTAACAAATATTCAGCCACTATTTAGTATTCAGCTGGCTGAATATTGTTGTATATTTAGCCGATATATTCAGGATAAAACAAATAAATTCATCTTTTTCTTTCTTTTTTTATGCAATGCTTTTCTCAAATCCAAATTGGGAATTTTCTAACACATTGAATGTTCACTAAGCTATTTTTATTCTTAAATGCTCAAAATTTTCAGATACTAAGAAATCAAATAGAATTAACCATAAAGGCTAAGGATCTTAAAAAAAGAATAATGTCAAAGTTGGAGATTTAAACCAATTTTATTGAGGAACTATTGCTTACAACTGAAGATATAATACATTTATACAAAAATGAAAAATGCTGTTCAATTCTGTAGTTCTTGGATATTAATGTCTGTAAATTTCATGCACATATAAAAATGGCTTTATGTTTGTGACAGAAAAATTCGCATTGTTCAGTGTTTTTTTTTTTTTTTTTTTTTTTTTTTTTAGAACAGCCTTAAATATATTTAATTCAAAATATTGCAGAAAATTCAATTATATGGCTGGTCTCAGTTTCTATGTGTGCTTTCAATATGTGTTCAGTAAGTTATAAAACTTTGTGTTGGGCATGTGTTCAACTGTTAAAAAGTCTTGTTAAATATATATTTTCTACTTTTTACAAATTTGTTGATCAATAGCAACACAAAGGCCTCTCAAAGAAATTTACTTGACTAAGGGCTATTTCAGGAAGTGTCTCATTGAGAATCATGGGGGAGAGTAACTATTGTGAAGGGGCTCATTAATTTTGAATGTAAGAAAGGATAAAAGTATCACTGAATAGTGGGAATGAAGAATTTTCTTTATATTTTAAGGGAAATATTGACTTACTCTCCTGATTTATAGAAAGTCAATTTGATATGTCTAAGTATAAAAGGATAAAAGACAAATTTAATTTTTTGCAATGAAAGAAGTTTTCTAAATAAAAAATAATAATAAACTTAAAAAGCCTATTAATAGTGGTAATGTGTTCTCATCTACTATATATATAAAACACAAACGGAAATTTCGTTCCGTTCATTTATAACTCGAGTTCTGCCGAATGGATTTTGATGGAACTTACAGTGTTCAAGAGATAATTTTTCAGGGAAGGTTTTAGTATATAACACAACGTTCTACGTATATTAGTTATAGAATTATGTTCGAAAGTTCTGTTATTTTGGCCGAAAAGGTTACCATTGCTAATTTTTTGGCGACCATTATTGTTTCAGAAAGAAATTAAAAGTCTATACATCTCGAAAAATAAAAGAAAAACTGTTGCTAATTTTATTAAAAAAAAGAAAGAAAGAAAAAGAAAGAGAAAGAAAAGAAAAAAAAGAATAAGAGTTTTGATGAGACAATATTATAAAACGAAAATATTTAATTTAAACATGATTGGGAATGTCCGTAATGCTTAAAAAATTATTCAAGGGGCAAGATTGCCATTGAAACAATATTTGGCGTTTTATCTTTTGTTTTTGGCGATTTTGATTTTACTTTTAACCCCAAACAATTTGATTTTAAAGCCAAAAGGTGTTTTTTTTTTTTTTGTTTCAGAAAGAATTGAAATGGCTATACATCTGGAAAATAAAAGAAAACACTGTTACTAATTTTATTTTTAAAAAAAAAGAAAAAAAAAGAAATGAAAAAAAAAGAAAAACAGTTTTGAGGAGAGATTTTAAGCCAAAAGGTGTTTTTTCAAGTGTACGACAGCATTTTTGCAGTATTTTTTTTTGGTACTTTTTCGGGCGCCAGTGATATATATATACACACACACATATATACACATATATCTACACAAATACATGTATATACGTACATATATATACACTTATATGTATGAATATACATATATATATATATATGTGTACATATATCACTGGCGCCCGGCTAACCGAAAAGTACCTTTTTTTTATTCAAATGCAAACTATATTAATGGCAATATACTTCTATTTACTTCTACATGTAAGTAATTTCGTTCCGGCTGCTTATAACTCGAGTTCTGCTAATGGATTTTCGAACAACTTAAACTGTAAGATAATTTTTCAGGGAAGGTTTTATTGTATAGCACATCGTTTTACGTAGCTTAGTTATAAAATTATTCTGGGAAGTTCTATAATCAGATCAGTCCGATTACGAAATATTAGCCTTTTTAAAAGATTTTGCCAAATGGATTTCGATGGAACTTACATTGTTAGATAATTTTCTAGGGAAAGTTTTATTATATAACATATCATTATATGTGTCTTAGTTCTAGAATTATAGAGGGAAATTCGATAATCGGGTGACCATTTTTTTATGAATTACATTAGCCTTTTCAATATTTGATTCCGATTATGAAAGATTAGCCTTCTGAAAAAGTTCTACTGGACGGATTTTGATGATAATTGTATTATTAGTTTTGGATGCTATTTCAGGAATGGTTTTAGTGTACTACGTATTGTTCTACGTTGCTTAGTCAAACAGTAATGTGTGAAGGTTATATAGTCAGGTGAACCCGATTCCGAAAGATTAGCCTTTTTGAAAGATTTTACTGGGCGTACTTTTTGTGACTTGCATTGCTAAGTAGATAATTTGTAAGGATGGTTTTAGTATATTTTATATCGTTCTGTTGGTTTTAGAATTATGTGGAAAAGTTCTATAATCAGATGAACCCGATTATCAAAGATTAGCCTATATAAAAACTTCTACTGAATGGATTTTGTTAGTTAATTTGTTTGCATTGTTAGTTCGATAAATTTTTAGTGATGGTTTTAGTATATTGCATATAGTTTTATCATTCTTTAGAAAACCCTAACTGTAAATGACCAAATAAAAGAGTTGGCCCTTAACAGCTAAAATTTTGACTGCACATTAGAAAATATAATAGCGCAATCACGTCATTTTTCAGTAATGTGGAAGGATATTCCAGGTAAATATACAAATTGCTTTCAAATACAAGGTCAAATTAAACGATATATTTCGTTTGATTCAAGGTTCATTTGTAGAAACTGACCAGCGCAGCGGGCGAAGCTTGCTAGTATTAGATAAAATGTATATGAAATGCATGTATCTATAGATAAAAATTTTGTAATTAGTAATTTAGACTTGGTAAGAGTTATGTTTTATTATTAGCATGAAGGTGTTTGAAATATTACAAAAATACATCAAGCTGTTAAAATTTTTAAACATACAAATAACAAAGAAATCAATTTTGTGTTTAATTTCATTTCTGTTTTTTTAAATTAATATATATATACAGTGAAATCTGTCTAAGGCGGAAAAATTTCAGAGTCCCACATTTTTAAACATAGTGATTTCCGATAAATCTGTCTAAGACGGAAACAATCGGTGTAACACGGAACCGGACATTCATTTTGGGGTCCCAGGTAGCAAAGATACTGTTTAAGATGGAAGAAAATTCCGCTGGGAAATATAAATACAAAGAAACCTTATCTTTTCATAATGACATGTATTGTCCAGTCCCACTCTCAGAGGTCAGTAGAGTGTCTCACTGATTGATGACAGTGGTTTGGGGAGATTAGGATGATTCTATTACTTTATATGACTGCGAAATGTTAGACGATGGGTCACATGATTTCACACAAGTTCATTCTTCAATTACGGTAAGGTAACAGAATCTGTTTAAAAAGGGAGGGCTACCACATTGACACCTTATGGGGGATTACAGCATCCTTTCCCCCTCTACTGAAATAGTTTCGCCCCTGGTCAACTGCTAACCTTCGTTTGTCATATAATATACAACAAGGGCTGATTCCTTTGTCGAATTTCAGACAAAAAGAATATTGCCACAACTTTCTGAAATATCTACAAGTCTTTTCAATAGGTGAAGAAAATGCAGACTGTGAAACTTAAGTTGTGTTCTAATCCAGTAAGTGCTAGATGCAAAAAGACATCGTTGTTGTATAATTTAAGTCATTATTCCTGTATAGATAATAAATCAAAAACGTCAAATACTATAAATATATAAAAATATGCACAAAGATTTCATGTTTATTTAATTAAAAGATACATTAGTTTTAATTTTTAGCCAAAGAAATGTTTAACCCTCTGTGAACACACTGGGAATCCTCTATAAAGTTTTTCTGTCTTATGCGGAATTTTATTTCAGTCCCAAGCGATTCCGCCTTAGACAGATTTCACTGTATATATATTTAAATTAATATGTATGTATGTATGTAAAGAATTATCCGAGGACAACTTGGGAAACTAATAATTGACAGAAACAAGTTGGACTCGGGACCTCTTTGCAGATCAAACTCTTTTATTGGCTGTTCTCTTGTACATATGTAGTCGGGAGTTTGACCAGAGGCCCCGCGAGCCATCATCGGTGATATTGGAACTCTACATGGCCGAGGGTTTAGCTGACCGCTCAAATCTGCCAAAAATATCTGCTCTTCAAACGTTACACACCAATTTTGATGAGCATTTAGAATATTTTCCAGCAGAGGGAGAAACTGTCAAACAGGGAGGATCCTTTAATTTAATTGATCAATTAGCTTTTGATTGATGTCTGGGGTCTTATGCCGACACCAAGGCTTGGCTGGGCCTGGGAACCGCACCCCACAGATTGCTGCAAGGAATGCAAACTCATCACTTTTAAAACTTAAAGAGATATCAAAATTGATAGATGAAAGTTGTGAGGCTGAGAAACAAAGATCACAGGGGCAGATTAGATTTAAGCATTAGATTTATAAGTTAGAAAAAATGTTTTGGGATTTTAAATTTTAATTTCTGAATTTTAATTTTGCATTTTAAAAAGGGTTTATTTTTATCCTTTCATGTATGTCTGATTAATACACACATATATATATATAATCAAAATGCATATTTTAAAAAAAAGTTGCTGTTCATCTGTCGAATATTTGTTATTCAACCACATCACTGTTCATTACAGCCCTAATATTTTCTACCGCAAAAACATTCAAACCCAGTTAAGACGCGTTTCAAGGGACTGGACAAAAGTCGCATATTAAACGGGATCACATATTAAACGTGATTTGTATAATATTGCTGGAACTGAGCTTGTTTACAGATCTGATCGTCTAAATAAACATTAGAACTGTTTCTTATATGTTTACAATCGAAATAGTGGATTTTATGAAAATTTAGATTAAAGTCTAACTGTATTCAAGTTTAATTCATTGTGTTTGTCTAGGACTGAGTAAAAAAATAACTGAAAAAAACATGGATTCAAATACAAATTTAACTTGTATGTTACAACCAAAAATAACATAGCAACAAATAATTTTTCTGCTAAATTGTTATTGGTGAGAATGCATATAGTTTTACTACAGCTTCTGCGAGATTGGCATTGTCTTAATCCATTCTGTTATGGTAGAGCTTATTAATCTGTGTCTATGACTAAACTCTCCGTTTGTTTTTATTTGACAACCAAAATTATTAAATCTTTGTCGAATAACCCAGTTATTAAAATCATATTTATTAGTTGTGATAATGGGTAACTCCTTCCTTTTGATTTTATGACTGTTTCCCATATTAACAGAAAATTTTCTAAAACTCAACACACACAATCAGAGACGACTTAACAACATGAACCTCGTAGTGCAAGTAACTCATTGGACATGAATAAAACAGAAGAAGGCTGGCATCAGCAGAAAGTAACGAAAAAATTGAATTGAAAACGAAAAATTATTTCCATTTCTTTCTCTTCAAACATGTTTAAAAGCACTCAATACTAGGCAGGCTTTATCTACTACAATGTACGAGTGGAGAAAAACAAAAATTGACTACATACATCATGCAAAGAAAAAAGAACAAAAAGGCGACAAATATTCGTCTAAACATACACGATACGAGAGACAAAGAATATTAAGACACAAGATCAAAGACGAATTCCTGTGTTGCTAATTTAGCAAAATTTTTTTATTCATATAGCTACCACTATTTCTGATTAGTAATATTCGACTTAATGAATCTTTCTTTCAATAAGCCAAATATTACTAATCTGAAATAGTGGTAGATACCTGAAGAAAAAAAATCCCACTAAATTGGCAACACTGCAAAAAAGAGAAGAAATTTGTATCTTGATCTATGAATTCACGTATTAACCAAGTTTATTTGCCTCAAGACCCCGAAACATCATTACATATTAAGCAGGATTGCTTAGTAATCATTTGCTTATTCAATGTGATATTTTAGGGCTGCATTAGTCTTATGGGCAATGTTCAAGGAATCGGAAAAATACATGTATTAAGCGGAATCGCTTATTAACCATGAGACATTTAAGCGAGTCCGAAAAACTCTGTTTTTAACATAACAAATTTGTTAACATATTTTATATTCATTGCAACATAGTTTACAGAACTCCTGGGTAAATGTGAAAAAATATCGCAAGTTTTACTTCATGTGCAATTTCTTCTTTTTTGTTATTTTCTGAGTGGCATTTGGCATTCCTGTGTAGGTTATTAAGATTTACTATGGCATTTTCCCTATTAAAAATGGAATATGTAAAGTTAGTTTCCAGGGACATTCAAAAAATTTTGGATACATTGTGGCCTATTGGCAGTAATTATTTGAAGTGTATTTTAATGATTTTACAGTGTTTCAAACATTATGAAATTGATATTCATCATAACATGTTTCTTATAAAAAATAGTGTGTGTAGCAATTATTGTTCATTTACAGGGACACACAAAAGAATTTGATTACAGCACTGTATATTACTAACATTCCCTAACAGAAAAAAATAGTCCATATAACATTTAATGTTCCTTTACAGGGCTGCAAAAAAGGATTTCAAAAAAATTATTGTCTATGAGCAATAATTGCTGGAAATGAGTTTTCAGTTGTATTATGCATTTTTCAAACTTAATTAAATTTTAGTATAATATGTGATATGTATAAATTCTATTAGATCATATACAGGGCTGCACAAAATAATTAAAATATATTAATGCTTAATTTGGAAATTGCTGTAAGTATGCTTTGCTCTGCAAACTGTTCAGTTGAACTAAATTTTAGTATACTATAAGGTAAGTATGTAGATAAATTCATATACAGCACTGCACAAAAAAATTTGGATACATTGTCATCAATAGACATGGTAATTGCCAGAAGTGGATTTTCAGTTGTTATGTTTTTCAACTAAATAAAATTTTAGTATGCGAGCAGAATATACAATACAAAGTACACATAGCTTGTTTTTATATGTGTAAAATGATATTGTTCATTCATAATAAAAGAATACAATTACTGCAATCAACCAATCAAGTTCTATTATCTTGAATTTTTTGCTAAAGCTTAATTTCAAATTTCACTGTTTACATTGTCAGTGGTAAGCAGATTTACTGTGTTTGTGAATTTTCATGAATTGACAGTTATTATTCATGAATTGTGTGTTTTCCTTTAATTATATTTTCAACCACAAGAATTTTATTTTGACATTCTTTTAAAGTTTTAATTATTTCAAAATCAAGAAACTACAATCTCTTTACACAGTGTAAACATTAAAGGAAAATATATACTAATTGTTTGGTTTTATTTTGTATGAATTCCATGTCAGATGATCATGGGTTTCATAAATTATAAATTTTTGTGGTTTTGTAGTTTCATTACTAAATCCACTTTAAGTCAGTCTGTAAAAATCCAACCATTTATCCAAAACTATTTTTTAATGCTTGATTTGATGAATGTCACAAGTAAAATTTTAATATTTCTTGAACATTTTCAATTTATTTCCAGTGACAATAATTAGCATTACTTATTTTACTTACATGTTAACCTGGCCAGAAAAATATAATGCCAATAAAGGTAAATAGTTTTAAAGCAAACTAAAATAATACAAAACCGTAATTTAATATACATTTATTAAACACATAGCATTATTTATCAAGTTGGTGTCTTTTGGCGATACAAATTCAGTGGCAGTTGTTCAGCAGTTATTTTTAATATGACATCAAGATCATTTAGTACTATTTTAGTAGACATATCAAGTTATTTGACACAAAATTAAATGGAAGTTACTTTTATTATTTCAGAAATACATACATAAACCATCATGTGCTTGCAAATGACAGATTCTGCTTTCTTTTAATGTACAGTGTTTCACTTGTCTACATTACATCTCTACAGAATATCATTACTAATGTACAATTTCATTACGTGGGAATTCGAACCCCCATGTATTTTTGGTAGAATACCATATTCCTGGAAATAATGAATAGTTTCCATTTCAGTTTGGGGCAAATTTTTCAATTGCAGATTATAAAATAATGTAAAGAAAAATTAAAAAAGATATTACGAGTCAAAGGTTAACTATGCAGTTATAATGTAGAAAGGAAAAAAAAAAATAGAATATACGTACATTCTTACAAGTTACTGACTGACAAGCAGTAGTAGTAATTAAGCAGTTGCTGCTAAGGGTTACTCTAATTAATATCGTCAGTGCCATTGTTGATGGTGTATCCTGCTGGCCTGGATAATACATAAGTATTTTATATTTTTGTTATACCTGCATTCATGCACAGAAGAGAGGCATTGATCCTTACTCTTTCACCTTATTTCTTGGCATCAAAATTAAAAAGTATTATAAACAAAACATTTTACCATTGGAATTCTTAGAATGAATTTGAACTTTAACTCAAAAATGTGTAATTAAGAAAAGTTCCCTATTATTTTTATGCACAAAGCTTAATAAATAAGCTTGATTACTTATGTTTATATATTTTTTTATTTTTAGGCAGTAAATTCTGACAATGGAAACATCGTCATAAAGATATTCCTAAATGTTGTAAATTTATTTAACCAGTCCAATCATGTAAACACTTCTGTATTCTAATATGCAATGCATTAGAATTTTAAGATTTTATGTATAATCCTGCTAATCATTAATTATTTGTTTCCCAACCAGTCTGTTTCCTTTGCTTCAGAGACTCGATTTCATCCTTTTGATATAGCAAAAATTATGTTAAAAAATATTAATACTTTTTTTTTAAGACAATGCCATTTAGAACTTTATTGGTTGCTAAATATCAAAATGTGATATTAGTGGGTTAAATCATTTTAATCTATGTCCAGATTAAAAATATATTTATATTAATATAAACCACAAATATAAATGACTTGTGTAAAAAACAGGCAATTATTTAGTTTATGAACAGACTGTTGGGAACCATATTTTAGAATCACTTTTATCTTTCATATTATATGTTATTTTTTGTCAAGTCTTACGGCCATGCATTTTAATTTTTATTGTCATTTGCTTTTCTCATATTTTCATGATATCAATTGATAATAATAATGCATTTATTGTTTAGAATTTTATTATGAATGTTTTAGAGCTTGTTTTACTTCCCTTACTAGCATATTATCAACACATTTTTTATTTTACCCTGTTGTACTAATCATTGTATTCTTTTGTATGTTATTTGTTAAAATATATATTCAAAGATAAAAAAAGAAAGTATTTATTTTAGTTATAAAAAAAATTGATGCATCTAAAAAAATATTCCTTTAAAAAAGGCTTAATGTCTATAAAATTTTATTTAAAAAACAAATTAGTTTTGTTTATTGTTAAGTTTTAATTTGCATTTTAGTGTAACAAATTATAAGTAAATAAACAATTACAAAATCAGGGATGAAAAAGTTAAACTTGTCAGGAAGACTCCTATTTTTATCTTATAAAAAATATTGAATAAATATAAACATAAAACAAATTCTTAATTGACATTAGTTTATTTCTAATTGATTCAAAAATAGTATTGAAATACTTTATAAAAAAATAGAGAAAATCATGGAGTACCCCACCCCTAAAAAAGGACATATTTCTGGAAGATTTTCATTCCTGGTAAAATAATTGTAATTATCATTTTATTATTTTTATTTCCTAAATGTTAGTATGTTCTTAAAACGTAAATGAATGCCTACAACTATAAAAATCTTTCAGCTTTGCATAAGCCTTAAGACACTTTCACATTTAATTGAAACGCTTTGGCAGTAAAAGACTGTTGGTAAACATGCTTTTCTAGCCTGAATTAGTAATATTAGCAATATCTACGTACATAGCTTCTTAATTATCAGAAACTAGATTCGTTATTCTTGCTTATTGCATAAATTTGCAAAAACTAATGAAGACAATTAAGAAAAAGTAAAATATTATATATTTTTACATATAGCTTAAAGTGATCTGAAACATCACTTTAGCTCTGGTATGTATGTTATAATCTGAAAATGTTTAAACAGTAAAAATATTTTATTTATCTTGTCTCTCTGTTAATTAAATGCTTTAGGCTGCTTTCAGATTTAGTTCACTTGCAAATAGTCTTCTTATACATTCACCCAAATTTGTCTTTAGATTATTTAGTAACTAAATGACAATGAGCTAGATATTTAAAAATGCATCTTTTTAAAAGATCTCTTTCTTTCATACTTTTGAGCATAATTAAAAAGAATGACTTCAGTTCATCTGATTATTTCAGGAGTCTCCAAATATTTTGGTCCAAGTTTAGAGTACTACATTGGGTCGGGTAATCCTATTTTATTCGAACTTGACCTGCAGTTTGGATTAGATCAGATTGACTTTAAATGTTTCGGTTTTGGGTTGGGTTTTGAATCTTGTGGGTTGGGTTGACCTGATTTTCCAAAAAAAATACAGAATACTTTTTCTCATGAAAAAACTGTATACTTGAATATTAATATACATATATGTTTACATAAAAGATAAAAATTTATATTAGAGATATAATTATAGGCTAATTGTCCATAAATGCATTAAAATAAGGTTTAATTGTTTTAAATTTCAGTTTTGGGTCAATAAAAAAAAAAAAAAAAAAAAAGGTCTGGTTTGGGTTAATTTGAAATAGAATTCTCATATTGGTTTATACCTGACCCATGCAGGACTCTAATCCAAGTATCACATTAATAGTTCCATAAGGTCAAGGCCAAAAACATTATGCTCAAGGGAAGATGTACCAAAATTTTCACTTAAATGAAATTGCTGTGGTAATTTCAACATCAGACTTTGGATAGTTGAATAACTCTCACAAGAGTGAAAGTGAATGATATTTAGAATAAGATGCAAAACACTTTACAAACACAGTCTTGTATAGAAGGATATCCAAGTTTATTTGTTTAATTATATAAATATGACATTTTTGTTGTTGTTGTTTACTGTTTTCAGTTTTGCAAATTGTAGTTAATATACCTGTCTTATTAATAAAAGAAAGTTTTGCTTTGTGTGTGTGTGTCTGTCTGCCAGCGATGGCTAGCGAAATCAACCGCACCTAGATATCTGAAAATTTGAACGAGGATAGCCCAAGGCAGGTCCTTATGCACTTGAGGCCCAGATATATATATATATATATACCACTCGATTTGTTCATCAGAAGTTGGCCTAACCATTCAGTACAGTTACAATTGAAAATATATTCAGAAAGGTCGTACTCTTACGTCTCAAATGCCACAATCAATTTTTTAAAATATCATTGTTAACCTTTTGAAAAAAAAAAAAATTCAAAAAGGGTTGTTTTCCTGAAGGACGTTTTTCCCCTTACGGCAATGCCGCTCCAAGGTGCAATTTAAGAGGTACCGACGAACTAAAAATATGCTCTTAAAGCTGAAACCTTTTTCTAATTGACAGTGTAATTGGCTTAAAATAAAAGAATTTTTAACCCTTTCAGAAACACCAGCGAATACAGGTCATTTCATGCCTCACGGATCTTTTTTCAACGCTAAAAGTAACTAAACTTCTGTATTTCAACACAATTTTTTTCTAAGCTAAAAATAACTGAGCATCCATGTTTCAATACGATCTTTTTAGAGCATCTCTGTAGACCAGGTTTACATCACCTACAAAATTTCAAAACATGCGGGCGTGTAGAAGTATTTAAAAAAAATTTGAAATTTTCGGGGAGAAAAAGCAGTGTTTCGGCATAGTTTGCTCTTCTTCGACTCATATTTTTACTACTAAATATGCATATTTTTTCAGGAAATTCATTCATTAGAGAGCTTGGATACAGATATATTTATAACCAATTAAAATTTCAGAAAGTTTGGAAGATGTGAACTTTTTTATTGTTATGCAAAAAAAAAAAAAAAAAAAAAAAACAGTGAGAAGAAAACATTTCTTTTGCAGATAACAACATTTTTTCACAAAATTTTTACACGGGATGTAAAACCGTTATATTTATGTGATAAAAATTTCAAAGAGTTCGGATGACAAGAACTTTAAAAAAAAAAAAAAAACTATGAAACAATTCTATGTGAAAAAAGCAGAAAATGTCTTCTTATGAGCACTTTTATCACTAAATATCAATATTATTTCATACAAAATTGGGTTAAAGATATAAAATCATACAAACTTGGGATTTGTTTAAATTTAATATCACGGGCTCGGGCAACACTGGCCGAGTCAGCTAGTGTTCCATATTATTTTACCAACAAAAGTTTCTAGTTTGTATTATATATTCTGCTAATGATATTGTTTGTAATTTATTACAAATACCAAATCAATGAAACGATCATAACAAATGAGATCTACTTCATCATGGAAAACCAACACAGAATATTTAGCAAATATATATAGCCAAGAAAGATATAAAAGAATGGAAATGTTAGTGTTAATTTTGTTTTCTGAATGTAAATGGTTGTACGGTTCAGTTGCATTAAGAAAATTATATTGTTGGCCTGCTTGCTTTTCAGCAATAAGCATTCTGCAAAAAAAGACTTCTCAGACTTGTTAACCCGTTCAGAGGCAAGTAATTGTATATTTCTTAATGTTGAATTGACAGCAGAAGTTTTGAAGAAAAAATTATTTAAAAATAAGAAAATGCAGTTTTGTAGCTTTTTTTTTTTTTTTTTTTTTTTTTTTTTTTTTCATTAAAAATATTTATTAGATAAAAAAAAATAATAAATCTGGTATGAATATGGATTAAAATTAAGTGGAATAAAATATATCTCACTGTTCTTCAAGGGGTTAAATATAAACAAGATCACTGCATAAACATAGTTATGTTGGTAGCATTTAAAATGTGAATTAAGATTGAGAAATTAAAAAAAAAAAAAAAAAAAATTTAAACACTATTACTTGATTTGATGCTCTAAGAGAAAATTCAAAATTACTCAAAATTCAATTTAATGAAAATGTGTGTTTAAACAGACTTTTCTTGCAGACTGTTATTGATGCTGTTTTATATTTGAGTAAACAAGAACTTGAGTAGGATGAAAATATCAGTGTCATAAACTGTGGCAATTTTAAATAGTTACTTAAGTTGTTGATATCAATAAATCCTGTAGAAATATAAAATCAGTATGAAAAGATTTAGTGCAGAATCAAAAATGATTCAAAATGAATTAATCCAATGTGTTTTTGAAATAATATTGATTATCACATCACCAATGAAATAAACTAATCACAGTTATTTTCCATTCCAATACATGATACTATGGATATAAATTGGACTTCCCAGTCTTTAATAAGATTTATCAATTCTGAAGATATGTTTAGTCAAAAGATTCTTGGGTTTTCACTATGTGTGAAGACAACATTGGAAAATTTATATCAAATAATTGATAAAAAGTTTTTGTGGATGATTTATAGGATGTTTATAGTGGACGGTGGAAATTGAGATATTTAATTATGAACACAAATTAATAGGATTATGTTATGAAGGGGCCTGTGTAATGGTGGGACATTTAAATGGACTGCATGAGAAAATAAGACAAGGTTCCACAGGCTGTTTTCATCCATTTCAGCTATTCCTATTGTTTTAATCTTATTTTACAGCAGAGTTTTCAAAAATAACTAAATGTCAGTTTTTTGTTGTTTTATTTTGTCCAGCTTTTCTGGAATTCTTTCATTTTTTCATAACTTTGCTAAGCAATCTTGCCCATTAACATCATCACATATCCCAAATATTACAGAAATTTCATGGTCTTTCCATTCCAAATTAAACATAATTTTTTAAGACTGAGATAAACTCAATGACGTGTTTTCTATAAAATAGCAAATAATCTGGTTCAAAAACAATTCATTTCCAAAAGGTTTTTTTTTTTTTTAATGACATAAATAATTTTGGCAGTAGCTTTTTACAAAATTTTTGGCCACACGGATCTTAAATGTGAATTTTGTAAGAAAAATCAATATTAATTGGAAAAAGTGTAAACATGATTTATAAGCTCTTAATAAATAGTCACTTTTTTTCTTTTGTAAATCACAAGTCTTTTATTGGAAAATTCATAACACCTTTTCATACTCTTGTTCTTAGTCTCAGTGATTAATTCAAAGGTGACCTAGAACATCCTGTAAATATTGGGATTTTACACTGCTGACTCATCACCTACTTTTCCAACCATCAGATATATTTTGCAAACTGTCTTCCCTTTTTTTTTTTTTATGACACATATATTGTTATTTGTTTAATCATTTCTAAGGTATGAAAAGAAAATAACAATCTACATCATACAATTGTATTTCATTTTATTGTACAAATATCTGTTAAAATGTGTCTAAAAATTATAAGAATTTGTTGCAATTGTATAGATGAAAAACTTTTTCCACCTTTTTTACCCCCTGCTTTCATGCCTGTTTTGGAGACTCCTGGACATTTTCATAAAAATACTTAATTTAAGACAAAATATTATGAAGATGGATTTCAGGATCTGTTTAAATTCTTCACTGTAGTCGATTAATTTTACATGTGAAATTAATAATATGAAGCATGGAATCATTTAAGTTCTGAATATACTTATGTGAAATTAAACATGCTTAAATACAAGAAAAAATCTATAGTTTTTAGATATTTGTTATTTTAAAGTATTTATTATAATGTAAATTCTATACCTGAGGTTTTATCCCATTACTTGTTAATATATTTTTATTATATAGCATATTAAACATGCATTTACAGAATTATGCTTGCATTGAATTAAAAGTTGCATCATAATCTATGCTTAAAACGTAATTTTATTTTTAACTTTTTATTAACCTTCTCACTGCCATGAACTGATATATCCATTCACTATGCTGTAGGTTTCATTGCAATATTAGCATTATTTAAATTAATATAATTCTACAAATATTATGTAGTTTGAAAACATTATTTAAGGATTAATACTCTCAAGTATTATATTCATATACGCAATTAAGTTTTTTATATCATGTTTAAAATATGTTTGTTTTAGAAAAAATTAGAGAAAACAACATTACAATTTTACCCTTTTGCTCGGCGGTCAGAGGGTTAAATAACTATTTTTTTCAACTCCAATCTCAGTTTTTTAATATATCGAGATAAGTGGTGCCAAAAATGAGCTTTCTATGAAAAAACTGCCTTAGGTTACATTAGGATTATCTTGAATATGCATAGGAATCTATTATATTAAAATCTGACTATCTATTTGTATTTCACGCCTACTCCTAGAATATGTGATTAAATTAACACCAGTTATTTGCATGGATCCGAGGATGTTATGTAAGCTCTCAGAATTTTGAATTAGTTTTTGAGGTATTAATTTTTTTTTTTTTAACTTAACAAAGTTTCTCTAAAGATAGTAACTAAATTACTCCTTTTAAAAAATAAATGAATAAATAAAAGAGCACAGAATGCCACAAGAACATTCCCATTCTCAGAACAATATAATGGAACCCTCATTAACAGAGGATTTTAATAAGACATTTTTAGAAACTGAATTAGAAGCAATTTCATTTTAACTAAATCATTGCTCTATTTATTCTAATTCTCATTTAAAAATTGTTTAGATATGCTGCTGATAATTGTAGTGCAACATGTCTGCACTCAAAGAGAATATTTTGTCCTCCTATTCTGCAAGTGAAAAAAAAGGCAATAATATGGATAATTATATTTTCATTCGTGTCATTTCCTCATTAAAATTGAAAAGAAAATTATTTTCAACTTAAAAAAAATATCTCAATCTAATTCTATTTTTCAAGAAAATACGGAGAAATAAAAACATATTCAAATGTCACAAATTAGTTTATTCAAAGGACAAAAAATTGTCTGACGACAAATCTAGAAAACATTTCATCCTAATTTATTTTTAGTTTTACATTCAACTTAAGCTCCTTGCATTTAACTGGGCAATTATTTTAAAGAAAAATTGAATTTTTTTTTTTTTTAACATAATTTTCAAGTAATTATTTTTGTAAGATGGCAGTTGAACCTTTTCACAAGGACACTAAAAGTGAAATGGTTTATATTTCTTTTTAAGCATTTATAATGCTGAAATATTTTTTGTATAAGTTCGTCATAGTGATGCCATTTTCATTCCACCAGATCTGACATTAAAAGCAAAAATCTTGATAGAACAAAATGCTTTTGACAAAGACGTCATTGACAGTGTGTATTTTTATTGAGAAATCTTTTAACCAAAAGTGAAATATGATTTCTTATATTGGAAATTTAGTTTTTAATAAAATTAATATGAATCTTTTCTAAATGTATAATAAAACTGGATTTCTTTTCTGCAATTTAAATGCAACACATCAGGTTGTCACACAGCTAATTATTGTTGATATTTAATAAATTTTTCAAATAAATGATAAGCTTAATAAGTTTTATTTTTTTTCCCTTTACTTTGAAAATGATTATGAGGGTTTGAAAAAAAAAAAAAAAAAAGTTTTCTGAAAGGTATAATAAAAACTAAACTACTATATTTGTTTGTCCAAATCATCTTATTTAATATAAGTACTATATGTTTTTAAATATTAATAAATAAGTGAACATATTGCAAGAAAGTGTAATTTCCTACGTTATTTTATGCCAAAACTTCTTGTGCTGTATAGTCATAAATTTGAAATGTGAATGAACTTGATCAGTCATTTAAATTTTATTTGTATAGAATAAACAATTTGGTGAATACTTGAAAAGATTAAATTATGGCTAATCTTCTGACAGATATTTTTATAAATTGGTTTAGCGTCTAATCTATTTTATTCAGGTTGGTATAAAAATATAAATTTATTTTTTAAATATACTTTTACAATTATTTTATTATTAAGATGTATAAATCTGAATTGTACCAAATTATAATATATGTGATTTTATTACATGTATGAATATGAAATAATATCATAATTGTTGGAAGTGCTGTAACTCTGCTATGAATGTTAAATAAAATTTTGATATTGTGGATTTTTTTTTATTCTTAATAAGATGTTTTGAAAAATAACAAAATATATTATGCAATAGATTCCAGTTAATTGGGATACATTTGTTCTAATACAAATTGCCGATAAAGTAACCAGAATCTACTGTAATCAGAGAGCTATAATCTTTTAGTCTGTTTTAAATTTTAGTTATCAAATGAATAAGTTTTTCTGCCTTTGGATATGGAATTAATAAGAGTATCTTATATAAACATTAGCAAAGTCTGCAGCTTTTCACACTTGGTTGTTGAAATTTATCAAGTAGTATTTGTATGCTCTTTAACATAAACTCAAAATTATATTGCTACGTATTTATATTAAAAATATTAATAATAAAAGATTGATAAAATGGAAAAATTTCTTTTAACATGCAACTTTAAAATGCTCAAATTCTTTTATAGGAGCAATTGATAATGATTTTAAATAAATTATGCATATTTATTTTAATGGACGATATTGAAACACCCAGCCACAAAAAAATTTCTTTTTGTTTAAATGACGTCAATGTTTATATATGTATTTTTTTTCCATTCACAGGCCCTGATTGCAGTATGGTTAAATGCTTCTAGTGATGAAAATGACATTTAAAAGAAAACTTGCATTTAATTTATCAAAAACATTTTACTAGGATTCAAACAAAATGAAAATTCATGTTTCATTCCACTGGTACTGAGAGTGATGCCTTGGAAGCATTTTTAAAAACTGCTTTAAGTCAAACACAACTTAAGTTTTCTAACTTTAATTGGAATGAAGGAAAATTTTATGTGAAAAAAAATGTTTTTATCAATGAAAATAACATTACATTTCAAAGGAACAATGCATTTTCATTCATAAAATTGAACCATTTTATTATAGTTGAATCAAACTGACGTAATTTTCACAGACTTTAAATTCTGCTTATTCTGATTAAAATCCCCAAAATAAAAGATATTTTTATGTGAAAAAATTTTCAAGAAAAAAATATTAGTTTATCAACTGTATATCCTAAAATTTTACAACAAATTTCACAAAAGACAATCTAACTTTTAAGTTAAGCACTAAAATTCATTCTAATGAGAATACCATTAAAATTCATTCAGTAGTTTTAGCCTTTTTTTCACAGACATACAGAAATAGTTGTATATAACAATATGATTGCAATAAAATGTCTATTTCATTGGTAGAAATAAAGTAAAATATTTTTTTTTTGCTTTGAAATAAAGGTAAAAAAAAATCATGATTAATAACATGACTTTTAATCCAGTCCAAGATTAAAACCGAAATGAAGAAACTTTTTTCATTAAAATAAAAGCATCCATATTGTTTATTTGAAAGAATATTTGGTAATTTAAATTTGTGCTCGACTAATGGAAAAATACCTTAAAATTAATTTATAATTCAGTTCTAAAAATATTACAATTTGTGCTGTGTACATAATTTTTATAATTCTAGCATATCAGGAAGTAAGTGGAATATTGATTACAAAATTCCATCTTTACATAAATGAACAAAGTTAAATAAAAGAATGTAAAAATAGGAACAAAACTTTAGCTTTTCAACTGAATCTTATCAAAATCTGAACTAAATTGCACAAAAAATAAACTAAACTAGCTGTTTAACCCGTTCTGCGCAGGGACATTCATGAATTTAATTCTAAAACCAAAATTAAAAATAAAAATCAGTACAACCAAATGTATCTGTGTAATATGTAGAAAAATATTTTTCTACTACTGTGCATTTTTTTTAATGAAATTTAATTTATCATGTTGCTATGGCAGCAGACGATAAAACAGTATCTTTGGAATAAAGGAATAAATAGTTTTGTTGATGTTTGTGATAAAATGTTTTTCTTTATTTTTAAAAAAAGTAATAATTAAATGCAATTAAATAATCTCTAATTATTTGCATCCTGTGAGGTAAAAGAACAATCGTAACACCTGCTACAGCTTCTTAGTATTGCAGCATGGCATACGTAATATGTATATCTCACATTGCAGTAAACATTTAAAATTGGTTAGAACTTGCACGATTAAGGGTTGAACATTTAGGCAAAAATTTGTCAGAAACATAAAATTAAAAAAAAAATCTATTTAAAATTTACAAATTTTTTGTCCCAATCGTTCAATAGGCCCTCTACCAGCAACCCGTGTGCCAAATTTTGTAGCCCTGCGTCCTGTGATTTCTGAGTTTTTGAGGTTACATAGATACACGCACAGATTTTAATAGAGTAGATGGTAATCTTTTGCATAAAGCTTCAATCTAGTAAAAAATCTATTAAAATCCATGGAGTTTAACAATGTAATCTTATTTAAAATTTATGATGCTTTAACAACAGATAGACATAGTTTTGTATGTTAGTATGATTCATAGTTGCTGCATGTCAAAACAAGTTTCCTTCAAATCTTTGTGATCCTAACATCACAAAAGAAAAGTACAAAATGTTTACTGTGTATCTTAATATGATTGAATACAGGGGTGGATCCAAGGAGTCCTTTTGGAAAGGGATTAGAGGGGGAGGGGGGGTACATAATTTTTAAAATTCTAGCACATCAGGAAGTAAGTGAAATATTGATAACAAAATTCCATCTTTACATAGATGAACCAAATATACATATATGAATTCTATTCTGATCCTTAGCGATTCCATTTTTACAGGTTTACTATATGTAAAAAATAATAGTGAGTTAATGTTTGCAGTTTTTTTATAATGAAAATCCTGTCTTAAATGAGAAAATTTCATGGTCCTGCAAAAGGAATTCCATACAATTATACTGTATGAACTTTTCTTTAGTATTTTCAGATTCTGTGTTAGCAAGTTTTGTATTTTATTACCATTCAAATACCTCATTATGAAATAATTTTAGTTCTTTTAAAAATAATGCTGCAGACTTATGTAGAGCTAATAGGTTTTTTTTTTTTTTCAAAGGAGGAGGGGGGGGGGGGGATACATAATTACACATAATCAGCATAATATAGTATAGTTAAAATCTTTAAAAACGGTCTGTTTGTGACGGAAAAATTGCCTGGTTCTGATGGAAGGAGCACCATACAAGTATGCCTCAAAAACAAAAACCTGTTTAAAACAGAATTTTATTCTGATCCCTAGGGATTCTGTTTTTACGGGTTTTACTATATTTAAAACAATATAGTGAGTTAATGTTTACAATTATTTATAAGTCATAATTCCTATTCGTTAATTCATACTGTAAAACCTCTAAGAATGGAAAGTGCCAATACCAGACTTCTATCTTAAATGAAAAACTTTTACAATACAAACTTACTATGCAAATCTATCTTCTAAAACGGAAACCTATATTTAAAAAAAAAAAAATTACAGCTCATAGCTGATCCATTTTTACAGGTTTTACTATAATTTGTACTTTATTGTTAATTGTTTACTAATTAATAGAAAACTAACACAATTATGAGTATTTTTAATGATTTACAAATAGAAGTACAGTAAATCTGTCAAAACAAAATCACTGGGCACAGGAAAAAATCAGTTTTTGAAAGGTGTCCGCCTTAGCATGTAGGTTGTTATGGTATTCTTTGAATCGGGACCATGAAATATTTCCATTTAAGAGAAGATTTTGTTAAAGAAGTTTCGCTTTCACATGTCAGAAGGAATACCATACAGTTATACCTGTTAAGACAGAAACCTGGTTAAAACAGAACTTTAATTTAGTCTTTTTGCGTTCAGTCTTAGCAAATTTTATTGTATTTTATTACCCTTCGAATACCTCTTTATGAAATAATTTTTTCTTTTAAAAATAATGCTGCGGACTTATGTAGAGCGAATAGGTTTTTTTTTTTTTCCAAATATTCCAAAGCAAGCTTTAAGATAGTAACCTTAATTTTAGAAACAATTTTAGTATTATTTATAGAGTAAAATTTGTGAAACAGAACCTGTCTATAACGAAACCCTGTCTTAAATAGAAAAAATTCATCAAGGAGCTTCTATATGAACTACAGAAACTCCTTTATGAAGCTGTTTCACAGCTTCATAAAGTAGCCCTCTTTCTTTTAGAGCAGAATGAAAAATACTATACAGGGATAAATTCTTATAATTTAGTCATGTTTACTGGATATTTAGATTAGGGATGCACCGAATATTCAGTTAGGCCGAATATCAAACTATTCGGCCAAATCGAATACTTGAAAAAACTTTTTTTTTTTTTAATATTTAAAAAAACCCACAATTTCTACTTTTAACTGTCAATTAATAAAGATATTTAAAATAATTAGAAATATAATCATATTTAAATGAAAGAGAATGTTTTTACATTATTAATTCACTGTTTGAAAAGTGTCACTTAGGAAAATTAACCATTAATGATAACCTTCATAAAAATTAATGATGTACAAATAAATGCAAGTTCCTGAATATTATCTAGTAAATACTCTGTTTCTTGCTTTTTCGTAAACATCATGTTTCTAAATAAAACGGAAATAAACTTTCACAAGTGATAATAGACATCCAGACAGACAATTTTTGTCCAGGAAACCAGGATCACAACACACTTATTCAATCAAAAATAAAATGCAACTCACTCCAGCTCAAATCTGAATTTTTGTTTGTTACTTTAATAATATTGTAGATATTGTAACTATATTTTCAACATAGTTTCTTTGAATTCTGTGAATCACGAGAAGCACTGGAAATTGCCACCATCCATATCTAAATAACATTGAGCTAGATATTCCTTTATTCAGATTGCAGCTAACAGTACTGCTTATAATGTGTCAATGTCCAAAATTCCGCCACTTACAATAATATCATTATATTTGCTGCAAGCAAACTTAACACAATGCAAATCTCACTAAAATATAGTCATTGTTGTTAAAGTTTTGAATGAAAATTCAGTTTCAGCTTGTGGTGAAGCACCCTGTGTTTTTGACTGAATGTATTGTATTTTTGATGGAATAAGTGGACTGAGATAATGTTTCTTGCTCAAAAAATGTTTGCCTTGACCACATTATGTATGCAGAAAGCCTGTTCCAAGATGTGTGAGCACCCTGTGTTTACAGCCTCTGAATATGGTCGCCCATTCCAGACACTTGCTCTCTGGTTCATTTAAAAACTTCCTTGCCAAATCAAAAGGAGTTGGAAAGTTATTCTTGCTGATTTGCCACCATTTTAATACTATATTGTATAGTTTTACTTTAGTCCCTTCCTGACAAATAAACAATATATCACTGTAAAATGTTTCTTCTAATTCATTCAAAATTTTTCTTTAATTTTAAAGTATTTGTTTTAGAATATAAGAACATATTTTAATTCACAGAAGAGGCTACGAAGTTTAAAGCTTTATTAATTAAACAAGTTTTAAAACTATCCTTTTTTTTAAGTTATAATTCAAAGCATAGATTTTTTTTTTTTTTTTGGAAAGGTTTCCTGTAAAAAGATCTAGTTCCTAAAATGGTAGTATCTGTGTTAAACATTATGTAAAATTATTCTATAATTTAACTTTTAATACTTTTAAACTCTGAAATATAAAAATACTTGGCCAGCCTAATATTCCGTATTCGGCCGAATAATTATTACTATTCAGTTGGCCAAATATTCGGCATTCAGCCAAAATCACTATTCGGTGCATCCCTAATTTAGATTAAACAAAGAAAAAAAAAAGAAATATAAAGTAAGGTTATTTTAATATTTTTCTTAATTTAGAAAATACTAAAAAGGAAAACTAAATTTTTGTAAATGCAGATCACTGAATCAAAAAATAATGAAGACGGTTTGTGAAAGATTATGTACAAATATAGTTGATGAGTTTATGTAAAGTGTGGTAATAAATATTTTATGCCAAATTTTATTCTGGATTAATTGTTTGTTTGTTTTCAGATTTTCTCGTCCTGTTTAGGAATAGGAAAAATAAAAGATTTTTTAACTATGGTAGGTTTTTCCATGAAAATTTTGTCTCTGTATCAGTCTTTACTGCACTAAAACTATCCAAAAGTATTTAGATATAGATTGGCCAAAATATTATGTTCCAGAAAAAGAATCTAATGCAAACTTTTTTTTTCTTTTAAAGTCTGGAATATTTCTTTTAAACTTCATTCATATGATTTTCAAATGTTCATAAGCTGATCTTTCAAGAAAAAATAGAAACAAACTCTACAGGTTTGAGTAGATAAAAAAAAAAAAAAAAAAAAAAAAAAAAACTTCTTCAGACTTAAATTTCTCAGCCCTCCCCTTCCGATATGCACCAAATATTTTCTTTGATTTTTTGTATCAATCCAGAGAATAACCATTATTTTCAAAAACATGGATCTCCTCCTTTAGGAGGAACTCTTTCATGCCTGGTTCTTTCTGTTAGTACAAAAATAATATATTAAGATTTAATTTTTTTATTATTAATTGTCATTGTCCTCACAAATATCCCCCCCCCCCCACTAGGGATGTATGCATTAACCAAATCAGCACAAATGCTATTGTGCAATTTTATGGGGGCTTAAGTACAAGTATACACCACTATTGAAAGCTACTGTACTGTGTATTTATACGATCTATATTAAACTTTTGAACAAGCTAAGCATTGTAATTAAGGTAAAGAATGAGAATGCTCAGATTGCATAAGAACGTGTGATATAATTACAGGTTGCCACAGGAAAAGTATACAAAAACAACTGTTTTAGTGACCTAAAATCATTTAAATAGTTGGCTTGAATTTTAAACATTCAAAATAGTTGTAAATATTAGACAGGCCTTATACTCAGGCAGTACCTGCAGCAACTCTATTTGGCACCTGGCGCAAAAATTTTTACTCTTTTTTTCCTATCGATCATCTGTGCATCAGTAGTGATAACTGAAAGTGCCTATTTGGCTTGCTACCTGGTACCAGAGCACCACTTGTACCAACCACCCTTGCTGCAGCTCTGGACTTAGGCATATAAAAATTCAAAAGCCTAAACTAGGTAACCCAATTTTGTTAATGGTCAATTTAACTAAACCAGAAAAAGAAAACATTAAAGGCTGTGCAAAAGTCATTTTAACAAGAAAATAATTCGTTTTTTGGCAATTTAAATTTTTAAAAATTGCCATACTTGCCTTGGGCTGAAAATAGTTGAACATAACATTTTACTCTCAGTGGCAACCCAGTAATTACATTATATTGTAAAGTCAATTAAAAAGTAAACACAATTATTTCACTTAATAATTTATTTATTCTAAACTAAGTGAACTTTATAAAAACATGTACACTTCACTGCCCATCAATCGAACCACAGTAGCAAGTTTATAAAACTTTTCTAGTAAAATCCCCAAGCATAAACATGGATATATACATTCTTCACATAATACATCAACCAACTTCAAAACATTTTTGATGGTAATCTGAAAAGAAATTAAATTAGTTAATGCAATGCATTGATTAAAAATACTGAAACAATAGTGAGTCCTAGTTTAATTATTTAACATAACCAGGGCTTTACAAATTTTAAAAAATCTGGTAGCCAGGTATAAATTCTAGTCGCTAGTAAAAATTTTAACCTCCCTCCCCTGTTATTGATTTTCACAAACGTTTTTTATGAATTGGGAGAGAAAAAATAATATAAAACATAGTTTAGAATTATTAGTTACATAGTTTAGAATAGTATAGTATATAATTTAAAAAGATAAAACTAAGTTTAAGGGAACTTATCAAAATTATATATCTCTGAAAAAAAAAAAAGGAAATACAGTCCTCCCCACTTAATCGTGTTACGGATAATCGAATAGAATCTTCCGGAACCGAATTTATCCCCATTGGGTCATTATTTTACCCCACTTTAACAGAATACATTTCACGAACTGTCCCTGCTTAATGGAATAACTGAGTGACCGATGTTTTAAATTGGGTGCGGAAAACACATTTTTCAGTTGGAATTAGCCCCCCCCCCCTCCCCAACACACACACACTTTTTCCCGCTGGTGTGTCTACTTTAGATGATATTCAGGAGATTGTGATAATATCTTGGTGACTGGATTAATAAGAAGGTTAATTATAAAAATAAACTTTAGTTAACAAAACATAGCGCAGCCAAATATCTCGTGAACAACACATGAATGCACTGCAGAGCTTCTGATATCTGACTGCGTACCACGTGATCAAAAGCACTCTGCAACAAAGCAGAGGGAAGAATGACACGGCACGCCATTGGCCGAATGAAAACTTCTCCTCACTAGCAGCAGCCAAGAGAAAGAGCAGATCCCTACACTACAATGGACAAGTCACGTGATCTCCCCACCTTTTTCTTGGAATGATTGAGAAAGGGGTGAAATAAATTGGTCAGTGTGGAACATTTTTGTATTTTGTTCGTGTTCGTTTAGTCGCGCTATTTGTTCGACAAAAGTGTTAACGATGAATTCGAAATGGAAAAATTTGAAACGTTCTGATAAACTTAAAGTTTTGGAAGCGTTAAATAAGAAAACACAGATCTAGGTAGCAAATTTTTAAAACATCACAGACGCAAGTTTCCAATGTAAAATGCAATACAGAAAAATCCAAGAATTGACAGGCAATGGAAATTTGGATTGAAAGAAGAAATGTAAACCCAATTTTGATAACAATGATCAATGTGTGCTGGAATGGTTTTCAGCAAAAAGAGCAAAAGGTGCATTAATAAATGGTGCCATGATTATGCAGAAAGCGAACAAACTTGCAAAAACCTTTGTAGAAGGGGAAAAGTTTTGTGCATTGAAAGATTGGCTCTACCGTTGGCAACATAGAAACAATTTAGCTTTCAAAACTGGACATGGAGAATCAGGATAAGTTGATGATTTATAGTGTGACCGATGGTGTGAGAGTATTGTATCATTTTGTGAAACTTCCAAGAAAACTAGCCTTTTGACTATACTTCATTTTGTGAAAAGATCATGAAACGATGTGACGTCAAAAGTCATCCAAAATTGTTTCGAGAAAGCACAATTTGTGAAATGAAAAGATGAAAGCCCAAACGCTGATATATCGGACAATGAAACGGTAATTTACGACTTTGAAGAATATTTCCATCATGAGGATTTTGAACTGTTGAAGTTCATGGAATACGAGCTCAAGGAGTTTATCGACATAGACGGTGACAAAAAGACGGAACCTGAATAACCCTGCCAACATTGAAGGAAGATGAAAAAGAAGAAAGTGAGGACGAGATAGCTAAACCTCCACCATCACTCTTTGCTGTTAACCAGGCTTTAATGGTAACACTCGAGATGGTAATTATGATGTTTTGTATACATTTGAAAAAGAAGTTGATATTTGCTCCTCTAAAATTTCACAAAATAACTTTAAAAGACTTTTTTAAGCCTATATAAATAGCATAAATGAAATTTTAACAAACCTATTAAAGCAGTATTAAGTGTAATCTAATGTAAAACAAATACATGCATGTACTTATATTAAATTATTATGTATTCATTATATATTAGCATTTATTTTAATTTGTACAATTCTATTCAAGTTTTTAACGATTTTATTACTCTTTTAATTAATTATACTGTAGCTGGTAATATTACCTTTTTATTACACATTAAATATTACAGTTATATGTTTCCCCGTTTAATCAAATACCCCGCTTAATCAAATAATATTTCTGGAACCTTCCATATGTTTAAGCGGGAACGTCTGTATTGTAAACTCTGAATTAACCGGCATGTTCAGAAATGCCGGTTGCTGAATACTTCAAATGCCTGAATAGTTGAATGCTAAAAAATCTATATCTGATGAGAGGGCATCGATAAAATAGTGAAGCCAGAAACTGATTTTTGCCTATTTAGCCTATCGAATTCAGTCAAATTATTCTGATTTTATCATTTCAAAATTTGCATGTAATGAACTCTTTTAGTTTTGCCAAATTAAAAATCAAAGTTTAATTTTTTTTTAAATATAATTTCAAGTTTATTTTTTAATATTTTGTAACTTTGCAGCATCTATAATGAGACATCTTACAAGAAATTTAGTTAAACATTGTGACGCTCGCAAAATAACTCGAGAGTTACTGTGTAATATGCATTGCTAAGAAGAAAAGAAAAGAAAAACATTTTCCCTCGCTGGGATTATATAATCGGAATCAGCAGTCTGCTGAACAATACAATAAGAATTTAAGAATAAAAAAAAAAAAAAAAAAAAAAAATACCTTACCCTTCTGAAGTGCAATCAATGATTTTTTTATTTCCATTTCCGAAGAAATCTAAACAATGTAATTATAAAATATTCTTGAGTAACAACTCAGTACCAGACACTTGTCTGCAAGACAAAGTGACGTCGAGTGTGTAATGCACACAGGCGCTAGGCGCCAAGCATTTTAAGCGGGGAAGAAATATTAAAAAAATACATATTTTTATTAAAATGAATTATTATTGAAATTTTAATTAAGTTTTATAGATTTACTTCGAATGAACTACTTATAATTCCTTACATGTTATTAAAAAATGAATGTGATAGATTAATCAGATTTAATTCTGAACACAAAAATCTGATTTTAAAATTACGAAAAAGCATAAGCTATTTTTATCATTGCATCCAATTTTTAGAAACCACATAGATTGGATTGACAATATTTCTTACTGGAACTTCCCCTCTCCACATTCTATTCACATGACATGCTAGCCCACTAGAGCAGTGGTCACCAATTATTTTTCCGGTGGGTGCGTTTGAAAACATAGTCAAGCTTTCGCGGTCCGGAAGACTTAAGTCTACCCCCAACTCCCTCCACCCCCCTCCATTCATCACGCTACCAACCTTTTACTAATCTAGACCACCTACTTTGATTAGCAAAACTTTTCTTTGAAATTATTTGTTATCTTGAGTGTTTAACATAATACATACCAGTGAAATGAAGTGCATTAATACCAAATCAATAATCTTTTATAATGATTTTCAGAACTCAAGACGATCAATACAAAGTACATATTAATTCAAAAAGATTGTTCATTAAGTTCATTGCGATTGATGTTCAATGGGGAAAATGGCACGTTTATTTTGCACAGCTTGCCAGAAATTTGGGGTCAAGTTGTTCCAACTGATTCTCATCAAACTGTTAAGCTGGTCATCTGCGAGTCGAGATCTGTACCGATTCTTAATAAAGTTAATTTTTGAGAATGTTGCTTCACACACATAAGTTGAGCCAAACTGGTACACAATTTTATAGCTAAAGCCATAAAATTGTGCCATACTTCTGGATACTTTTTTTACACACATTTTTAATTCAAAATTCGTTATTCCCAAGAGTGTTTGGGACTTCATCAAAAATGTTCTTTAAAACATCTTTTTGGAACTCAATTATTTCCAACGGTAGGGCATCTTTGTTGCTCTTGAAAACATCTGCCGTTTCACTCGTCCATACGCCCAGGGCATTGTTATCCAAAAGACACGTGAAGCAAATGCTTCCCCTCTAAAATTTAAAGGGGGCCCCAAAGTGACTGTGAAGAGGGCTCTCTAATTCCCATTTTCATTTTTTTACATTGTATTTTTAATTATTTTAGAAATGAAAGTTTGCTTAATCCAAGAGGAAATCCACACACTAATTCACGAAACTTATTTAAAAGGGTAAACTGAATGTCTTCAATAGGATGTTAATTAATCATATAGCATTTTGATGCGGCTGTTAAAAACCACCCGGGAAATTGAACATGTAGCTGTATGTACTAAATATATCTGAAGTATATACAGGGAACATAAAAAAGCTGTTTAATGAAATACATGTAACCTCCACTAAGCTACTCCTGGGAATAATATTAATATCATTCATGCGTTTTCATGAATGAAGAAAACTTTTGTCAAATGAAAGGGAGCCCAAAATGATACTGTGCTTCCCCCAGATTCAGATGTTAATCGAGCCCTGCATAAGCCATTAGGCCTAAATGAAAACCAGCTGCACAACGTTCTCAACTTTTTCAAAGTCAGAAAATCTTTTTAAAATTCAGATTTAATTTTTTTCCAAACTTTTTCGAATTGGTTGAGTACCCTCATTACTGTCACAAACTGACTTAAGGTGTGAAAAGTATAAACGTTCTCCTCTAATATCATCGGAGAAGACGTCAATCATTTTTGAAAAACTTTTTATTTCTGAAAGAAGTTGACACGCAAGTTTACCTTTGTTTGGGGTTTTAGAGATACAGGTGCCGAAATAGATCAGTCAAAAAATGCGATTGTTGCCACATTTTCATCAAAGTCATTCAGGAAACCTAAATGTTCACTTGCGACTTTTTGATCATTAGTTGAAAAAAACTCTTTCATGTCATCCAGTACGGCAAAGAATCTTTCAAGCACCAAGCCTTTACTTAGCCATCTCACATTGCTCATGTAAGTCGTCAAATTGAGTCGTGATTCTCTCATGCAAGTCGTCAAACTGAGCATCACTCTCTTCAAGAAGTATTTTAAATTGACGGTGCTTAAGAGATGATTTTGGCCTTTTATTATTCGTATCGCCGTTTGCATTTTATTCTGAAGACTGGGATTCAGACTTCAACACAACACAATTTGATGAATGATGCAATGGTAGCACATAAAATTTTCATTGCATTTTTTATCACGTCTGAGTCACTGAACCAAGCCTTTCCTACTCACAAGCATTGGCGGTGCTCCGTCTGTTGTTACCGACATAACGTTTTTCATGTCTAATTCAGCTTGGTTGAAATTCTCTGTAACAGCCTTGTATAGTTCTCTTCTGTATTAGTTCACGACATAGGCAAAAAAGTCAGTAGTCTTCAAAAAATGTTCGCGGGTTCTGTCCAGATAGCACAGAAAAATAATTAGCTGTGTTGTATCTGTAATATCGCAAGATTCGTACAAAACCAATGAATAGCAATCTGAGGCAACTAAGGTTGGTTTCAAAATTGTATAGTTTTCCTCCAAGCAGTTTATGGAATATGTCAAACAGTGTCAACGATATCCTTTCTGTTCTCAAATAACGCATTTCCAGTATCCAGCACGCACTCTTTTACAATATCTGCATTATTATATGGCTTCATATGTTTCCAGTGTTAGACTCGGGCTTGGGATGAGCCCGCCTCATCTCTAGAATTTACCCGTTTCGTTTCGGGCCGCGTCCGTGATTACCGTCTGTATATTACGCGTTGTACGCAGAAACAATAATATTTTCTATTATGTGCAATTTCGCCGCGGTCCGCCATTTGGTGACCACTGCACTAGAGGGTAAAACAATGGCGTTTTATATGCATGAGATGGAAAATGCCTTTTAAGCTTGGCTTTTCCATTAAAAGTACAAGGAAAGAGGGAGATCACTACGCTTGCTGCCTGCATGAGTAGGGATGTTGGAAAGACAGAATGTCATTTGTGCTCATTTTTTAGTTCAATTTTTGCAAAAAAATATAATAAAATAAATAAATAACAAAAAAAGTTAGACCAAAAATTTAGTCACCAGTGGCGATTTGGTGACTGCATTTGTCAAACCTTGGACATAACATATAAAATGCATACATATTTTTAATTTTATCATTTTTCTATTAATTCCTGCCAAAGGATTTATGGCTGGTATCCCAACCATTTTTTCTTGTACCATACATATTCTTTCTGTGATGTTTAATAAAATTTTTGGTTTGGATGATTTTTCTTTTTTAATCTTTTTACAGTTATAAATTAACTGTCTTTTCTCAGTTAACTTACTAGTACATCAATAATTTCATCATAACATTTATATTTTGATCTTATCCTGAACTATTAAATAAACAATTCTTGTTTATTTATATGTTTTGGGGTTCTCGAAAACAGCTCTAATGATTTTCATGAAAACATTGGATTAGAGATCTAGAAATCAATCTGTCAGGGTGTCATTGCTGGGAAAGATAATTTTTATGCAATACTCTCTCTTTGCACGGGTGGAAAACATTGCAGAATGCATAAACGGTGTATAAGAACTTCTCATTTGTCCCAAGTAAAACGCGGTCAACCAGGTACTTTTATTTAATTTCTAAATTCTGCAATTTTATTCTTTCATATCAAATATATCTATTGTAATCTATAAATATTTTAATAGAAATGGATTTCTGTAAGCTTTAAATATAAGAATTCAAGATGTCAACTCATTTCGGCAAATAATTTTTTTACAAAAGTACCCGCATTGCAAGCTGTTTTGCAACAATTAAAAGTGAATTTAAAATTTTACATTTGCATAATTCCTAATATATTGTTATATCATCAAATTTCAAATTCATTATCATTTATCTACATACAGTTTTAATGTTAATTATTGTGCTAGAATACACTTATCAAAATCACCCATAGGATCTACATTAGAACTTTGAATTAATCGTGCCATAGGATCAAATTTTAAAAAATCGGGCTATATTACCTCAGTCTTACTAAAATTTATATTTGTTGTAAATTACATTGTAATTGATTGCATTGTTTCTGAAAAATCTTGCCCATTTCATTGTGAGACTGGAATAGATACATAAGAGGCTTCGCTTGCTATGCTTCAATAAAATAGATTAACATGATAAAACAATATTCCTAAGAAAATTTACAGAAATTATTGATAATCTACAATGATAATATTAACATAAAATATCATTCAATAAGTAATTACACTTCAACTTACTTTATCGTCGATCTCTTGAATAAGAACGATCTCTTCTATTCCTCTGATTGTATCTAGGGCTACGACTGCGACTCCTGCTTCTAGAATATCTTCTTTTTCTACAATAAGAATATTCTAAATTTAACACAATTGAGATTGCACAAAAGTTGTAACTTATATTTGGTCAAAAATTTGAAGTTTTGTACAGTTAAATATTTTTTAGAAACTAACATTTTTTTTTCCATTAAATAAGAAAACCAAGAAGTTACTTCATATAAACTTATATTCATCTTGAAAATAGCTTTCATGAAAATACCCACCACAACTTAAGAACTCAATGCTAAGCGCTAATAGATATTAACTATTAATTTTGAAATGAATAAATCAAATAACCTTTAAAGAGAAATTCTTACAAATTTTTCTGGCATGCTGATGTGGGATGTTATAGATGGAAGGTGGTGGAATGAGGGAGGTGGAAATAGTCGAAATCAATGCAGAGGTTGACTTTGATTACATTATCTTAGGAGAATGACACAGAAATTCTGCTCCTTTTTTAGCCATTAGAAATAGCTGGTTCATTCCGCAGCTGTTGATTGAGGAGAGTCATCTGTTATAATTATGATTCACAAGTGATGCCTGTCTCAAGTTGAATGCCTTGAAGAAAGAGATTTTTGTTTTTTGTTGTCAGGAAGGAAGTAGTGGTGATGAAGAAAATTGCAAAGGCTTGAAGCGTAGTGATGAAAATGAAGATTTTTCCTGAAATGTGGTTATTAGGCACATATTAGCATATAAAAATATCTATTTTGGAATATACTGATATTAGTACAGGATTTTTTTTTCCAGAAGTTTTATTAGTTTTATTTAAAGAACTATTTAAATTTATTTTACAAGCTTTAATGTAAAGTATAAATTTATTAAGAGTCATTGAAACTGTCGCAGCCATTTTTATAAGCATTTCTGAAAAACATATTAAATACAACAATGACTATTAATAAATTCATACTTTTCTTAATAACAATATATTTTTTTTTATTGGAATACGCAAAGAGTTTGTGGTATAAATACAAAAAAAAATGAGAAAAAATACTCAAACAACTTTGATGAAACTGGTTTCATTAAATAGCTTTTTAAAATAAGTTGTAAAACACCTAAGTAATTACATAAAAATATTTTCTTTTACCATTCAGTTTTTGAGGCCAATGCAACATTTATTATCAAAGTCACAAAAAAGAAAAAAAAAGGATTAAAACTTTTATGATACAAATTAATAAAATTAAGATAAAAATTAGATAAATCAAAAAGATAGATTATCATTAGTTAAATATGATATACTGCATGTAAAATTGGCGATTTGAAAAAAGGGAAAAAAATTCAGTATTTTTAAACACTAGAATGCCCTTTCGTCAGCTGAAAGATAGTGCATTCCCAAAAAGTTAAGAAATTCAAAACTTCAATTTCAGAAAGAAAAAAAAAATCATGCCTTCTGTTTTCTGGGATAGACAAGTCATTGACCATACAGCCCTAAACTTGCATCCAGCAACTTCCACTTAATTCCATTACCGAAAGTAACATCTGCAGGACAAAACTTCGACTATGATGATGAGATCAAAAATGAAGTTGAAACGTGGTTTCAACAACTTTTTTGACTGTGCGATACAAAAACTTGAACCCATACTTAAGGGCAGTTGAAAGGCAAAAAAGTAAAAAATATCAATTTTGGGCTTTTTTAATATTTTACACCCTCTATTTCTCCCATTTCTACCAATATGTTACTTTGCTTCTGCGGCAAGAAATTGGAAAATTTTAAGCAATTCCATTTGTTTACATCTGGTCATATTCCTTGACCATGCTACATCAAACTCAGTTTTTACAAAATGTTGTTCTCAAACTTCAATGTACCTTCTTATAAAAACCAGGGTTAGAAATTAGCAATCGTTAGTCATCAAACACAACTAAATTATTGCATTTCATGACCATAAAATTATGCCTAGTCATCAACAGACTTGTATAAAACCAAACACTTTCTGTGCACATAAATATTGGGTCAAAAACTTTCTGAAAATTGATTTAATGTTTAATAAAATTACATGTTATATTATTTTGACGATATGAATTAAAAACAGTAGTTTAAATTAATTACCATTTAAATTTAAAATTAATTAATATTAATTAAAAAATAATTACTTTGGTTAAAAAAATAATAAAGCTAAAAATCCATGATAGAGCTGAATTCTTACCAATTATTTTGTCAATGCATTTAGAAACATAATCCTTAATATTTTTACCTCTTCGCAAGCGTCTGTAATGTCACAACAATGTTTTGCATCTTTAAACTTTCAATTGGGTGCAAACAGTAAATAAATCGTACATAAAATTGGGGAATATTGTTTGTTTTTTGGTATTTAAAAAATAAAAATAAATAAAAAAATAAGTTTTTTTTTCTAAAAATTTTTTTTGCAAAGTTCGGAATTTTGCAGAAAATTTTCCACGCACGACATGCACGTGTGCGTCTATATTTTAAAACTCTGGTCATCAAATTTGGCACCTAGCTTTCTTTCACATTAATTTTTGTTTAACAAACACTCTCACTCATACTTTACCGTAAGCCTTCCCCCCCGCTGCATGCACTTGAAGAATACCTGTTTTCAACAAAAGATCAGACAATGGCACATGTCTTAGACTCTCTTGCACCTGTCAATCACCTCTAAGTTGACTTCACTTTAACCAATGACTGATAAAACTGACCTTAGAGATTACGCCCCTAAAATCCTTGCACACTTTGTTCAAAAGTATGGTTCAAAATTGAAGTTTCAATTCAATGCATTGCAGATTTATAGCTTGGAGGTAAGTACATGCATTTTAAAATGGTAAAACACGATGTATCTTCCTACTTTACATTACCATTTGCAAGTAAATGTTTGAAAATAAGTGAAGACAATAAAGAGGTATCTTAACATTTCTTTAAAATTTGAGGGAACTTTGTCAAGAAAAAAAAAAGGCCAAATGAAATAAAATTAAAAAGGGAAAAAAAATAGCATTTTGAAATGAGCTAATAGTATTTTCAATTACTAATAAATAGAAATGCAACAAATATCCGGTAAACATCCGATATCTGGTCAGCATGCCGGATAATTGGCAGTAGCCGCATTTCATTATTATTGTGGCAGAACATTCGGCTTGGAATAATATACCAAAAAGTTAATATTTCCAATAAGTATTTTAAGAATAAGTTTAACATTTTTCTAAAACCAAATATTGTAGTTTAATCAGGTTTTACACCTTTATAGAAAGCCAGTTTTTATTTTGGTTTAGTGATTAACACAGAGATAAAGTGTTTAATATTTACAACACCCTCCCCCTTAACACATAAAAATAGAAACAATATTGTTAACATGGTTGGGAAATGAAATGAGAAAATATGATATAACATAAAATTGCAACCATGAAATGCGGTTTGGCTCCTAGAAAAAAAGACATCTTACTTAGAGTTTCGAATTTATAACACCAATAGAAACTACTATACATTAGTATTTGTAATTTTGCCTTAACATTCTACAGATATCTCATTTTAATCTCAAGTAAACTGTTTTTTTTTTTTTTTTTTTTTTTTTTTTTTTGTAAATTCTCTTTAAAAAAGAAGACATTTTTTTTGCTATTTAATAGTGTTTTCTAATTCATTTTTTTAACTGAAAAATATCTGTGTATAAACTTGACTTTATTTTATTAAGAATGATTAATTTGATGCATACAAAAATTTTCAAATGCATATCTGTGATAGTTTATGAGAAAAGGTACACTTAATTGAACATGGCCATAATATAGGACATTCTGACTGTTCTTACAGAACTTTCTGCATTTAAAGCATTAATAGCTCTCAAATTCACAGCTGTTATTATTTATTGCTGTTCCTTGAGAATTACATTTATTAGTTTTAAATGAATTATAACTCATTAATTTAATAATTAAAGTACAAAATCTGAAGTTTGGGAAATTCATAATGAAAGCCCATTATTAAACTTTACAGAACAAAACCAGAAATTTCTTAAACACGCATATTAATATTCCAAGATTTTTTCTGTATATCTTTAGGAAATCAACACTAAATATATAATTTCCTGTTAACAGCAGCCAATATGTAACACCGTACTTCTGATAATATTTCTGGTGTAACGTTGATGTCACTACACATATATCACTGAATGCATGTGGAAAACATGAAAATAAGTAAAATACATTTCATTGTGACATATACTTAAATTAGTTAGCTGAGTGCCGTAAGCTAGCCGCACATATGCAGCAAACATAATCTATACTAATAAAAGAAAGATGTTTGTCTATGTGTGCAATGGCTAGGAAAATCTACTGTGCGTAGAGGTCTGAAAATTTTGAAGAAGATAGCTCAAAGCAGGTTCTGTATTTTCATTTTTGATAATTAGTTGAGATATTAATTAAAAACCACAACATCTTATCAAAAATATGCTTTTTTTTTCTCAAAATGGCATGTGCCAGCAGTTCTGGAGCTGGCTAGCATTGAAGAACTGAAAAGTGCCTTTTTTCCATCTTTTGCAGCAGAACCAGGTGAAATATTTGAAAAATGGAAAAACGAAAGGGACCAAACCACATCTACGTACGTTTTTTTTTTTTCTTTTTAAGAGTTTCAATTCATTAAAAAATATATCAATAATAACAATTTCAAAAAAATTATTTTCAAAACATCTTTTTTCGTGGTTTTTTTTCCCTTTTTCAAAGCTGAATCAGCCTCACTTTTAGAAATACAGAAAAACGAAAAATACCTACTTAAAGCAGGTACTTTCTTCTCAACGACGGTACAATCAATTTTGAAAAATTTTAATATTAACCCTTTAAAAAAAAATGTGTGACTGGAAGTCACTTCGCGTCTCCCAGAGGCACTCTCTTTTCTAGGTTAAAAGAAACTAAATATCAGTATTTTAACACAATATTTTTACATTCTTTGGACACTCGATTTACATCATGTATAAAAATCTCGAAACATTGGGACAATTAGAAGTATTTTTTTTAATTAAAATTTGCAAAATTTTGAATATGTGTTCAGAGCCACCCGTGTAAATATGTCAGTGGCTTTGGCTCATGTTTTTACAATTAAGTCTGCACATATTTGCACTAAAATTATAAGCAGGCTTCTGAAATGTTATATATATAACTCATAAAAATTTCAAAGAGTTCAGATGATAAGAACTATTTTATTTTTAATATTAAACAACCCGATGCGAAAAAAAAAAGTGAGAAGAAAGCACAACCCTTTTACAACTAAGTAAAACTATTTTTTTCCTAAATTTTTTATGCAGGCTTTTCAAAACCATTATATTTACAACTGATAACAATTTCAAAGAGTTTGGGCAGTAAGAACTATTTTTTTTAACTATTAAATGACCCAATGTGAAAAAAAAAGTCTTCTTACAAGCTCCTTTACTACTAAATAAATACCAATATTTTTTCACAGGCTTTGGAAATACTACATTTATAACTCATAAAAATTCAGTTTGGACAATAAGAACTATTTTTTTTTTCTTTTTTCTTTTTCGACCCAATGTGAAAACAAAAAAAAGACAAAAACACTTTTTAGTTGCCAAAGGCAGTGCCCAACATTAGGTTTGTTTGGAAAGATTTTTGTTTAAATATATAAATTCATTGAACACTGATTTTAGGTACATTTAAGGTTCTAGTGTTACCTCAAGTCCAGACTAAACCTTTTTTTTTTTTTTTTTTTTTTTTTTTTTTTTTAAACACAAAATCAAACAGACAGCAGCATGCTTGGCATATGCTGCCAAAGACTGTGGAGCCCTCAACTCTAGCTTTGTTTGGATAGATTTTCATTTGAAACTATAAAATCATACAAATTCAAGGGTGTACACTACCAAAGGCAGTGGGGGATCCCCAGCATTAGGATCATTTAGAAAGATTTTCATTTAAATATACAAAAACATTAAACATTGATTTTAGGTATATTTAAAGTTATTATCACGGGCCCGAGTAATGCTGCGTGAATCAGCTAGTAACATAATAAAAAGTAAAGATTAAAAATGAGAAAACAATATTAAAATAATCAGCAATCTATGAAATGTGCTGGCCAAGATCAATTACTAACACAATAATACACAGAAAAAAAATTTTTAGTTAGAATAATTTATCATTGACTTTTTTGAAATAAATATGATCTAAAATTACAACATACAATCATAATTAATACCTACTACATACAAATCAATTTTTAAAAAGACAAAGGATTTTAGAATGTTGACTATGATTTCTTAAAACAATTTTCAAAACATGTTATTTAATTACATTTATCTAGTTGCTTTTTTTTTCAGTTAAAAATACAATATATACAACATGTATTTTTTCTTCCAGAAAACTGAAAGATAAAAACAAACAACTTTCACATATTGCAATATAAATGGGTGTTCTTGATCATGTTTAATAATAGTTTCAAAACTACATCTGTTTAGCTCTGAATTGCCTAATTTTGATGTTGCAGCTCAAAAATAAGATATAATAGAATATAAGATATAATAGAATTTCTAAGTTATCACAGATCACAGTTTTTCAGCAACAGAAAAGGACATTTTAGCCACTTAGCCTATTTATCCCTGTAAATTTCATTAACACGTATATTTTGCACCCATTACTTTTGAAAGAAATTGTTAGGAAAGAAAAAAGTTTCTGCAATTTTCGCATTTTGATTGTGCCATAATTTTGGTTGGTGAAGCAGAATTTCAAATTAATCTAACATCATTTCTCCCTTTTTTTTTTTTCTCTCTCCAGCAAAAACTAAATAATTTAACTTATATTCAAACAGCATAAAAAAAAATCTAAATTAAATATAAAAAAAATCTATTTTTTTCAAAATTGGTGAAAAATTAAATACATATGAAACACAAATAAGTTTTATATCAGACTTCTAATTTAAAGTAATCTGCTTTGTAGAGGAAATAATAGTAACAGTCAGATAATGAAAACAAAGACATGGAAATTCAAATGTTTTACTACTGCTTTAAGAACAGCAAATTTAGTTACACATAATTTTCTCAACCCCGATATATATTCTTGATAGCAAAGAATTTCATCCAATCATCATTTAAACAGTTGATTTTTTTTTTAAATAAAGGATAAAAACTTATGACTTATGCTTGAAGAAAACGATAAAAAGTATTTCTTTTAATTTTATCATAAGTGCAATGCAATAAGAATGCAAAGATTCATTTAAAATTGTCAATTAACATTTAAAACTTCTTTGAAAGAAAATCAAAATGATTACTGTAGTAAAAGATAAAACCTGCAATGACAACAAAGGACTAAACATTTTTTTTTTTTTGTTTTAGATAGGTATCTGTTTCCAATGGTGTAGCATATAGGGGGAGGGAGGGAGGTTGGGAGTGATTGCCCCCAAACATAACATTTTTAGGGATGCCAGAAAATTGTTGCCTTTTTTTTTTTTCCTGAAGACACTTTTGATTTCAAAACCAGTTTTAAAACTGAAACTGTCCTCTGAAAAAAAAAAAAAAAAAAAAAAAAAAAACTGCAACTAAAATGAAAAGTACGTAAATACAAAGTTAGACATCGGCTTCAGATATCCCATAAAAAAAAACAATCATTTAAGAATATTGAAATACAAATGAAATTGTTTTTTTAAATACTGCCATTAGTTTAACATTAGCTTGAGAATGTTTTCACTTTCCTAGTGTAGGCTCTAAAGGAAAAGATGAAATATTTCAAATTCCCGAGCACTCAAAACCCATGCTACACCACTGTATCTTAGCAAGATGCACTGTTTCTTCTATTTTATTTTCTCAATTTAAACAAGTTTCCAATGTAAAAAGGTTTTGTTTCTGCTGGTTTTATTGAAAAACCCTTATTTATAAATACAAAAGATATTATATGACAACTACCAAAAAGTGCAAACATATTTTGCTACATATGACAAAAGCAGAAGAAGAAACATTATTTTATAGAAGCCATCTATAAATTAAACTACTTCACAAATTTTAGTCAAGGTTTTCTTTTTTATTTCCTAGTTAAAAGAAATTTTACAAAATCAAATTTGATAACTCCATTATTTTTATCCTCTTTTTGAACTACCAAATGCAATATGTACATATTTAAGACTCACATAAAATGCAAATTTAAATATAAATTTTAACTAATAAGATTTTTAACAGTTTTATTTCATCTCTAAGTATAATTATAATTTACCGTATATTTCCATATATAAACCGAGAACTTTTGGAATTTTGCTTACACATGACACAAAGAAAGTTTCCAAGATTGAAATTAAAAAAATTAAATATAAATAACATAAAAAAAGTTACAAATTTCCAAAATGTTTTAATATCCCATTCTTTTACAGTGACAAACATCACCAATCACTATTCACTATCCAAGCCATTATCTGAAATTTCAAACTCCTTAAAATTACTTCTTTACATTGGAATATCAGAATGTTGTTGAATCAGAATGAATGTTGGCAGCATCTTACTTCTTCATTATCTTTTCCTTCATCATCATCGTCACCATCTTCTTTAAAAATGACATCATCCTCAGTCTCAGATGGGCATCAATCATGTGTTCCCATTCTTCTCAAATCATTTTGTGGTCATCGACAACAGAAAGGGGAGTTTCAACAAAAGAAAGATGCATTGACAACCTGTCAGTGAGCTCCCCTGCTTGATCTCTGAACTTTAGAGATGCTAAGATAGTCACAACAGATCAAAGTATCCAACATATCACATCAGAGATGGAGACAAACAAGAACACTGTCTGTGTTTGGTCCTTAAGGCAATGATTCAACGATTTCGAAGAGCGCATTTTCTTTTTCTTTATTTTGCGAATTCTTCAGTTATGCACAACAAAGTGCTACATTTTTTATCGCTGAATTTTTTTATCGCTTTTTCAAGGATCTGTCCACACTTTTCTCCCAGGGTCCTGTTTTTACATTTGTGAAAAATCTAGTCATAATTTTGTGAATTTGAAATGATCTTCATAATCAGGTTTTTATTTATACATTTTTAAGAAGATTTATGTATATAAAATAAATAAATAAATATATATATATATATATATATATAACAGTCAGATTTCACTTTTAAATGATTAAATTTGTGAAAGGTACAGTTTAGAGAGGGAATAGTTTGGTGAAAAGATCTATTTTTATGACAAAGAATTTTGTGAATGGTCCTATTTTAAAGTGAAAAGTTTTGTGAAGAGTCCTGTTTTGAAATGAAAAATTTTGTGAAGGCTCCAGTTTTGAGAGGAAAAAAATTTTGAAGGGTCCTTTAAAGGACCCAATTTCTTCCTAAACAAATCCTTGCCTTTTTTTTTAACATCAGCTTATGTACGGGCTTCTGATTTTGGACAAGTTTCCACTGAAAAGTTGTATACTTGGCTTATACACGGAAATATATGGTACCTCTTTTGATTTACTGAAAGATACACAACAATTAATAATATAAATAATTTTAAAAACTTGCAATTTTCATACCCATCTTTTAACTGTGAAATGTAGAAATAAATTGCCATTATTATTATTAAGCAAAAAATATTTTTTATTACATAATTAATAAATAAATATGCCCTTTTTTTCTCCCAAGCAAAACTTTGCTTGAAACTTATTATAACTTTTAAAACATAAAAAATATTTTTAGAAATTACAATTTAACAAACCTATAAGGTGGGGATGCATTTCGACGATCATCACGTCTTCGATCACTTCGTGTTTTTCCGTGAGACATCTCAACACGAACTCTTGATCCACATAGCCGGCTGTAAAAATGTTAATGTTTATAAGACTGCAAAATGAACATATTTTAATAATTTAATCTTTAAAAAGAAATGGAAAATAATTTTGAACTTCAAAGACATTAAGACTTGATTGAATCTAGGTAAGGAAGAATCCTATAGCAATGACTGGGCAATACATCGATGCATAGAAAATATTGATATTATGCGGCCATTTTGATATTTTTACTGGTAATTCATTCGAAGCATTGGAGATTCCAATTTAAGTATGATGTGTACAATGTTTCACAATGCATAAAAAATTTTATGTCAATGCAAATGCAAAGAGAGGCTCCTGTTTTCCCTCTGATTATTTTAGGTATTGATTGCCACAGCGAGACCCCCCCCCCCCCCATTGTGTATTGTGTTTCGACCATCATGACTCATCAAGGAGACATACAATGCAAAGTGCTCTCATGACTGCAATTTAAGCTAGTGATCTAATTCATTCATTTAAAGGTACTCATCAAGTCCAATGTAAGAGTGACCTGCAAAACTCTGTCCAAGTGACAACAATTGAAATTAAACTAAGCTAAACTATTGTTTCTCCACCTAGAGGAAAACTTTTGTTCATTCAATGGATCTTTCATGTTCAGATTTTGGACTTTCAATGTAGAGTGAATTTCTTGCTCTGACATGCATGAATTGTTACCAGTATTGACGCCTTTTCAGCATTATTATTACTAGATGGAACCCGTCAAAATTTGACGGCAAAAAACTTGATAGTACCATAAAAATAAAATTCATAGCTGCTTTAAAATGTTTGAAACTTTTGCAGAATAATTCAAATAAATAAAAAACCCACTTTGAATTAAAGCTAGGTTGAAGAACAGCAATTGGCTAAGTTTCACTGGCACATGTACTCGCGGAATTTCTTTCATCTGACACATTTAGCGCTGTTGTGCAAGTAAATGGTAAGTGCCCCCTTGGGGAGGGGGAAATGGCGGGATGGACCAAGGAGATGCATAACATGAATAAGCAGTCAAAGACCTTTCAAACGATATGTAACATGAGGGGTGTGTGCAAAATTTTAAAAAGTACCCCCTTGGGGGGGGGGGTAAAGTAGGGGATGGACACTGAACATGCATAATATGATTAAGTGGTCACAGACCTTTCCAACGATATATAACATGAGGGTTGTGTGCAAAATTTAGAAAAGTACCTCTTTGGGGGGGGGGCAAAGCGGGGAGATGGACATCAGAGATATGCATATGATTAAGCAGTCACAGACCTTTCCAACGATATATGACATGAGGGTTGTCTGCAAAATTTAGAAAAGTACCCCCTTGGGGGAGGAGGGGGGGGCAAAGTGGGGAAATGGACATTGGAGATATGCATATGATTAAGCAGTCACAGACCTTTCCAACGATATATGACATGAGGGTTGTCTGCAAAATTTAGAAAAGTACCCCCTTGGGGGAGGGGGGGGGGCAAAGTAGGGGATGGACACGGAACATGCATAATATGATTAAGTGGTCACAGACCTTTCCAACGATATATAACATGAGGGTTGTGTGCAAAATTTAGAAAAGTACCTCTTTGGGGGGGGGGGGGCAAAGCGGGGAGATGGACATCAGAGATATGCATATGATTAAGCAGTCACAGACCTTTCCAACGATATATGACATGAGGGTTGTCTGCAAAATTTAGAAAAGTACCCCCTTGGGGGAGGGGGGGGGGGCAAAGTGGGGAAATGGACATTGGAGATATGCATATGATTAAGCAGTCACAGACCTTTCCAACGATATATGACATGAGGGTTGTCTGCAAAATTTAGAAAAGTACCCCCTTGGGGGAGGGGGGGGCAAAGTGGGGAGATGGACATTGGAGATGCATAATATCATTAAGCGGCCACAGACCTTTCCAACAATATATGACATGAGGGGTGTCAACAAAATTTAGAAAATTGCCCCCTTAAGGGGGGGGTGGGGAAATGGCGGGATGGACCCCGGAGATGCATAACATGAATAAGCAGTCAAAGACCTTTCCAACAATACGTAACATGAAGGGATTGTGCAAAATTTACAAAAGTACCCCCTTGGGGGGGGCAAATTGGGGGGATGGACACCGGAGTTGCATAATAAGATTAAGCGGTCACAGACCTTTTTAACGATATATAACATGAGTGGTATGTGCAAAATTTAGAAAAGTGCCCCAATTGGCAGGGGGGGGATGGACCACACAGATGCATAACATGAAAAGGCAGTCACAGGCCTTTCGAACGATATATCATATGAGTGGTGTCAACAAAGAAAAGTCTCCGCCCCGTGTAGGCAAAACATACCCGGAGATGCATAACATGAATAAGCAGTCAAAGACCTTTCCAACAATACGTAACATGAAGGGATTGTGCAAAATTTACAAAAGTACCCCCTTGGGGGGGGCAAATTGGGGGGATGGACACCGGAGTTGCATAATAAGATTAAGCGGTCACAGACCTTTTTAACGATATATAACATGAGTGGTATGTGCAAAATTTAGAAAAGTGCCCCAATTGGCAGGGGGGGGATGGACCACACAGATGCATAACATGAAAAGGCAGTCACAGGCCTTTCGAACGATATATCATATGAGTGGTGTCAACAAAGAAAAGTCTCCGCCCCGTGTAGGCAAAACATACTCCCCCCCCCCCCCCCCCCCCCCCCCCCCCCGCCGCCATAATTATTGATGCGGACTCATTTTTTAAATTCGTTCGCACCCCTCTTCTCCCGCAAAATGTTGTGAATTTTAAAAACTCCACTTACGAATTTTTTTATACCAAAAGCACTTATGTCCGTCGTCTGCATGCAGAGTTTTGTGCTTACAGACGCCAGACACAACAACACACACACAGACAGACGTTTACCGACATTAATAGTATAGATGATACTCAGTGCCTACACATTTCACCCTTTATAATTCAGCCAATGAGTTGACGGTTGTTCATTTCCAGAAACGAAACAATAATTCTTTAGGATGAATTTTGTTTGTTTCATACACCGTGGCAGAATGCGTGCAATGCAGCGACAGGCGTCACAAACTTTTTAGGGCACCTGCAGACTAAAAACATATAATCAATCTTCGCGGGAAAAAAATCCTAGATTTCGTCAAATGATCACGGGAAAAACACTAATTTCATCAAAGGATCATGTAAAACGTGAATTTTGTTAAAAGGCCACAGAAAAACGCGATTTACACAAAAGATGAACAAATTTTGTCAAAGAATCGCAAAGCAGGAAATTTCACCCAAAGATAGCGCTTTCTTGCCAAACTTCGTCTAAAAATTGCGGAATAAAATGTATTTTATCAAAAAATCGCTGGAAAATGCACATTTCGTTAAAGTATCGCAAGAAAAATGCGAATTTATTCAAAGATTGCTGAAAAAACGTGAATTTCATCGAAGGATTGCTGAAAATTCATGAATCTTATCAAAAGGCAGCAGAGAAAATGTGATTATTATCAAAGCATTGCGAAAAAAGAAAATTTCGTCTAAGGATCACAGAAAAACGCAAATTTGATAAAAAAATCGTGGAAAATAACGCAAATTTCGTGAAAAAAAAAAAAATCGCAGAAAAAACACAAATTTCGTCAAATTATCGCTGAAAAAAAAACACGAATTACGTCATAGGATAGCTGAAAAAATTATGAATCGAATCTCAACAAAAAAAAGATACAGAAAAAAATGTGAATTTCATTAAAGAATCGCGAAAAAAAATGCGAATTTTGTTAAAGCATTGCACAAAGAATGTGAATTTTTTGAAAGGTTCGTGTGAAAAATGAAACTGTCTGTATTAAAAACAGCACACACACAAACATCTATACAAACCTCAATACACACAAACATATTATAGGCAGGGCTTGAAATTCAATTTTTCCAAAGACGGGAGTCTCCCTACCAACATTTTTAAATGGAGGGGAGTTGTAATGTTTGGGAGGGAGAAAAAAAATCTTTAAACCCCACTATTCTTTTACGTGCTATTTAAAGAATTACATTAATGCAGACATGAGAAAATACCATTGAAAAAATTAAGTCAACTGAGAATGATTATGTAAAATGTTTATTTTTATTATAAAAAAGGGAAGAAAGTTAAGTTTTATATATGCAGTGTATTTTTCAAGTTCCATTAAATGTGTTAGGGACCCTTAACAATTAGGTTGTTAAATAAATTTCTGACTTTAGATTTTACTTGATTGAGATTCACCGATCGATCGTGGAAAAGACGCAAAGTTCATCAATCTGTCGCGGAAAAAACGCTAAGTTCGTCGATCTGTCACCAAAAAACGCAAAGTTCGTTAATCAGTCGTGGGAAAAAAGCAAATTTCGTCGATCGATTGCAGAATAAACACAAAGTTCGTCGATATGTCCCCAAAAAACGCAAGGTTAGTCAATCAGTCGCTTAAAAAACGCAATGTTCGTCGATCTGTCGCAGAAAAAACTCAAAGTTCGTTGATCTGTCACGGAAAAAACCACAAAGTTCGTCGATCAGTCGCGGAAAAAACACACAGTCCGTCAATCGGTTGCGGGGAAAAAAAATCACGAAATTTATCGTTCGGTTGCAGGTAAATTAAATGCAAATTTCTCCAAAAATGCTGAAATTTTTTGGGCGGGAGGCTCCCGCTCATGATCTTTTTTGGGCAGGATTTCAAAATTTTCCGCGCGAATCCCGCCCTGAAATTCAAGCCCTGATAGGTATAGTTTTAATCTGAAATAATATACTAAACTTGAACTAACTTTTGAAAAATCGGGTTAACCCAAATCCAACTTGCAGAAATCTACACTCAGTCTGAAATCGACTCGAACCATAAAGACAGTTAACCCAACTTGCAACAAAAATAATTATTTTCTGTGAATTTTCTGATTTTTTCTTTTCTCAGAAATGCTGTAGTCATTTTGTCCCCCAATTTTGCCCTTTACAATTCAGCCAATGAGTGGAGGGGGCCAAAGGAGCGTTCCTCATCACAAACGAAAGATGAGATATGTTCGTTTGATGTCGTTGTTGAAAATTTATGGATTTCTATTATTAAAGTAATTTTTTCATTTTACCGTATTTATTTTCTTTTTGTGTTGTATGTATTTTGCTACTTTGAATTTTTTTAAACTAACCCTTTTTTTTTTTTTTTTGGAGAGTGAGAGAGAGAGATTTAGTAATTTGGTGACACGAAGTTCAGCAAATTCTTAAAATCCACAAATCGTTTCCAATGTAAACAATGAAATTTACAATTAAGTTGCAAGTGCAAAATTTCAGTTTTTTAAAATTTTCATGTCATTCTGTACACATTTTAATATGTCATTCTGATCATTATACATATTTAGTTATGCATTATTAATTATTTACTTGACCTTTACTTTTAATATTTTAAATATTTCAAACTTACAGCTGAATGTAATTATTAAAACATTTGAAATACTGCATTCGAAAAATGAAATTTCAGCTTAGAAACTCGACAATTAAAAAATTTAAAGTAGAAAAGTACTTATGATATAAAAAGAAGAAAAAAAAATACACCAGAATTTATCTGTATTACGAAAGCGGGAGAAATGATTTTCTGTGCTATACGAAAAGATATCCAAATAACTCAATCATGAACATAGAAATAGGTATTGGTTTTTATGTTCAGGTGCACTCAATCCAAACTTGAAACTTTTAAAACGGTCATTGAATGAATGAAATTCATCTCCCGCCTTTCACATCCAGAAAACTTGCTGTGTCGCCAATTATGTTTATATTTTATATATATATAAAAAAATAATAATTCAGGCACTTTTCCGTTATACGGACACCATTGTCGCCAAACATACATACATACATACATTTTGGCATAGTATCCGTATAACAGAAAAGTACTAAAGTTCATGGTTTAAAATCACAATAAAATATCATGAAATTTATTGATTAGTTGTGGGAAAATATCGGGGAAATAATGTGTTTTTCGTGAATTTTTTGTTTTGTTAACAATGTGGTTAGAGAGACAGGGGGAAATCCAGAAAACTTGCTGTGTCGCCAATTATGTTTATATTTTATATATATATATATAAATAATAATTCAGGCACTTTTCCGTTATACGTACACTATTGTCGCCAAACATACATACATACATTTTGGCATATTGTCCGTATAACAGAAAAGTACTAAAGTTCATGGTTTAAAATCGCAATAAAATATCATGAAATTTATTGATTAGTTGTGGGAAAATATCGGGGAAATAATGTGTTTTTGTGAAATTTTTTGTTTTGTGTTGTTGTGTTTAATTGTAAGCATTCATTATAATTTTCAGTGCATTATTAAATTGAAATTTTTGTTTAAAATATGTAAACAAAACAGTGACCAGAAACCTGCACAATTTCTAATATAGATAGATAGATGCAACGAATACAGTATTTCAAATGTTTTAATAATTACATTTAGCTGTAAGTTTGAAATATTAAAAGTAAAGGCCAAGTAAATAATTAATAATGCATAACTAAAAGTAATTGTCGAGTGTTTAAACTAATTTCATTTTACGAATACAGTATTTCAAATGTTTTAATAGTTACATTCAGCTGTAAGTTTGAAATATTAAAAGTAAAGGCCAAGTAAATAATTAATAATGCATAAGTAAAAGTAATTGTCGAGTGTTTAAGCTGAAATTTCATTTTACGAATACAGTATTTCAAATGTTTTAATAGTTACATTCAACTGTAAGTTTGAAATATTAAAAGTAAAGGCCAAGTAAATAATTAATAATGCATAACTAAAAGTAATTGTCAAGTGTTTAAGCTGAAATTTCATTTTACGAATACAGTATTTCAAATGTTTTAATAGTTACATTCAGCTGTAAGTTTGAAATATTAAAAGTAAAGGCCAAGTAAATAATTAATAATGCATAACTAAAAGTAATTGTCGAGTGTTTAAACTAATTTCATTTTACGAATACAGTATTTCAAATGTTTTAATAGTTACATTCAGCTGTAAGTTTGAAATATTAAAAGTAAAGGCCAAGTAAATAATTAATAATGCATAAGTAAAAGTAATTGTCGAGTGTTTAAGCTGAAATTTCATTTTACGAATACAGTATTTCAAATGTTTTAATAGTTACATTCAACTGTAAGTTTGAAATATTAAAAGTAAAGGCCAAGTAAATAATTAATAATGCATAACTAAAAGTAATTGTCGAGTGTTTAAGCTGAAATTTCATTTTACGAATACAGTATTTCAAATGTTTTAATAGTTACATTCAACTGTAAGTTTGAAATATTAAAAGTAAAGGCCAAGTAAATAATTAATAATGCATAACTAAAAGTAATTGTCGAGTGTTTAAGCTGAAATTTCATTTTACGAATACAGTATTTCAAATGTTTTAATAGTTACATTCAACTGTAAGTTTGAAATATTAAAAGTAAAGGCCAAGTAAATAATTAATAATGCATAACTAAAAGTAATTGTCGAGTGTTTAAGCTGAAATTTCATTTTACGAATACAGTATTTCAAATGTTTTAATAGTTACATTCAGCTGTAAGTTTGAAATATTAAAAGTAAAGGCCAAGTAAATAATTAATAATGCAAAACTAAATATGTATAATGATGAGATTTTTTTTTTCTTGAATTATTCAGTGAAACTCGTCTTATAAATGTACGCAAATAATTCACATCAAAATCTTAAAATAACAAAGTTTTCTTTCGTGTTTAGCTATGCTTAATAACCAAAAAAGCTTGATTAATACAAAAATTATTTGGTAAAAATACTGTGATCGTCGCTGAGAAAACCTGAATTTAATCATATCACACAGAATTACATATTAAAAGTTTAAAATTAGTTTGTTTACATCGGAAACGATTCGCGGAATTTCGTGCCACGAAATCTCTCTCTCTCTCAAAAAAAGGGTTAGTTATAAAAAATTCAAAGTACTAAAATACATACGACTTAAAAAGAAAATAAATACGGTAAAATGAAAAAATACCTTAATAAAAGAAATCTATAAAGTTTCAACAACCGAACAACCAAATGGAACACATACGCTTCTAGAGAGAGGAAAAAGCCTTCACCTCATTGGCTGGAACATCGCGTCTGAAGATAGTAAAAGCCTCTTCTAGCTGATTAGCTGAATGCTCGCGCATGCGTATAAATAGCATTTTTGCACGAAAAACTAAAAAGCAGGTTAGCTTTAAGTATATGGATTAATAATAATAGTACCGATTACTTCTTCAATCATTATAGTTTTAGCTAATTCTGCAAGCATTCTTTTTTCTTTTACCAATATATTTTTTATCATCTTAGTTTTAATGTATTAGTACAATAGACCTCTGGTCGCAGGTCTAGGTTCTTTGAACCCCCCCCCCCCCCCCCGCCCATCTCTAAGTCTAGTTTTAATGTATAACTCTGGAATTAATACTTAAAAATAGTGCTGCATTTGTTTGGGTAATGCAATTTTGTCATGGGTCAACAAAACTTCTTTGTAAAAATGTTTTTTGTCAAGTTTGTTTTAATTTATAATTACCCTGGAATTAATTAAAAGACATTAACGTTGAATCCTCCATTGAGTAGGATAACCTAATAATATTGCAAGTTCGGATTTTCCCTTTTTTATTTTTATATATATAAGGACATTTGTTGATCATGTTACTGTAATTTCTGGCATATAATCTGCAGATTAAAGAATCATGTTTCAACTCAAAATTTTATTTTATAAAATGTAACTTCAGGGATCATTCTAGAGAGTTTCAGAAGCGCGGCCTGCCCTCATGCCCTTTTTAGATAAAATCCCACCCTCCTTGCCCCTTTTCCAGGAAGAATTCTGCCCTCCTTGCCCTTTCTCCAGGTAGAATCCTGCCTTGTTTGCATTGTACTTTCAAAAATTCTTTAATCTTTTTTTTAGAATGCTAGTATGGTACATCAGGAGTATTCCTCTTTATTTCTCTGTGAAATGCCCTGGTATGTCTAATCTTTCACTTTGAGCGAATCATTTTTTCTATTAAACAAGACATAAAGGCTAACTTAGGGTCATTGATTAATTTCACCTTGTCTAGTGAAATATAATATTAGATCATACATTCTGGCCTTTGACCACATGATAACTTACATAAGTTCTATAAAAAATTTGAGAAGTAGCATTAGAACTTTTATTTTGCAGCTTTTTCAAAACCAGTTTAGCTAAAACTGGGGAAAAGTTATCTGGTGAATAAAAGTTTTAGAGAGAGAAGTTTTTGAATATCGTAGGGAGGGAAATAACTGTGAATATAGTAAACAATTTTACAATAAAAATCTAGAACAAGTTTAATTTTACTATTTTTAATACTTTTCAAATGGTGAAGTTATGGAAATTAGAAATGTTATTGGATTTTTTAAATTAAGGAATATTTTAAGCTGTTGCCAGACTTCCCTCCCCACCAGTATATGGGTATATGTACTTATTACAAAAATGCCCTTTTTATGAAACGATGTGCCCTTTTCAACAAAATTGCCCTTATTATGTAATGTGCACCCTGCCCTTTTTTATGTTCTAGAATGATCCCTGTAACTTACTGTATCACAGTAAATATTTGACTTCAATTATTAAATTAAATTTCTGGGTCTAAACTAAATTGTTTGATGCACAGATTATAGGCTGGAAATGGAAATTACAGAAGTTTCTTAGTTTTAACTGAAAATTATTCTGGATGCAATTAAAATATTTAGAAATAGAGTTTTGCACTAGGTCAGGTAATCTGATTTTATTGGGGCGCAGATTTCTTTTTTTATTTAAAAAAATTAATTTCAGGATATATAATTTTTTTAATTATTTTTTAAAAGAAATGTGAATTGTAACTCATGTTTTAACAGAAATAGATTTCAAATATGCAAATCCAAAATTAGAGCTCATTCCATCAAATAATTTTTGAGTTATGATTAAAAAACTACCTGTGTTGCAATTTGCTTTGTAACGATTAAAAATAAATTTAATATTAGGAATTCCAAACTTTAAACCTTCATAATTTCTAAACCACTGGACGAAATGACTTCCTGTTTCGTATCCAAAGGTAAAATTTACCAAAAAAAAAAAAAAATGCAACTGAACTCGGTTAATACGAGAAACAAGAGAACTAAAAAAGTACATGTATTAATCGTTACTCGTACCAGGGAAAAGCTAATGGATCTTGAGTGAAATTCTGGAAAAATTGGAAAATAATCCTTAACAATTTGGGTTTTTAAATGAATTTCTGAATTTAGATTTTATTCGATTTTGTGAACTGGAGACTCTTTCACAAGGTACACTTGTGACAAGCAACACAAGAGCAATTTTTATAACTTTGGAAATTATTGGACATAGTCACCCCAGCATTACAACATCGTTTAATGACATAATAGTAATTTTAACTAATGAAAAAACTAATAAATCAGTAAAACATCATTGAAAATACAGATAAATGTCAAATTAAAAGTCGCTTGATGACGTAACAATTGTAACGAATCTGACATCATTTGAATTTGAGTCACAATCATGCATTTTTGGCGTTAAATATTACTTTGGAGATAGGCAGTGGCTGACAATAATTTTGCCCTTTAATTTGTGGCATATATAAACAAAAAATAATCAAAATTAGATATGTTTTAATATTTTTTCACATAAATTTGGCTTAAAAATTACTTATATAAACCAGCTTTTCAATTCTTATAACAAATCATAACAGAAACGTCATGTAAAAATTCAATAATTAACATCAATACATGTTCACAGGAATATTTTCTTTTATTCAAACAAAATAAGGTAAAAGAAAATAAATTCAAATTTTAAAAGTGACAAAAATAATACTGCATATTTGGATTACTTACGATCCATCAAGTTCTCTGACTGCTTCTTCAGCATCTCTGCGATCTTCAAATTCCACAAAAGCAAATCCTGGAGGATTCCGTGCTATCCACACATTTCTCAAAGGCCCATACCTACTAAATGCATCTTCAACATCTTCTTTTGTAGCCCTGCTTCCTAAACTTCCTATATAAACTTTACATTCAATGTTCCAATCACTGAATCTTGACATATTTTAAATCCACCTGTAATTTTAATAATACATAAATTTTTACAGCATAGAAAAAAAAAATCATACATTAAAATTTAGCTTACTTTTAAGTTAAAAAGCTGCTAACAATGTATAGTATAATGCAATGACATGAAATAAATATAAAATTGTACTACTGTAATCAATCAAGAAACTTCTTACATATATTTATTTCCTGCTGCACTTTTATTAATTTAAGCTTTTTTTTTTTTTTTTTTTTTTTTAAATACAACTTACTTACTGATGCACAAAAATGCTGCTAAAACTAAAGATCTTGTTAAAAAGCACGTACATCAATCAGAAAAACTAACAGATTTAAATATTTCTGCATTTCCTTTCAGACAATTTTTCTGGTATTAAAAACTTATATCATTAGAATTATAATACCAACAGCAACTCAGAGTGAATCTTTGTAAATAACTGCCAATTGGAATAATTACCTATGTGGTATAATATTTATTTATTACTTTCGTTAATAAAATCTGAAGTTCAAACAGTCATTAAGTTGATAAAAAATCTCGCAAAAAAATATATTAAATATAAGTAATCTTCTATCACATGTTTTTAACAGACCAGTTTGCATCAAAAGAAAGAGTGCCTGTTTAAGATTCTATCAGGCTGTTCAGAAACAATTATTTGATTTTTTTTTTTTTTTTTTTTTTTTTTTTTTAATATAAAATTATGGGAGGAAAGACTTGAATTTATCACTTTATTTGGTTACCCATCAGTTTAATTATTTGATTCTAGTGATAGCAAATCTGAATTAATTTTATTTGCAGCTATTCTAAAATCACAACATGAAGATGATGAATAATTGGTAACAGAGGTTACAGAGAGAAAAACCCTTTCCCAAGAAAAATGCTAATCAGTCTAATCCACTATATCAGATATTCATAACAAATATTCCAAAATGAGTATTGTGACAACCTGGTCATTTACAAAATTCATTTGTGTCTAGTGTTACACTCTTGACAAGAACAGAAATAAATTATACCTGGTAACAGAGGCTACAAAAACAAAAGGCACACCCTTTTAAAGTAAAAAAATACAACAAAACATGGAGTTGAAGAATTAATTTATGTAATATTTTATTTATATAGACCTATTATCTATACTAATAAAATAAAGTTGTTTGTCTGTCTGTGTGCAATGGTTAGCGAAAACTACCGCACATAGAAGACTGAAAATTTAGGTGAGGACAGTACAAAACCTGTCCTGGTGCACCTGATAATCAGAATTTTAATATTTGAAAATTAGTCTAGATATTAATTAAAAACCCAGTAAGCACTGCATCAAAAAATTCATTCAAATGTGCTTCGAAAATAGTTATTTTTATCGTAACTGCAAAAAAAATTACCGTTTTGATAATTTCAGACAATGAAATATTCTCATTTTCACTTACCCTCGAATATTTTAAAAAAACTATTGGAGGTATTGATTTGAAACTCACAGTATATACGTAGTAGGGATGCACTAGAGCTCCTATATTACAGGCTGAATCATACTGCCATTTAATAACCCAACGGACCAAACACCAAGCTAAAACCGGTTAGCTTACCGCAGTGGTGGACGGTGGGTGACAGTGAGAGGGATGGTAAACACCTGCTCTAGTGGTAAACTAATGCTGAGCTGGGTTACAATATGGCGGTTATTTTGGGCAACAAGATGGATATGCGTCAGCTCCCCTTATAGGAGCCTTAGGATGCACCGAATATTCTGTATTCGGCCATATTACCGAATATCAAACTATTCAATTTGGCCAAATACTTAAAAAAACTTTTTTTTTTTTTTATATTTTTTAAAAACCACAATTTCTACTTTTAACTGTCAATTAATAAAGATAATTTAATAAAGATAAATGTAATGCAGTTATAAATATTTATCTATTAGAACAGGGCCTTGTTAAAATTCAATTGTCTAAACAGAAATCTGAAGTTAAATGCTAATTTCAGATTCACAAAAATGACTAGATTTTTCACAAATACAGAAAAACGTTTACAATTTTTTAAAAAAAAATATCTATTTAAAAACATCTGGACAAACATAAAAATACATAAAAATCGGTTGGTGTATTCTACCATTTAAAATTATTTTATTTATTTTTTAGATTTTCTCTACCAAGAATGTATTATACTGATGTGATCATTTCTAAGCAAAATGAACAATATTTTGATTTTATGAACAAAATTTCAAGTCAGAATGACAAAAGAACATAAGTTAACCCTTAAATAAGTGGTTTCACAGACAGCTCAGTGAAATATATATATATATATATATATATCAGTTTCCCCCAAATAGTTTCAGAAGGGTGCTGCACCCTGCCTGCTCTTTGATTTACAAAATAGCACCCTTCTTGCCCCTCATAAAAAGAATTAGCACCCTTCTTGCCCTCAGTAAAAAAAGTGCCCTTTTTCCTTTTTGCATTAAAAAATTTGCTTTCATAGTAAAAACTGACTCAATATTGTCTTAAAAAGAGTGTTTTGACTTTGAAATATCAAAAGTGGCTTTAAAAACCAAAAGAACACCTTTAACAATTAAAAAAAGTGCCCTTTTCTCAACAGCAGCACCCTGCCCTTTTTTAAACCGGGTGGAAACTCTGTATGTATGTATGTATGTATGTATGTATGTATGTATGTATGTATATATATAATATATATATATATATATATATATATATACAGTCAAACCCCGATTTAGTGCCATCTCGAAATAGCGCCAATTCCGTTTAACCGCCAATTGCGTCTATGAACAAATCTGCCAAATAGGAATTTCAATGTAATGTATCCGTTAAAGCGCCAACTCGATATACCGCCAAAAAATTTTCAAGAAATTACTGTATTTTCTTTGCCTGTCTTTCTTTTTAAAATTTTTGGTTAAAATTTCAAAGGGCACCTCATTTTCATATGTCTAGATGTTTTCAAGCTCAATTCAAACTTTATTGAATAGCAAAGAATTCGTATTGTTCTCAACACCTGCCAAAATGCACCTGCTACCCATTCTACCTGTCACTGGGAGAAGAAAAATAACGTGCACTGAGGTGCCGAGCAAGTGAAAGTTCTGAATCAGACTGGCGAATCACGCGATCCGATGCGCTTTTGGAGCGGGGAGAAAACACAGCATGGCACGCCATTGGCTGAAAGGGTCTCTCCTCTCTTAGGTGAGAACAATGTAAAAAAGAACCTCTCCCTGTACTTTATGTCGATTTCTAGAAAGAAAACAGCGTGCAATGCAAAATCTCTCTTTCAAAAATTTGATCGGACGTTGATTGAAACATCGAAGAATTCACCAGCTAAATTTGTAAAATATCATTCTGTCTCTTTATTTGAACTCATTATGGCGAAAAGAGCAGTTTTATCAATTTCGGAAAAGCGGGAAATTTGTGAATATAAAGAAAGAAATGTGAATGTATCGCAGCAACACATCTACAATCATTCCTCTATACTCTGGAAAAAGCCTGTTAGCAGGCGCTGCATCGGATACATTTTGATGAATACAGAAAAATGGATTAACACCAACGAACTGCAATCATCTGTAAAAAAACTGAAAACAGCGAAACCTGAAGACTTAGAGGATGCCCTTTGCACATGGATACAACAAATGAGTGCTAAAAATGCTACCATAAACGGAGATGTCATCAAAGAGCAGGCAAAAGTCCTTGGCCAGCAAATGAATAATTATAGATTTCGAATACAGTAGTGGCTGGTTGAACAGATTTAAAAAACGACGAGGATTCTCTCAGTACATACGAAGTGGTGAAACTGCAGGTGTTGATGAAGATATTGTGTTAAATGGCCGTAAAAAACTAAGTGCGCTGATTTTAGAATATAAACCAGAGGACGTTTACAATATGGATGAAAGTGGCTTTTTTTACCGCTTGCAGCCAGATAAAACAATTTCGAGTGGGCCTGCTAAAGGATGCAAAAAAAAAAAAGATCGTGTGTCTCTTGTGTTCTGTACGAATAGTGATGGATCTGATAAAAGAACTATGACAGTGATTGGAAAATCAGCTAAGCCACGATGTTTTAAAAATTTTAATCCTGCTCTTTATGTAGATTATGAGAATAATAACAAAGCGTGGATGACTTCAGCATTATTTCAAAAATGGTTAGCGAATTTCAACATAGAAATGAAAAGAGGCAAACGCCATATTTTATTGATTTTGGATAATGCTCCTTGTCACAAAGCATATCCAACGAGAAATATCCGCATTGAATTTTTACCTCCTGACTGTACTGGATTTTTGCAACCTTTGGATGCGGGTATAATAAACTCATTCAAAGATCATTATCGAAAGTATCACGTCGGCCATATCATTGAAAAAATCAGTAAAGAAGATTTTTTTCCAATCCTTTTACATGATGCTATTCGCATGATAAAAAAAGCATGGGATGAAATTTCATCAGAAACTATTGTTAACTGCTGGAAACATACTGGATTGATTAAACCTGAAGGATCTATTAAAAAACAAAACAGTACAGCACTTCAGGAACTACAAGACGAAATACACAAATTAACAGATATTGAGCATCCTCTATCGGCAATTGAGTACATTAATATTGACAAAAGTGTTTCAACATTTGAAGATTTGACAATCGAAGAAATTGTTGCCAATCAAAATGAAAATTCAAATTTATCTGACAGCGAATCTGAAGAAGCTGAAACGCCGCATATTACATCTGATGAAGTTAAAAATTGCATTGGGAAAATAAGAATTTTCTTAGAAAAACATGCAACTGATAAAAAAATGATGAACAATCTTTTAGTTGTAGAAAAAGATATTGAAAAAATCAATTTTGAAAGGAAAACTGAAACTAGCATTTTAAAATGTTTTCCTTTAAAAGATAATTAAAGTAAAATAAATTCAGTGTGAGATTTAATGTATGTGTGTGTCTGTTATGTGCATAATTATCTACTTTATCTAAAATTGACTATATAAAGAGGTAAGTGCATGTTAATTTCATACATTAATTGGATAGTTTTGAATCATGTAGCATTAATTATATTATGTATATTAATTATATTAATTTATACTATTATAATATACTATATACTATTGGATAATTTAATAAAAAAGGCATTATGATGTTTATTTTAATAATAATAATAATACTAGTATAATAGTATGAAAATTAATTTTTATTGTATTCTAATTCGATATACCGCCAAACTCGTTATAGCGCCAATAATTTCTCGAACGGATAATGGCGGTATAACGAGGTTTGACTGTATATATATATATATGTGTGTGTGTATACATATACACATATAAATACATTAAGTATGAGTATATAATATACAGGGTGGTCATAAAAAAAACATTGTCAATATATGGAGCTCTAGCGGCCAGTCTGTTCAACCAATCGAGGTGAAATTTCAGATATAGTTATTCAGAGGTATGAGCTCGGGATTCTGTGAATGGCAACAAAGTGGTGCTCATGGTTACGGTTATAGGTACAGAAGAGCGTTAGAACTGTACGTGTATCACAAGAAACGGACTCGTTATACACGCACAAAAAACAGCTCTGCAAACAAACAAAAAAAAAAAAAAAAACACGATGGGGCACACTGAGGAAATTTGCATATGACACAGAGTCAGCACACCAATCACTGATTACAACACATATCAAAGAAAAGAAAACTTTTATTTTGATTACACATTTTCCACATTGGGTGCCATCACAGGCAATTACACATTGCATGCGGGCGACTGTGGTCAATACAGCCGAACGTAACATCGCATGAGGGATGTTTGCAATCTCACGTTTGAATCTTTCAAATCCGGCAAAGTTTGCAGATTGCACTCTAGATTTGAGATATCCCCAGAACCAGAAATCCATAGGAGTGAGGTCGGGGAAATGGAAAATGGCGTGAGATGACATGGTCACCAAAATGCTGTTCCAGGACCCTGCGAACAGGCATTGCTGTATGTGGAGGTGCACCATCTTGCATCCAAACAAAGTCATTCAGTGCATTTAGCTGCAGCAATTCTGGTATGATGTAATTTTGCAGCATTGCCGTATAGTAGAAGCCTGTTACAGAGCAAGTTACAAATCCCGTTGGTGTCGCTTCCTCAAAGGAGTACGGCCCGAGAAAAATTGTGCCTGCAATGCCGCACCACACAGTAACTTTGACGTCATATAAAGGTACTGGTGCCACAGCGTGCGGATTCATGTCTGTTCAGTGCACACAATTTTTGGTGTTGACATTGGCAGTTAAGGTGAAATGTGCCTCGTCCGTCCATAATATGCGAAGAGGCCAGTCATTATCTCCATCATATCGGATAAGAAATTCATTAGCAAAGTCTATACGTTGTTGATGGTCCCACTTCCAACATCTGGACGCGCTGGTACCGGTAAGGAAACATGCGGATTACAGAGCACAGTAGCTTTAGGACCATTGTTTTCGGTATATCCAATACACGAGATGCACCTCTTGCAGTTTGCATGTGTCTTATAGTCACTGTGTGATGCACTTCCATAACAGTATCCTCAGGAACAGTTGGTCGTCCGGATCGCGGTCTATCACAGGTGCAGCCAGTTTCTTCGAATTTCTTTACTAAATCACGAAGAGCTTGTGGGTTACATGGGCCACGTATTTGGCAATGGTTTCGACAGTAAACACAAAAGGTTTTCGCAGCATTCATCCCATTTTGATAATAGAGTTTTACCAATTCACCACAAACTGTTGCTGGAAGAGTCATTTCGTCAGCATATGCGTGCTCCCGACTGAAGAACTAACATTCCCACCTCACTTTTTATCCATTTTCTATGCTGACTATCTGGCGAACGGCGTTCTGTGATTGGTGTTTTGCCTCTGTCATATGCAAATTTCCTTCTTGCGCCCTGATTGTGTTTTTTTTTTTTTTTTGCCGTTCGCAGAGCTCTTTTTGTGTGTGCATAATGCGTCCGTTTATTGTGATACACATACCATTCCAACGCTCTTTAGGGTTTTTGCATGCGGTGAGCATTTTGCGATGAAAAGAAATGCATGTTGCCATTTGAAAATTTCGAGTTTCTGTAGCTATAACCATAACCGTGAGCGGCAATTTGTTGCCGTTCACAGAATACCGAGCTCATACCTGTGAATAACTATATCTGAAATCTCATTTCGATCGGTTGAACGGACTGGGCGCTAGAGTTCCATATATCGACAAAGTTTTTTTATGACCACCCTGTATATATATATGTATGTGTGTGTTTATAGGGGAGAGGGGGGCACATTTGGTCAGAAAATATTATTATTTATTGGTTCACAAGAAAATATTATTATTTTGTGTACTGCTGTTAGCGAGTAGGGTTGGTTTTTTTTTCACATGAGTGAGTTTACTCTTAATTAAAAATGTCTTGTAATTCAGTGAGTCTTAGCAAGGTTATCCCTCAGAGTAGAGCCGTACCGAGTACTCGGTATATACTCAGAACTCGGCCAAACTTCAGCCAAGTACTCGGAATAGTTGCAAAAATTTCCCTTTTTAAGCATATTTAAAGACAAATTAACTTATAAGTGATCTTTAAAAAATTATTTTAATATAAATGTATAATACATGCCATAATTCATAAAATCTATTACTTGGTACATAAAAAATTATCTATAAAACATAGAAAAATGTAAGAAAAAACCCCATGCAAAATTAATGTAAATTAAAGTTTAGTTTTATATTATATTTAAAAAAAAAAAGTCATTTTCAAAACTGTAGGCAAAGACTATGATTTTGGATAAAGAAGCAGTGTGTAGAAACAGAAAATACAATAAATGCAATTAAAAAAATAATTAAATTTGGTATATCACAAATTATAGTAAAAAAACGTTAATCATTCTACATTTTCAGGGGATAAGGCATTTCTTTTATTGTTGTAAATTTGGCCTGCCTCAGAAAAAAATGTGTTCGCTGCGAGCACTGATAAAATAGCATTTTAGCTGTACATTATGAAAAAATGAAAAAAACTGTAAAGCAAATACACTTTTTGGTACTTTCGTGATATAGCGGCATCCACAATTACAGTTATGCCAATGTTTCAACTCTGATTTCGCCAAGATCATCAAAAAGTTTATATATGCATCATATATACACATATTACTGCAAACACCCATATATGTCATTATATACATATTATATTATTTACATCTTATATGTCATATTACATCTTATACGACTTATGCACATGTATACACCATATATGTGTTATATATGACTAATACTTGGCCATATACATCACGAAAGTAATGATTTAAAGTAATTTAATATATCACATTATAATGTCATACATGCTTTATAATTTGGCGAGATAAATCTTGTCACTTGGCAATTCATCCTCAGTGTCTGCTATTACACGAAAATACCCAATTTTTTTAATCAAAAAAAAAATAAGGTACTTTTAAAAAATATGAAACATTTTGCATTATTCAAGGAATTGTTACAACAAGCAATAACCATTTTTGATAGACAGATTTCAGGTATCAAAATGACAAATGGGTAATGATGTGTTAAATAATCAGTTTTAATTTCATATTGAACTTTTTATATCAATTCTTTTTTATGTATATTTTTTAAATAATGCTACTGTTTTAAAATTTTTGAATTTACAAAAATTGTCTTTAAAAAGGTGCAATTTTTTTAAAAGGTGCACAATAAATGAAATTTAAAAAATTGAAGTTAATTAAAAAAATATGATTAGATTATATGCTCAAGATGCATGTTTATAAATAGGTATACATATAAACACACACACACATAGAAGTATTACCATCAGGGCATAAAATAACATATAAAGTAGGCGACACTAGTCAGGGGTGATTGTGACACAAGGTAAAAAACCCTGAAAATTATTGACACACAGGTGAAAAATCCTGAAAATTACAGATGCAAAATACTGATATCCATTTACACCATAACTTATTATATAACTGTATGAAACTCAAATAACATAAGAATACCGTAATTACTGCTAGTTTTTGTAATGTAAGTTGTAAGAAAACTTAATTTGATAAACTTACCTGATTTGCACTGAAAATTGAATGACTTCATTAAATGATGAGTGAACATTGTCTTGCTAAATATGATATGGAAAGTTGTCTTTTTATTTTTTTATCATTGAAGAAATTTATTCCAAATATTCATAAAACAAACAACAGGGTGTCTATTCCAGATCAGCAATAAATTTCCCTGACTTTTCCAAGTTTTCCATACCAATAATAAAAAAAAAATTCCAGTTATCGAGATTTTGTGATGTTACACACAAAAGAACCTTAAAAGTTGTGAATTTGAGAGTGGAACTTTTACAACTGATTCTGAGGCACAAATTACTGATTTGTTAAATTTTTTTTTTGCAAAATTTACAAATTGTTGAACATTTTACATCCTAAACATTTTGCAGATACACACTTTTAGACGACGAAATTTGCCATTCTTTCGAAATACTTCGGCGAAAATTGCCGTTTTTTCGACGAAATTGACCGTTTTTCCACAATCCTTTGACAAAGTTGGTGTTTTCTCCGTAACCCTTCGGCAAAATTTGCATTTTTCCGCGATCCTTCAACTAAACTCATGTTTTTTTTGACGGCCTTATGACGAAATTCACATTTTTTCACGGTCTTTTGACTAAATTTGCGTTTTTTCCGCGATCTGTCAACGAAATTAGACATTTTTCGCGATCTTTAAATGAATTTCGCAGTTTTTCGACGAAATTCGCCGTTTTTTTTAACAATCCTTCGACGAAGTTTGCCGTTTTTTCGCGTAATTTACCAGCTATAGCGCGTCAGCGGCATCGCTGTATGTTTTTAGTCTGCAGGTGCCCTAAAAAGTCTGCGACGTCCGTCGCAGCGTCGCGTACATTCTGCCACAGGGACCGTAAAATTATCCCATAAATATAGAATCTTAATTGTATGTTAAGAAAAATCTGAATTTTTTTAGATATTGAGTCAGGCGTGGTTTAATGGATTTTAAACGGGCCGGGAAAAGGTAGCTTTCGTTCGGCCCGGTCCCGGAAATTTTGGCCCGTGCAGACCCTAATCTACAGTCTACTTATTTTTTTCTTCTTTTCAAATTATACTCTACCGAGAGCCATTTCGTCATAGAAAAGTGCAAATTTCGAGGGGAAGGGTATTGAATGAAGGCTTATGAAAAATATGCATTAATTGACATCTGGTGCAGCCCATAACAGAATTTGGGGAGGATCAGCATTGTTAAACGAAAGGGAGGGGGGGGGGGGGAGATGAAGATTCATACTCAGGTATCTTTTAAAAGACTGGTTTTTGTCTCCTGGTTTAGGGGTAGGACAAAGAATATCTTTCGGTATCGGTATTCTCGTTTATATTCTTTGGTTAAAACAAGACAAGGGGTTAGGAAAACGCAGGACAGAGGGTTTGCTAGTTTCACTCCGATCACGCTCTGGGTAAGGGTTGCCGTAACTGAAACGTTTATCGCTAATTTGGCGAATGTTTTTAATTTCGCGGTTTTTCGGCGATTTTCCGACGAAATTCGCCGTTTTTTTTAACGATCCTTAGACGAAGTTTGCCGTTTTTTCGCGTCATTTACCCGCTATAGCGCGTCCACGGCATCGCTGTATGTTGTTAGTCTGCAGGTGCCCTAAAAAGTCTGCGACGTCCGTCGCAGCGCCGCGTACTTTGTTTTTGCAACATATTTTCAATTTCGATTCGTTTTTTCCACTAAACAGGATGATTTTATGACCCCGGAAGAGCCGAAAGAAAAACCCGGAAGGGTCGATGGAAAACCCCGGAAATCCGGGGTACCCCCGGAGCACAATCACCCCTGACTAGTGTCGCCCAGTGTGAAATTATTGTCGCCCAGTGACAGGGAATGGTGCCGGCAATTTTTGAAATAAAAAATCTTTGAATAACAATAACTCTCTTTGCGCTTCGGATAATATGACTGGTGACAGTTGTTATAGCAGATACCGAGTATAGGCAGGGACAGTACAATACAATATAAGGCAGGCTGGGATGGCGGGAAGTGCCGTGTGACCTATCCTTCTCACCGCCGCGAACTGATATATCCGTTCACTATGCTGTAGATTCACTGCAATATGAGCATTATTTAAATTAATATAATTCTAGAAATATAATGTAGTTTTAAAACATTAAGTAATAATTAGTAGTCTCAAGGGTTACATTCATATGCGTAATTAAGTTTTTATATAATTTTTGAAATATCATGTTTTTTTAGCAATTTAAAAAAATTACAGAGAAAACAATACTACAATTTTACCCTTTTGCTCAGAGGTCAGGGGGCTATGGCTTATGGGAAACATGTCGTTGTTGTGACCTTCGTGTTTCTGCTTGAAAGATTTATTTTCCGACAATCCATCCAGTGATGGGATTCAAATAATATAACAAACGGTTTGCTTCACGAATGATTTTTGATGTATTAACAATAAGGGAAAATGAAGCATCACACATAGATTATGAAACACTTTACATTAAAATAACAACATAAACTTTGATTTTTATGTATAATGGGAAAAAAATCCTGAAACATGTTTTCTCATAAGGACGTAATTTGTTTAATAAATATTAGGCAATCATGAAATCCTGATCAAAATTTCTATCAGAAAATGAATCAAAACCTAATAATACAATAACAATAATGCAAGAATAGCAGAAATTTAAGAAATGTTGAATAAGCATGCTATATAACCAGGAAGTTATCCTAGGCTGCCGATTTAGATCCCCAAATTCATCAAATCTTCAAAATTTCAATGTTTTTTGTTAAGTTAAATTGGATTCTCACAGGACTGAAGAAGAATTTTTTTTTTTCCAATTAAACATTATTTTATTAAATAAAACAATTTAGAAAATGTCACAGTGTTATATTTTAAAAATGCTGTTGTGCAGATGCACATTAAAAAAAAAAGTAAATTAATGTAAATACAATTTTTGTTCAAATAATGTTATGTTTGATCTATATATATGACTAACATAACAATGGTTAACAATTTGTCTGAACTGTGAATGTAGACTTTCTTTAATGCTACCTATCTATAAATGAACGGGTTTACATGATTCAATGAAGACATCATTATTTACTTACCAGGTACAGAAAAAGTAAAATAGACAGAATTACTAATTATTTGGTTTGCAGTTATATCGAGAGGGGGGGGGCTGAATTTATAGATATTTGCTTGGGACAACAGATCAAACCTATTGTCGCCCAGTGGGAATTCCTTAAAATATGCACTGATTACCATATATATAGAAGTATTACCAAGAATATCATTAGAATAGTATATATATTTTCTTTAAAATTCCTTTTTTAAAGATTATAAAATATAATTAAAATACTTTACTATACATATTTATAGCAACAAACAAAAATATTATTCCTAGCAAACATTTCCAATTTATGTGAATTCAAGTCATTTGTTTTTGTTCTTTTAAGTTGTTGATAATGTTATATTTCTTTGTTCAAATGTGCCCCAAGCATGTCCAAATGTACCCCATGTAGGGGCACATGTGGACAATTTTTGTATGTTTTTAAATATATATTTTTTTTAAATGTTGTCACATCTCCTAATATTTAAGTACTTAAATTTGAAGAAATTAGGTGTAAGATTATGGACAGTAAAAAAAAAAATAGGAAAAAGGTTAGATTTTTGTATAAAACAAAAAAACGTCCACATGTGCCCCCTCTACCCTATACATATGTATATTATATATTTCACTAGCGCAAAAAGCGCATTTTTTTTTTTTCAAAGTTTAACTTGTAATTTTCAGTTTAACAAAAGATACTGGTTTAATTTTTTTTTACGTTTGGAGCCCTAGTATGATCGATAGACTTCTGCATCAAGTTTAGTATAGGAAAAGTATCCTACTATAAGTTAATCGAATCTTTTATTAATCTTCCGCTCAGAGACCGTTCACAGTAGTTATGTGACAATTTCTGTCACAACAGTTAAGAGTTAACTAGTAAAGTTCGTTTACAAAAAGACATGATCGCTAAAAAATTGCGAATTATGCACAAAAGACTTATAACACAAAAAAACAGGAAATATATACAAAAGTACCCTTTACCAGATGTCGTAATCAATCAATACAATCTCAAATAAAGCAGAATTACCAAATATAGATACTCCCGGCAAAAGAAATTTAATAACTTCACTTTCACCACGCAATGCACTATTCTAAATAAACAATATTCCATAGAAGTGGAAGTAGATGTTTAACTATTTTAATTCTTTGGATTACAATCCCCATGGTTACAATGTAATTTTTTTTTAATTTTTTTTTTTTTTTTTTGGAAACAGTACTGCCTGTTTTATTTTTTTCTTCAGTTTTTTTTTTTTTTTTTTTTTTTGGAAACAATACTGCTTGTTTTATTTTTCTCTTCAGTTTTTTTTTTTTTTTTTTTTTTTTTTTTCATGGGTAATGAGGACGAGGATAATGGAGATGAAATGGCTTCACCAGATAGGACACTTCCATATAAGCTCAATGGCATGGCTTCCTGCGATCTCTATACGGCTGTCCAAACGGCGATGAAAACGCGAATATGAAGAACTTAAGTTTTCTCCCGCTGCGACGATTTGGCGCTGGCGTCATGCACGAAGGGAACTAAGTTAAAGGGCTAGTTCATTAGATAAACATTATAACGGGAGGTTGCATTTAGCTCTTAAAAAATTATTTTGTACTTACAAAAAATGAAAAACAACCACAGAATTATTTATAATACATGTTTTTGTATCAAAAAATCTTTGGAGTATTTTCTTAACGTGAAAAAAAAAAATTAACGCAGATATTTTTACAAGCTGAGCATGCACTTGAAAAAAACTAATAATGCTTCTATAATATACAAATATGCGTTTTGATCGTTTTCTAAATGCGTTTAAAAAATAAATGTTTTGAATTTATACTATTTGTTTGAAAAAGTAGCGACTACAAAGTACTTTTCAAAAGTAGTCACTACTTCACAACTTCAGATTTCGTCAAAGTGTTCAACACTGGAAATTAAAGACACGGATTAAATAATAAAGCGACTACTTGTTATATCGTGCCTGTTGGGATACAATTAAATAAATGCGACATAATCAAGGGCATTAAAAAAATAAGAAAGATAATATACAAGAAAATGTTTTGCGTTTGTCTATAAAATATTAGTTTATACTCGTAGTAAAATTAAGAGCGATATTGTAATATAGGAAATTACAGGAACTCTAAATGTAAACAAAAAATAAATAAGTAAATAAAGCAATTTCGAATAATAAGAAACCTGACGCTAAAACATGAAGACATAATAACTAGTAAATAGACAAGTGTTGCCAGCAAGAAAATTAATTATTTTGATGGATTAGTACTTGAGTTTTATATATTTTCATATAAATAGCTGTTTTTATTAATTTCACGTAATTAATAATTTTTTAAGATTGTTATCAAATTATTTTTTTGTAAACCGTACCTTGCATATTTCATAATATGGCAATCAACACTCATCAGGAAACAGAGAATAATCTTTAAGGGCATGGGAAATTGAGGGGCTCATGGGGTTCAAACTCTTCCCCATTTCAAAAAAGACAACTTTTTAAGTCACACAAGTTCTTAAAAATCTATTATTTTCTGTCTTAAATGTTTCATTATTCATACCTGACAAAAGAACTACATACATTAAAAAAATCCCTATAATATTAAATTTATAGTAGCAATGAAAGTAGTAAATCTGCAGATCAGGGGGCTCAAATGTCAGTTCTGATATTTTATTTTGAAATAATATTATTTAGTATTTAAAAAACATCCAATCTACACTTTCATTTATTTGATATATTTTATACAAATTGCTAAAAGTAATATATAAAGCAGTTTTAGGAAGTTTAACTGTTAAGAATAAAAATAAATATGATTACATGCACTGGTACTCCAAGACACTTTTCTAAAAATTCTTTTTTTACTAACCCTTCTAAATCCCCCCCCCCCCCCCTCTCAATGACTTAATAATTTGATAAATATAATTCTTCGAAATTTAGTATTTCAAGCCTTCTATCTAAAATAATTAAAATGTCAATCTTGTGATACTGACAATAATTAATTTAAATAGTGAATTATTCTCATAAGTATTTTATTAATTATTGATATTTTAATTGTTAAATTTATTTGAAAATGACTTTTTATTTCATTAATAAGCTTACATTAAATTCTGGTTTTAAATACAATCATAAAATCAATTGCCTATTATTTTTTGTGGGGTGTCCATTACTGGAACAGACAGTGTCCTATTACTGGACGAGAGGGTGTCCATTACTGGAATTTAGGGTGTTTTGATTTATTTCTGTTATTTACAATTAAATTTTTATTTACATTGGGAAATGTGACTATGAGCATGATTAAATATTGTTGATAGATTAATATAATATTAAAAAAAGTGGACTATAATAATTATGACTATTAATTAAAAAATAATTTTTAAAGAAATTCCTTAAGGGTATCCATTACTGGCACATCTATCCTATATTTACATTATGCCAAAAATAGAGTATATAAGAATAATCGCATTTCTAGAATTTTTTTATTTTATTTATTTATCTATTTATTTATTTATTTATTTTTTTTTTTTTTGGGTGGGGAGGGGTACAGAAAATTAAAACACAGAGTCATAAAAACACTTATTTATATATATAATTTGTTTATTAACACAAGAAAACACAGCTTCTCGGATTAAAAATTGTAAAAAAATATATACCTCATTATTTTTAATTAAAAAATTTCACACACCTTCAAGTAACATCTAATCAATATATTTTTAAAGCATATATATTATGCAAAAGCAGTTCAAAATGTATGGAATCTATCACTTTTTATTATCCCTCAAAACAATGTGTTTTTTTTTCTTGATAAACAGACATGGTAATTATAAAAAACTTTATGCAAAAAAAGTATTTATATTATTATTATTTTTTTAATATTAATTCTTATTCCAATTAATTCTTCTTACCAATCAACTTCGGCGATCTTAATCGTATTAAGATGCCTTTTATTTACATTCTACAGAAAGAAAATAAATACATATATAATTTTTTTTTTTTTTTTTTTTTTTTTGAAACAGGGAATTTTAAACTCACAAATGTTACACTGGAAAGGTACTAAATTAAAAGATTAAATTAAATTTATGTTATTTACATGAAATTTAATATTCTACAGATTACTGGGTTAATTCGGAAATGTGTATAGCGAAAAATAAATTAGCATATAGTTATATATTTTTGGACAGTATCAAAATTAAAGGGCTTTAGCATATGTTTACAATGGAAAATATACTGGTAACGCGTGCATGAAAGCAGCGCTCGTAGTGGAGGAAAGATTAACTATGGCTTTTCGCGCTTTCAAGGCAACACTAGATACCGGGCTTGCTCATTCACTCTCAAAACGTCACAAATGGTGGCTGACCGCGACCAGCGATTGGTCCAAAGCAATGCGCCCATCGTTTTGTGCCAATCGCTGTATGTCTTTCCTCCTAGTCAGCCACCTTTTGTGACGTCATCATAATGAATGAGCAAGCCCGGTATGTAGTGTAGCCCTGCTATTATTCGGCGTTTCGTTTGGACAGCCGTATAGAGATCGCAGGGAGCCATGTCAATGGTAACCGAATCGCAACTTCAGAGCCCCTAATGACAACAGTCGCAAACGTTCCGGGCGTGTCGCCACAGGTAGGTATTGCTTATTTTATTTGTTTAGTATCTATCTTTTTTTTTCCGCAGTTTCGGCGATGTTTGTCAAAACGTATCAAACGTATTTTATATTATCATACAAATACTAGAAACTAAGCAAATGAGTTAACTAAGCAAATAACTAAGCAGATAAGTTAAATACTATCAAAAAGCTGCCGATAAAATAAACAAAATTGTCAACAGGTACATGTGATAGTGACAATCCAACAGTTTATAGATCCCGCGCGTGCGTGTTTGTTTCAGACTGTTCTCAGTAGCGGCGCTAGCATCGCGCTGGTTCGGGTTTTCGCTCTACTGTCGTATGTGGTGTGAAATGGCCCAAACAAAGAAATTCTACGGTAAAGAAATGAAGGCTGGCGAAATCGTGACTGCGCCATCTATTGCCAGAATTGTGCAAATTGCATTGTTCAGCAAAGTTACTGCAGAAATAGTTATCTTTAGGGGCAATTGGGACTTAAAACGGCCTATAGAGGCACTGATCGCAGCCGTCGGTACAGGAAAATTGTCCCTTTAACTAATGCTAAAGTGCCATTGAAACCTTTATTTATTGTAGACGCGTTTGAAAGTGTTAGATATTCCAATTTGGAGGATTTTACCTTGTCATATAAACACAGAACGCAAATATCACATGAAATCTGAATTGTGCAAAAAAATAATCATTATGAACAAATTAAAGATGCATGTAATGCAATGGGTTTGCATGGGATTTTCCTGAAGCGAGAAGTTGCATCTTTTCTCCACCAGATGGCGTATTCGAGCATTTGAATTCCCAATATTCGTGTACGCCAAACATGAGGCCAAATGGTTGCAACATGCTAACTTAACTCTTCGAATATCTTGTCCATTCTGCTGCAGAACAGTAGAGAAGAAATGGGGCTCCGACCCCAGGAGGTGGAGTGTGGAGTGAGGAGGGAGGAGGGCTCCTCCTCCCGAACTGTCCTCCTCCTCCTCCTCCTCCTCACGAAGTGCTCTCCTCCTCCCGAACTGTCCTCCTCCTCCTCCTCCTCCTCACGAAGTGCTCTCCTCCTCACGAAGTGCCCTCCTCCTCCCAAAGTGCCCTCCTCCACCACCTAAGATAAGATAAGGGGATTAATTAAGGATTAGTGTTAATTAATTTTAATTGCGAGACTTAGAAATTTTTCGAAGCCATTTTTTTTTTCGAAAAGAGAGATTTCTACTAGAATACGAGGTGTGTTTCAAGGGATTTATTTTAACGAATTAGAAATTTAATTAATTTTAATTGGGAAACTTTTTTTTTTTTTTTTTTTTTTTTTTTTTTTAACGAGAGTATGCAGTTTGATTATGAGTGTATGCAGTAGAAGTGAATGATTAAGTAATTAAAAATATTAACTAAAAATAGTAATTAATTAATTTTAATTGCAGAACTTAAGAATTTTCGCGAGATTTTTTTTTTTTTTCAACGAGAGTAGGGTATTCGATATACATGTTAGAGGAGAATTTTAAAAGTCAATAATTGTTTAATTAAAAAGGGTCATTCATTAATTTTAATTAGGGAACTTAGAAATTTTTTTGCGATTTTTTTTTTCAACTAGAGTATGCTATTCAATATATATGTTAGAGATAATGATTCATGCATTAAAAAAGGTATTAAGATTTTTTTTCTTTTAAACCAAAAATAGAATTTAGAGTTAAAATAGAATTTTTAGTTTAAAAAATTGCCAAAACTAGGATTTTCAACTGAAAGTAATCTAAGATATAAACTCTCAACTGAAATGAATTTTGCCTTAAGGTGTGAGCTTTTAGCTAGAAGTGACCTAGAGTCAAAACTTCCTGGTCCCAGGAATCACCACGGGAGGGTTATAGTAAAAAATACAGGGTCCCGTATGAATTATACTGCACTCAATTCTAATAGCTCGCCCCCTCCTTTTTTTTTTTTTTACTCAGAGGGGTCCTTCGATGGACTAACAATACGCACTTCAAAAATACAGAGTGATATCAAAAGAAGAATTTTAACGTATACATAAATTAATAAATAAACAAGAATGAAAAATCATGCATAGCGTCATAATTTATGAATCACTTTCCACAAAAATACAGATTGGTACCAAAAGAATTTTAACGTATATATAAAATAAACAAGAATGAAAAATCATGTGTAGCGGTTTAGTTTATGAATCACTTTCCAACATTATTGAAATGTTGTGTGAACAAAATATAATTTTACCATATAGTGCATAGTTAATTAAAATAGTGAACAGATCCCCTTTTTAATAAAAAGGCACCCTTCACAATAATCCATTTATGCATAAGGACCCTTCATAAAATCAGATAATTTACACTTTACCCTGTTTTTTTTTCAATTCAAGTTAGGGTAAAAGTACAGTTTACGCATAGATAGATTCAAAATACAGGGACCCTTCGAAGTGTGAACTCGCATTAGACTATAGGGCCCCTTCATAAAATAAATGAGATACATGCCCTATTCAAATAAAACAAAAGCCCTTCACAAAAACTGTAGGGGTTCCCTTTTGGAATAAAAAGGGCCCTTCACAAAAATCCAATTATGCATAAGAACACTTCCTAAAATCAGATAATTTACACATTCGCCTTTTTTTTTTCAATTCAAGTTAGGCTAAAAGGACAGCTTGCGCGTCGATATGTTCAAAACACATAGTTATAGATATTAGGCTACCTTCACAAAATAAATTCAATAGATTCATGTTATATTATGGCGACAGAAATACAAGGGATATTGACCTTTCATAAAAATGCAAGGTCCGCTGTTTGAATGAAAAGGCCTCCCTTCACAATATACCCTGTAAAAATATTATGATTCCACAGATATTTTAAGAAATAGAGTACTAATCTCAAATGAATACGAATTCATGCAATGTAAAAAATAGGTTTTACACGAATACATTTTTAGTATAACGTTCAAAATATAGATTTTAGAAAAAAAAAGTACATTTTTCACCAAATTTATCATACAAGTCTGTAAAATAGGGTAGATCGTTTCATGAAAAATAATTGAATTTTCGAATGATTATGCTTTAAAATACATATTTATAACTGCGACTAAGATTTGAGTGTTACCCCCTCAACATACATATCGCTGAATTATAATGAGTCATATTATCAGATAAGCGAAGATCTTGCTTTGACACGGTGAATCACTCGCGATAAGAAATGCGGCTATTGGGCTTTTTCTCAAATTTAAACAGTTCTGACACATTTTTTGTAGGTAAATGAGCTATTTAAAACCGTCAATGTATACGAATTATTTCGTGTAGTCCTATATAATTATTAATCTGTTAAGTTTTAAAATGCTTCAATGAAAAATAAGAACTAGTCATTAAGCGATACCCTTAAGAATTTTGAGGCAAACAGATGTTTAAATGAATTTGAACATGTTTAAATGTACCTGTGTTTAAATGAATTTGATACAGCTTAGGGTAAAAAATATACAGGAGTCCCTATAAAATATAGGAATTAAATTTTAAATAATATAAAACTAAATTACATTAGTCTATGCTTTTTTTGTATAGAAAAATTATACTAAATTGAGTTTTTAGTATTTTAACTTAAAAACTTCTTTTGAGGAATGAATAACTAACCTTTTGACTTTGTTTTTATAAAATATATATTGTACTATTTAGTTAGGGCATTATTTAAAAAATGTTTTGTCTTTAATATTGAATATATATATATATATATATATATATACATAAAGTTATCTTACCTAAATATTTAAACCATAAAGTACTGGACTTCATCCAAACTTGACTGCATGCATGTCTTAAAAGAACTAAACGGTATAACATGTTCGCTTATCTCTTAAAATTACGGGATATCGTGACGTCATGGATAATGTATAGGGTACAATACAGAATGAATAGGTAATATAAAGCAGAATCATAAATTTTATATACTTTATGCAAAAGTATATTCACAAGACTTGAACTATTAATACATGATTTAAAAAAACATGTTTGTTATACAAAAGATATTTCTTTTATTATTTTTCAGTTCTAATAGTTTCATTAATACAAAGGGTGAATCTTTAGATATGCATGTATATATATATTTTTTAAATAGTGTTTATAAGTAATAGTTTAAAATATTTAATGAAATATATTAATAGAATTTAACTATTTTACTATATTTACTGGAAAGTATGATTTTCAGTTTGAAGTAATCTATGATACAAACTTCGAACTGAAATGAATTTTGCCTTATGGTGTGATCTTCAGCTAGAAGCGACCTAGGGTCAAAACATTCCATTGCCCAGGAATCACCGCGGGGAGGTAGATCACATGAATCCCACCACACACACATTCACACACACACACACACACACTTTTTTTTTAGATTTTTCATTTTTTCAAGATTATATCTCGACAATTCGGACAGTTAACTTTCGTAATAATATCCTTTTTAAGACATTTTTCATGGTAAACATCCCCACATTCTAATACTTTCAGGTCATATGTAGGATGAATTAGTCTACATAATGTGCATGGTATATCAGTATATCCGGAATTGCTGGAAATTGCGAGTGGGTCACCACAGTGAGGACATTGATTTAAATTTGTGAGTGCCCAACTGAGGATGCACTCAAAGTGGAAAATATGTCCACATCTCGACAACCAATTCATTGACGTTTCAGAATTTCTGCAAATTGTGCACTCCTAAAAAAAAAAAAAAATAAATAAATAAAAAATAAATTTTAATATGCATACATTAAAATAATATTATTATTAATTTCTGCCTTATTTATTTTTACATACCGTTTGTGTTATAATTTCACTGCTATCCTCTTCCTGGATGAAATTGTTAACAATTTTATCAAGATCTAACATACTGCTTTCATCATATGAAGATAATACTTCCTCCTCCGAAAAACGCTGGGCATTTTCAATCGTCGATGGGAGACTTGTTAGTTCATCTGTTATATCACTCCCCATCGACGAGAAAATAGCGGGAGAATCCCCCGCCACAGTGGATTGAAGACTTAAATCATCTTCATCAATTTGCTATAAATAATTATGTTACATTAAGCATTTTATTTTCACTTTTAAAAATTACAATACTATATGAAAAAGGTTTGATATTAAAACACATGACTATAAAAAAATGAAATAATCTCATGTCATTTTAACAGAACAAAGTCTTATTCACACGAGTTAAAAAAAAATATATATTTCACACAAAAGTAAAGTCTAGACAAAATAAATACACACCTTGAAAGAACCTATTTCTGGTTGATGGGAAGTATAATAAATATTTTCATAATCCTCTAAGGCTTTAACAAACTCGCTGTCTGTTATATCGCACTAAAAAAATAAAATAAAATAAAAAATGAACTCTAGTATAAATCATATAGTAGGTTTACAAAAAATCGTAGGTTTCTAAATCTAAAATTTATAAGATTGAAAAATTTATAGTTTTTCTATACTATTAAATCTATTTTCAATTAAGGAAAATAATTTAAAAAATACCTCCATAGATTCTTCCATTTCCTTCAGAGCCTTATTCTGTAGGGCATCAACTTTGCTGGGGCTGATGTTTAAATCAGTGTCCCACTGAAATAGAAAACATAACACAAATCATATTAAGATCTATCTAAATACATCACAGTGAGTCATTACAAGATATCGCTACTAATTAATGAAGATTGTTTAATTAGAATACTTAACGAGTTGAAAAAAATGTGAATACTGTTTTAAATATTCAAGTAAAAACTTTAAATAAAAAGTGTCTATTTTAAATATTCATGGCTGACATTATAAACTAACTTTGCATTATTCTAATGAAGGTCCACACATTGGATTAAAAATTTGTAATAATAAGAAAAACTGTTTCAAATAACTTTTTCCCTACTACATATAAATTTTATAATAAACATATTTATTTGTGAGAAGTATTAAAATTCTTTTTAAACTAACAATTTAAAAATATAGAGTCCTAAAAGTTTTCCATATAAATAATATCATTTCACAAAACTTTTAAAAAATATTGAGAGATATTTGCACAGAATAAAATCATTTCGATATATATTTCCAAATTATTTAGAACTAATACATTATACTGGTATGAAAATAAATTACAAGTAGCATTATTAAGGCCTATACACTTCTAAGGTGAAATATTTTAAATATACATTAAAAATAGTTTAAATAGGCATTAAAAAATAGTTACCCTTAATAAAATCATTGCTATACTTAATCAATCTTATATTTCAAAAAATTATACTCCTGTCTCGTAAATAAAACCTTTATAATTTTAGAATATACTGGACCCCTTCATAAAATTTTAGTTTAGTTAAGTATCTCTATTTAATATACCCCTCGGGTAAAAATTATTCATGATTTACGGCAAGTAAAATATCACAGCTTAGAATAGTAATTTTAGAATATACAGAATCCTTCATAAAATTTGAAAATAGATTTTGTCATGCTTTAGGCAAAGTAAAATATACTCCTCGGGTAAAAATTATTCATAATAAATGTATATAACCCCTTCATAAAATTTGAAAATAGATTTTGTCATGCATTACAGTAAAATATACCCCTCGGGTAAAAATTATTCATGCTTTATACTAAGTAAAATATCACAGCTTAGAATAGTAATTTTAAAATATACAGCGCCCTTCATAAAATTTTAAAATAGATTTTGTCATGCATTACAGTAAAATATATGAATAATCACATTTTAGAATATACAGAGACCTTCATAAAATTTGAAAAATAGATTTTATCATGTTTTACAGTAAAATATATGAATAAATAATAATAATCACATCTTAGAATAGTAATTTTATAGCATATACAGAACCCTTCACAAAATTTTAATTTAGTTAAGTATCTCTATTTAATATACCCCTCGGGTAAAAATTATTCATGCGTTATACTAAGTAAAATATATCAAAAAAATAATAATATCACAGCTTAGAATAGTAATTTTAGAATATACGGTTCCCCTTCATAAAATTTAAAAAATAGATTTTAGTATGCTTTACGATACGTAAAATATCAATTTTATAATATACGGATACCCCTTCATAAAATTTTAGTTAAGTAACTCTATTTAATATACCCCTCGGGTAAAAATTATTCATGATTTACGGCAAGTAAAATATATAAAAAAATAATAATATCACAGTTTAGAATAGTAATTTTATAGCATATACAAAACCCTTCATAAAATTTTAGTTAAGTACCTCTATTTAATATACCCCTCGGGTAAAAATTATTCATGCTTTATATTAAGTAAAATATCACAGCTTAGAATAGTAATTTTAGAATATACGGTTCCCCTTCATAAAATTTAAAAAATAGATTTTAGTATGCTTTATGCTAAGTAAATGTACCCCTCGGGTAAAAATCATTCTTGTTTTAGACTAAGTCATTTCACAAATTATTTAATAAATTTGCTGAATTAAAATTAGTTTTGAAAGTAAATTATATAATAAAAAATATATATATATTAAAATACACTTACTTCATTATCAAAGTTTAAAGACATTTGCTGCTGAGTTCTTGAATCCATAATAGTCTTTAGAAACACACAAGTAGAAAAGTATATCCAAGAGCTTGTAACACTACACAAGTAGGAAAAAACTATAACTGAAAATTCGCCCGCGATCTGTTTTTATCTGCGCTGTGTGATTCATCTTATCGGTTATCTGATAAGGTTTTTCCAAGCGATTGCTTATCGGGGAATCATAGCTGATATGAACATATATGAAATTTTCTCTAACTAAGAAGTACTCTTTGTTTAATTAGAAATAGTATTCACTAAAATTTTAATTATAATTATAATACTTGGAAAAAAAAAATCATTCTTTCATACCCTTTTAAATTCAGCATTCTACGTGAAATGGTGATTTTGGAAAGTATGTAATCTTTTTTCTACATTTATTATTGAAAATAATTATTAGAGTTTAAAAGCAAAATCTTAATGAGTGATTGTAAATTAAATTCTTGTTTAATTATTAACAAAAAAATAATTATTTGAGTGTAAAAACAAAGTTTTAACGAGTAAGTGTATCTGAAATAATAATAATTTTTTTTTTCTTCATATGCTTAACTTTTTCACGTAAAACATTTTCCTTTATAAAGTTTCAATCAAGTGAAGAATGAATCATTGCTTTTTAATAAACCGATACTATTTTAAGATGGTTCTCAACGCGAAAAATTCTAACACATTTGTGAACAAATATTAAATTTAAAAATGTGTCAGAAAGTATACTTTTTTTTTTTTTTGAACTGAGAACAATCTTAAAACTTTCTTAAAATATAAATACTTTCTCATAAATAAAACTTTTCTCTCTTAAATAACTCTTGTAGAGTATTCATTAATATATTTTCAAAAATTATTTAAAACTTTTTTTTTTTTTCTTAGTTCAAAACTACTTTTCGTAACTGTAAACTGTTTTCTACATATCTCATATCTGAAAAAAAGAAACACTTAAAGATATGAAATAATCACATAGAAATTATTTAGGGAAAAAAAAAAAAATTTATTCAAGCAAATGTTACAAACATTTTGTAGTTTTAAAAGACTTCATGGGAATTTACAAACACAGTTTCTAAATAGTTTACATAAAAGTTTGAATTCAAAGTATCAAAAAATGCAGGTGTATAGTGACAAAGACAGTTTGCTGTGAGATTCTTCACAAACTGATAGACATTAAAATTTAATAATGCACTATCTCTATACAGAACAAATTTTTCTCTTAATGAAGTATTTAAGCAGTCATGGTCTAATTGCGATAACTGGCTAATGGTACAGGCATAACAAGTATATACTTGATTAAGAGATCTTTCTAATTCTTGGTCAAAACAAGAAAGGAAATGCTTCTTCGCACTATCCTCATTAGTGTGTGTCTGAATACACTTTTTTGATTTTCGTAATACAGACATAGGAATCGCTTTTACAAGAAGCATATCAATCATGCAGTCGGTAATTTCAGGAATTGCTTCACGTAATTTTAAAAATTGATCTATAGATAAACGTATTCCTTCTGGTTTAAAATGAAAGCTATGTTGGTTAGCCTTGAAAATCTGTTGTAATATGCAATGTCCTTCATCGGAAAATGCTGTTAAAAGTTGATTATTGGACACGTAACTGTCTTTCACAGAATAAAAGTTGAACTTGATCATATTTTGTTGGAAATGATCATACGTTAAAGGTGTCATTACAATACCATTTTTGGTTGGAAATAATTCGCCGCGAGCACCTTCTTTAAAAATTCTTATATGCAGTTTCAAATTACAGTTTTTATCCATTTCAATTTGAGCACAGGTATTCCATTCAAGATTCCAAGGAATTGAGAAATATCCATCTGATTCATGAAATGTATGTGTAGACAGTTTCTCTTGAGGTCTGTTTAATGGTGAAACATGTTTAGACGTGGTAGGTGGAGAATAGTCAGCAAACAAGTCTAAATTCAGTTCAGGATCATTCATCAAGTCCAGTCTTGGCTTTTTCAAATCAAGAGGATGAACTATTAAATGTCGAAAAGTGAGGCTAATTCGAACGTCTTTAATAGCAGGTTCTGCTCCGATGCCGTGTGTGAATAATTCGTTGGTAGGTGGCAACATGTTGTAGAAGGATCCATGTTCCAGTTTGATAAATGTCGAGGGTACACTAGGTCTCTTGAATTCAATAGTTCTTTGAACACCAAAACTAAGTACTGTGATAGGGAACATAGCATTTAAACTGGATTCATTATCTTTGTGGTGACTGATATAGGTAGTTCCATCCTGGTACAAATTAAGTAGCACATAGTTAAAAGTACAGGCTGTTTCTCTTTCCACTTTATCACGAAGTTCAATCATAAGTGAAGTCCAAGGTTTGGAGGGCACACTTGTTCCACTGAAGGCATAGCTGGTATTGGGATCTCCATAAGCTAAAACCAATCGCTTAGGTTTCACATCCTTTCCTCGCAAATGAAAAGTAGGCCTGTAGAATGGTAAAGTTTTTAACTCCGTCAAATAACGATCAGCATGAGCTTTCTCTATAAAGTCACTTATATATTGGACGTTCAAGCCATTATCCGAAAAGATGATTGAAGACATTTTTACAAGTTGAAAATCACTGAGCAAGCAAGTCAAGGAATAATCACTAACTAAGCAGGAACACTGATGCAGGAACAGCTAAGCAATGATTCCACACGATATGTTCTATCTTATATAGGGGATTGCTATCTGATAATCTTATCACTGATTAGATAAGCTCGCGCATGCGTAGTGATATCCCAGGTGATGTCATGAAGGCACAGGATAGGATGATCTCACTTGTGGGGATTCCCCCTTAGATAAGATGAACAGTTTAAGTAGTGGTATGGGCAAGACATGTTTTCTTCAATCTGGTGTGTAAGTATTTTTTTCATTCATTTGTATAGTCATTCAGTTTATTATATTTTAATCAAGTTTATTGCCTGTATTTTAAACATGTATTTTATAGAAATAATGACACAGATGTAAAATCAAGATAGTTTATTCAAACAATACGCTTTTAAAAGTTTGTACATTCAGGTTACATAAAAAGTGATCGCTAACAAAATCCACTTTCTTTAAAAACATGGACAGTACATCATCAAAATTAACCAGCATTAAAATTATATCTCCAACCTGTTTAAATTTTTCACGGTTGTTAAATGTAAAACACGAATGCAGGCTAACACTTGGATGTCTAAAAACACATCCCGTACATTGATAAATTTCATTAAATATACTTATAATATTATTCTCGATGTAGAAAATTAGTTTAGACCATAACACAAATTCATTTTCTTGTGTCATTGTAGCCTGTTTACATTTTTTCTTTAATAAGTTAGGTAAATGTTTTTCATACTGGTGATGAATCAATTTCTTATTCAGTTTATAGGTTTTTTCTTTTAATTGTTCTAATTGATAATTGTTTAATTTGATATGAGAATCGTTCGTTAAACTTTTAAGACACATAACAGAATTATCCTCATTTAAAACTAACATTTTGTTATTGCTAACGAAGGAGGAACTTTTGTATCTTAAATTAAAGGCAACGATTTTATATTGGAACTCATACCAAGTCTGGATGTCCATAGTAATTCCATTCTGGGTGGGAATTCCTTCAGACGTAAATTCCCTTATGTGGATAGAATAATCAGAATTCTGTAACTCGAACCCTAAAAAGATTGAGTTTCCAAGTTCTTTCCAAAATACAAATGACTCATCATTCGAAGCATGAGCAGTTGATTCTTGTAGTGGTTCTTGAATGGGTTCTTGCAAAGATTCTTGAATAAGTTCATGGGATGTCGTTGGGGTAGAAGGTTTTGCAAAGTTAAAGTCAATGAAAAATTCATTCAATATATCCTTGGTGGGCTCACAACAGGTGTCCGGAAAAGAGGTTGTTTCGTCAATGTAGACAAGGCCTTCAGTGCTTTCAATTCTTGATACCAAAGGTGAATCTACACAAGAACGTTTATTAGGCGAAAGCACTTGTTCGTGATTTCTTTTTGCCATGATACTTGGTTACAATCTTCTTTAAAGTTTATACAGAATTAGCTGAGGTGTCTGGATCCATTGCTTATATAGGTTAAAAAATCAGTCTCAGTTACAGTTAAAAGGCTTAATCCAATCATATAACTCGAAAAATAGATGACGTCATAAGTTACTTTGTTTGCTCATAGGAATTGCATACTTGCTGCAATAAATTACAAAGTCGATTAATCAGTATTCTACGCTGTTCATCTTTTTGCTGTTTGGAAGACCTGGTCGTTTTCTTCGGTTTGGAAGTGTTATGAATCTTCTTGTGTTTATACAAATCACAATATCGTGGAAACACCATATTGCACAGCTTACAATTATATGTCCTTGAATGAGTCTTAGCATGATTTCGTAAATCATATTTCCAAATGAAGGTTTCTCCGCAAACACCACAGGTAAGAACTTTTTCATCTGAGTGATGAGTCATATGCCTATTAAACGCAAATTTTGTAGAATAGCCTTTCTTGCAAAGTTCACAAAAATGGGGTAACTTGATCTCTCCTGACGATGACGGTTTCACTTCAATACTCGAAACAGGTTCCTCTTTGGGGGTAATGTCCATCGTTAGAGGTTCTTCTTTGGGTATCAGGAAGGATATTTGATTTTCTACACTAGACATTTTTTTAAATCGAGTTCCACTTAAATCATACAACCTTACACATCAACGACAATGTAATGAATAATGTAATGAACAGGATTCACATCAATTTATATCAATCTAGGGGGCGCGCATGATTATAAAAACTCCTGTGTGATTGGTTCGTGAATAAATAGTTATCATTGGTTAATAATCTACAAAAATAATTCGCAAACTAAAAACGTATGACCTGCACATATGGTGATATCACAGACCTCTTCTTTTAAAATACTTTCTGAGACATGAAATCATAGCACAATGGTTAAGATAACGTAAATCAGTGTGCTATGATTTCATTTTGTGAGGGTTCGATCCTCAGCCAGACTTTTTGTAAAAGTACTAAATTCAAACGATAGATGGCAGCACCAAAAATGTATTGTTATTTTCCATTCAACTCTAAAATTCTACATGCTATTATATACTCTAGTTGAAAAAAAAATTGCTTCGAAAAATTTCTAAGTTCCCCAATTAAAATTAATTAAATTTGTAATTCTTTAAAATTCACCTTGTACTGTAATAAATATTTCTCGTTGAAAAAAAAAAAAAAAAAAAAAATCTCGCGAAAATTCTGAAGTTTTGCAAATAAAATTAATTAATTACTATTTTTAATTAATATTTTTAATTAATTAATCATTCACTTCTACTGCATACACTCCTAATCAAACTGCATACTCTCGTTTGAAAAAAAAAAAAAATGTTTTCGAAAAATTTCTAAGTTTCCCAATTAAAATTAATTAAATTTCTAATTCGTTAAAATAAATCCCTTGAAACACACCCCGTATTCTAGTAGAAAATTCTCCGCAAAAAAAAAAAAAAAAAAAAAAAAAAAAAGCTTCGAAAAATTTCTAAGTCTCGCAATTAAAATTAATTAACACTAATCCTTAATTAATCCCCTTATCTTAGGTGGTGGAGGAGGGCACTTCGGGAGGAGGTGGGCACTTCGGGAGGAGGAGGGTACTTCGTGAGGAGGAGAGCACTTCGTGAGGAGGAGGAGGAGGAGGATGACAGTTCGGGAGGAGGAGCCCTCCTCCCTCCTCACTCCACACTCCACCTCCTGGGGTCGGAGCCCCATTTCTTCTCTACTCAGAACCCATAGAAGAAGGAACTTAAATATTTGGCTTATTGTTTATTCTATGGTAGAACCCAACTATAGTTTCGACGAAGCGAGAAAATGAAATAAATTGAACCTATTTATGAAATTATATAGAAAATTTAACACAAGAAAATAAATTCTCTTTTTTATATTAATAAAATAATTTTTAAAGCAATTTATTAGTTCAAGAGTGCACCATTTATACGTCTCTCACTTATGCAGTTGTATTTATTTATATAATTTAGTCATTTATTAAACATTTTCTAGATAGGGAATACTTATTACTTTTGTTTTTTGTATTAATTACTGTATTCACATTGGGGGGAAGTATCCCATATTTTCTAATGATTACACTTTTCGACAGAAATAATTATTTGATTTAATTATTATGTTCTTTTTCACTCCCTTAAAAATAAAAAAAAAATCTGAAATATTTTTTTTATATTATTCTAGATCATTTTAATTTGTCATTAGATTATTCTTTATCATTATTATTTTCACATGATCTTAATTTTAAAAAAAATTGTATTATTAACAAAATCTTGTATTAGTTTATTATTTATCCATTTATTTAAATATTTTTAAAGGATTTTAATAATAATAATAATAAATAGACATACTAATTTATATTAAGTACTTAATATAAATGTAATTTAGTAATATTACAATTTTATTATTATCGTCGCACCGTCATTATACATTAATAAACTGAAATTAATTTTAAATTATACGTTTGTCTTATTCAAGTTTTTTAGTTCGAACCAGATTCATCAAAATAATATAGGCTAATATAAAAATAATAAGTGTACATTTTTCAGTAAAAGCCAAAAAAAAGTACAAAGTCTGCTGCGAATCCTAAATACCCTATTCAATCTTTCTCACTAGAAAAGTGAGCACCGTCGTGATGGCTGAATGGATATGATAACAGACAAGAAGCAGCGACCCAGGTAGCCCAAACCCTTTTCAAAACCTTGTTGTACCCTTGTTTTAGTCTTAAAAACCCCTGAGACAACGTTGTTCTAAGTGTACATGTTATGTGGGTACTTACATGAACTAGTTGAGGGTTCTGTCCCCAGCGAGGGTCAGCGCCTTTCGCTTTTATTATTTAGGGGATTTTTTTTAATTCTTTTTAAATTTCTTTTCGATTTTAAGATAACGTGTGTATATGTATTCTAATTTTTTTTCTCATATTTTGCAACAGAAATTGTGCCTCTGCTTCTAATTTCTTTAACTAATGAATATATCTATTCGAGTCTATAAAAAATAAATAATAGTTATAACATTAATGATATTTTTTACCTAGGTGCCTACGATTTAGAAATAGGCATTTATCTTTTCTAAATATAATGAAAAATACACCTTGTTAATTTAACGATTCTTTTTAATACAAAAAAGAAAACAAAACGCGAACATATTCCACTTTTTGATTGACTAGAATTGGCAACTTATCGCTAATAGATTTAATCCCAGTATCCGGACGAGCGCGCCAATGAGTTCACCCTGTAATGCAACTTTGCTGTATCACATATCCTTTGTCGAAAGCCGTTTTACATTATGTCTACGGAGCTTTCACATCTTCTAGTGTATAGGATCATTGGCAAGGCTACACTAGATTAGAGCTCCTATAATACAGGCTGAATCATACCGCCATTTAATGACCCAGCGGACCAAAAACCAAGCTAAAACCGGTTTGCTTACCGTACTAGTGGACCGCGAGTGACAGTAACAGGAACGGCAAACACCTGCTCAGGCGGTTTCCTAATGCTGAGCTAGGTCACAATATGGTGGTTATTAATAAAATTGTAATTAGTAATTGAAGAAATAATAGAAACTGCAAATTATAATTTCATTAGTTAAGAGCACATATAACAAATAAAACCAATTACATGGCAATTCTTCCTGTACTTGTTCTTTGTAAAATTATTTGCAATTTCATAATTCTAAGATTGTGTAGATATATGTGTATTAAAAAACAAAAAAAATTCTGTTAATTTATTCATATACAGAGACTAAATATAATTATATTAATAGTCAGTCATATTTGCTATCCACGTTAACTACCCAAAAATTTAAATAACATTTTTACCAGGGGTCGATCCAGGCAAAATTTGGAACCTATATTTTCCCTTCACAAAAATCAAAACAATAAAACAGGACCCCTTCACGAAAATCCTTTTAATAAAACAGGCCCCTTTGCAAAATTCCTCTTAATAAAACAGGGCACAAAATTCTTAATAAAATATGCTTCTTCACAAAATTCCATTCCATAAAAACACTCTTCATTAATTATTTAATGTGTTTTTATTTAAATTTCGTTTAATATATTTTTATTTTGTTAAGTTTCAAATGTGTAATTTGCTAATCCAAAAGGAAATCTTTTGCAGAAGGACTTTAACAATTAATAAATGCTTGGCTTGATTTGAGTAAACGGATTTCATATTTCGTTACAAAATTTTATTTTTCATAAAAATATAATAAATTTCACAAAATTGGTCCTAAGAGAAAAAACGTGCATAGACCCCTGATTACACAGTCAGCAGGCATTATTAGTATTTTCATTTGGGAATAAATGAAAACTTAAATCGAAATTATTGGAGTCTAGAGTTTCACTGTAGAAAAAAATAAATATACATATTATCGTTTTTTGCAGGTTTATTCATTTTAATTCAAATTTACAGATCTCAAATGATGTTTGACACACAGTAAGCAATGCTAACACGATGAAAGAAGCAGTGGTATTGTAATTCCCCTAGACACCACCAGAGGGCGAGCATTTTGTTACAAACGCGAATACGCACCACATTGGCGCGATTTTTCCCCCTTCCAATTTAGCGTAAACTTTGTCTTTGAATATTAGTTACAAATAGCATGCAAATATATATATATATATTCATACATAAATGTATATATATGTATGTATATGTATATATATATATGTTAAATATGGCATTTCACAATAAAGAGATCGAATTAGCACTCGAGTATTCCATGAAATAGAGCACTGGCCGTCGTAACATACATAGCAGTCATGATTCCACAGGCAAGACGATGGTTATGGAAAACATGGAGTTTTCCCGTAGAAATAAAAAAGATGAGTAGTAGAGATCAGTTCTTTATTGACACGATACTAAATATAAATCAATTCCACTTACTAAAAATTTCAGAATTCATATCTGACAGTATGTAGATGTTAAAAAAAATTAGAGATGATTACACCATTTTGATAAGATCTCTCCTCAAGCGTACAAATTCTGCTCTCCAAGCCGGTGCAACGCGTTTTAAAGGTAAAGAGCGAATGAATATTTTCGCAATGCAGGGGGAGGACTAGCCAATAAGAAGCTAGAAAAGCCGGGGAACTTATTACTGTATACGGCATAATTTTGAGGTGAACTGGGATATCGAATGATAATTTTAATAAAAATAAAAATGACACTAAGAGACGTTCTAAAGAAATAAACTTTGAATGTTTCAAAAGAAGAAATAAATTAAGGCTTTTACAAATACGTGTAGCTTTTAATAGATTAAGATTTTTAGAATGATAATTAAAAGAATATTTTGATTAAAGATATGGAATAAAAACATAAATTAGATTTAAGAGATAATTTAAAAGACGGGTAAAATATTAGAATTGTAAGAATTTGGAATAAATTGATTAAGAAAAAAATGGCAATTTTTTTTATTATTACATATGATATCCCCCCACCCAAAAAGACGGATGAACTGGTAAGTCATATAACCCGCAAGTTCATAGCAGGGAAATGTTACACAGACTTGCGTTACAATTTTGTCACTTGGAGTAGGCCTAAGAAAAATAACTTTTCTAAAATTTATAATCATCAAATTAAATTTAAATTTAGTACTTATAACGCGAATTAGTGGAATTGTTAATAGAAAATAGAATAACAAGATATTTAACTTGTTTACAAATTACAGAAAAAACTTAGAAATATTAAACAAATAAGAAAACTATTGTAAAAATTTAAATAATATATATCAAATTTCAAGAGTATCATATTAACAAAATGTGTTAATTGTAGAATTGTTTGCAGAATACTTTGTTCAGTCCTCTTATAGATCGGGAGGCGGCAGCACAGACAATCACCTCATCGAGTTCACGGCTGAAATTCCAGAATTAGATAAAACTCGATTCGTATATTAAAACGCAATCGGTCTGCCAAGTCATATCTTGGTGGAAAATACGTGAAAACCCGATTTTACCGGTTGACTCGTAGGTTTACCATTGTGTTTTCCTGCACCCAGTTCTCCATGTTTTCACACTTTTGGGTGCAGGAAAACACAATGGTAAACCTACGAGTCAACCGCTAAAATCGGATTTTCGCGTGTTTTCCACCAAGATATGACTTGGCAGACCGATTGCGTTTTAATATGCGAATCGAGTTTTAACTAATTCTGGAATTTCAGCCATGATCTCGATGAGGTGATTGTCTGTGCTGCCGCCTCCCGGTCTATTATGAGGGGTAGTCCAATTCAATAAAGTCTGGTTGCATACCTCATTAAAAGAATTAATGATCATTTGACAACTTGAAAAATGTCTCTCATTTTGAAAATGTTTGAATCTCTTCAAATTGAAAAATATTTTCTCATCCATATCTCAAATGCAAATTAAGCCTAACATGGCTCCATCTTATTGCCGACTGGTAAGATGGATGGGTTCGCACCGGAATCGTTACACTGCGTTTTATTACATTTAGATGCCGTAAACTTACTGCTTGTAAATGTAAACAGTCGTAAAATTGCTGCTTATGAATGTAAACAATAATGAAAAACGCATTTCAAAATATTTAAAGGCTTTAATATGCTTTTACAAATAACACATGGGCTGATAAGTTCCCGGTCTAATAAAGAAAACACAACTTTTTAACAAAGCTTTATAACTTTATGACTTTATAACTTTATAACTTTAATAAATAACATAACTTTAATAATAAATAATAATAATTTAATAATAATAATAATAATTTAAAAATAATAATTTTATAATAATAATTTAATAAAAATAAATTTAAAAATAATTTAATAATAATAATTTTATAATAATAATTTAATGAATGGTTATTAATAATAATTTAATAATAAATAACATAATTTTATGACGAAAAAGCTCCAAACAGTGCACAGAACTCGTTATTGTTTTTGGTCAACACGCGCGGCAGTCACTTTGACAACAGCTTTTTCCTAGACAAATGTTCATTCAAAATAAAACCTACACGTTCCTTGTATATCTTAAGAGTCTGAGTTATCTCCTGCAACCTGCAACTTCACTTTACGGTTCCCCAAAACGATTTTGTGGACTTTTTTAGGTTTTCCGGAGTAACCACCTCTTTTGCGTGGTGCATCACTGGTGTCCGTACGACCAAGTTTAAATTCAGAAAACCAGTCAATAATGGTTGATTTACCTGGTGCAGTGTCCGGATAACGCTTACCTAGCCAAGCTTTTGTTTGAACGGTATTTTTTCCCCATCAAATAACAATTCTTGAAATTCTTGTTATCCATTTTTTTGTTTATCAACAAAGTCGTTCAACTAAAACCACTGTAACGTTTTATCCACACGGCGAATCATCATGGTATTTTTTCTACTACCTTTTAAAGGTTAGTATTTACTAAAAAAAACATCGGTTCGGCGATTGTAACGCCATCTGTGTGCCAGACCGGGAACTTAACAGCCCATGTGTTATATTAAAAGCAGAATCGGATGTTAGCCGTATTTTTTTAATGAATCGTCAAAGAACGTTCATTTGAAATCGATTTGGAACTTGTGTTTCTGAATGGCAACGGTGTTTATTTGTTTATATCACTAATCTGTTGTTGGTAGCTGCTTATTTTTAATTTAGAACTTAAAAAATTATAATTGTTTAGTTTTTGAAGGTTTTAGAGAAAATGAAGAAGAAAAGATGTGATACAATGTAGATTAAACAAGGCAATTGTTCGATTTATAATACGGCATCGGAATGCTTAAGCCTAACATGGCCGCGATTTCTTTATTTTCTTTTTAGAGGATGGGTCGGCCCGGTATCGTCGCTCTGTTTATTTTTTTGCTGAATAATGGACGGAAATATGCACTTCGGGTTAATTGAAGTTTTTAGTAAGATGCTATTTACAACTTATTCACAATCAGCTTATTTATTTATATTTACATTAAAAGGAATTAAATGATAACTTATTTTAATTACATCTTTGTTCATTCATTTAACAACTTGCATTTTAACCCGCTGCTTCTTTAGACGAGCCCATCTATCCACAATAGTGCCCAAATCTAGGCAGTCCAAAATGTCCTTATCGCACATAAGCAACATAAGTGCATTCAGACGTGGATCGATCATTGTTGCTCTCAGATAGTTTTTCACAATTTTTAATTTACTGAATGTTTTTTCATTCGACGCAACTGTGACTGGAGAAGTTAGAGCCAGACGGCTGACACGGTTCGCAAGCGGTATAATGTTTTCCAAAGATTCTGATTTCTTTGAAATGTCATCCATTGTTTGAGCATTTCCACAGAAGTCTGACAAAAAGTCTAACTCTGCGAGTAATGCTTCCATGTCAGCAACTGCATTCAAGAGTAATAGTATAGGGCAAGGGTATATATAGTATAGAGCAATAGTATAGAGCAAGAGTATAGGGCAGTTGCAATTGACGTCACCTTGGAGGTAAACAGTACAAATAGGCAGTTCTGTTTGGTGGAATTACCCTTACCTCCAAGTGAATACAATGGTTGATCAGCTGATTGCAACTGCCCTATTATATAAATAGATTATTATTAGCGCAGTTTTGTCAGTAAACATAACTGTTCAGCAAATGACACCTCAGATTTTAGGCCAACGATCAGCCCAGTGTTGAATTCAGACACTTTTCTTCGGGAGGGATTTCTGTGGCTCCGGGGGGAAAATTGTAGAGTTCCAATGCTCCGGGAATGTCCCCCCCCCAGGCCACCCCCTGAATTGAACACTGGATCAGCCAACTGTTGGCACAGACGCACTATTAGCTGTTGGTCCAGTTAACAGACAAAGGTTTGTCTATTATAGATGAGACAGCCAAACTCAAATGTTGGTCAACAAGCTAGAAAACAATGGATTAATGATATCCCAATAGTCTTGTGTTGCTTGAGCAGATGCTCTTGAATGAAAAAAGAATTGCATTAAATAGGCACGAGTCCGTCAAATCATTTCTTACAGCACGATGAGTTTAAATAAATCAAATATCGTCAGGCTTGTAATAAAGTCTGAAACTGCTAACAAAAAAAAAGTTTTGCGTTAGTGGATACATTAAGTTAGATTAATTTATTAATTTACAATCCTGTAACAGATAAGTAATTCCGCTAAAAGTAATTGCAAAACAAGGTACCAATCGATTGGAAATAACGTCTACTTTCGGGAGTCGTCTACATATCAAAATTTATACCAATTTTGAATTTTCAAAAATAACACCCATTTTTGACACTCTGTTAAGTTCCGTGGATCAAGACAGCATGGAAAGACAGCAGGGCCCGAGGGGAGAGGGGATGTTCAAGTACCCTTCAGCAAATGACTAATTAGGAGGACCACTATGCATCTTTCAAAATTTGTTCTTTTGCTTAAGCTAGGAATTTAATTACAAATTTGGCTTAAACAATTATTCGGAAATAGTGGTAACCGCTATTCATAAATTAAATTTAACGTTATAAAGGGTGACTATTAAGTTAATTATATTGTTTGGAATCACTTGCGTTGAAATCGGAAAGATAGTTGCTGAGATATGGAAACGGAGCATATTTAGAGGAAAAACCTCGAAGGAAGGGCCGGAGGGCAAAGGTTGTTCAAGTGCCCTTCAGCAAATGATTGATTAGGAGGATTACTATGCATCTTTCAAAATTCGTTCGTTTTCTTAAGCTTTGAACTTAATTACAAGTAACGCTACTCATAGATTTAGTTTAATGTTATAAAGGGTGACTATTAAGTTAATTATAATGTTTGAAATCACTTGCGTTTAAATCGGAAAGATAGTTGCTGAGACATGGAAACGGAGTATAGTTAGGCGAAAAACCTTGAAGGAGAGGTCGGGGGAAAGGGGTTGTTCAAGTGCCCTTCAGCAAATAACTAATTAGGAGGATCACTATACATATTTAAAGATTGATTCATTTGGTTAAGCCAGGAACTTAATTTGAAATTTGGCTCTGACTATTATTCGGAAATTCTGGAAATGCTTTCTAGAAATACACCTTGAAGCTATGAATGCTGATTTTTACGATAATTTAGTAAAAAGGGAACTGGTTTGGAGAAATTCGGAACACTATTAGCTGAGATTTAAAATAGCGGTATTCTCTATATAAAACAGCAATTAAACGCTACGGGTTCAGCTAAAAATGTTAAAATTGTTAAATGTAATTAAACCCTTGCCCCTCTCCATTCCCGCAAATATAAAAAATAATCTGTTAAATAAAGTTTTCTGTATTAATAATCTCTGTCATAATAATATATGTCATGTAAAAAAAAAAAAAAAAACCCGGCTAATTGTCATGAAGAAAAAGTGCCTGGAAAATGTTTCAAACAGGGGGACGTCTGTGTAATTTGTCATGTGTAGGTGTGGAGCGACATTAGCATGGCTGAACGTTGATAACTCCAATCAATATTGACACTAGTTAGTTAGAAATCCTTATCTATGCATCGCTACTCTGGTTCATTTAATTACTTCTGTGAAGAATCGATGCAACCAACCAACCCAAGAGAAAAAAACGTATTTTTGATGAGAGTTCTTTGTGGATATTAATTAATATTTCAGTAAATAATTGAAATATTAAAATTCTGAGGTTCAGGTGCATCAGGAGAGGGTTTGGACTACCTAAATCTAAATTTTCAGGCTTCTAGGTAGTCTAGATTTTCCTAGCCATCGCCAACAGACACACACACACAGAGAGAGACACACAGAGCCAGGGGTGTATTTAAGCAGAATTCATTGGGGGGGGGGGGGGGGCGTATATGACGATTTTGCCGATTAACTTAAAAATTATTATAACTTTAAAAATACGTTTCTGTGTCTGTATATATGTATCTATATTCTATATAAAATTCACCATTACTCACCTATCGTCCATCGGGATTAAATTTTGCACTTTAGAATAAAGTTGAGAATAGATCAGTTTCAACCACGTGATCAGCCAAGCGCGGATCCAAGAGAGAGATCATCGGGACATCACCCCCCCCCCCCTAACTCTGAACGAAAAACATTTCTATAGAATACATTTTTTTATATAAATATGTATCAAAGGTATTTTCATTTTCGTGTTTTTTTCCTGCTTAAAAGTTCTAATCAACCTGATACATTCACGGAGTTTTTTTTACATAGAAAGCCATGAAAATTGCAAACATTATTGTTTAAGCACCAAAGAATCGAACAATGTTTTTAATTTTCCTGTACATGTGGTACATTTTGATTGCTCCCTCAAGACGATTTTTCCATGGTTGGCAAGTCTCAAAAATCGGCTTAAAATACGAACTTTGAGAAAAATTTCTGAAAGATTCTTTGCTTTTATAAGAAAATGTGAAACTCTGATTACTTTGCATCTCAATTAAATATGCAAATTTTATACATTTACCCGCAAATTTCATGCATTTACGAAGGAAAATGAATTCGGGCGTATGCCAGAAAACAGCCAATTTGAACATAAGATATAAAATTTTTTAATGAAGACTGTGCCCCCCCTTTCACAAAAATACATGACCCTCCTCTAAATGGATGGTTGGATCCGCCTCTTGTGATCACAATCCTCCAATTTGTATTCAATGAATCAAAATCTTAAGATTATCAACCTGTATTATCGCCCAACCAATGAAAACCGACAAAAACCGATGGACAAACAAAACGCTTTTATGGTTATTAAGGTAGTTGCTTAGGGTGTGATGTCAGTTGAAACTGATCTATATAGGGTGCGTTTAAAGAGGGACACTTTCACCCCTTCATTTGCATTCCTTTGCTGTATATATTCCAGCAAAATGTTTTGATATTTAAAGGAAAATCTGTTTATTTTTTTTGCTGAATAATGGGCGGAAATATGCACTTCGGGTTAATTGAAGTTTTTAGTAAGATGCTATTTACAACTTATTCACAATCAGCTTATTTATTTATATTTAGATTAAAAGGAATTAAATGATAACTTATTTTAATTACATCTTTGTTCATTCATTTAACAACTTGCATTTTAACCCGCCGCTTCTTTAGACGAGCCCATCTATCCACAATAGTGCCCAAATCTAGGCAGTCCAAAATGTCCTTATCGCACATAAGCAACATAAGTGCATTCAGACGTGGATCGATCATTGTTGTTCTCAGATAGTTTTTCACAATTTTTAATTTACTGAATGTTTTTTCATTCGACGCAACTGTGACTGGAGAAGTTAGAGACAGACGGCTGACACGGTTCGCAAGCGGTAGAATGTTTTCCAAAGATTCTGATTTCTTTGAAATGTCATCCATTGTTTGAGCCTTTGCACAGAAGTCTGACAAAAAGTCTAACTCTGCGAGTAATGCTTCCATGTCAGCAACTGCATTCAAAAGTAATAGTATAGGGCAAGGGTATATATAGTATAGAGCAATAGTATAGAGCAGGAGTATAGGGCAGTTGCAATTGACGTCACCTTGGATGTAAACAGTACAAATAGGCAGTTCTGATTGGTGGAATTACCCTTGCCTCCAAGTGAATACAATGGTTGATCAGCTGGTTGCAACTGCCCTATTATATAAATAGATTATTATTAGCGCAGTTTTGTCAGTAAACATAACTGTTCAGCAAATGACACCTCAGATTTTAGGCCGACGATCAACGAAGAGATTGTCTCGATTATCGTCTAACTTCTTTGGTGTCAATCTTCGTCGATACTGTATAGCAAATTCACTTAACAAATCTATTCCTTGCTTAGTTGAAAAGAGAATTGCGCAAGATTCTTCTACTCTAGTTTTTCAGTAACTAACTTGCACTTATACAGAACTGTCTTGAGAAACACCAGTGAAGCAATAAAGTCGAGCGACAACATTTTCTGTCTTAAATCTCGTGCCTTGGACTTTGTTTTGCTATCAAAAGTAGAGGAATCAACATTCTCTGTCAAAAATTGTAGGATACAATCATATGAAATCCATACCGCTTTCAATGATTCCGCTCGAGCAGTCCATTTCGTCTTAGAAAGATTCCACAGTAGAAGAGCATTTTCTATTTATTTGAGCTTGTCCACTAATGGCTTGTTTCGTTTAGTACTTGCTGTGAAAAACACATAAAAGTTCTTCCAGCACGGAGAAAACATCAGCTATAATATCACTGGCGTTGCAGCTATGCTGAACGAAAGCTGCTTAAGTCTGTGACTTTGACAAGTAATACACGGTACAATTCGGCCCACGATTTCTGAAAACGTCTGCAAGGTACCGGTGAATTCTCCAGACATGCTGTTTGCAAAATCGTATGACTGGAAAGCCACCTGTTATATGTAGAGTTCATTCTTCGTAAGGATGTTTGATATCTCGAACGCAAGGCCGACACCATTTTTATCGACTGCTTCTACAACTTCCAAAAGTCGCTCATGAGGTTTTCCATCTTTGTTGACATACCTCACCCCAACAGCCAATCGATCCTGGTGCGAAGCATCTGGTGTCGTATCTGCCATAATGCCTTAAAAATCTACTTCTTGAATCTCATTGACTATCTTTTGCGCAATGCTGTTGCAAGAACTTCAATCATCTCGTTTTGGGATGAAGTGGAAAGGTAAGTTGTGTGATTTGGTCTGAATCGTGCGTTCACAAGCCATTTCCTCAGTACTGAGTTATGTCTGGAAATAAATTTCACAATTTGCCGAAATTTTCCATTTTAGTCTTTGTAAATTCCCCTGAATGCCAGGCCTTGTCTACCCAGCGTTCGCGTAATGTCCATCAAGATTGTATTCAACCACTTCAGTGTTGAATGCAAAATATTGCTATTCTAGAATATTCTGTTTGCGCTTGCTCATGTCGAGTAACACATCAACGTGATTATGCGTCATCATGAACAGACAATAATCTAAAAGAGCAATTCAGTGGGAGTTGGAAGAGAAATTTTGCGCAAGCTTTACGGCCTTTTCTTTCCCTACGCTCTTCATTTTGTGCCATTTGTTTACACCACTCCCACCCCAAGCATTTCGTGTTTTTTCTCCCCCAGGATCTTCATGAAACAGGCAACAAACAAAACAAAAGCAGCGTTGAGTTCTGTGCTGTATTCCAAAAACGGATACTCTTTGTAGTACCAAGCGCTGTTGACACGTTACTGTCTATCCCGAGGGATTGAATCATTTATCAGATATGTACAAAGTTTTGATGGAAGTTTTGGTGCACTTGACACAACGCAAGTTCTAAACTTAATTGCATGTTCTCATTTGTCGTTTCTGTATTAACCGCATGTAGATTTTTGTCGTCTCATTGAAGCTTCGAATGGGTTAGAAGGAGCACCCGCCATTTTCACTTGGTCTCGCATCCCTTTGTAACAGTTCTACTCGTGCTTTTTTCTCCAGTCATAATCGAACTGGTTACCACACTGCAAATATTCTAATTTAACGCGTTTACGTGCTTTCTTAGCAGGGGATTCACGTTCCATTTCAATTATGAAATATGATTATCAAACAATCACTACTTCCGAAGTCTCAAATAACTTAGAAAACAGGTAACACGGGACAACGTGTCGGAGGGTTTTTCCCCGCTCTCCCAGATTGACCAATGAGAAGGTCGCACGGTGCATGCGCGTGTTGTTTTCTATCTTATTGCTTGGCGATCAGAAGTAATGCTTCGCCAACGCGCTGAAAAGCGAAAAACTTTTTTTTTCTCTAATACCAGCTTTGATACGAAATTCAAGACAAGTGCTAAGGCTTGATGGTTTTTAGAGTTATTTTAAGAAATTTGAAAAAAAAAAAGATTTTTTAAAAGTTGTATCGAACGATACTGACTACCGAGAATTTGCCGACTATGATAAAAATTGCCGACTATGATCGAAATTGCCAACATTAGGGGAGCGAGACGCCCCCCTACGCCCCCCCCCAGTAGCTTCGCCCCTGCACAGAGCGAAACTTTATTTTATTAGTAGGGGAGACTTGGGAGACTTGATCCCTTTTTCAGTTTTTAATTTTTATTTTGGAAAAAAACAAATTTTTTTAAAAATGTTTCTAGTTTTTATTAAAGGCTTGTGTGTCTTTAATGTTGTAGTATTTTTTTTATTTTTGAAAAAGCATTTTTAAAATAAATATAAATTATTTTCCAAAAAAGAAAAAAAGGATCAAGTCTCACCACTTACAGGGAGACTTGATCCCTTTCCAAGGGAGACTTGATCCTTGAAACAGATGCATTGAAATGATTCAAATTAAGTTGTAGAAATCAAATTTATTGTTGACTAACATGTAAAAAAGGGAGAAAAACACACAAAAAATTCTACATTTGGTAAAATCACTTTTTTCCATATGAATGATTATTATTGCTAAAATTAATGATAAAAAAACATCTTCAAAGCTTTAAAAGTCAAAAGTAAATGTTAAAATTGTTGCAGTTTGAAGAGTTCCACCAAGCATGACTGGTTTAGGTACTTTTTTGACAATGTTCGTCATTGCCCACAACACTAATGTAAACATTTTCTGGATAAATAAGTTGGTCGGAAAAAAGTCCTCTTTTTCTTAGAAAATTGATTTTGCATTCAGATGATAAAACCTTCTTTACAATTTTTCGAAATGACTAATTTTCTTCTCTCCTAGAAATCGCACAATGACAAAGTTACTTTCATCAATGGACAAATTTTGTGGATCTTCGATGATTTCATCAGACTTTTTCATCAAGTGAATCTGGCCCGGTTGAATCATGAACACTACAACTGCTCTCACTTTCTGTAGATTCGGGGCTTTCATTTTTAGTGTTTTTACTTTTCTTTCTCGAGATGAAATGAGTTTTTCTTGATTTATGTTTTTTTATTCAGTCGGCGATGTTGTATTTCTTCTTCAATCTGTCTTTTAGTTGGTGTGCTTATCAAAATTTTTGAAGATCCTTTATTTTCCCGTTTTGGATAATTAAACTTTAGAGAAGGCTTGTATGTCTTCTGGAGTCACTATGTTTGGTTTAACTGTATTTGTATTACTGCTTGTTGGGGTTAATGGTTGATCTGTGAAGAAAGATGATAAAAAATTATCTTTAGAAAATATATTCCTGTTTAAGGGATATATGCCAGTGATTTTAAATCCATTAATCCATTTATTCTGTTAGTTGGCATCTTGGCTTTAGGTTAGGCAAATCCGTTGAATTCAGAAATTCGATAAATTGTTATTATTTGAGCAGGATGATTAGTGTGTATAGGAGTAAGTCCATGATCTAATTTACTTGATGTTTTTAAATATACACACAAAAGATCATTGTTAACTGAAAATATTTGGGAGTGCTTATAATTTGATTAATAAGAAATGTCACTTTCTTGAGATTTTTGTTTTCTCACATAACGTTTTAAAGTCATCACATTAATATGAATGGATTTTGATGCACTTTTAAAACTGGATCCATCTATTACAGCCTTCACTGTTGCCTGTAAGTTTGCAACATTGGTGCTTTTTCTGCGTTGAACACGTCTTTAGGTTTATAAATACGTGGCATGACTGTAAAAAGTAAAGATAAACACAGAGCTCTTAATCACTGCAATAAAATGAACCATCTATTGCACAAATTAAATTTTTAGCTCAATATATATATATGGACATAGGGTGTTTAAGACTTGGTTACATAACACATATTAAATATAATTATACGTTTCTAATTTATAAATAGGTTTATGACTTAAAAATAATCCAAAAGTAACCACAAAACAAACCTTGCACAGTCACCATGTGCTTGCTAACCATCATGTGCAGCTATATGGTAACTTTCTATCTTTGTCAACCATCCAAAATCAAGGTAACCATAGTCTAACTAATATTGATATTGTCTAAGTGTGTCTTGAAAGTCACAATTAGGAGCAGGGGTTTATAAAATTTAACATTAATTTAGCTTAACTTTGGGGACACTTGATCCCCAGGATCAAGTCTCCCCATATAATGGGGATCAAGATCAAGTGTCCCTAATGTGCATGTGTTGGGAAAATAATTGTTAAATCAAAAATAAAGAAACTGTATTGGATTTAAATAATGACATTTAAGCAGTAAGGAATGTTAGTAAATTATATCAATCAACTTAAGTAATTTAGCTATATTTAGCAAAAAATAAGAAACATAAACTACCTACTGAAAAAGAAGTTTGATTGTAAGAAATCAGATATTCTTTTCTTACAACAAAAATAAAAATGGGTGAATGAAATTCTGTAGTCAGATCTGTTGATAAGGAATCACTTTATTAGTGTTGCCGGTTTCAGAGACTTAATTGCATTTTCCCCCTTGTTTTAGACCTAGGGATCAACTCTTCCAAGTCTTCCCTATGGATTAACCACTTAAATACTAACGTGAGCGCTTGTGTCTTTAATCTTAAAGCTCGCGTTACCCTATTACTAGAATGTTTCTTTTTATTTACGATCACCAATATTAATGATTATATGTATTCTAAATGTACCAGCATGACTCTATGGCGGTTTTTGGTGAATGATCAATAATTAACCCTTACAGGACCATAAGATGTCCAAGACTAAATATGCCAATACAACACAATATTTTAGCTATTGTGGGTGTAAAGTAAGAGAATATCACCAGAAAAACATAGCAGGGTGTATAGGTTTCCTACAATTTCATGGGAAATATTTTTCCCTATGGACCATAAAAGTATATAAACGAAGAGTTAGGTTTATTATATCGGTATTTTATTTATTGCTTTGTAATACAAAAAACATAATAAAAATTATCAGAAAAGTAAAATAAATAGTTAGTTATGGTATTCTAATTTTCTCAAGTCCAAAACACTTTCAAGATATTATTAGTTCAGCCCGCGAAATGTTTTGGTTTTGGCGCAATAAAGTTTGACAGTTCTTTTTTTTTTTTATTCGTTCAGAAACACATTTGCCGCCTTGGACATACGTTTTATTTTGACATTCAGTAAAAAAAAAATATCTATTCAATAATAACTGAACAATCGATAACTATTTTTGTAGAAGGGAAAAATATTTCCCTTGAGCGTGAAGGGGTTAACAAAGCCAGCTAATTAATCAGTGTGTTCATTTCTGCTCAGCAATACATAAATGTGCAAGAATATAAAATAGAAACTTTATTATACTAGAAGTAAATTGGCTGTAAATTTTTTTATAAATATTTAGACAGAAACAAAATTGCTTAGTAAATTCCACTCCACTGCTAAAATGGTGAAATTTGAAAATCTATCTTGCACCAATATAGAGTGTATTTATTATTATTTTTTTCATAATTTTAAGTTTATAAAACAACCGTTCCATATATGCCATCGATACCAACAGTGACAAAAGAATCAAAAAGTAATTGTGAAGTTTGCATAAACTGTGATTAAATCGTTTGAATTTTGGATAAATATATTGAGTTAGCTGACCCGTCCGGCGCTGTCCGGACCCGTGATAATAACTGATAATAACCTTAAATATACCTAAAATCAATGTTGAATAATTATATATTTTTAAACGAATATAGCCAAACGAAATGTTGAGTGCCTCACTGCCTTCAGCAGCGTACACCTTTGAATTTGTATGATTTTATATTTTTAAATGAAAATCCATCTTCTGATTTCAAACCTCAGAACACTCGAATTCCATGTTGGGAAAAATTCTTTTCACTGAGAAAGAATAAAGTCTGGCGAAATCGCGAAGTAAGTTCCGGAAAGGATTTTTTTTTTTGAAAGGGTTAATATTAATTTTTAACCGAAGATGTCGTTATAAAGAAAAATTTACGCTCATTCATCATCATATTCTTTTATCGTATTTCGAACAAGAAAATGAAGGCCGATTTTTAAAGTATGCAGAAAAACACGAAAATCACGAAAGTGACTTTCGGAAAAGAATTTTTTTGAAAGGGTTAAAATTAATATATATATTTTTTTCAAACGGATTACACCGCTCGGAAGAAAAATGAACGTAAATATCGTTTGGCATTTTTCTTTTTTTTTTTTTTCGTATTTCAGTTTCTAGAGCTGATGGAGATTTATAAAAATCGCAGAAAAAACGAAACACACCGAAACGTCGTTCGGAAACGAATTTGTTTGAAAGGGTTAACATTAATATTTTTTAAATGCCCCCTGCACAATTACGCATATATCTCTCTCCCCTTCCCCTCCCTCTTCATAAAAATGTCACTGTCACTTAAGTCGTACATTTTCTTTATTCCTCATCCCCCCCTTTTTTTTCTTAAATTATTTTCGTTTGTACTGTATTAATTCTGGAAGTATCCAGAAAAAGCCCGAATCATCTCGTACCTCGGATCAACACATTTGAGTGTCATACAAGTCAGTTTAACGCTCCGCCTACCAGATGGGCGCAGCTATGTAAGCGAAGCAGTATGCATAGATGAAAAGCTTCAGCAACAGGTATGGACAGGGCTTAATTTGCGCCGGAGCCCACCGGAGCTCAGATCCGGTACTTCTCTGTTTTTAGTAAATATTTTAATATTGACCAGAATTCACCGGAGCTCATAAACACTGCGCTCCCGAGCCCAGTGCAATAACACTTCCGGAAAACGAATCCTAAATGACCCTTTCCTTTCCTTCTCATCTCCAATCTTTTGCTTTCTTTTGTATCCAAACACTTATAAGTGACGTAATGTGTCGCTTATGTGTCGGTAAGAGATGGAGATGAAACAGGCTCAACTTTAATGTCAGTCTTCAGGTTTAGGCAGACTCAAGCTCAATCTGTCTTAAATTCAAAAGTTTATTTATTTCCATTTCAAATCATTTTAATGCTATTTTGATCGGAACGAAAAGTAAACAGAAATAGTCTTTTTCTATTCTGCATAGCTGCGAACAATTCATTTTTTGTGTTAACCCTATTTCCGAATCATAATTCTGAGCTTATTTAATCACAGAATTCTTCGATTAATTAACATTAAGATTAGGCTAAGGTTTCTATTTGGAAGTAGTGATAACTAAAAAGCGGAATAGTTGATAGCTAAGTATACGCAGATAGATGTATTTAAAATTTTTATTTTGCTAAATAAAAAAACAATGCTTTAAATTTTGAAAATAATGTATGAAATATAAATATGCAGATAGGAGTGACGGTGAAGGGGGTACGTTACGGGTGTTAGTATTGCAGAATATTATGTCTCCGGTACTTTTTTTCTTAGAAATTAAGCCCTGGGTATGGGAAAGAAAAATTGATGGGAAACGATGTTTACAAGGATATCATGCGCGACAGCAGAACGAAATTCAGGGAGGGGTAAGATTTCCTAACAGAAATGCCCGAGGCTTACAACCTAAGCCGCGATTTTTAAAATAAAGAATGTAAACTTGAAAAACAGCTAAACTAAGATTTTTTTCATAAAATAACCCGCGCAGGAGAATTTTTTAAACATATCAGTGTTAAAAGCAATACAGAAACGTAATAAATAAGAAATAATTACAAACACAGAAGCAAGCTACTACCGGCTCTTTTTAAAATGTTGAACTAAACAGATTTTTCTTTTCTTTTTTCATCAGGGGAGCAGACTCGCCGCACTTTCCCCATGAATCCCCTGTTTATTAAAAATTTTAAACACATGAGCGCAAAAGGAAAACAGAACTAAATATGGTCTTACATTACACAGGGGGAACCTGCCCGCTCCTGACAGAAAACCAGTAGCTCTTTTTTGTTAGTGTTAAATTATATTACATGTCACTTGGAAGAATAAATTTTACTGTTATTTATTTATCTTTTTATTTATTTATTGATTAGAAAAAAAGAAAATTTAGTTAGTTTCAAAATTTAGGGAGGGGTAATTCTCCCCCCCCCCCCCCACCTGCCTAAGCCCATAAAGAGTATTATCTTCTTATATAATATAGTTCTAAAATATTTCTGACATATTATATTTCATACTCAGCTTGCTTTCCTATGGACATTATCAGGAGTAAATGCCATTCTTTCCCTTTCAGCGTTTGGAAGCCAGTCCCTGACCTTGAACAACTGCATCGACAGCATAAATCCCTGATAAGCTTTGGAAACTAGTTTAAGTTCAATGTTTGGAATACCTTGATTTTTATAACACCAGTAAAAGAAGACATACCGACGTGTCGACTTTCATTAGTTACAGCGGCAGGTATGATCGGTGTGGTATTTTTTTTTTATTGCTGTTATTGTGATTGTTTAGTACTTATTTTTGTTTTGTTTCTCAAAAAGAAAAGCTATTACCAAGATTCAGATGTTGATAACCTTTGAGTGAATATACATTAACGATACAACGTGAACCAGAGGTTTATGTCATATAAATCCTGTATTTTATAATTTTTTTTAATTGTAATATTTTAGTAAATGCAATATTTTAAAAAGCCCATCTAAAAATAAAAAAATATATATACAGCACCTTTATAACCAAATTTGGTTAAATTCTGCATGTTATCTCACCTATCTGCGCCATTTACTTATTTTATTGTAATTTTTTATTGTAATATTTTAGTAAATGCAGTATTTTAAAAGGCCCATTAAAAAATATTAAAAAATATATACAGCACCATAACTAAATTTGGTTAAATTCCACATGCCACCTCACCTATCTGATGTCATTTACTTACTTTAGAATATATGGTTAAATATTTTATTTGTATTAATTATACATAGATATAATTATTATAATTACTAAATTAAAAGCAAAATGAAACATTTTTCAGCAAAGTACTTCATTAATTATTACTAATGCTAGCAAATACTTTACATTTTTTGTGACCCCTAAATTGAATGTCACCTTCCCTGGCATTCAAAATTCGTAAAAAAATTAAGTTCAGTGTCCTTATATAAATGATGGGTATCATATTATTAAATTAGCAGAGACAAGTTTTAGAGATATTGTGCAAAAAAAAAAAAAAAAAAAAAAAAAAACAGATGTGTTCTAAAGAGCTTCGAAACTGTACAGTACTAGTAACGGCGGATACTCTCCTAGAAAGAATTTCATTGAATTGGGGCATTTAAAAATTTTTGGTAGGTCTCCCCCTCCCATTATTTTCTGCATTTTCTTTCTCTTTTGAGATTAAAATTTTATAAGGATGTCATTCTCAAACGCAAATAAAGCACAAAAGTAGAATTTCCAGAAGACTAAAATAAAAATTTTAAGAATAATTCTTTTTAAAAATATTTAAAAATGAATTTAAAGTATTTTAAGGTTTCTATTTTAAGTATTAAAATAATAAAGTAATAATAAAGTATTAAAGTAATAAAATATTAAAGTATTAAAGTATACTAATAAAGTATTTTAAAGTTTCCTATTTAAAGTATTTTTATGTTGGGGTGTGACTATTCGGAAATACCGCACTGCTTTGTTTCTTTATAAATAAAAAACTGTCATTTAAAAATATTAAATTTCTTAGACTAAAGTTTTTCCATATTCTTGGTTCAGCTTTTCTGCTATGAAGGGCGTGGGGAAGAGACGGCCTCTCATAGTGCTCTGTCCCTCCTCATTCAAATAATAAAAAAATATATATATAACGTCATATGAGCAATTGTTTAATGTTGTTTTCTGTCTTCAGTATTTTTTAATTAATCTCTGAATAAACAATTATGTTCACAAAGAAGTATTATAAATATTGATTATATTTATTAAATGTAAACAGGGTCTGATTATCCAAAAGGCACGTGAAGCACATGCTTCCCCTCTAGAATTCAAAAGGGACCCCAAAATGACTGAAAAGAGCCCTCTAATTCCCATTTTCATTCCCCCCCCCCCCTATTGTATTATTATTTTTTTTTTTTTTTGGAAAAGAAAGTTTGTTTAGTCCAAAAAGAAATCCACGCACTATTTCACGAAACATATTTAACAGGGTCATATAATAACATATTTAAATGCCATCTATAATAACATATTTAAATGTCATCAATAGGATGTTAACCATATAGCATCCTGATGTGCCTGTTAAAAACCACCCGGGGAATTGAGCATATACAGCTATATGTACTAAGTATAGCTGATGTATGTCAATGGAACATAAAAAAAAGCTGTTTAAAGAAATATTGACCTCGACTAAGTTACTCCCGGTAATAATAGTGTTACTCATGAGTTTTAAAGAATAGAGAATTAAGAAAACTTTTTCCAAATGAAAGTGGGCCCTAAAATGATACCGTGCTTATCCTAGATAAAGAGGTTAATCGGGCCCTGAATGTAAACCTGCAAATCAGAGGTCTCGACGTCAGCTCTGCAAGTTGTATGTTGTATCACTATTTTTAACTCACTATTCACTCTTTATTTAATGTGTGAAACTTTCTACAACAGTTTATTTCTTTCATATTTATTTGTATGTCCAGCAAATGTAAATCTTACGAAATGCGATTACATGCATGAAAGTCCAGGATTGTTTATCTTCAATGAAAACTTTTTACTATATCAGAAGAGCTCTGCCCCTTCAATGCTCCATATTTCTCTTGTTTCTTACATTTTCTTCATATTTCTCTTGTACTATTTGTGACAAGTGTTGAAAACTAATTATCTTGTATGCATACTTCTTTAAGCTTTATTATGACTTATGTCCTTCAAATCATGAGAATAGCTTAGATAAGGCAAAATGGGATATTAGGCCCATCCTAGTTTATGACCAAAAATATTATATTTCCTTCGCAAATTATTGCTATAGAAAATTCGTACAATATCTAAGGAATATCAATCAACTGAAGATGCTTTTTCAAGCATTCAACGACGAGGTATACTGCTTATATACAAAACTGTTGAAAAGGCCAATTCCTTCGTCCATCCCTTTATATAAATAAAATGTAGAGCTCCAAATTGTTAATAAATTGCATTGAATTAATTTTCAAAACTTTTAAGATCTCAACAGTTACACACACACAAATATTATATGATTTCTAAAATTTATTCAGCTATAAAATTGTTTTTACTTCTGTCTCCATCCCCCCCCCCTCCCCGAAAAAAAGGATTTATTATTTACAATTATTGTCAATTTTGAAATTTTGAATCACAGTTCATAATTTTATTTATCATATTTCTGAAATTATCGTAATGCGATTCCACTGTCATAAATACAGGATATTCAGAATCTGAAAAATATCAACGTCAATTCAAGTATTACATATTTTAGGATTTGCTTGAAAAGTTATTTAATCAATTTGATTTAACTATTTATTTGAATCAACTTAACTATATTGAAAATAATGTTCCTAAATTAGCTGTATAAAAATCTTACTGAAGTTTAAAAATCGCAGAATTAAAATCGGTGAATAAGATCCTATATCTGAAACAACATTTTTAGTTTATATATGTTCTTTTATTTTTTAAAATAATTTTCGTTGTTGAAATAAAAAAAATAATTTTTGAGCAATAATTTTATAGTTCTCTTTATCAGACGAAACATAGACCTTTTCCTGTCTTTGAATTATCTAATGTGATTATTTAAGCTTCATTTACGTGCAATACAGCCATAACAACATTCGCGTCTAGAGTTAAATGTAAGGATTTCTATATTTCTTTTTCGTGTTATGAATTTCAGTTTTTTCATTTGTAAGAGCTTAAATCATTTTCAAATTTTTAGTATTTGAATTTTAGAAGATTTTTCATTTCATTGTAGACAAACTGCTTCACATCTATGTATATACAGCTAATGATTGTATCAAAACACCATATTCCCATAATTCTAGAAATCTCTAAAAGGTTTTTACTTAACTAATCACTCATCCCCATATCTGTTTTCAATATTCATTTTAACCTATTTATGATCTCCCCTTTCTTAACTTGTTTTTATTTGTCAAAATCTCCCCAACAGTGCATTTTATAGATTGTAATATACATAATTAAATATAGCAAGAATATGTGAAAATTTATGAAAAAAATTCACTATTGTGAAAAAAGTTAAAAGGTCATTATCTTTAGCAATTAAAAGGTTGAAGTTATTATTATGACGAATGAAAGCTTTTTAAGCTTAATTCTTTAAAAGTAGGACATTTTTTTTTAAATTAAAATAATCGTTTCTTCAAGCAAGAAATATATATGAAATGTAATGATATCGTTCACCGCTATGCATGGTCTTGGGAGTAAGAGATCCTCCCCAGCTACTGTAGAATGTAGGAAAAAAGGTAAAAGGCTTTAATAAAATACACATCACGAAGAAAACATCTAAATAGCGGAAGTTTAACACAGAAGCGCATCATTATAACGCAATGTCTGCAGATTTAAAAAAATAAAAAAAAATAAAAAAAAATAAAAAAACTGCAACAACGCTGACGACGCTATAAAGGAATCTATCTTAAAGCATCTACTCTATAAGGGGAAAAAAAAGAGAGAGAAAAGTACGATATAACCGGACACGTTAAAAATAAAGCAAGATCGTAACCTACAAGTAAATGTTTTATATTTTCCTCCTAAATGGTAGCTTATACGCATTTTACAATTTCCTTAATAAAAGTAACAATAGAGAATTACGCTTATTTATTGTTATCTATAGGCAATTACTTAAGTGCAGAAAAGTAATTATTCCTTTCAGATGAGAAAGGAATCCACATATGTTTGCTGTCTTTTATCTCCCGATTTTAGGTTTTTGTTTAAAGTTATTATCCTTAAACGGCAGATGCCGAGCGCGTCAGGTAGTTCAAAATAAGAAAATTGAAAATTTTCATTAGAATGGGAGAGAATCGTTGATTTTCTTCAAAATGAAATTTCAAATTATACTATTATAAGAAAGAAAATAAGTAAAAATTAAAGCAAATTATTTAAAGTAACTGAAATTAGTTATTAATGAATGAAGAATAGTAATATGTTCCTAATTTAGTAACATGAACTTAAATTACTAATTGTAAATAAATGCATAATTTTATTTTCCAAATCTTACACCCATAAATTAATGAATAGGAAAAAATAATACGGAATAAGAAAAGTAATAAAAGAAATTACGCTTTCTAAGTATTTTTTAATTTAAAAGTAGTCTCAAAAAAGAATCTAGCTTTCTTTTGAATTTCTTTATATTCACTTTGGGAATCAGAGATTATTTTTGAAAGAAAACGGTCATTATATCCAAGTTTCCTTTGTAACAACCATGTCTTCTTGCCATACATTTAAATATTATATGAGACATTTTCTTTGGTTCTCCTCTTAAAATCGGGATCTGGTTAAATCAGGTCTCGCTATAAACAAGTTTGACCATACAATATGCACCATGTAATACGAAAAAATATCTTTGTAATCTATACTAATAAAAGAAAGTTTCGCTCTGTGTGTCTGTTTGTGTGTGTGTCTGTGTGTGTGTGTGTGTCGGCGATGGCTAGGAAAATTTAGCGCACCTAGAAGTCTGTAAATTTAGATTTAGGTAGTCCAAACACTCTCCTGGTATACCTGAGCCTCAGAATTTTAAAATTTTGAAAATTAATGTAGTTATCAATTAAAAACTGATCAAAGATCACAAATAAAAAAGTCATTATTCTGAAGCGAACTGGCGCATGTGCAGAAACCAATTTCCGTATCTTCCGGAACAGAAGAAAGAAAGCAGAAGACATTCCGTTTTTGTTTAAAGTATTTCTAAATTCGCCATGGACAAACAGCTAAAAATACGGAAAAACCGTCTACATGTTCTAAAAGAACATACTTTTACAACTCGAACGATCTGGTTGGTTTGAAAAAAATTTACATGTAACCCTTTCAAAAAATATAATCAAAATGCATCGAATTCGTGTTTTTTATTTTCTCCCGTTTTCCGAGCCTTGCATCTACCGGAATACAAAAGATACGGAAAAACGAAGGTCACCAAATTAAAGAACTGTTTTTGTCCTTTTCAAAGCCACCTTTGGTTTTAAAAAATACAAAAATTAACCCTTCGAAAAAGTATATTTTCTGTATGCCGTTTTGCGATTTTGGCAATTTTTAAAATTTAACATCGGCGATTCAGAGACAGGTACGAAAAACTAAAAATACCAGAAAATATCTGCATTTATTCCTTTTTCGACATATGTATTTGTTTTTGAAAAATACGAATATTAACCCTTCAAAAAAAATTCGTGCGCAGGACTCTCTTTTGCGAATTCCGTTTTTCTGCTATATATTAAATCTGGCATCGGCTTCCTAAAATAACCAAACAAAAAGTAAACACACCTAAAGACATCTACATTCTATCGGGTTTAGGCATAAACCTTTAGTTTAAAAAATAAATCACGTTAACCCTTTCGAAAACGTTTTTAACCGTAAATCAATTTCGCTTTTTTAACTATTTCTCCTATCTTTAAAAATCCGAATTGGCGTTTATAAACAAGATACGAAAAACTAAAAATACCGTGCCTAATCTATATCCCTTTGTTTTTTAAAATCTGGTATTCGTTTTGAAAAAAATTAATTTTAACCCTCCGAAAAAAAATCCTTTTCAAAACTCACTCACGCGAATTTTCCTTTTTTTGGTCCAGATTTAAAAATCGGCATCGACTCGGGAAATGCAAGTACGGACAAACAGTAGACTCCAGATCATAGACACGTTCATTTTCTTCAAAATGCATCGTTGGGTTTTAAAAAATATCTACATTAACCCTTTAGAAACCGATCGATTACGTAACCCACTTTCGCGATTTCCGCTATTTTGGCAATGTTTACCCGTAGTTAAATTTCAATTCTACTAGGAAATTTGGTTGGGTCAAGTGTTCTGAAAAGGCCTCTTCCAGAACAGACTGCGCCGCCTGGCGGTGGAAAGTGGAACTATAGGAGTATATCTGGTTCTATGGACCCGATTACGACGGGGTTAGGCTCATTCGACTTGATATCTATAGCCTTAAATATTTTAGCTGCACTTTCGACCGCCAGGATGCGCTTTCCGATCTTGGGTTTTATGAGCCCGATTACGACGAAGTTTGCCTCATTCGACTTGATTTCGATAGCCTTACAGATTTCAGTCATATTCGTATAGAACAGATTATTAATATTTCGGGCTCGGGCAACGCCGGGCGGATTAGCTAGTAACTATAATAATATATCTTATGCCCAGACAATCAATATTTGAAAAAATAATGACAAATATTTTATCTGATTCAAATCTACAACATATAGCCAACAATTAGATTATATTTTGATCAAAACAACTCTGTCAAATTCATACCTAATGGGGGAAAAAAAAACATACTTTTCTTACTATGGATAAAGTATTTACAGTCGAACATAATTTTCAACAATATCCGAATTACATCCAAATAATAGACTTTGTATCAAAATCATATAGATAAAAGTTTTAGCCCTTTTTAAATTTTCAGGTATGGTGTAAATTACACAGCAAGATCTATTAATATAGATATCTGTTTATAAAATATAATCTCAGAACAGAAAACATATGGTATTTTTATACATCCTGAATGGTTTTTGTAAACAAATTTGTCAAACTCATGTCTTTTGAACTTAATGCCTTTGCATGCATATATTTTTTTAAATATGGATACAACTATAAATAAACAACTGGGGAAAAAAGTTAATCTTTTGTAAAAGGTAAGTAATATATTTCAACCTCAAGATTTCCTAATAACCTAAAAGAGAAAAAAAATGCTTGCAGAAAAAAAAAATATATACTAAGAGGTATATTTTATCTTATTTCTCTTTAGAACAGAAAAGTTATGTTGAGTTCCAGTTCCAGAACTGTACGAATATGTCTGCCTTCACACAAGCAGATTCTTAGACACAGTTTTGCTACCAAAACGGAAAAGAGTTCTGAATTTGAAGCAGCGAAACCATTCGAAAGCATACCTGGTCCTCGCAGATTGCCTGTGTTTGGAAATCTTCATTTATTCAGTAGATTTGGTAAGTAATGGTTTTGTAATAAGTAATAATAATAATAATAATAATAATTAGTTTGAATCTTACTGAAAATATTTAAAACAAGAAATTATCATCGCTATTGATGTACTAAATAAAACAATGTGACAGCATTCATAAAATGACCATAATATTATTTATATAAAAGATATTTTATTAAATAAAATATAAATAAAAACTCACCGGTCATTGCGTATTACCGATTATAAATATAAAATTGCTGAAATATAATATTTTTCCATTATATCGAGAAAACAGATATGAAGATCACAACGTCTCATACTTTTTGTAGCTTCAATAATGACTCTTATTTTTATTCTTAAATTTTTGGTATTGAAATCCTTCTATTTTCTGACTTATTTTCCCCTTTCACCAATCTCACAAATCCCTTTTCCGCTTCAGCCTTTGTGTATATTCATTACTATAATATTATAGAATTGACATCAAAATTGTGTATTTTTGCTTGATTTTTGTTAATTGAAGATTCCCATATCGCTTATATTTTTAGATGGAGAAACGACGTAGTACTTATATGCATGTAACAGAAAGACATAAAAAATCTCTTCTATAGAATAGCGGTTCCCAAACTTCGTTGTCATGCCACCCACCTTAAAGAATCAAATTTTTTTCGCGACCATCTAATATGTATTAGGCGTTTAGCCTTTTGTATATAATCTATTCTAAGGAAAAGATGAAATTTGTCACAAAGCATACACACGAGAGCCGTAATAGGTAATACCAATGTGAAAGTGGAGTTCTCAAAACCTTTTACTGCATAAAAAAATACGATTATCAAAGAATGTATTAAAAAATATATATAGTTTAACAGCCAATATGATTTGTGGTAGTACTGTTTTGAATCAAAGACAGAGTTTGTATCGAAATTGATTTTTTTTATTTTTATTTAGACTCAAATCGCTCCCTACACAAAGTTTATTAAAACATCTTCTTTTCACAACATTATTTATCTATATCTTTTACTTTAAAGTTGAAACATATTATTTTTATTATATTATTTCGGCAGATAAAATTAACTATACATTTTTGAAGATCCCCGATCCACTAAAGCCTCGTCCATAGTTTGGGAACGACTGCTATAGAATAAATATACACTGCACCATGTGATCAAAATTATCTGGACCCTATTAATATTTCGTTAAAAAATATTAATACTTTTGATTTGTAATCTTCAGTTGGAAAGGTTAAATAACTGTTCCCGTGAATAAAAAATACGTGTTTCAATGTAACCTTATTCTAGTCTATTTTTCTAGTTTAAATTCATTTCTTTTGAAATTTATTTATTTTATTGCCAAAGTTATTTGAAATTCGATTAATTAACTCAGTTGATAAATCTAAGGTGTGTTGGATGCCTAATAACGATAGCTGAAACTGGATCACCGATAATGAGACAAGAAATTTAAAACCGTAAAAGCTGAAATAGGTCACAGGTATTTCCACAAGAAAAAACTTTTATATTTACAGTATAATCCTTTCCACATAGTCAAAGTAACAGTAAGTCTTTATCTTAGAATTTAAGATGCTATACTTGAAATAGCAAACAGTTTTATCAAAAGAGAAACAGCTTAACAGCATTCCCGAAAAATTAACAGTATACTTCATTTACAAAGCTAATGAAGTTATTTTCGTATTTCCACCGCAAAGTAGAAATGTAAAATTTCCGGACATTTTGAAATGGTGGTAAAAACGTTTTTTTCCAGTTTTTTTCCCTGGAAAAATTAGAAATTTTGGAAAAAACGATTTTTTACAAATAAAAGCTTCTCTTGCAATTATTTGTCCTAGAAAACATAAAACAAAAAATTTTTATGATTATGCACACTAACAAAATTGTTTTCACTCGACATAAATTATGAATATATTACAAAATAAGTGAATAAATCAAATATCATGGACGCTAACACAACGGATGGTACAAAGATTACAAACAACACAGCGAAGTATGAAAAGATGTATGCTAGGCATAACTTGAAGAGACAGAAAGAGAATAACCTGGATAACCTGGTCAGACGAAAGTTTTTGACATCATTGAGAGAATTAAACGGCTAAAATGGAAATTGGCTGGGCACATTACAAGAAGACAAGTCAATAGATGGAGCACAAACACCCTACAGTGGTATCCCAGAGATGTAAAACGACCAAGAAGACGACCTCAAGTAAGATAGAGTGACAAAATCAGAAAAGTGGCAAGTGTTAATTGAATGACTAAAGTACTTGACAGGAAACAATGGAAGTATCCGGGGGAGACCTACATCCAGCAGTGGATTGAAAATGGTTGTTGATGATGATATTTTTACTATTAAGAGGATTTACTATCCGAGTCTTTCGACCTCGGAGTTTCCACAGAGATTTTTCTCGCTTAATTTAACACCATTTTTTGTAATATGATTCAATTAACAATATAATAAATTATAACACCTTGTAATAATATGTTTCTTTTAAATGCTAAAAGGTGTAAATTAACAACATAATACATAGTAAAATAACTTTTAATAAATTGTAGTAAATTGTAATAAAATGTCATGTAATAAATTACATGACATATAAAATGCACATAAAAATACATTACGTAAAGGGTAAAGGTAAGCAAAAAATAACAGTAAGCTGTTTGAGGAAAAAAAAAGTTCAGTTTGCAGAAACAAGAACAGATTTGGACGAAATTGCACAAGAAGAGCAATTGTTAATCGTGTCCAGGACGATGTAGGGAAAGATGCTCCATGTGACCACCCTCATTCACCTGCAAAATTTCAAATCGATGGACAGTGTGTTCAACAACAGATCGCAACTGATCAGTTGTGATGCTTCACACATGAAATGTAATGGAGTTCTTTAAGTCATTCAACGTCGCAACACCTCCACGATACACCAGATTTTTTAAGCGGCCCCATAACCAAAAATCACACGGATTTAGATCCGGCGAACGTGATGGCCATGGATTACGAAAGAAGCGACTAATAACACGTTCGTCTGTGAAGTGTTGGAGAAATAGCGCCTTCATGGACTCATGGATATGTGGGGCGCACCATCCTGCATGAAAATGGTCGATGTAAGGACCCGCCTTTGCTGTACTTGCGGCACAACAAACGTCTGCAGCATGTCATGGTACCGACGGCCCGTAACGAAACATGTGACAGGACCACGTGCAGTTATTTCCTCAAAGAAGAATGGCCCAAGGATGAATGTCGCCCTGAATCCACACCAGACCTTTGGAGAATGTAGGGGAATTTCAGTGTGCATCCGCGGATTTTCCTGAGCCCAAATGCGGCAATTGTGTGTGTTGACTGTTCCAGTGAGGTAGAAATGAGCCTCGTCGCTCCACAGAATATTCCAAGGCCATGGCAGATCAACAGTCATTCTGTAGAAAAACTGACTGAGAATGAGAGACGTTGTGGCTTGTCCCTATTCATCAGCTCTTGGGTATGGTGGATCTTTTATGGGAAGTAGTGCATTAGGTTTCTGAGCACTTTTCGGACGGTGCAGGATGTTCGTGTCTACTAATTTTTATGTTTTAGTTAAAAACAGAACCCGTGACGGGCTCAGTAATAGAGCCGAACCCCAATATTTTTTTCTAGTTTTATCATTTTCTTTGCGGCCCTGCGCAACACTTGTTTCGTGATTCAGCAGCTAAATTTTTAACTATAGTTTACTACATGACAAATCTGACCACTCGGAGATAATATATATACTTCATTAATTGCAAAAAAAGGTGTTAATAAAAACCCATAAAAACAGTAAAAAAATTTTTTTTAAATAAACTGCCTTTATGTTTTGGCTTCACTGAAGCCTTTTTCAAGACAAATGACAATTTTCTACAGTTACACGATCTATAATGCAATGATTTGAAACGCCATCGTTCACGTTTACTACTTAACCCCCTGACCGCCGAGCAAAAGGGCGAGAGCATTTGTAATGTTGTTTTCTCTGTAATTTTTTTAAAATGCTTAAAAAATCTGAATTTTCAAACTTGAGATAAAATAATTACGTATATAAGTATAATCCTTGAGAGTATCAATCATTACTTGATGTTTTAGAAATGCATTATATTTGTAGAATTATATTAATTTAAACAAACCTTGTATTGCTGTGAAACCTACAGCATAGTGAACAGATATATCAGGTCGCGGCGGTGAGACGGTTAAATAAAAATCAAATAACGTGGGTAATCTAAGAGTGAACGTGAAAAACGTGAACGGTGGCGTTTTAAATCATTACATTATAGATCGTGCAACTGTAGAAAATTCTCATTTGTTTTGAAAAGGGTTTTGGTGAAGTCGAAACATGTAAACACGGTTTATGTATAAAACATTTTTTACTGGTTTTATGGTTTTTATAAAAACTTAACACCTATATTTAACACCTTTTAGCACTTAATGAAGTATAATGTTTACTACGAATAGTAATTTTCCCATCTGAGGAAAAATGTGTCCGGGCCGGTACTCGAACCCAGAAACCCATCGTTCCGGATCGATTACTAATCTTTATTTCCCAATGCTCTTCCAATTGAGCTATCTGGACAACATCCCAGCCAACACAAATTCTATTGTGCTGTTTCAAATAACAGTCCAGATGTCATGACCAAATAAATGGTTGTTCTGAGCGATTATTGTGTTGACTGGGATGTCGTCCATATAACTGAATTGGAAGAGCATTGACCATTAAAACCAAAGGTTCTGAGTTCGAGTCCCGGGCTGAACACATTTTCGCTCAGATGGGAAAATTACTACTCGTATGAATTATTTACCAATAAATTGACTGTGCTAAAAATGATTTAAATATAATGTTTACTTACTTTATAAAGTAACTCCTATAAGTTTCAAAGCAAATCACATAATCAAAATTTAAAAAGATATGTGGTAAATAAATTTCATTACATTTTCAGGGCCATATTCTCTCGATAAGCTCTATGAAGCCTACGAAGATCTCTACAAAAAGTATGGCCCAGTGGTACGTCTTCAAATAGGTGTATCTATGGTGGCCCTTTTTGATCCAGAGGATATTCGAAAAATTTTAACCACAAAAGATAAATTACCAGAACGCCCTCTTATTGAAGCTTTAAGGTATTATAGACTTAAGAACAAGGACAAATATGGATCAGCTGGAATGGTCGCAGAGTAAGTATATTTACTTTATTGAACCAGTTACTAACTATGTTATCGTTAATTATTTTTTAGTTTTTAATTATTTTTTATTAGCTTTTAACTTAATTTTTAAGGAAAGTCTTTTAAAGAGTCTTTAATAAATTTTATTTTATTTTATCTAGAATAATGAGACACTATATTGTTTCGCCCTTGGAATGATAACTTGTGTAATGTTTACGTACTCACATCAGCTTTTAGATACCTAAAATTTATGCACGTTACCATTCCATTGTTAATTACGGTAATTTTTTAATTTATCTATTGACTGGTTCATTCACTAACATATAGCTGGCTAACATCTGCATGGTTTGTATTACTATCATAAAATTGAAAACCTTCATTTAGAGGCATTTTTTGATTAAGCACTTTATTCAGAGAAATTGATTGATTTAAATCTAAAACTAAACATTCAAAACCTCTGTTTAAAGAAATAAAGCTTGTCACGTGATTTTCGAAACGCAGTGTGAACCATAAAGAATAAAACACACCCTGAGAGAAAATCATATGCGATTAATTCATAATGAGATTATGTTAACGTTAAGAAAGACTGGCAAATTTTCATTTCCAACTTATTTTTATTGATAATCCCTGATCGATTGCATTAAATTTATCAGCTTGTATGCATGGCGGAAAAGTAAACCCATATAAATGCTACTGAGCGAATCCTTTTCGGGTAATGATAGTTATGTAACAATTTTACGCTTGTTGAAGGAAGCCTTTCAGATACGCCAGTGTGACTGGAACATACGTAACACGTCTCTCAAGATTTCATTACCACTGTGGCGAAATCTTGAAAGCCAAGTTTAAATTTGTAGATTTCTTACTTTAACTTAAATCTAAAAATTAATTTAAGTATAACCAAGGGATTCCAACACGGGCCTCCGGGTTACAAAACATACTATTCAGTGTGTCAAAACATAGGTAAAAATCGTTTTTAATTGAAAACGACAATAATTTTTTACATTTAACGTATACTTTTTATATTGCCTACCAACTACACCAAGAAACATTTTTTATATAAAAGATAACAATTACGTGAAATTTATTAAAAATTAATAAAATTTAAATTGCAGTCTAAATGAAATAAACAAGCTGTGTCTTAATCCCCTTTATAATGTATCTATATACGAATTCAGCTATTTTTGCATTTTATGAAAGAAAATGCTTTTTTTTTCCGGTTATATGAGGAAAGAGAAGAAAGATCTCTCGCCAAACTTGTGCCTATCTAGACTGCTGTTAATTGTGGTAACGCTGCTACTTTCTTCTTAATTTTGCATATTTATTTATTTTACTGCAAATATTACTTTACATTATTGTAGCAAACAAATATTTATTGTTTAGATAGATTAATAAAATATATACTTGAAAATATATTTAAATAAAACAAAATCAGTAAATCGAGTGACAGTTTTTAAACATTTTTTCTGTATCTAAACAGTTTTTAAACAGATTTTTTGCCCTTCTGTATCTAATAGATACAGCAAAAAGATTGAAAAAAAAAAAGAAAAGAAAAGAAAAAGATATCAGTAGAATTCATATAAAATTCGTTTCAAAGATAAAGAAATATTTGCCTGAAACAATCTTCAATAATTTGTCCGAACTAATTTGCTTTATTGCCAGCATCTCGCTTGGCAAACTGGCGCTCATTAGTCGAAAAAAATATTTTTTGTTTGTTTGTTTGTTAAATGATCATCGGATTAAGAATTATTTTAAACAGAATTAATTTACTCATTATATTTTCAAGATTTTGAAGGCATTAAACTGCTTTCAAATATTTAATTAAATGATATATTTAATAATATTTAATTGAAAATTAAAGTCATAGTTTCTTAGAATTCATATAGCGTTTATTTCAAAGATTAAAAATATACATGAACAATCATTTTTTCAGTAATTTCTATCTTATTCTACATTTTGCACCAATATTTACATTTGGCGCTAAATGAGACGGTTTAGCAAAAAAGTTTCAAGTGATTAAGAGTAAAGTACAATCATATTAAACAGGATTTTTAAACGAAGAAATTTTAATTCATATCTTATTTAAAAATAACAATTTGTTTTTCTTTATAAGTGTAGAAAACTAATCCATTCATTTCAATCACTGAATATTTTCCACTCAAAGTAAAATAAATAAATAAAGAAAATGATGAAGCACGCAGATAAAAACCCAACGATAATTTTTCTCTCATCTCTTAAAACAAGTGACCTAATTTATGACTCTTAAGTTTCAAGTTTATCAAGCAATAGAGATTTATTACCTCGTTATAATCGTTCTCTTCTAATAATGTGAAATATGTTTATAATTTGTTATTTGTGATTATGCTATTATAAACTTATTACAGAACTAAAACATTTAAAAGGACAATTATTCAACGTCAATTTGTTTCAAAGAAATGATGCAACTTTACTCGTAACTTTCCAAACTTTGTGAAAATGAGTCAGTGTATTACTATCCTTCATTCTGTAAAGTCACAGGAAAAAATGTTTCCTGATGCTATAATTAATATAATTCTAAATGTAAACCTTTTAAAATTTTAAGTAATGTAAAATATAATTTTTAAAATCAATCCAAACGTGAACTTATTTATTCAATGTGAATTGTGCATTAATATAATTTTTTTTTACAAGTCTTATTTCAGCGGTGGTGCAAAACAGGATTATTCAAGAAGTGTTTATAATAAATTCTCAAATAGTTGAAATATATAAACCAGTGGATATTTCATAAATTGGATAGACCTTAGAAAAGGTAAGCAATTCCTTTTCTTTCTGCATGTTGAAGACCAGAGTTAATTTTAATTTGAAGAATTTAATATTCTGATGTTACGCGCTTACCTCGTTGGCCTCGCCCCTTCAACAGTGATCATGAGCCTGATGAATATATGAACTCAGAATTTATTCTTAAGGATTAATAATTGACTCTAATTAATAAAAATAATACTCAGCTCTTATGCTAGATTAAAAATTCAAGAAAACATAATTGAATTTAATAAACTATTTAAACTAATGAAACTTTAAAAACTGTATAAACAAGTTCTCCGAGATGGCGACAATAAAGGAAATGCAATTAGTAGATAAATTAAACAATAATAATTATTCTATATGGAAGTTTAAAATTAATATGTTGTTAATTAAGGAAGATTTGTACGAACTCGTAACTCAGGAACCCCCTACACCAATTAACGAAGATTGGAGAAAAAAGGATGCAAAAGCTCGCGCTTTAATAAACCTGAGTATAGACGATACGCAAATAGTTCATGTAAAACATTTAGAAACAGCAAAACAGACATGGGATAGTTTAAAAAATATTCATGAGAGAGCCAATTTGTCCAGTAAATTGTATTTGTTACGAAAATTGTATAGTGCAAAACTTCCCGAAAATGGGAACATGCACAAACACATTACTAATATACTGGAAATAAAAGATAAGCTCTCCGCAATAGGAGAGAACATAACCGACTCGCATTTATCTGCACTTCTATTGTGCTCGTTACCTGCGAGTTATAATACTCTAATAACAGCTCTCGAAGCCCGAAATGAAATTGAATTAACTCCCGAATTCATCAAGAGCAAACTTACTGATGAATTTAATAAACGGGTAGAAAATAGTGAGCAAGTTGAAAACTCACAAAAGGTGTTTAAAACACAAAAGAAATACACTCAAGATTATAAAGGGCAAAACAAATATTGTACCTACTGTAAACAATCAAATCACACTTACAAACAATGCTGGCATCTCAAGAACAGAAACACACAGACCACTACACCTAAAACACAATACAAATACAAAAAGTACACATCGTTGTGTTTTGAAAATACAAAAGGTGATAGTAAAAATAAAATGAATGAATCAAAAACAAATGAACAGGTACAAATAAATAAAAGTGAACATAAAGATGCAGCATTCATAATTGTAAATCCCGCTAATAAAACCTGGTTAATTGACTCAGGAGCGTCTTCGCATATAGCGAACGATAGGGATATATTTACAAAATTCAACGATACTGAAAAAACTACAGTAACAATTGCTAATGGGAATACATTAAATTCTTACGGAACCGGCGAAACACAAATAATGACAAAGACATCTGATGGATGTATAAATAGAATTACACTTAAAAATGTGTTATTTGTTCCACAATTGGAATCAAATTTAATTTCCGTAAGTAAAGCCACAGAACATGGCTACAAAGTATTTTTCGAAAATGAAAAATGCATACTATCGTGCAATGGAAATATATACTTAGAAGCATTTAAGAAACATAACTTATATCAAGTTGAAACACTAGAAGAAAGTTCTCAAAATAAAATAAACATTGCACATGATTGCAGAAATAAAGATTGCCTCGAAATTTGGCATAAACGCCTTGGCCACAGAAATAATGAAAGTATAAAAGAATTAGTCAAAAATGACTTGGCCAGTGGGATAAAAATAAATAACTGTAATCATAAAACAAACTGTGAAACCTGTATAAAAACAAAGTCAACAAATGCACCGTACTCTAAATCTATCGAAAATAAAACAACAAAAGTATTAGATTTAGTACATACTGATTTATGTGGGCCTTTTAAAACACCCACAATAGGAGGAAAAAATTACTTCCTTACATTCATAGATGACAATTCTAGATTCACAGTTATTTACTTATTAAAAAGTAAAGATGAAGTTTATGAAAAAATAAAAGACTATGTACAAATGGTCAAAACCAGACAAGGAAAATATCCGACGGCGATTAGATCGGATAACGGTGGGGAATATATAGGAAATAATACAGAAGCCTTTCTAAGGGAACATGGTATAAAACATGAATACACAGTTCCATTTTGTCCCAGCCAGAATGGCATTGCTGAGAGAAAAAACAGAAGTTTAATTGAAATGACACGAAGCCTATTATCCGAAGCAAATTTACCTCATAGGTTCTGGGGTGAAGCGATAAATACTGCTAATCACCTCCAAAATAGGCTCCCCACTAAATTGACAAATAAAACGCCATATGAAATTTGGTTCAAAAGAAAACCAAATCTCTATTATTTACGTGTATTTGGCTGTAAAGTATACACTTACATAAACAAACACAAAAGATCTAAACTAGATGACACAGCAGAAGAGGGTATCTTCATGGGCTATGATAATAATACAAAGGGATACCGCGTTTTCACTAAAAATGGTGAAATAATAATTTCCAGATCTGTAAAATTTCTGGAAGAAAAACTGAACAATTTAAACGAGAAAATTAATGATCACGAACAATTAATTGAAGATAAAAAATACATTGAAATAGAAATAGGTGATACACCCTGTACACCTGACGCGCCCAAACAATCAGAAACACATCAACCTCGTAGATCTGAAAGACGAAACAGAGGAGTACCACCTCAAAGATATACTTCCGACAATTTTATTGCTTTAGCAAATGATTGCGATACAACAGAACCTGAAAACTGGAAACAGCTTATCAAAATAAACAATCCACTAGAAAAGAAAAACTGGCTTAAAGCCACTGAAAACGAAATACAATCGTTAATGAAAAATAATACATGGGATCTAGTCGATCCTCCTCTTAATAAAAGAATCATAGGAAGTAGATGGATTTTCAAACGAAAAATTGATAGTTCAGGAAATACACAAAAATATAAAGCACGTTTTGTTGCCAAAGGTTTCAGTCAAAAATATGGGGAAGATTATCAAGAAACATTTTCACCAGTAGCACAACATTGTACCATCAAAACACTTCTTTTAGCAGCAGCTTATAATAATTTGAATGTGCGACATGTAGATATTGACACCGCTTTTCTTCATGGGAACTTAAATGAAGAAATATATATAAATCAACCTGAAGGCTATGTAAACGAACAATTTCCTGAAAAAGTTTGCAAGCTCAAAAAGGCAATCTATGGCCTCAAACAGGCCGCCAGAGCTTGGCATATTAAAATCGCTGAAACACTAGACAACTTGAACTTTATCCAAAGTACAGCAGACACATGTCTTTTCACTAGAAAAGAAAAAGATCATACATCATACATAATAATATATGTTGATGATATACTCATCGCCAGCAAAGATGAAATAATAGAAGAAATCGTAAATTCTCTAAAACAAGAATACGAATTAAAGGATCTAGGCAATATTAGTAACTATTTAGGTACTCAAATTCAGAAATTACCTAACGGTTATTCTCTTGATCAAAAAATTAAGATTGAAAATTTAGCGAAAAAGTTCAATCTTGAAAACTCCAAACCGTGCAAAACTCCAATGGAACCAGGATATAACAAATTAAATGATGATGATAATTTAATGCCAAATAATATTAAATATCGCCAGGCACTTGGTTCATTGCTTTATATAACAACAATAACTAGACCTGACATTTCAGCAGCAGTAAACATTTTAAGCAGAAGAAATGAGAATCCTCGCGAAAAAGACTGGCAAGCCGTAAAAAGAATAATAAGATATCTATATCATACTAAAGAACTAAAATTAATAATTAACACTAATGAAGAACCAATATTAAAAGTATTCGCTGATGCCGATTGGGCAGGTGATACCAAAACCCGTAGATCAACATCGGGAATATTATATATGTTGGGCAACAACCCAATTCAGTGGACGACGAAAAGGCAAAGTTGCATTGCCTTATCTTCAGCAGAGGCTGAATATGTGTCCGCAGCACATGCTAGCCAAGAAATAATTTGGTTATTGAAGTTACTTGACGATCTAGGCTTTCCACAGCAAAAACCAATCACTTTATATGAAGACAATCAAAGTACCATAAAAATGGTTGAATCAGAAAAATTCACGAAAAGATCAAAGCACATCGACGTCAAATTTAATGCCATTAAACAATATAGCGAAGAAGGCATAATTGAGTTAAGATATCTTCCAACAGAAAAAATGATAGCTGATGCACTTACCAAACCTTTACCCAATCCTCGATTCATCGAACACAGAAATTCAATGAAAATATTAGTTAATCCCCATGAACGGATTAAGGGGGAAATTGTGGAAAACTAATCCATTCATTTCAATCACTGAATATTTTCCACTCAAAGTAAAATAAATAAATAAAGAAAATGATGAAGCACGCAGATAAAAACCCAACGATAATTTTTCTCTCATCTCTTAAAACAAGTGACCTAATTTATGACTCTTAAGTTTCAAGTTTATCAAGCAATAGAGATTTATTACCTCGTTATAATCGTTCTCTTCTAATAATGTGAAATATGTTTATAATTTGTTATTTGTGATTATGCTATTATAAACTTATTACAGAACTAAAACATTTAAAAGGACAATTATTCAACGTCAATTTGTTTCAAAGAAATGATGCAACTTTACTCGTAACTTTCCAAACTTTGTGAAAATGAGTCAGTGTATTACTATCCTTCATTCTGTAAAGTCACAGGAAAAAATGTTTCCTGATGCTATAATTAATATAATTCTAAATGTAAACCTTTTAAAATTTTAAGTAATGTAAAATATAATTTTTAAAATCAATCCAAACGTGAACTTATTTATTCAATGTGAATTGTGCATTAATATAATTTTTTTTTACAAGTCTTATTTCAGCGGTGGTGCAAAACAGGATTATTCAAGAAGTGTTTATAATAAATTCTCAAATAGTTGAAATATATAAACCAGTGGATATTTCATAAATTGGATAGACCTTAGAAAAGGTAAGCAATTCCTTTTCTTTCTGCATGTTGAAGACCAGAGTTAATTTTAATTTGAAGAATTTAATATTCTGATGTTACGCGCTTACCTCGTTGGCCTCGCCCCTTCAACAATAAGCTCATAAAAAATGTGACAAAAATGGAATCATTAAATTGAAAATATAGATAACAATTTTTTTTTAAAATTAAACTACCTAAAAAAAATCAAACGTTAATCTAAATCTATTTACAATATAAATAAATTTAGATCAACATATTTACATTAGTGACCACGTTTTCCAATGGTGTCAAGCATAACATATCTTTTGTTACTGCTAACAAAACTAGAAATCCAATACGATGTATTTTCCACAAAGTGAAGGGATTAGTGAAGTCATCGTTCAGTTCATTAATTTCAGTAGAGTGTTTCAATTCGTTTTGTAAATGAGATAAATTGGGATAATTTCAACATAAATATCATTGTGAAAAGAGTGAAAATGCAATTTTCTGTGTTTAATAATTTTTTATTTCATTTAGTCTGAAATAGACTAACTGTTCCATATCGGAAAGAATGTTTGGCTCAACTTAGCGAAACCCTTAAAAAAAAACAGCTAGTAAGCTGTTGGATTTGTAATCTCCAACATGTCAAATTATAATCCACTCAATCAACGCAGTAGCAATTAATGATACAACTTTAATTTTTTCAATTCCTACTATTAGCTCACACTCTCCTCATATATATTTATATATCTTGTTCAAATTTTCAATCGTTAATAAAATACTTTTTATTCATCCACTCAAGTTCAAATACATTTTTTAAAACTTGTAGTGAATGACACTTGATGTTAATACAGTTTTTAATAAAAAGTAACTAAAATAAAATTTTTCTTTGCTGACCTAAGTAGGAATTGACTTAAAATTTTTCTTTTTATATTACTTGTTTTTAATCTAAGTATATAAAAAAATGTCCTGTATTTTGAAATTTTGTTAGTTTAAGAATATATTAATAAAAACTACAATATCTATAGACCATTCGACGATCGACATTAGTGGTCCGTCGAACCGGATCGCTCTTTTGGAAAAATTGAATAGTTCAAAATATCTATTAGAGTTTTTAGTAAAAAATATTTGTACCTACTCTGTACACCGAACATCTTTAACCCGGGTAGACTGCGTTGTCCACGTTAATATCTTCGTAGGGGGACAGCCGGACCTGGGCCTAGAAATTTTGCTCCACGCAGACTTTTACTTAACTATTGAACTTAACTATGTACTTTTATTTAACTGTTCATTGAGCTTTTCCTATAAAATTCTAACAAAGGCATTATACATTTTGGAGCTAAATCTGCCTCCCCTTCTCCGAACACCTAAAGTCTATATGGTGGAAAAATAACATAACCTTTGTAGAATATTAACAATTGCATTTTCTACTAACTAGATCTCAGCTTATTATTTCTTTCTTCATTTTTTTAAAAATGTGACTAGATTGAAATCTTTGATTATGTTCACTTTGAATCACACGTTCTAATCAATTTTATTTCCACACTCTCTTAATTTCAACTCATTTGAGTAAAACTCTAACTATCCAAAATCCAGTTATCAGTATCGCCAAACAACCGGATCGATGTGAGGAAATACACTAAGAAAAAGAGAAGAATATATTAAAATATGAATTGTATATAATTGTTTGCAACAATATAATTTCTTTAAAATTCCTATTTAAATCAATGTTGAAATTTACATTTAGCTGAAATTTTCAAAAATTCTAAATCGCTATTTCATTTACCATTTTTATTAAACACATTTCTACATTTTTATTGAACAAAAGCAATTTTAGCAAATTTTTTACTGCACAGCATAGTCTTTTTTATTATTGCGCCAGTTATCCAGATTTCTGCCTATCCGGATTACGTCCAGAACACATTAATCTCGATTATAGGTGTTTTACTATATAGGTTCTTTTCTGTTAATTAAAAAATAATTAACAGTTTTTACTACACTCCTCTTTTCACCTTGTAACTGGACAATTTTATTTTTATCTCAGCATTTTAATCTTTATTTGAAGTTCTCAGTTTTCTTTCTTTATTTGTTTGTTTGAGTGTTAACGGGTTAATGATTAAGGGGTTAATGTAAAACAATTGTTTTTTTAACAAATGTGCAGTTATTAAAACCAGCGTTTTGGTGATATCTTAAGGAAAAAACAAGTACTATTAATTTAGCGTTACAAACTTATAGTTTTAATATATTTAATTTCAAATATTTTGGTTCAAATGGCGATACATTTGGCATCTGATGTTAAATTTATATCTGAATTAAGTATAATTTGCAAAAAGTGGCCTTACTATTTGAAGTTTCGTATTTTGTGCTATTTTTGCTATTTTCAATGAAAACAGCTCCTAAACACTGTTCATGGATATAAATTTTTAGAAAGGAAAAAATAGAAAAGAAAATCGACTAATAACTTTGCATTTTTTTCTGCAAATACTTATGGTAAAAACGTAAGAGATGTTTTGCTTTTTTCATCACTCTCTTTCTCGCTATACCATAACCTGACTGAAAAAAAATTGCGTTGCCGATGAATCCGTAACTAACCCAACTCTCATACCACCTCCTTTTTTTCACGACTCTCTGATTCTCTATGACATAACCTGACTGAATTAAAATTGTGTCTCAGATGAATCCGTAATTAACCCAACTCTCGTACCTCCCCCTTTTTTTCATGACTCTCTATGACATAATATGACTGAATTAAAATTGCGTTACAGATGAATCAGTTAATTAACCCAACTCTTCTACCTAATCCTTTTTTTCATGATTCTCTGTCATTCTATGACATAACCTGACTGAATTAAAATTGCGTCACAGATGAATCCGTAATTAACCCAACTCTCCCGCTTCCTCGTGTTTTAATGCTCTCTGTCTGTCTCTGACATAACCTGACTGAATTAAATATTTGTTATAGATGAATCCGTAACTAACTCAACTCTCTACCTCCTTCTTTTTTCATGACTCTTTGTCTCTCTATATGACATAACCTGACTGAATTAAAATTGCGTTACAGATGAGTTCGTAATTAACACAACTCTTCTACCTCCTTCCAACATAAAACAAAAAGAGAAGAAATTTATTATATTTAAATTCCTAAGCTTCTTTACTATTAAACATAGCTGTCCAAAGTCAGTTTAATTATTTATATATATATTTTAAGGGTTATCAGTCAAATCTGAAACTTCTCTCTCCAATGTTTAAATTATAGGCTTGAAATCTATTCGCATTTTTCAAGTTTCTAATCAGAAAATTATAAATTTTAACTTCTTTTTTCTGTGTACTCTTCTTAATGTATATTTCTTTGTTTTTTGTTGAACAAAACATTTTTAAAATATAGTATATTTAAACTTATTTTGTTAAAATCTTAGGGTCCGTCCACAAATGATGTCCCGCTTGGAGGGGAGGAGAGTGGGTTCGAGATATTGGGACAGTTTGTGACAAGGGGGTGGGAGGGGGTAAGAAGAAGTGTGACATCACACATTTTGGTTAATTTGGAGATTGGTTTGGAATTTGCAGATTGGGTGGATAAAGACGACATTGACATTAGAGGGCTTACTATACCCGAGGATGGGAGCGATGTCAAAATGTCCGTGTACTCGATGGACGAACATATATCTTCTCCATGTGAGGAAAAGTCGTAATAGTAAATGATTCAGAGTACTTTCTATTTTATGATTTTGTATATAATTTTATAAATGTTCATATTAATGTGAAAAATGAAATGTGATGGCAATTCTATTTAAGTAAAACTAATATTGAGGTTTCTTTTTAAAAATCAATCTGTTTTAAATTATTTTGTGTTCATAAAGTAAAGATAAGATTTAAAGCCAAATATATTAAACTAGCTGTTACCCGTGACTTCGTTCACGTAACATTAAAAAAAGAATAAATGCATTAATTTAGTAAAACATTTCACTTGATAATTAACAACATATATAATTAACCAAAGCTTTATCACATTTTATAGGAGACCATACGGTATTTCTTTGTTATAGGGGCCTTGACGTAACCCAGTCTTAAAAAAGTGAAATTTCATGCCAAATAATGTATACAATCGCGAAAATGAAACTGCAACTAATGAAAAAAGGAGGACCAAGTAAAATCGTGAAAATCGAGGAATTCCTCTTCGCAAAACGAAAAACAACACTGGCAGAATTCTTCTATACAACAGTGCATTTTAGGTGGTATTTGGTGTACAATTTGTATATGTGTGCATTGCTAAATAGGCATTATTATATTGTTTATTTGCATAGACATATGTTATATATTTCTTACTACCTTATCTTGTTTATGTATATAATAAATTAAGTGCTTCATGCTAAGTGATGTAAATAGTTAACAAACTGCTTGTGGATTTTATACATTGATAGATATTTCACAAAGATATAACAATCTGATGCGATTCTAAAATGTAAATAAAGGTTGCTAGAAAGTTACTTTAAATTCTGCCCAATTTAACCTCGATATTTTCTCTATCGCGTCAAGAACACTATAAGCAAATAAATATCGACGACACAAATCTGATGATCTAAATTTACATATTTTTGTTAGTATATATAGGATTATTTTGATTTATTTCATGCGCTTGAAATTTTTTACGCTTTCTCTAGGGTTAGGTGTCGAATAAATGTACTTTCTTGTTATTTTATTTTACCATTTCTATTTATCCTATTTTCCATTCATTCCATTTATGGATATTGATTTAATTTACATATCCGTGTCAAAGAATATTCTTTAAAGTTATTATCAGGATTAGGATAGGATACGATTAGGGTTAGGATTAGGAATAAAAATTGAACAACAATGGCATGACCGATTCAGGTTTAAAGTATGAACCAGGAAGTCTATTTACATCATGAAGCAATAAGAAAATTAGAAAATTATCGGCTAATATTTTTTAATATGTTTTACAGTCATAGTTGGCATCAAAGGTGAGCGGGAAAATGATCATCTAAAATACCATTAAGTGTTTACCACGCAAAAAACAAATCTGGTTACAACAATGTATTTAATTTTGCGCCAAATTTCACTTGATTAAAAAAAAAAAAAAAAAAAGCAAATTGACTATGGACCTAATTACAGACCCCTAACCTTCCTATTCTCGGAAATGTTCTACCTATATGTAAAAAAAATTCTACTATATAGAACGCGCTTTCACGTTTATAATGTTATGAATTGGCACGCTCGGCTTGTTCAAGTTTACACAATTCAGCTGGAAGAAAAGATTCATTACTTTTTGATTTCTTCTTTGCTTTTGCATTACGCGAATTTGTTGGTAAAATCGATTTTCTTTTCGATAACATTGTTGTTTTTTAAGTTAAAAAAATATTGTAATTTTACTTAAACATTGCTTTAAAATCTATGCAATTTTTCTTATCCTACAAGACTTTACAAAAATCTATTACGAAACAACTTTAAAAAAAGCTACATTTAAAAAAGACAACAAAGTTTTTCCTATTTTAAAACTAAAAGAAATGTAAAATTAAATTCCGGTTCGAAATGACGATTTACAAATGTGTTTCGATTGTGGGAAAATGATAGAGGAAAAATGCTGTTACTTCGACACAATCATATTAAATCTTTAGCAATTATGAGAAAAGCAACTTTCTTTTAAAAAAAATATAGTTATTTTTATTAAGATTTTCTGATTTTCAATACGGATAATTTTGCGATGCATATCATTGACATTTGCCATCCAATATATATATATATATATATATATATATATATATATATATATATATATTTACTTTTAAAATTTAAATTAAAAATATGGTATCTTTATGTTAGCCGTGTGCAGACGATAAATCGAAAACCTATCCCATCATTCATATTGAATTCATTAAAAATATAAATCTTTCACTCATTTCATTTAAAACACAGAACTTTAATTTACAACACATACATTTAAAATACATATATTACGTACATTTTAAATAATTCCTTTCATGTGAAAAAGAAAAAGAAAAAAAAAAGAGAAATTAATCACAAATAATTTGATAACCCAAAATAATTTTATTTCAACATCAAAACAAATTTGTTTTATTTTTCTATATATGACATCATATTCGCTTGCTTTCCATACTTACTCGTATTTATGCACTTTGTATTATTATCAAATATTTGAAAACGCACGTTTTATTTCTAATATGACATCATTTCATATTCTATTTAATTCTTAAATAATTCATTTCCTTTTCATTTTTCACGTGGAAAATTTTCACTTGAAAACAAATTGTTGATTAAAAATTATTACTCAGGGGTTTTACATTGGCAACGATAAAGTATTAGCAACGGTAAAATAAATTTAACCATTTTAAAAAAAGCTGCAAAACCGGGCCCTTTGGGCCAAACCAACCAACCATTGTAAAATATACGAAAAAATGTCCATTTATTCTGTATGAAAATAATAAAAATTTTAATTTTTAAGAAAAATATTGAAATAAAATAAACGAAAACCAGCCTATATTCATTTGAGGGTTATAATCAACTTACATGCAAAGATACAGGATAATTAAATGCTTCATTTTGATGCTGGCTTCAGCCTAACATTTGCACACAATCAGATTTATAATATTACTAGCTTTTACCCGTGACTTCGTTCACGTATCATTAAAAGAAGCATAAATGCATTAATTAAGCAAAATATTTCATTCACGATAATTAGAATCGTAAATAATTAACTAACTCTTTATCACATTCCATAGGAGACAATACCGTATTTCTATGTTATACAGGCCTTGACATAACTAAGTTTTAAAAAAGTGAAAATTTGTGACAAATAATCACGAAAAGGAAACTGCAACCAATGAAAAAAGGCGGGTCAAATAGAATCGTGGAAATCGGCGAATTGTGTAAAAACATATGTCAAGTTTACCTGGTAAACTATTTTACTTTTAACGCCTTTGTGAAACGTTTTAATAGCATCCTTAAAAGATAATGGAAATACTATATTCTTTTTCATTAAATTCAATTCTTGTGAATAGGGAGCAATAATTGTAGACCTAACTGCAAGGAGCTTAAATTTGCCTCCTTGATTTAATTTATACCTGAAAAAAAAATCTTTATTTCTAAATGAAAATATGTTGACAGACGACTTTTTGTTCTCCAGAATAAATTGATTCATGAAGTTTGAATGTGTGAAAATACGTTTTTATTTTTCAAAAATTTTACTGTAATCAAGGTTTTTTTTTTTCTTTCACTATGTATTCAAATTGAAAATAAAATCTTTTTTTCAGTTTTAATGAGAAAAAATATATTAATCCGTTTTATTTCTTCTGTTTTATCCACAAAAATGGAATAATTTAGTTGCTATTTTTAGATAAACTTCGTTAAAATAGAAAAAAAAAAAAAATCTCGGAATTTAAATCATTTTTTTAAATTCTGAGAGTTTATGATATCCTCGGATCAATGATAACCGGTCTTAAGTAAATCGTGTTGCATTCGACAACCTGAAAGGAGTAGTTGCGAAATGCAAACAGGCGGTCAGATTTTAATATAATAGATTCGTATTTATTTTTCTTTTCCTAATAATTACGTTTTGGTTTTTGGCAAAAAACTCTCATCTGTATGTAACTGATATTCATGCTTAATAATCGGTGTAGATAAAAAAAAATATTTCAAATTTTTCGTTTTAAATATGGCGTGAAACTCATTTACTTTCTAAACTTACCGATCCTTGTATTATTAATGTAAGGAATTGATTCACGCTCCTTGTAAAACACATTTGAAAATTCCCGTTTTATTTCAAATATGACGTCACTTTTTCCTCAGAGAAATCTCTTTTTAATGGTATAATTCTTGTTAATTTTCTTTTTCTGGCAATCATGGCGTAAATTTTAGCGGAAAACTCACATTTGTATGTAACTGGTATTCAAGCTAATTATTAATCAGTAACGATAAAAAATATTCAGTTTTTCATCTTAAATAATACGTCCATTATCTATCTATTTCATTATACAACATTGATATCCATGCTCCTTGTATTATTACGAACATTTGGAAATTACATGTTTTATTTATGACGTCATATTTGTCCAAACCGAGGAGGGTACTTTTCATAGTTCCATGGTCCAAGCTAAATCTATTTTTAATAATATAATTATTGTTCATTTTTCCTTCTAATTATAACGCAATTTTTGACAGAAAAAGATCTTTTTAATGTAACCGATATTCATACTTCATGTATAATGTTGTTTCAAATATCACGGAAATTCATCTTCTTTTGAATTCTTTTTAATTTTCATTTTTCACGTGAAAATCGTTCAATTGAAAATTAGTTGTTGAGGAAAAATTATTTTTCCGAGTTTTTATTTTTTGGTAACGATCAAAGCCCTAGCAACGATAAAGTAAAATGGTTAAATTTTATTGAAAAATGTCCATTTATTCTCTATGAAAATAATGAAATTTTTAATTATTAAAGAAAATATTTGAATAAAATAAATAAAACCTAGCCTATGTTCATATGAGGGTTATAATCAACTTATATGCAAAGATACAGGATAATTAAATGCTTCATTTTGACGCTAGCTTCAGCTAACATTTGCACACAATCAGATTTATAATATTACTAGCTGTTACCCGTGACTTCGTTCACGTAACATTAAAAAAAAGAATAAATGCATTAACTTAGTAAAACATTTCACTTGATAATTAACAGCATATATAATTAACCAAAGCTTTATCACATTTTATAGGAGACCATACGGTATTTCTTTGCTATAGGGGCCTTGACATAACCAGTCTTAAAAAAGTGAAATTTCATGCCAAATAATATATACAATCGCGAAAATGAAACTGCAACTAATGAAAAAAGGAGGACCAAGTAAAATCGTGAAAATCGAGGAATTCCTCTTCGTAAAACGAAAAATAACACTGGCAGAATTCTTCTATACAACAGTGCATTTTAGGTGGTATTTAGTGTACAATTTGTATATGTGTGCATTGCTAAATGGGCATTATTATATTGTTTATTTGCATAGACATATGTTATATATTTCTTACTACATTATCCTGTTTATGTATATATTAAATTAAGTGCTTCACGCTAAGTTGTGTAAATAGTGAACAAACTGCTTGTGGATTTTATAAATTGATAGATATTTCACAAAGACATAACAATCTGATGCGATTCTAAAATGTAAATAAAGGTTGCTAGAAAGTACTTTAAATTCTGCCTAATTTAACCTCGATATTTTCTCTATCGCGTCAAGAACACTATAAGCAAATAAATACCGACGACACAAATCTGATAATCTAAATTTACATATTTTTGTTAGTATATATAGGATTATTTTAATTTATTTCATGCGCTTGAAATTTTTTACGCTCTCTCTAGGGTTAGGTGTCGAATAAATGTACTTTCTTGTTATTTTATTTTGCCATTTCTATTTATTCTATTTTCCATTCATTCCATTTATGGATATTGATTTCATTTACATATTCGTGTCAAAGAATATTCTTTAAAGTTATTATCAGGATTAGGATAGGATAGGATTCGATTAGGGTTAGGATTAGGAATAAAAATTGAACGACAATGGCATGACCGATTCAGGTTTAAAGTATGAACCAGGAAGTCTATTTACATCATGAAGCAATAAGAAAATTAGAAAATTATCAGCTAATATTTTTTAATGTGTTTTACAGTCATAGTTGGCATCAAAGGTGAGCGGGGAAATTATCAACTAAAATACCATTAAGTGTTTACCACGCAAAAAACAAATCTGGCTATAACAATGTATTTTTTTTTTTTTTTTGCGCCAAATTTCACTTGATTAAAAAAAAAAAAAAAAAAAAAAAAAAAAAAAAAAAGTAGCAAATTGACTATGGGATCTAATTACAGACCCCTAACGTTCCTATTCTCGAAAATGTTCTACCTATATGTAAAAAAAATTCTTCTGTATAGAACGCGCTTTCACGTTTATAATGTTATGAATTGGTACGATCGCCTTGTTCAAGTTTACACAATTCGGCTGGAAGAAAAGATTCAGTACTTTCTTATTTCTTCTTTGCTTTTGCATTACGCGAATTTGTTGGTAAAATCGATTTTCTTTTCGATAACATTGTTGTTTTTTAAGTTTAAAAAATATTGTAATTTTACTTAAACATTGCTTTAAAATCTATGCAATTTTTCTTATCCTACAAGACTTTACAAAAATCTATTATGAAACAACTTTAAAAAAAGCTATATTTAAAAAAGACAACAAAGTTTTTCCTATTTTAAAACTAAAAGAAATGTAAAATTAAATTCCGGTTCGAAACGACGATTTACAAATGTGTTTTCGATTGTGAGAAAATAATAGAGGAAAAATGCTGTTACTTCGACACAATCATGTTAAATCTTTAGCTTTTATGAGAAAAGCAACGTTCTTTTTAAAAATATAGTTATTTTTATTAGGATTTTCTGATTTTCGATACGGATAATTTTGCGATGCATATCATTGACATTTGCCATCCAATATTTTTTTTATTTAAAAAAAATTTTTTTTTTTTACTTTTTAAAATTTAAATTAAAAATATGATATCTTTATGTTAGCCGTGTGCAGACGATAAATCGCCAACCTATCCCATCATTCGTATTGAATTCATTAAAAATATAAATATTTCACTCATTTCACTTAAAACACAGAACTTTAATTTACAACACATACATTTAAAATACATATATTACGTACATTTAAAATAATTCCTTTCATAAGAAAAAAAAAAAAGAGAGAGAGAAATTAATCACAAATAATTTGATAACCCAAGAACATTTTATTTCAACATCAAAACAAATCTGTTTTATTTTTCTATATATGACATCATATTCGCTTTCTTTCCATACTTACTCGTATTTATGCACTTTGTATTATTATCAAATATTTGAAAACGCACGTTTTATTTCTAATATGACATCATTTCATATTTTGTTTAATTCTTAAATAATTCATTTACTTTTCATTTTTCACGTGGAAAATTTTCACTTGAAAATAAATTGTTGATTAAAAATTATTACTCAAGGGTTTTATTTTATATTGGCAACGATAAAGTATTAGCAACGGTAAAATAAATTTAACCATTTTAAAAAAAGCTGCAAAACCGGGCCCTTTGGGCCAAACCAACCAAACCAATCAACCATTTTAAAATATACGAAAAAATGTCCATTTATTCTGTATGAAAATAATGAAATTTTTAATTTTTAAGAAAAATATTGAAATAAAATAAACAAAAACCAGCCTATATTCATTTGAGGGTTATAATCAACTTATATGCAAAGATACAGGATCATTAAATGCTTCATTTAGACGCTGGCTTCAGCCTAACATTTGCACACAATCAGATTTATAATATTATTAGGATTAGGATTAGGATTCCATTTCAAATTCCAAAATACTACTGTTTTCGATTGCTCTTTCATATTAATATTTTATTATTATTGTATATTAATTATGTTTTTTGTTGTAAACTTTAATCTTATTTCATACAAAATAAGTACACTAATCATTTTTATTGTTATGCTCACAAATGTCATTAAAACACATAGTTAAAGTTTATAGATAAAAATTGAAATATGATCTATAACGTAGTGCTTTATTTCTGAACTGCAAGTATACGTTTACTAGGGGACAAGGGGGTGGCTGAGAGTATAGTGAAGTGTGATACTTTGTGACAAAGGGGGGAGGGGGGTCAAAAATATTGAAAAAAGGTGTGACATCATTTATGGGCGGCCCCTTAGTCACAGCTCCACAGCTTTATTAAGATTTTAACACTTGAAATAGAAAAAATAATATATATATTTTAGAAATATTTTGCCAGTTGAAAGGCACAGAAACATCCTTTTAAAAAGAGTACACAAAAAAAAAATCAATTTTCTGATGAGAAATTTTAAACATGCGGATGCATACCAAGTCCATAACCCTTGGATAGGAAAATATGGGATCTCACTGATAACGAGCCTTAAGTGCAATATTATTTTACTGTATTTCAACATTAGTCTTTTTTTTTTATTCTTACAGGAATGGTGAAGAGTGGAGTCGAGTTCGAAATGCTGTGAAATTTATGTTGTCTCCAACCTTCGTGGAAAAATATTTCCCATCTCAGGAAGAGATAACTACAGATTTTGTCAATAGAATATTTCGAATAAGAGACTCTAAAGGACAAGTGAACGATTTTCTGACAGAACTTTATAGATTTACTGAAGAATGTGAGTGAATAAAATATCTTTAAATTAAAAAAAAAGCAAAAGTCTATTTCTATTTAATAGGGTTATTTTATTTGTATGAACATTTTTCAGCGTGCACTTTTAGCAGATACGAACGCACAGACTTCACATTTTTAGAAGAATCACTGGAAAAACTCGCAAGAATTAAAAAATAAGAAATTGAAAATTTTGTAACAGTATCTAGAAAATGTGTTTCGAACCAAAAGTTGTTTTATTATACTTCCAGTATAAATATATTTCAAGAGTATATATGACTAGGCAAGATATCTTGCGTCCAAGTAAATTATTAATGTGACTGAATATTTAATATATGTACATATATATATATATATATATATATATGAAACAGGACGTATCATACGTATGATCACAAGACTGAAATGAAATTTCTTTAGTAGATGATACTGCATAGAAACTAGAGATCGACCGAAATTTCGGTTTCGGTTTCGGCGCAAAATCGGAGTTTCGCCGAAAACAAATATTCGGCGAAACTGCTGCCAAAATTTCGGCCTGACCGAAACTCTACCGAAACTATCTGCATTTCAAAATCTCGTTCCATCTTTCGAAAATTTTAAACTTTACTCATTGATATGAGTTCTATCGACTGAAATGAGACACTGTTTATTGCTGTGAACTCCACTGTTTATCATTATCCGTCATGACTGATTCGTGATGCGAGTGTGTAAATTATAAAGCAAGCAATGCATATATGACAAAACTTAAAAGATAATAATAAAATAATAATAATAATAATCAAATAATCTTTAAAAGCAGCAAACTTAACAGTAATAAAAAAATTTTACTTTGAAACTCCGGATTGTTTCGAATTCTTTATGAGAAAGGTGTTGTTAAAACATATGAAGATTTAAGAAATGTATTACAAAAAATATATCGAGGTATGTATACTTAAAATATTTTTTTATTAAATTAAATTTGTATAGTTGGAAACTATTTCTGTCTTATTGATAAATTAATTACGTTTTATTTTTATATGAAAATAAATAGTTTTCGATAGAGACACAGAGAGTCAACTTGACATCAGAGATAAAATTTTCAAACAGGGGTGCCATTTGGATAATTTCTTAGGGTGGCAGGGAGTGGCAAATCTTTTTTTTTTTTTTGGGGGGGGGGGTGGGAAGCGGTGAGTGAGCAAAGATTTATTTTGATTTTTGTTTGAAAGTTATACACACACATATATATGTACGCTCGTTTGTTAGAAGTGTAGTTCAATACAAGTATAATTAATAAATTAATTAGTAACTTAATTATTATTATTCAGTAATTATTAAGTAATTATTAATTATTTGTTATTAATTAATTAATTAATTAATAATTATATGCAGTTATGTATGTATTAATCAGTAAAAAAAATTTTTTTTTACACTTTCGGTTTCGGTTTCGGCCGAAAGTGGGAAGATTACCGAAATTCGGTTTAGGTTTCGGTTTCGGCCTTAAAAGCCTGTTTCGGTCGATCTCTAATAGAAACAGCTAATTACCGACGTTTTATTAAACTTGTATTAAGCAAGCATCACTTCCCTGTCTGTTGAAGCGGCGCAGCGCAAGGAATATTTTATAATTAATGAGATTACTGGCAAATCAAACACACGAAATTCTCTATCTGGAAAAGAGGGTCTATAAAAACCTCTAATAATTATAAATCATATTCAATGCAGTTATTTTTTTATAGCATTTCTTTTTCTGAAATCGACCATAGGACTTAAAGTTGAAAAAAATCACGATTCTTCTGTCTCATAACTTTCGCTTTGACCTTCACTTTTGTGTTTCACTATTTTTTGTGTTAATTTCTAAATTCTGCATTTTTTTTTTTTTTTTAACTTGAGAAGTTTTTACTTTAACAAGTGATCAATATGACTTAATAATTGTTAAAGGATTAATTAGTCTTGTTTGTTTTCAAATATATCTTTATAAAACATTTTATTATGTTATAGCTATCGGCCTGATTTGCTTTGGCATGCGGTTCGGCTTATTAGACGAATCCAAAAGTGATACCCAATGGAGCTTCAAAATTACACAAGCCTCAGAAGACACACTGCAAGCATTTGCTGACACATTGCTTGGTTTTCCATGGTGGAAATTGTTCAAGACTCGATCATACAGGAAACTGGTTGAATCGCAAGAATTTTTTCACAAGTCAGTCTTATTTTGAATACATCCATTATTCTTATGCAGGGTATGTCACAAAGGACTACGAGACTTTAAATTGAATAATTCATAAACTATAATAATTGTGATGATGAAATAAGGGAATTTTTTATTAGGTAGCTCATAAGTTTTGTATAGAGTAATTTAAAAACAGTTCAAATTTTTTGTCAATACATGGCGCTGCGATATCTCAACGTGTAAGAACGATTAATTCAACGTGTAAAACTGTCTCAAACGTATCTCAATGCTTTCTTTGTTTTCTATTTATCAATTCAAACACGTAAAGAATATGTGTGTCTTGAAATTTTGAAGTTTGTTTGAGCTTTTTTGATAGTTGGAGACGGCTCAGTTTCATCGATTGACACAAATTTAAATTATTTTTAATTTGCTTTATACAAAATTTATGAGCTACCTGATAAGCATGTAACTTATTTCATATTTAAATTTATCACATTTGATTAATTCTTAAATTTTAAAGTAAAGGAATCCTTTATGAAATACTTGCAGAAATACTATACATTTAATGTTCCATTGACCACAACGTCGCCTTTGTTTTAAGTTGAAATAATTTCTTTTTTCAGTTTTTCTTTAGAATGCATCGAAAAAGCCGAGGAAAAATTAAAAGATCCTACCAAGTCAAACGATCCTAATCTGGAATTTTACAAAACATTAGCAAGCCAAAGAAATGTTGATGCAAAGGACATAGGGCTTCTCATGACAGAGCTTTTTTCCGCTGGAATAGATGCCGTAAGTTCCTGTTGAAATTGAACAAATATAATTTTTGAAATGAATATTACCAAAAGTTGTAAGTACGTCATATTGAAAAAAATATTGAAGAAACTGGTGCCACCAAAGTATCATCAGAGTGCACATTTACTTGCATTTTAGCAATAAGAAATTTTTAAATCATATTGCTTGTTTGTATACTGAACTGTGAATAAGACAAGGCACATTTGTGACTGATATTTCAATTGTAGTTAAAATTATATATCAACTTTCGCTTTTCTGCATAACCTTTATGAACCCATCTCTCTTTTACTGAAATTACCATATCCTTTAATTTAATGCTTTTGATTTGGTAACTAAGGTATGAAAAATAATATATACAGGGTGTTCCAAAGTTCGACCGACAAATTAAGAGAGATGGTAGAAGGCATCAAGAGGATGAAAATTTACCATAGAATATGGGGTCGCAAACCACGTTTAGTGGGAGAAAATCCCAAAAATAGTTATGAAGGATGTAACGTTAAGTGGAACAAAAGGGAAAAAATAAATAGAAAAAAACATTTATATGACGTAGAAAATGATTACAATGCATTGCAGTTCAACGCCAGAAAGGAGACGGCCACACATTTTTTTAGAAATTGTTCGAAGTTGCGTCCACGAAGGCACAGCCGACACCGACGGACGAAGGATTGTCGAACGCGTTAAAAGATATTCCTATAAAAATGTCTGGCCGTCTCCTTTCTGACGCTAAACTGTAATGCATTGTTATCATGCTTTACGCCACTTAAATGTTTTTCTATTTATTATCGGCCCCTTTTGTTCTACTCGACGTCACGCACTTCATAAATATGTTTGCGATTTTCTCCCACTATACGTGGTTTGCGACCCCATGTTCTATGGTAAGTTTTTATCCTCTTGATGCCTTCTATCACCCCTCTAAATTTGTCGGTCGAATTTTGGAACACTCTGTAAAAATCATATACAAGAAAAAATAGAAATTGAAATTGTAAAAGTTAAAAGTTTTCTTAAGTAAAACCGCGATTGTTCTCATCTTTATCGTATCATAGAAACTCGACAGAGTTTCTCGCCAAGCATAAGAAACAGCAATGCATTGAACCGTAAATGAAAGAAATTTCCGCCAATGGATGCCAAACGATTTTACAATTTTTTTTTTTTTTTTTTAACTCTGTCTAGTTTATATTTTGCGGACGGGACAAAACGGGTTTTTGACACATCTATATCTCGCATTCTATTTATAATAGAAACAAAATTCTTGATTCTATGGAATGGGGCGTGCCACGGGACTAAGAATTCAAAAGTAAAGCAAAATCCGACGAGTAGGTTTTCAGTAAATGCGATTTTAAAAGTGCTGTTTTTTGCACTTTTTAAATCTTGTTCAGACCAAAAACTGTTGACAGAGCTACAGCAATGTGTAATTATCGGATTTTTACGTAGTTTACGTTATTTGAATCGTTTTTATGAATAGTTCGGACCTTTGTAAGTTTCATGCAAAAATATTAATTAGTTTTTGATTTATATCAGTTTAAAGTTATTGATTCCTATACTTAACATAGAGCAAAAAACTGTTGACAGGGCTACAGCAATGTGTAATTATTGGATTTTTATGCAGTTTACGTTATTTGAATCGTTTTTATGAGTAGTTCGGACCTTTGTAAGTTTCCTGTAAAAATATTAAATAGTTTTTGATTTATATCAGTTTAAAGTTATTGATTCTTATACTTAACATAGAGCAAAAAACTGTTGACAGGGCTACAGCAATGTGTAACTATCGGTTTTTTACGCGGTTTACGTCATTTGAATTGTTTTTGTGAGTAGTTCAAACTTTTGTAAGTTTCATGTAAAAATATTAATTAGTTTTTGATTTATATCAGTTTAAAGTTATTGATCCCTATACTTAACATAGAGCAAAAAAATAATAAATGACCCAACTCTTTTAGGAATGGTCGTATACACATGATATTAAGATATGTTATTACACTCGACCCAAGTAAGCTTCCTATTATAAAAAATCTTAACATTTAAGGTTCGTTTACAGGGTCTCACAAAAGATCTTTTGATATAGGGCTAAAGAGTTGTGTAATTATCCGATTTTTACGCGGTTTGCAGCATTTGAATTGTTTTTATAAGTAGTTAAATGTTTATTATTTCGTGTAAAAATATTAATTAGTTTTTTATGTATACCACTTTAAAGTGATTTATTCCTATACTTAAGGTGAAGCAAACAAAATATTAAATGGTCTAACTCTTTTCAAAAAGAACGTATGCGCATGATGTTAAAATATGTTACTACGAACTACCTAAGTTAGTTTCCTATTGTAAAACAGAATTGTAGAATTTACTGTTCGTTTGCAGGGTAACTCAAAAGATTTTTTAATAAGACTAAAAAGTTGTGTAATTAGCAAATTTTTACGTTGAAGTACATGATTCCTGTACTTAACACAGAGGAAAAACAATAGCAAATTGCATAACTTTTGTCAAATTGGCTATATACACAAGATATTCAAATATGTTACTACATCCTCTCTATTGTAAAGCGTCATTGAAGCATATACGTTTTGTTTACAGAGTCTCTTAGAAGATCTTGATTACACTACAACCGATGTATATTTACTGAGTGAGATGTATTTTAATGATTTTACACTGTTTCAATCTCTGGTTTCATTATCTTGCTTTAAAATTTAATATAAGTTCATTTTCTCCGTCTGAAATCTCGTCGATGTTAAGCTCTAAATCTATTAAAATATAGTATTTTCATCGATTAAAAAAACTGTGTTTATTTATAAATATATAATTCTAGCGTATCAGGAATTGATTGAAATAGCGATTACAAAATTCCAACTTTACGTTCATGCGCTGAGTAATAGAATGTAAAAATGTTGCTACCCCAAGATTACAAGTTTTGCGTTTAAATATTTGCCGTTCATCGAATCTCCGGCTATGACGAACTTAAAATGCTAAATTTCGTATACAATAGGTGATCGGTAACGAACTGTTCGGTTTACGAACAAATCGGTTAACGAACACTTTCGCGTGAGATTTTTATGTTCGGAGAACGAACACCTCACGAAACAAAGCCATGATGAAGCAATGCCGTGTTTCATATTTGCCGAGCTATACTTATTGCCTCTATTGTCAACTTTGAGAACATTTTAACAGTTGCATACATATGTCCTAATTAATTCATGGACTGCCGGAGATTGGGGACCTATATTTTAGGATCACCGAATTGGAATGAACAGACTATATGAACAGAAATCACTTTAATAGTTTTTATACTTTTGCAAACGTTGCGAATTTTATATTTTTCAAATTCTCGAAACGGTGAGTTAAAAAACTTAAACAAATAAAAAACTTCTAAGGTGCTCAGTAATTTTCAAAAATAATATATTTAATATGTTAGTATAAAAATCCCTGTAAATTTTTATACTAATAGAAATAGGTTCGTAGGAAAAAAAATGTTGATTATTCTCGGTAAAGTATGCTCCGTAAACTTATCGTTGTAGTTGACCAAAAAAAAGTGCTTCTTATTTTTCCACATTTTTCTGAAACTGTAGTATTTTAATTAGTTTGTAAACTACTGTAAAATTGTCTAATTTTTCGTTTTTGAATGTATATAAACGGAAGAGTGATATAAACAAAATAAAAATAAAAATAAATATGTCATAAATAATCTGATGAATACAATGTAAGGAAATTAATATAAAAGTTTCCCAGTTGTTATGGTAGCGACATGTACATTGGAATAAGTCACTCAATAAATTGTATAATTCTGTTTATAGCATCACTATTATTTTTTTTGCCCCTTTCATCTTTTCTTTTCTGAATAAAAATGGAATCCGTATAATTGAAATTAAATACCTTACAAAAAGGAGAGATATCTCATCAAAAACAACTCGTTGTAAATGATCCCGCCAAGCCACAAACCTAAAACGTCAGTCACAAAAAGAAGTGATATCACATAAAAAGAAGCGATATAGAAGTGCATACTCCGAGTCCCGTGTAAAAATCTATCACCACTCATAATGTTTCCAAAGGACTCGGAGTGAGGTACAGTATGTGAAAACTACTTGGTGACCTGCAGGCTTTTATAATGTTTGCGTTTCCTGCAATTACATATGACTATATTCATTTTATTTTATTTATTTATTTATTTATTTTGCTCCCATAAAATTGTAAAAAGTTGAAGCTTCTGTGTTTGCATGTCCTTTCTTATTTATGAGCTTGAAAAATCAATTTGTTGATTTTATTTACCATTATTTAAACTAGAAACACCACTCTTACGAAGAGGATTTTTTAAGTAAACATGTAAAGATTTTGAGTTTGTAATATATATATATATATATATATAACGTTTATAAACGCTAATAAACGTTAACTAAATTGAGATATATTGCAGTAATTCTAGCGTAAGCGGAATCGCATAGATCTGGGGAAAAATCCGTTCTGTCAGTTCTTTCGCATACAAAAATATTTAAAAAATGATGCAACAAAAATTAAAAATTTATTTTTTTCGATTTTCAAAATTGATATACTGCATATATTATAAAAGCATGCAGGTCGCCAAGCAGTTTTCACATACTGTACCTCACTCCGAGTCCTTTGGAAACATTATGAGTGGTGATAGATTTTTACACGGGACTCGGAGTATGCACTTCTATATCGCTTCTTTTTATGTGATATCACTTCTTTTTGTGACTGACGTTTTAGGTTTGTGGCTTGGCGGAATCATTTACAACGAGTTGTTTTTGATGAGATATATATTATTTATGATTCCTAATGTCAATATTCTTCTTTTTTATGCACACACAAAACGTACAACGAGGAATGACGTATCAATCGAAAATTTTTTGAACAGGCTTTTGACAAAGTACATTCACATTTCGCTAAAACACGTTGTTTGATTAAAAAATCACACTTAATTAGAAATTAATGAGAAAACGTATCGGCAAATAATCTCAAAGATTACAGAGCGAAAGCACGGGTCCACCAGTAATTTTAATATTTCCCATTACCTACGCGACTTTTATTAACCTGTTGGTTTCTGCAACACAGGTTGAAATTGCGTAATTTTAGATTTTCCTTTAGTAGATAATTTAACATTTGAATCAAAATCACGTTCCTATGAGCATTAATCTAAAAAAAGAAACTGCATCGAAAAATTTCAACTATTCTAAATTAGATTGCAAATAAATGATTTGAGTTTTTTATCTATATTTTTAATTAAAATTACAATCTTCGCTTTTTTGGAGGTGAGGGGTGGTGGAGGAGTGACCAAAGCAAAAATAATAATAATAATAATAATAATAATAATAATAATAATAAAATAATAATAATAATAAAATAATAATAATAATAAAATAAAATAAAATAAAATAAAATATTCATATATAATCAAAGACTTTTATACAGGCTAATAGGAAACTATATAAATCAATTATTTGGGACCTGAATTAGAGCATTTAAAATTAATGTGTGCGCACCTAAGATATTATTTCGTAATTTTGGATCACAGTAATTTATATATGCATTACTGATTTAAGAACAAACTTAAGTGGAAAAGCTTATTAATACTTTTTAAAAATAATGTTTGTTTTCTTTTTATTTATTCAGACAGGTAATATGATTGGGTTTATTTTATATAGTCTTGCTAGAAACCCAGATACTCAAGAAACTCTTTATAAAGAAATACATTTTCATACACCTCCCGATAAGCCACTTACAATGAATGCCATAGACAAGATGAAGTATTTAAGGGCTTGTATCAAAGAATCCTACAGGTATGTATTCATTATGAATGCGCATAGATAAACATGTACTCTCGAATTTATTTTATGTGACATAGATAAATAGGTGTCGCGTTAATTCGTGGCGCACAATTCATCGCGGAACAATTCAGCGCGTACAATTCATCGCAGCGTCAATTCGTCGCGGCGACAACTCATCGCAGCGTCAATTCGTCGTGGTGTCAATTCGTCGCGACGAAAATATTTTTCAAGGCTATGATGATAAAATAAAGATAATTTAGTAAAATTATTTAATGATAATTTGTTTTTTAGATATAGAGAATTATAACTAACAATTTAACACAACAGAACACAGACAGACAAATTATCTTTACTAAATTATCTTTATTTTATCATCATACCCTTCAAAAACATTTTCGTTGCGACGAATTGACGTCGTGACGAATTGACACCACGACGAATTGACGCTGCGATGAGTTGTCGCCGCGACGAATTGACGCTGCGATGAATTGTTCCGCGACGAATTGACGCAGAACCAGATAAATATAGTATTGTCATAACTCCTGTGTTCCGAGCGGGATCTCTCTATTTCGGTAGCGTAGTAACACGGGAGACAGATTTCTTATTTAAAACCAGAAGAAATTTATTCACTGGAAAATTACAATAATGATGAATCAATGAATATTCTTTTACTCTCAAAGTTCATGGGTTGAGTTTTCATCAGAGTCTTTAGACAGTCTAGAGTTTGTGAAAAACAGTCTCTATTCATTTACATCATGGTAATACTAAAGGTACCCCTCACTTTCACTTTGCAGCGCTGAGTCGCTGTTCACCTTCTCACGCGACAACCGAAGTCGTCTTCCTTCAGAGGCAGGGAGTAAAAACCCTTTTCTCCACACAGAATTCTCACTTCTTCCCAGCAGAGAGGAAACTCTCCTCTCTCTTCGGATCTCTAGCACCGAATCCTCTCTCCGGCCAATTCCTCCAAAGTCCTGACGGTCGGGGGGGGGGGGGATGGGCGGTGACCTCCGTCATTTAGCCCTATCATAGGCGACTTACACCTCTATTGGGTCACGGCGGTTTCATCATCTCGATTGCTCTGGGAAGCAAGGTTGAAACCGTGACGATCTGGGGGGTCTGGGTCATCCATTTAAGTGTCATGCAATGTCGCCTATGAGTCTGGCCTTTTCAACTTAGCAGTCTCACTTGTCACCAGGAAAAGATCGAACAGTGCTTTGATGTTCCGAACCTGCGTCGGTGGTCTAACTCGAGGCGTGGGAACTGTTTTTGGGCGAGAGCCTATATTTACTAGCTGGGAAAGCTTCAAGATCTCACAGCATCACCGCACACATCGGAGAGATTTTTCATAGTAGGGAAAAATCTATACTGGAGCACCCTAAACACCTGTTTCGATAACAACAGAGGCTCAAATATGGGTACTTACTGACACTAATTTTACATTACCTTCCTGAATATATTATCATAAACACATAAATTCCATTTCACAATTAAAACAATACAATTACATAAATAAGTGAATTAGAGATTTATATACACATCGTCAAACAAAATCAACCTACACGACTCAAGCAGTCAGTCCGTGGATTTGCGTCTTCCGGGGCGGTAACCAATCGATCGGCGATCTTCCTGCATTTTCCCCAAATCTCTAATTAATCGGAAATTCTTTTCGGCGTTGTTTTCCCACTGTTTAACGTCGCTGACTTCAGTTTTGTTTTGCGGCGATAGGAAACCCGAGGTTTCTAAACAATTAGATTCGAAGAATTTCTTTTGCTTTCTTCCTAACGCGCGATACCGGTTCACCCTTTTTGAGGACTTCCTTCCCGAAGACTTAAACTTAATTTTTGCCTCTAAGACGGTGTCTTTATTTTGTCCCTCATCCTTAAATTCCCGGATTTCATTCTTCTCTAAAGATGAACATCCCTTTGTGACAATCTCACACCTATCATTCCCTTTGGAATTTTTCATTACGTTTTCTATTCTCGTTTCACTTACGCCTGTCTTAACACTACCTGACTCCCTATCCTGGAACAAATTATCCATAACTTTCGCATTGGAATTAGGTATTTTCAACTCTTTTCCCTTTTCTTCGGGACGTGACTTTAAATGTCCCAGCTCTTTTTCAGAAGGCCATACTATTTGAATAGGGTCAGTTACGACGCGCCCTATTTCTTTCTGCGAACTAACCTTGTAACGGGATTTGTATAAGGCGAGTTCTCTGAATAAGCGTCTTTCAAAAGCAACTAATAACCGGTCAGCTACTCGCTTTTCCCAAGATCCTTCTTTCAGGGACCTCGCTAGACCCTTTTTACTTCTTCCCTTTGTACTTTCCCCTGAAAATAGAAAGACGGGTTCTCTAGCTAAAATTGTTCTAGGGGGAGATTCACAATGCTTTTCTTTCCCGCTTAGACTGTAGGGGAGTATAGTATCAAAACCCTTTCTTTTCTGACTATCCATGTTAGTCGTTTCTGACTTCTCAGATTTGGGGGATAATTTAATTCCTCTTTTCCTTTCTTTTTCCGTAGGAAGTTTACCGTGCGGATTATTGTCGTAATCCGAAGCTAACAAGTTTGTGGGTTTAGGGGGAATTGAATTGTCCTCTTCACGATTTTTCTGCTGCGTCAAATTCCCAAGGCTAATAGGCAGTTTCGCCTTCATTTTGTCTAACAAATTTTGCGTTCTGTTCCCTAATAAATAATAAGACATTTCGGTATTCTTATCTACCACTGCGGCTTTGATTAAAAGGTCACCCACATCTGTCTGAAGTCTTATTTCTACGAGGGGTAGACATTTTAGTTCTTTATCAAGGGGTTGTCTTACTCTCACTACCTCTCCCGTATACTGTTCCTTGGTTACGTCATTTGCACTAAGCAAGTCCAACGAACTGCCCGTATCCCTAAATATCTTCATTTTTTTCCCATTTACCATCCCTTCGCTTAGATAGGGATCGAAACTCTCATCTAAATCGTTCAAGTCTGCCAGTTGACACACTATTTCGGGTTTATCATTTATCCTTTTTAGCTCTGGGCAAGAGTATCGGAGATGGTCGGGGCTATTACAAATAAAACAGGACATACCTCTTCTCCGTTCAAAAATTTCGTCCCTATTTTTTTGTTCATCCCGATCACGCCAGTTTCTTTTTACTTCAAGCCCCTTTTGTTCCACTTTCGGTTTATCGGTGAATCTATTCCTCTCAAACGATTTTCCATTATTTGGGTTTTTAGGGGGAGCTTGTTTTCTCTCCGTTCTTCTGACCGCCTCATAATGATCAAGTTTTTGGGTCAGATCCAATGGCTTAATTATTGTACTCCAAGAGTCAATAAAATGCTGTCTAATTTCAGAGGGCACTTTCCGTTTGATCTGGTCAGTAATTATCAGGTCCCTAAGTTGACTGAATTCGGACACCTGAATACCGCTTAACCATTGGTCGAAATAATTCGTAATTTCATACGAAAAATCTTTCCAAATTTTTTCTTCGGACCGTGGTGTTGTTACGAATTTGATTCTGAAGTCTTCTGCACTAATTTTAAACCTTTCGAGTAATTCACCCTTCACAAAATCAAAATTGTCCGTTTCGTCTGGTGGTTCTCTAAGAATAACTTCTGTCAATTCTATAGGAAGTAAACCTAGCAAATTTGTTACCCATTGCGACTTATCTAATTGCGCTTTTAATGCCTGTCTCTCAAATAAGTTGAGATATAAGGAAATCTCCGATTTTCCCATTTCAAATTTAGGTAACACATTTTTTAACAGAATTTTAGGTTCCCTTTCTATTTGACTAGATGATAACGTTAAAGTATCATTTTCCCGTTCGGCCCTAATTCTCGCGAGCTCATGTTCTTTCTCAATTTTATCTTTTTCCAATTTCGATCTCTCTACACGGTCTTCTTCAATCAACTTTAATTGGTTTAACGCCATAGTCTCATCATAATCGGGGGCCTCCGTTATCTTTTTAACCAATTTAGGAATTGTATCATTTGACAAAACCTCTACTTCAAATTCTATCGCAAGGGTTTGCAGATCGCATTTTCGAAATCCCGATATGCCTGCCATAATCACTAATTTTAAATTCTAACACAATTTAATTCCAATTTCCCGCACATAAATGCAATAAAAAAATACACAATTTTTTTCACCCCCAAAACAACATAAAAATAAATACAGCAGTTTCTACTCGACACAAAATACAATCAATATTCATGAATTCATAAAATTTTGACAGATAAATTAACTGCTAATTTACTCATTAAATTCTCGCATTTTTGAGTTCCGGTAAAACCCAATTCCACATGTGACATGCTTGGTATCTGAAAATTTCTTCCACAATATGCGTGAACTCATAGGAAATATTCAAATATTAAATTTACTGCACTTAAATTTTATTTAATTAGAAACGGGATTTTCTTTCCCCCTTTTTTTTTTTCATGAAAATATTAACAATTCTATGGCCTAAAATTTTCAGAGTTCACTCTTTCTAAAAATTTTGACAATTACAGAAATTTTCTTTCTTGAGACATAAATAACTTAGTTTCACAACAATTTTAATTTACTATCTCTAAAAGATTTTCCTGACCTTAATATTATAAAATTTCATATATTTAAGAGTTTACAAACAAGTTAAATTACACTTTCTGCCCATATCATTGTTACAACACCTCAAAGCCTCTATTGGAATCAAAACAGTGCTTACCTGGGTGTAGTTTCTCTCGGCTCGGCTGTCCGTCTCTGCTCAAAATTGTGCGCTACTCGTCCGTCTGTCCCTGCCCAAAGTGGCGGGTGTAGAGTCCGGCTGTCCTGCCCAAACTGGCGGCTGGCGGGTGTGGTATCCGGCTGTGCGTCTCGGCTGTCCGGCCCTGCCCAAACTGGCGGGTGTAGAGTCCGACTGTGCGTCTCGGCTGTCCGGCCCTGCCCAAACTGGCGGGTGTAGAGTCTGTTTAATCCACTCCGGTTTCAGCTGCACTCGCTGTTTCCGTCACGTCCTCACTCTGCTAAACTAGATCCCTTCCGAGCTGCCACCATTTCTGTCATAACTCCTGTGTTCCGAGCGGGATCTCTCTATTTCGGTAGCGTAGTAACACGGGAGACAGATTTCTTATTTAAAACCAGAAGAAATTTATTCACTGGAAAATTACAATAATGATGAATCAATGAATATTCTTTTACTCTCAAAGTTCATGGGTTGAGTTTTCATCAGAGTCTTTAGACGGTCTAGAGTTTGTGAAAAACAGTCTCTATTCATTTACATCATGGTAATACTAAAGGTACCCCTCACTTTCACTTCGCAGCGCTGAGTCGCTGTTCACCTTCTCACGCGACAACCGAAGTCGTCTTCCTTCAGAGGCAGGGAGTAAAAACCCTTTTCTCCACACAGAATTCTCACTTCTTCCCAGCAGAGAGGAAACTCTCCTCTCTCTTCGGATCTCTAGCACCGAATCCTCTCTCCGGCCAATTCCTCCAAAGTCCTGACGGTCGGGGGGGGGGGGGATGAAAAAAAAAAATGTTGATTTTACAGTATAATACTGACACCCCAGCTGCCAGTATTATACCGTAAAATTAACAGTAATAAACAGTAAAATAAGCAGTAATACTGGCAGTTGGGATGCCAGTATTATACTGTAAAATCAACATTTTTTTTTTTTTTTTTCAGTGTACGAAATTGTCTTTTTTTACAGTGTACAGTGCTTCAATTCAACCGGAACAATAAATTTCTCAATGATCTGAGTGTTTTTACAAAAAGCTGCTCGTGAATGGACAGACAAATAAGCCATTGTCAGATCCTCATTAAACTTGTATACAACCATCTGAAAAAATATACTTTTTTAAACAAAAATATTCTCAGAATCGCATAGCCGCCAAGTCTTCCGAATTTTAAGTACTTTTTTCCCCTTATAGCAATCTTCGTGTTATATTTAATCCCAAATATTTTGACTTTAAATAAATATTTCTTTTTGGAAATAGCGATATTCAAAATTCGGGAGACTTGGCAGTTATGGAGAATCGAGGTGGCCATCCCCAAATTAAAAATCCGTCAGCTACAAATTATCTTTCGATTGAGAATGCAATTTTTAAGTAATTTTTTTCTTAATTCCAATCAAATATATAAAAACATACAACAGGAAAGTAATTGTTGTTTTCAAAGAAGTATTGGATACTTAGAAGTATTGACTGAATCTAACTTTAAGAATAATTTTAAATATATTAACTATTTATCTATCACAATGTCATCCTAGTTTAATGTGAGTTTTCATACAATGAAAATTGAATTTTTTTGTTTATATTTTTAAAAAAACTGTCATTTACAGGCTAACACCTACAGCTGGAGGGACAGCAAGAATCCTGAAACAGCCAACAGTAATTTCTGGTTACTTAGTGCCTGAAAAAGTAATTCATTATTTTTTTAATATCGCATCTTTAATCAGTACCATAGATAGAAATATACTCGTATTTTTTTTTAGTTGTGGTGGTGGGATAGGGGGTAGGGGGAGCAGGGAGTTTAATTTTTTTTTATTCCAATACAATGCACTCAGTATAATGAGTATAGTGTTAATTATAATACATTACATTAATGTATTATAATAAATTCAGTATAGTGTATTTAATGTAGTGAAAATTTCTTAAAAATGAAATAATTATTATTTTTTTTTGATAAATAAACACAGTTTATTTACGTGGAGTTTAATTTTTTTTATTCCAATACAGTGCATTCAATATAGTGAGTATAGTGTCAATTATAATAGATTATTAAAAACATGTTTAAAACATAAATTGATATTTTCTACTTTGTATAACCTTTTAAACTCTTTAACTAAGAACTATTTTTTTAATCGAAAATTTCATCTTGGTGAACGACCTTTAATTTATGAACAATTTTTATTACTTACTACTCTCTTTTGAGATCTATTTTTGCCTACCCCCCTTAGATTGCTATTTTCACTTGCCGGCACTTGTCTGTCTTCCCTGGTTATTTATTTCCTTTTCAATTCTTCATCCAATTTTTTTCCGAAAAGAAAGCTATGACCTTTACAACTAACTGTTCATTTCATATTTTATTCTCTTTTTAAGTGAATATATTATTTGATTCATTATTCTAATTAAAGTCACTAATAAATTTTACGTAAAACTATGTATGTGCCTTCTTTTATTTTTTTAAATGTTTCAATAATGCAACATAGTTATGAAAATGTTTTATGTATAATTACTAGGTTTTGTGCATCGGTGTGAACCCCATCATCTGTCGCCAGTCGAAGTATTTTGCTGACCCTTTACGATTCAAACCCGAAAGATGGATGGACTCCGATCAAAACTCCAAGACTCACCCTATGTGCATTTTGCCCTTCAGCCACGGTGTTAGGGCATGTATTGGGCAAAGATTTGCCGACCAGGAAATCAAACTATGTGTCGTAAAGGTAATTGGATTACTTTTCATAAAAACATGTTAATAAATTCTGTGATAAAGTTCTCATATCATTTGTAGAATCTGTTTCCGCAATAAGAAAAATTATCGTCTATTAATTCTCTTTTAAAGCGGCGCAGGTACACAAAACTATACTTTTTACTTTCTTCTATATACGCAAGAAGAAAGTATTGGAATCAAGAAAATTTTCGACTTCCCTTTTTTGAATGGTGTACTTTTGGGACACTGAAAGAAAACTTATACCGCCTTCATCTAGAACGAATAAGTAGTCATTTTCTAGATCTCTAAATTAGAAATATAGATTTCCGAGCTATGCGAATAAGGTAAGCAAATAAACTAAATAGACGAAATGATCGAAAATTTCTAGTCTATAGTTTTCTAGGTGATGAAACGATAAATTATATTATAAATCGTTTAAATTACGAGAAATTATCACTTGATTTCTGGAAAAAATTCATGAACTAGAATTATAGTTACTAAAACTAACCTCTTGTGTTCACCCTTATTGGCAGAGATTTTTAAATAAGTTTGACCACGATAATATAGGAAAACGCTCTTGAATTTGAGTAGGGGAGACTAGAACTCTCTAGCAAAGGGAACTAGATTTTATAAGGATGACATTTTTTCTAAAACCACAATTTAGTTTCTAGATGCCAGGGGCAGAATTTTTTCTTAGTGGAATGTCCTGAACACCATTCGGCTATTTTTGAAAAATGCCTGCCTGCACGTCTATCTGTATGTATGTGACGCAATTTTTTAACTCTATCTCAAGAACTAATGCACGGAATTTCAGAAAACTTCCTATTCTGTTAGAGCTTGATGAAAACTGGTGCTGATTAGGTTTGGGTGTATATCGATCAACGGGAGGCGCTGTTATGCTGTATTTTTCACGATTTCCGTGATAGCTGTACCTTCGCATGTTGAAGGGGCGAGGCCAACGAGGTAAGCGCGTAACATCAGAATATTAAATTCTTCAAATTAAAATTAACTCTGGTCTTCAACATGCAGAAAGAAAAGGAATTGCTTACCTTTTCTAAGGTCTATCCAATTTATGAAATATCCACTGGTTTATATATTTCAACTATTTGAGAATTTATTATAAACACGTCTTGAATAATCCTGTTTTGCACCACCGCTGAAATAAGACTTGTAAAAAAAAATTATATTAATGCACAATTCACATTGAATAAATAAGTTCACGTTTGGATTGATTTTAAAAATTATATTTTACATTACTTAAAATTTTAAAAGGTTTACATTTAGATTAATTTTAACATCAGGAAACATTTTTTCCTGTGACTTTACAGAATGAAGGATAGTAATACACTGACTCATTTTCACAAAGTTTGGAAAGTTACGAGTAAAGTTGCATCATTTCTTTGAAACAAATTGACGTTGAATAATTGTCCTTTTAAATGTTTTAGTTCTGTAATAAGTTTATAATGGCATAATCACAAATAACAAATTATAAACATATTTCACATTATTAGAAGAGAACGATTATAACGAGGTAATAAATCTCTATTGCTTGATAAACTTGAAACTTAAGAGTCATAAATTAGGTCACTTGTTTTAAGAGATGAGAGAAAAATTATCGTTGGGTTTTTATCTGCGTGCTTCATCATTTTCTTTATTTATTTATTTTACTTTGAGTGGAAAATATTAAGTGATTGAAATGAATGGATTAGTTTTCTACAATTTCCCCCTTAATCCGTTCATGGGGATTAACTAATATTTTCATTGAATTTCTGTGTTCGATGAATCGAGGCTTGGGTAAAGGTTTGGTAAGTGCATCAGCTATCATTTTTTCTGTTGGAAGATATCTTAACTCAATTATGCCTTCTTCGCTATATTGTTTAATGGCATTAAATTTGACGTCGATGTGCTTTGATCTTTTCGTGAATTTTTCTGATTCAACCATTTTTATGGTACTTTGATTGTCTTCATATAAAGTGATTGGTTTTTGCTGTGGAAAGCCTAGATCGTCAAGTAACTTCAATAACCAAATTATTTCTTGGCTAGCATGTGCTGCGGACACATATTCAGCCTCTGCTGAAGATAAGGCAATGCAACTTTGCCTTTTCGTCGTCCACTGAATTGGGTTGTTGCCCAACATATATAATATTCCCGATGTTGATCTACGGGTTTTGGTATCACCTGCCCAATCGGCATCAGCGAATACCTTTAATATTGGTTCTTCATTAGTGTTAATTATTAATTTTAGTTCTTTAGTATGATATAGATATTTTATTATTCTTTTTACGGCTTGCCAGTCTTTTTCGCGAGGATTCTCATTTCTTCTGCTTAAAATGTTTACTGCTGCTGAAATGTCAGGTCTCGTTATGGTTGTTATATAAAGCAATGAACCAAGTGCCTGGCGATATTTAATATTATTTGGCATTAAATTATCATCATCATTTAATTTGTTATATCCTGGTTCCATTGGAGTTTTGCACGGTTTGGAGTTTTCAAGATTGAACTTTTTCGCTAAATTTTCAATCTTAATTTTTTGATCAAGAGAATAACCGTTAGGTAATTTCTGAATTTGAGTACCTAAATAGTTACTAATATTGCCTAGATCCTTTAATTCGTATTCTTGTTTTAGAGAATTTACGATTTCTTCTATTATTTCATCTTTGCTGGCGATGAGTATATCATCAACATATATTATTATGTATGATGTATGATCTTTATCTTTTCTAGTGAAAAGACATGTGTCTGCTGTACTTTGGATAAAGTTCAAGTTGTCTAGTGTTTCAGCGATTTTAATATGCCAAGCTCTGGCGGCCTGTTTGAGGCCATAGATTGCCTTTTTGAGCTTGCAAACTTTTTCAGGAAATTGTTCGTTTACATAGCCTTCAGGTTGATTTATATATATTTCTTCATTTAATTTCCCATGAAGAAAAGCGGTGTCAATATCTACATGTCGCACATTCAAATTATTATAAGCTGCTGCTAAAAGAAGTGTTTTGATGGTACAATGTTGTGCTACTGGTGAAAATGTTTCTTGGTAATCTTCCCCATATTTTTGACTGAAACCTTTGGCAACAAAACGTGCTTTATATTTTTGTGTATTTCCTGAACTATCAATTTTTCGTTTGAAAATCCATCTACTTCCTATGATTCTTTTATTAAGAGGAGGATCGACTAGATCCCATGTATTATTTTTCATTAACGATTGTATTTCGTTTTCAGTGGCTTTAAGCCAGTTTTTCTTTTCTAGTGGATTGTTTATTTTGATAAGCTGTTTCCAGTTTTCAGGTTCTGTTGTATCGCAATCATTTGCTAAAGCAATAAAATTGTCGGAAGTATATCTTTGAGGTGGTACTCCTCTGTTTTGTCTTTCAGATCTACGAGGTTGATGTGTTTCTGATTGTTTGGGCGCGTCAGGTGTACAGGGTGTGTCACCTATTTCTATTTCAATGTATTTTTTATCTTCAATTAATTGTTCGTGATCATTAATTTTCTCGTTTAAATTGTTCAGTTTTTCTTCCAGAAATTTTACAGATCTGGAAATTATTATTTCACCATTTTTAGTGAAAACGCGGTATCCCTTTGTATTATTATCATAGCCCATGAAGATACCCTCTTCTGCTGTGTCATCTAGTTTAGATCTTTTGTGTTTGTTTATGTAAGTGTATACTTTACAGCCAAATACACGTAAATAATAGAGATTTGGTTTTCTTTTGAACCAAATTTCATATGGCGTTTTATTTGTCAATTTAGTGGGGAGCCTATTTTGGAGGTGATTAGCAGTATTTATCGCTTCACCCCAGAACCTATGAGGTAAATTTGCTTCGGATAATAGGCTTCGTGTCATTTCAATTAAACTTCTGTTTTTTCTCTCAGCAATGCCATTCTGGCTGGGACAAAATGGAACTGTGTATTCATGTTTTATACCATGTTCCCTTAGAAAGGCTTCTGTTTTATTTCCTATGTATTCCCCACCGTTATCCGATCTAATCGCCGTCGGATATTTTCCTTGTCTGGTTTTGACCATTTGTACATAGTCTTTTATTTTTTCATAAACTTCATCTTTACCTTTTAATAAGTAAATAACTGTGAATCTAGAACTGTCATCTATGAATGTAAGGAAGTAATTTTTTCCTCCTATTGTGGGTGTTTTAAAAGGCCCACATAAATCAGTATGTACTAAATCTAATACTTTTGTTGTTTTATTTTCGATAGATTTAGAGTACGGTGCATTTGTTGACTTTGTTTTTATACAGGTTTCACAGTTTGTTTTATGATTACAGTTATTTATTTTTATCCCACTGGCCAAGTCATTTTTGACTAATTCTTTTATACTTTCATTATTTCTGTGGCCAAGGCGTTTATGCCAAATTTCGAGGCAATCTTTATTTCTGCAATCATGTGCAATGTTTATTTTATTTTGAGAACTTTCTTCTAGTGTTTCAACTTGATATAATTTATGTTTCTTTAATGCTTCTAAGTATATTTTTCCATTGCACGATAGTATGCATTTTTCATTTTCGAAAAATACTTTGTAGCCATGTTCTGTGGCTTTACTTACGGAAATTAAATTTGATTCCAATTGTGGAACAAATAACACATTTTTAAGTGTAATTCTATTTATACATCCATCAGATGTTTTTGTCATTATTTGTGTTTCGCCGGTACCGTAAGAATTTAATGTATTCCCATTAGCAATTGTTACTGTAGTTTTTTCAGTATCGTTGAATTTTGTAAATATATCCCTATCGTTCGCAATATGCGACGACGCTCCTGAGTCAATTAACCAGGTTTTATTAGCGGGATTTACAATTATGAATGCTGCATCTTTATGTTCACTTTTATTTATTTGTACCTGTTCATCTGTTTTTGATTCATTCATTTTATTTTTACTATCACCTTTTGTATTTTCAAAACACAACGATGTGTACTTTTTGTATTTGTATTGTGTTTTAGGTGTAGTGGTCTGTGTGTTTCTGTTCTTGAGATGCCAGCATTGTTTGTAAGTGTGATTTGATTGTTTACAGTAGGTACAATATTTGTTTTGCCCTTTATAATCTTGAGTGTATTTCTTTTGTGTTTTAAACACCTTTTGTGAGTTTTCAACTTGCTCACTATTTTCTACCCGTTTATTAAATTCATCAGTAAGTTTGCTCTTGATGAATTCGGGAGTTAATTCAATCTCATTTCGGGCTTCGAGAGCTGTTATTAATGTATTATAACTCGCAGGTAAAGAGCACAATAGAAGTGCAGATAAATGCGAGTCGGTTATGTTCTCTCCTATTGCGGAGAGCTTATCTTTTATTTCCAGTATATTAGTAATGTGTTTGTGCATGTTCCCATTTTCGGGAAGTTTTGCACTATACAATTTTCGTAACAAATATAATTTACTGGACAAATTGGCTCTCTCATGAATATTTTTTAAACTATCCCATGTCTGTTTTGCTGTTTCTAAATGTTTTACATGAACTATTTGCGTATCGTCTATACTCAGGTTTATTAAAGCGCGAGCTTTTGCATCCTTTTTTCTCCAATCTTCGTTAATTGGTGTAGGGGGTTCCTGAGTTACGAGTTCGTACAAATCTTCCTTAATTAACAACATATTAATTTTAAACTTCCATATAGAATAATTATTATTGTTTAATTTATCTACTATTTGCATTTCCTTTATTGTCGCCATCTCGGAGAACTTGTTTATACAGTTTTTAAAGTTTTATTAGTTTAAATAGTTTATTAAATTCAATTATGTTTTCTTGAATTTTTAATCTAGCATAAGAGCTGAGTATTATTTTTATTAATTAGAGTCAATTATTAATCCTTAAGAATAAATTCTGAGTTCATATATTCATCAGGCTCATGATCACTGTTGAAGGGGCGAGGCCAACGAGGTAAGCGCGTAACATCAGAATATTAAATTCTTCAAATTAAAATTAACTCTGGTCTTCAACATGCAGAAAGAAAAGGAATTGCTTACCTTTTCTAAGGTCTATCCAATTTATGAAATATCCACTGGTTTATATATTTCAACTATTTGAGAATTTATTATAAACACGTCTTGAATAATCCTGTTTTGCACCACCGCTGAAATAAGACTTGTAAAAAAAAATTATATTAATGCACAATTCACATTGAATAAATAAGTTCACGTTTGGATTGATTTTAAAAATTATATTTTACATTACTTAAAATTTTAAAAGGTTTACATTTAGATTAATTTTAACATCAGGAAACATTTTTTCCTGTGACTTTACAGAATGAAGGATAGTAATACACTGACTCATTTTCACAAAGTTTGGAAAGTTACGAGTAAAGTTGCATCATTTCTTTGAAACAAATTGACGTTGAATAATTGTCCTTTTAAATGTTTTAGTTCTGTAATAAGTTTATAATGGCATAATCACAAATAACAAATTATAAACATATTTCACATTATTAGAAGAGAACGATTATAACGAGGTAATAAATCTCTATTGCTTGATAAACTTGAAACTTAAGAGTCATAAATTAGGTCACTTGTTTTAAGAGATGAGAGAAAAATTATCGTTGGGTTTTTATCTGCGTGCTTCATCATTTTCTTTATTTATTTATTTTACTTTGAGTGGAAAATATTAAGTGATTGAAATGAATGGATTAGTTTTCTACAATTTCCCCCTTAATCCGTTCATGGGGATTAACTAATATTTTCATTGAATTTCTGTGTTCGATGAATCGAGGCTTGGGTAAAGGTTTGGTAAGTGCATCAGCTATCATTTTTTCTGTTGGAAGATATCTTAACTCAATTATGCCTTCTTCGCTATATTGTTTAATGGCATTAAATTTGACGTCGATGTGCTTTGATCTTTTCGTGAATTTTTCTGATTCAACCATTTTTATGGTACTTTGATTGTCTTCATATAAAGTGATTGGTTTTTGCTGTGGAAAGCCTAGATCGTCAAGTAACTTCAATAACCAAATTATTTCTTGGCTAGCATGTGCTGCGGACACATATTCAGCCTCTGCTGAAGATAAGGCAATGCAACTTTGCCTTTTCGTCGTCCACTGAATTGGGTTGTTGCCCAACATATATAATATTCCCGATGTTGATCTACGGGTTTTGGTATCACCTGCCCAATCGGCATCAGCGAATACCTTTAATATTGGTTCTTCATTAGTGTTAATTATTAATTTTAGTTCTTTAGTATGATATAGATATTTTATTATTCTTTTTACGGCTTGCCAGTCTTTTTCGCGAGGATTCTCATTTCTTCTGCTTAAAATGTTTACTGCTGCTGAAATGTCAGGTCTCGTTATGGTTGTTATATAAAGCAATGAACCAAGTGCCTGGCGATATTTAATATTATTTGGCATTAAATTATCATCATCATTTAATTTGTTATATCCTGGTTCCATTGGAGTTTTGCACGGTTTGGAGTTTTCAAGATTGAACTTTTTCGCTAAATTTTCAATCTTAATTTTTTGATCAAGAGAATAACCGTTAGGTAATTTCTGAATTTGAGTACCTAAATAGTTACTAATATTGCCTAGATCCTTTAATTCGTATTCTTGTTTTAGAGAATTTACGATTTCTTCTATTATTTCATCTTTGCTGGCGATGAGTATATCATCAACATATATTATTATGTATGATGTATGATCTTTATCTTTTCTAGTGAAAAGACATGTGTCTGCTGTACTTTGGATAAAGTTCAAGTTGTCTAGTGTTTCAGCGATTTTAATATGCCAAGCTCTGGCGGCCTGTTTGAGGCCATAGATTGCCTTTTTGAGCTTGCAAACTTTTTCAGGAAATTGTTCGTTTACATAGCCTTCAGGTTGATTTATATATATTTCTTCATTTAATTTCCCATGAAGAAAAGCGGTGTCAATATCTACATGTCGCACATTCAAATTATTATAAGCTGCTGCTAAAAGAAGTGTTTTGATGGTACAATGTTGTGCTACTGGTGAAAATGTTTCTTGGTAATCTTCCCCATATTTTTGACTGAAACCTTTGGCAACAAAACGTGCTTTATATTTTTGTGTATTTCCTGAACTATCAATTTTTCGTTTGAAAATCCATCTACTTCCTATGATTCTTTTATTAAGAGGAGGATCGACTAGATCCCATGTATTATTTTTCATTAACGATTGTATTTCGTTTTCAGTGGCTTTAAGCCAGTTTTTCTTTTCTAGTGGATTGTTTATTTTGATAAGCTGTTTCCAGTTTTCAGGTTCTGTTGTATCGCAATCATTTGCTAAAGCAATAAAATTGTCGGAAGTATATCTTTGAGGTGGTACTCCTCTGTTTTGTCTTTCAGATCTACGAGGTTGATGTGTTTCTGATTGTTTGGGCGCGTCAGGTGTACAGGGTGTGTCACCTATTTCTATTTCAATGTATTTTTTATCTTCAATTAATTGTTCGTGATCATTAATTTTCTCGTTTAAATTGTTCAGTTTTTCTTCCAGAAATTTTACAGATCTGGAAATTATTATTTCACCATTTTTAGTGAAAACGCGGTATCCCTTTGTATTATTATCATAGCCCATGAAGATACCCTCTTCTGCTGTGTCATCTAGTTTAGATCTTTTGTGTTTGTTTATGTAAGTGTATACTTTACAGCCAAATACACGTAAATAATAGAGATTTGGTTTTCTTTTGAACCAAATTTCATATGGCGTTTTATTTGTCAATTTAGTGGGGAGCCTATTTTGGAGGTGATTAGCAGTATTTATCGCTTCACCCCAGAACCTATGAGGTAAATTTGCTTCGGATAATAGGCTTCGTGTCATTTCAATTAAACTTCTGTTTTTTCTCTCAGCAATGCCATTCTGGCTGGGACAAAATGGAACTGTGTATTCATGTTTTATACCATGTTCCCTTAGAAAGGCTTCTGTTTTATTTCCTATGTATTCCCCACCGTTATCCGATCTAATCGCCGTCGGATATTTTCCTTGTCTGGTTTTGACCATTTGTACATAGTCTTTTATTTTTTCATAAACTTCATCTTTACCTTTTAATAAGTAAATAACTGTGAATCTAGAACTGTCATCTATGAATGTAAGGAAGTAATTTTTTCCTCCTATTGTGGGTGTTTTAAAAGGCCCACATAAATCAGTATGTACTAAATCTAATACTTTTGTTGTTTTATTTTCGATAGATTTAGAGTACGGTGCATTTGTTGACTTTGTTTTTATACAGGTTTCACAGTTTGTTTTATGATTACAGTTATTTATTTTTATCCCACTGGCCAAGTCATTTTTGACTAATTCTTTTATACTTTCATTATTTCTGTGGCCAAGGCGTTTATGCCAAATTTCGAGGCAATCTTTATTTCTGCAATCATGTGCAATGTTTATTTTATTTTGAGAACTTTCTTCTAGTGTTTCAACTTGATATAATTTATGTTTCTTTAATGCTTCTAAGTATATTTTTCCATTGCACGATAGTATGCATTTTTCATTTTCGAAAAATACTTTGTAGCCATGTTCTGTGGCTTTACTTACGGAAATTAAATTTGATTCCAATTGTGGAACAAATAACACATTTTTAAGTGTAATTCTATTTATACATCCATCAGATGTTTTTGTCATTATTTGTGTTTCGCCGGTACCGTAAGAATTTAATGTATTCCCATTAGCAATTGTTACTGTAGTTTTTTCAGTATCGTTGAATTTTGTAAATATATCCCTATCGTTCGCAATATGCGACGACGCTCCTGAGTCAATTAACCAGGTTTTATTAGCGGGATTTACAATTATGAATGCTGCATCTTTATGTTCACTTTTATTTATTTGTACCTGTTCATCTGTTTTTGATTCATTCATTTTATTTTTACTATCACCTTTTGTATTTTCAAAACACAACGATGTGTACTTTTTGTATTTGTATTGTGTTTTAGGTGTAGTGGTCTGTGTGTTTCTGTTCTTGAGATGCCAGCATTGTTTGTAAGTGTGATTTGATTGTTTACAGTAGGTACAATATTTGTTTTGCCCTTTATAATCTTGAGTGTATTTCTTTTGTGTTTTAAACACCTTTTGTGAGTTTTCAACTTGCTCACTATTTTCTACCCGTTTATTAAATTCATCAGTAAGTTTGCTCTTGATGAATTCGGGAGTTAATTCAATCTCATTTCGGGCTTCGAGAGCTGTTATTAATGTATTATAACTCGCAGGTAAAGAGCACAATAGAAGTGCAGATAAATGCGAGTCGGTTATGTTCTCTCCTATTGCGGAGAGCTTATCTTTTATTTCCAGTATATTAGTAATGTGTTTGTGCATGTTCCCATTTTCGGGAAGTTTTGCACTATACAATTTTCGTAACAAATATAATTTACTGGACAAATTGGCTCTCTCATGAATATTTTTTAAACTATCCCATGTCTGTTTTGCTGTTTCTAAATGTTTTACATGAACTATTTGCGTATCGTCTATACTCAGGTTTATTAAAGCGCGAGCTTTTGCATCCTTTTTTCTCCAATCTTCGTTAATTGGTGTAGGGGGTTCCTGAGTTACGAGTTCGTACAAATCTTCCTTAATTAACAACATATTAATTTTAAACTTCCATATAGAATAATTATTATTGTTTAATTTATCTACTATTTGCATTTCCTTTATTGTCGCCATCTCGGAGAACTTGTTTATACAGTTTTTAAAGTTTTATTAGTTTAAATAGTTTATTAAATTCAATTATGTTTTCTTGAATTTTTAATCTAGCATAAGAGCTGAGTATTATTTTTATTAATTAGAGTCAATTATTAATCCTTAAGAATAAATTCTGAGTTCATATATTCATCAGGCTCATGATCACTGTTGAAGGGGCGAGGCCAACGAGGTAAGCGCGTAACATCAGAATATTAAATTCTTCAAATTAAAATTAACTCTGGTCTTCAACATGCAGAAAGAAAAGGAATTGCTTACCTTTTCTAAGGTCTATCCAATTTATGAAATATCCACTGGTTTATATATTTCAACTATTTGAGAATTTATTATAAACACGTCTTGAATAATCCTGTTTTGCACCACCGCTGAAATAAGACTTGTAAAAAAAATTATATTAATGCACAATTCACATTGAATAAATAAGTTCACGTTTGGATTGATTTTAAAAATTATATTTTACATTACTTAAAATTTTAAAAGGTTTACATTTAGATTAATTTTAACATCAGGAAACATTTTTTCCTGTGACTTTACAGAATGAAGGATAGTAATACACTGACTCATTTTCACAAAGTTTGGAAAGTTACGAGTAAAGTTGCATCATTTCTTTGAAACAAATTGACGTTGAATAATTGTCCTTTTAAATGTTTTAGTTCTGTAATAAGTTTATAATGGCATAATCACAAATAACAAATTATAAACATATTTCACATTATTAGAAGAGAACGATTATAACGAGGTAATAAATCTCTATTGCTTGATAAACTTGAAACTTAAGAGTCATAAATTAGGTCACTTGTTTTAAGAGATGAGAGAAAAATTATCGTTGGGTTTTTATCTGCGTGCTTCATCATTTTCTTTATTTATTTATTTTACTTTGAGTGGAAAATATTAAGTGATTGAAATGAATGGATTAGTTTTCTACATCGCATCTGTTGGATGGAATTTCATGAAACATCATATTAAGTTATACCTTAGAACATATAGGTCTTGATAAAAATGTGGAGTTTATAGCCCAACAAGTGGCACTGCTATGCTCCGTTTTTCACGATTTCTGTGATAGCTACATCTTGGCATCTATGGTATGGAATTTTACCAAGTTTCACATTCAGTTAAACCGTGACATATATTGGTGCTGATTAGGTTTGGATGTATCTTGCTCAAAAGGTGCAGCTGCTGTGCTGTGTTGTACTGTTGTGATTTCCGTGATTTTGATTTCTGTGATATTTATATATCAGCATGGATGGGATGGAATTTCATCAAATTTAATATGGAAAATATTTATTAAAAATTATGTTGATTCATTTTTGGCTTTGTTCACTCAATAGAGGCCATGCCATCCTATTTTTAAAGATGAAGAAAGTAGCTGTATTTCAGATTTTATTGCATGAAAATGCACCAAATTTTATATTTGAAGTTTTTAATTAAAATATGTTTTTTACCAATTTTGTATTTATTATTATCAGTAGTAGTATTAAACCGCAGACCAGGTCCCTACCTGCCGGGCATCATGCCTAGCTTAACGAGTTTGTGCACCTGGCTGCGGGACGAAATTCGCCTAATCTTCTCACAGCGGAGATCTACCTGACTAGCTTTTTGGCAGTCATTGGCTGCATCTTGAGTCACTTTTGTTACTGTGTTGGCCGATTCTAGATTGTTATTAACTATGGGTTTCTGAGTACGTTGTGGAATAAGGAAAGGAAAAAAAAAAAAAAAAGGCTACGCGCCGCTTATACTTCCGTGCCGCATTCCCACTGAAAAGCATGATTGGAGTACATTTATGAAAGTTCTTAACACCAATATAAACTATGGTTGCTAATGTAGACTATGAAAAGTTAACATAATTCAGTTTAAATCTTTGTGTTTCCACTATGCATTACATATTGGCTTCACTGCAGTGTTCTCCAGTGGTTTGCTACAGATTTCTTTGTTTGCCGGTTCATGATTTCTACACAACAAAAAAAAGCTGTTGAACTGTTTTTTAATTTTCTAATCACGAAATGCTTTTTTGTTCTCTAATCGCAGTAATTCCAAGGTAAATTTAAAGAAATGCACCATACTTCGTAATTGTTGGTGTATAACAGAGCTATTTAAATTTATATATTAAAATAATAGAAGAAGAACAAAGTTTTGAAATGTCCACATAATACTACTTGTAGAACCGTGGATTCTCACAAAAGTCTTCGCTTAACTTAAATCCTTCTCCTTCATTATGAAACAGTTTTCAGCTATACGGTTTTTAAAACTTTCTCCTGATCCTTTTTGTGATTTTTTTTTTAATTTCCATATCGTAATTTTGTAAACATATTTTTTATTCCCACTGATTTATTATTATTATTTATCTGATTGTGAGATTTCGTTTGTAAATGCTAAAGAATTTTATTTATAACAGTTTTTTTTTTTTTTTTTTTTTTTTTTTTTTTTTTTTTACAATTAATTAAAAATAATTACGATTTTGAATGATATTTTCCGTATGCTTTTACTTCTTCTTTTGAGTCGACAAGGAAAAAGTGTACAACTGGCGGGCAAATTCCTACAGACTTAAAGTAAAGTTTTCTTAGAAATTTGCTTTAAAATAGGAAAATTTTGGTTAATTTAATAGAGTTTTCATGGAAACAAGAATTTAAGTATTATTATGCGTTACATTGGAGTTTTTCTGAAAGTTCCTGAGCTTTGAAACTTAATTAAAATATTTTTAAGGACACCTACCTTGATGAATCTATACATTTATATCCCCCATTTTCTCAAATTGCTAAAATATTGAATTGCTTTTTAAAAAAAAGAATAATTTATTATTTTTAAATATAGTTTCATATATATAAATGTGTGTGTCGTGTGTGTATATTTTTATTATGCATTTTTTTTTCAACAATAGCATAAATATTGTAACACCTAGATTAAAAAAACTAGTTAAAAAAACACGCTAATATCTCAAGATTTAACGGACTGTTTGTTAGAAATCACTGATGTAGAAAATTCTAGAAATAATATTTCTTTTAAACTGAACTCAACTTGAATTCCATCGAAATCCCGCTTATTTGCAGTCAAGCTGCACATTCTCAAAAGAATGACGATTTAATGTCATGACTAATTTTATATCAGCGAATGTATTTCACAAATTCCTTCCAGAATGCCTGAGTTTCCTGAATAAATTTCCCAAAAGCGAAAACTCTGTTTATCAGAGCTATTATGAAGAACAAAATTTTTCGATCATATATATTTTTTTAAATAAACAAATATTTAAAATAAAGAAGACAACTTATTTACCATACCAATCTTTTAACCCTCGGTATACTCAAGGCTTAAAGTGAGATCCTTCGACGCTTTATAATTATGTCATTATGAAGATAAAGTTTCTTCCACCTTAATGTCTTATGGCATTACGAAATAATATTAACAATTTCAATTTCTGTACCTTTTACTCAATCAATAATTGACCATGAACAATGCTATACATTCGTATTCTTTGATACTGTAATATATATATGAGAGAAAAATGAGCACCGAAAACGCCCAACCTCTCAATTCAATGGAGTATAAAAAGTAACGAGTGAGGATGATGATGGATGATGTCATTATTAGAACAGTTTTTCGTAGGAGTCGGATGTTTTTATCCAAGGCTTAGCGTAGCTTTCTAATTATGTTTCGTGAGAGAAAGCAAAAGTGCTTCTCTGTTATGTTATGATTGTAAAGTCGGCATATAGCCGTGTTAAGTTGTATTAACCCAATATTGAACTATATATTGTTGATTTCTTCATGCAATTTGTGTCTTATTAAATGCGTGTAATCGTCTTCATAACTAAGTATAGTCAATTGAAATATTGTTGTTAAGTTATTTTACTATATCATCGATCTCAGATCGATGGATGCACCAAAGACCGGATACCGCAGCTTGAAACAGAGTACGACTAAGCATTTATGGGAATCGTAGCACACATTTATCCCTGTTTCCGAATAGTAATTTATGACTTATTTATGACTGAAAATATGCGTTTATATAAGGCTTTTCGAAGGTCGTGGTACTTCGTGTCAGGGGCTGTGCCCCGTGAACCTATTTCTTCACCTGACTTGCCTCGAAAATCTCAGTTAAATTGGCTAAAATAACCTTTTCTAGATATAAGATGCGAACGAGATCACAGTTCATACGACGAAAACATAGAATATTGAGAGTGAGTCGGACAATTTTCGTTATTATCAGGAATCAAAAACCAATGCGCAGAACATTAACAATTCCAATCTTCACAATTGACAAATTCTTTTCGATTTTCACGCATAGGGTAGTCCGACCAATAAGTTAAAGTCCCCAGTGAATGAACAATTAGTAAATAATTTAATAGAATAAGGTATGAAAAACTCCCCACTAGTTAATTATCATGCTGGGTTTTAAAAACCCGTAGTTCAGTAAAAACGTGTTATAAGTTATTTGTAGAAGTTGTATTTTAAATAACATAGTATGAAACTTAAGTGTTTTTAAATTGATGCCCTGTTCATTCACTGGAAAATTTTGCGTTCATTCAATGATAAGAACTGTTCATTTATTTGATTTTTGTATAGTTTTTTATTAAGACGTTCCTAACATCCCAAACAAATGAAATATAAACTTCCTTTTATTATTTTTAATCATTTGTATACCAACACATGTATTTGCACTGTCAGACACCAAAAGTTACTGTTTGTTAAAATATTATCAATCTTTTTTTTAAAAATGTGCTTAAGTGTCCATTTACTGGTCGGACTACCCTATATTCTTATTCGTCATTCTGTGTTCGGTTTTGAAAAGATTATAAAAAGTAAGGGGAAAAAAATTGAATTTTTAACATAAAATCACTATATCTCCATAAGTTTTTAACAGATTTTTCATGGCAGATTGTTAATTAAAACTAATAGAGAATGAATCAAAATATTGTCAACATTGTATAAAAATTACAATGCATAGGTATTTACTGCAATTCAGTGTATATACATAGAGATTTTCATTATTAGAAAAACGCAACTCTTGCGAGTTTCCTTTTAAATAATCTCACTTTTCGTGCGTTCCATGCTAAGTTTTAGAGAGAACAGTCAGCAGGATTTTGTAAAGGTGCAATACGGATTTTTAAGTTAATGCAAAGGTTATTCAAATACTTTGAAGATTCTATTGGGAGATGGAAGCGCTTGAAATAATTATTTGATTCTGTAATTATGGCATTGAAATTATTATCAACAACTCGATGTGTGCACACGAGGACACTTGTAAGAGCTTGAATGTAAGTTGGAAAGCAATATGTCATTTGCATTAAGAACAATTTCAGAAAATGGAAAGGGTAAAGTTAGATTTGCAGCTGAAGGTCTTCTTAAAAAGTTACAGAGTATTGAGATAGCATTCCCGACATCAATATGGGGATGTATTCTGCAATAGTTTGGCAAAGCAATTGCAAAATGCAAGCCGAGGAAGGGAATATTTAAACCGCTGTTGCAATGTTCACATCCTCTCTTTTTATGTTTTTAACTAAGCTAAAGATTTCTTTCCATATTTATAAAAATTCAGCTGAAAAGAAACTTGCTAATATTAGCAATCAGGAATTGGTTTCATCTTCTTCAACTGATGAGAATTCAAGATCAAAATTGTCAAATTAAACGTATGCGATGTTTTAATAAATCAGGTGAGTTAGATGCAGAATCAAAAAGTCCAGAAAAAGAAAAAGAATTAGACTGCTTTAAAAATGATGGCGATATCTGGAAAAGAATGGGAATATCATATTCTAAGATAATACAAACTATTCAGAAATATTAACAGAAGAAAGCTTATGTCTACAAAGAGTATACCTTATATTTTTTCAAATATCACCAGACTACAGAAGTTACTCAAATGCGGCAGAGAATCTTCAAGCCATTTACGATTCAGACATATTAGCGCAGCTTTGCTGAAGATTCCATCTAAATCTTGTTAAAGATTCCATCCTAATCCTTTCTAAAAGCTATTTCTTATCTATGGAAGGAGGAAAGAGATAACAAGTTGGACAACTTGTTATCTCTTCCATTATTTATCTATTGATCTATCTTCCATTTTTCTGCAAAATGTTGGTTTCAAAGTAAATTAGATATGTTTATCCAACTATGTACACTGCACTCAAGATTTACAAATGTACTCCAGCAACAAACTGTTCTGCTGAAATGTCATTTTCTGCTTTAAAACGGATTACAAACTATTTATGGACAGCACAGAATGAAGGAAAACCGGTCAATCTTCACTGTAAAAAAAATCCTTGAAAATACAAGAGATTTTCCGTAAAATTTTACGGAGAAGTTTCATTTTTCCAAAACAACAGTACAATTTCCGTAAATGACATTAGTTCCGTAAAGGAGATTTCAAATCCGTAAATATGCAGAAAGTTTTCCGTAAATTTAATGGATTTTGTCCGTATTTCTTTCAAAACAGTACAATGTCCGTATTTCTACCGAAACAGTGCAATTTCCGTAAATAACTTTTAGAGGTTTGCGTGCCGAAATCGCCTTGTTTGAAATGCGAATTAAAATTTTTGTATTTACTAGAGTTCTTCAAGGATCCAGGCCTGACCCGGCTTGGCATGCTGGCCCATTCTAACCGGGGTCTTGTCTGGACGGTAATTTTTTGTGAAAATAATAGTAATATTTATATTTTTTAATTAAATATTTAGAAATTGATTTTACTTTTGTAAGTTGCAGAAAAATATTTTTTAAATCTACTTTTTATTTTTATTGATAGTGCTTCAAAATTAAGACTTTTTTTTTCAATAATTTAAAAAAAAATTATTTTAAGGTTTCTAACGTGGAATTATTTAAAGGTTTCATAACATAATATCTCTGCAAGTTATCGCTATGTAAATTTGTATTAAACTAAACTGATTTGGCTTATAAATTTATGAGTTAAACTAAAATTTATTATTTTATAAATTATAACTTTACAATGTTTATATTTTTTTCCTTAAATTTATAAAAATAGTCAATATTTTTTCATTACTTTTATAAAAATGAAGTTTATAATTTTATTAACTTTATAATTTATTTCTTTAGCTTATGAGTTTTATAAATTAAACTAAATTAACTTAAACTAAATCAATAAGTCCAAATTTAAACTTACCTATCACAAGATCATTAATTTCGAAATTGTCTTTAAAAATCAATTTTTTGTTTTAATATTATTAAAAATATTCAGTTTGACAGAAAAGTACACAAACGTTCTCAGCATAGTTCAAATGTAATGATTTAATTTATTATAAAATTGTTTATTTACGTAAGTTTTTTAAAATAAGAGATAACGAAAAAAAATTTTTTTTAATAGCATGTAATAAATAGTCTCCTTAAGTTAATTATTGTTTTTATTGGAATTGATAAATAGATCATCAGACAAATAATTAAAAAGTTCGAAAAAAGAAAATATTGGTACATTACTTTTAATACAATGTTTTACGCATATAATACACTATATTGCTAAAGGTGATTGTTTCCTTGCGATTTTAGACGTTTTGTTAACTATCTAGAAAAATACATGGGGAATTAACCTGAAACTGCAGGTGTGTAAACAGTATAGTATAGGTTATATGTTTCCGCGAAGAATTTTTCACGAAACCCCATAAGGGACTTTCAACAAATTGAAAAAGAACGAATATCTTTTGGATAACCCTGTAAAAACTAATGATCCGTTGTTCCTTCGAAATCCGTTGTTCCCAAAAGGAAGTAAAAATATGAGGGGTTGTATCCAAATATAGTAGTACGTGAAATATTGTGTACGCTGTCTTGGCACTAATCAACAGATATTTGATACAACCCCTCATCTTTTTGCTTCTTTTTGGGAACAACGGATTTCGAGCTTATTCTATCGACGATAATTTTCAGAATTTTCAAGCTATGATTTTGAGACTTGAACAAAAGTTGCTCTATATACTTAGCTAATACATTATGCATATTATATTTTGATTGCATTCGCGCATGCGCGGTGAAACATTTTTTAGTAAACCTGCTCATTTTTTATCCAATTTGTATTATTTTTAAATTCTGATTGCAGAGTATTATGTACAATGTTGTTTGTCATATTTTCTGAAAAGAACTTTTTTTTATATTAAGAACTCTGCAAATTATGAGCAAAAAACTATGCGAAATTTGGGACTGTTTTATAAAAACCTTAATTTCTCTACGAGTTTCCATGCTATCCTAATAAAAATGAACATAGTATATTACAATAAGCCACTTATTAATAATCTCGAGTTTGAACGCCTTTGCTACATTAGTTTTTACAGGGTTATCCAAAACATATTCGTTCTTTTTCAATTTGTTGACAGTCCTCTATGGGGTTTCGTGAAAAAATCTTCGCGGAAATATATAACCTATACTATACTGTTTACACACCTGCAGTTTCAGGTTAATTCCTCATGTATTTTTCTAGATAGTTAACAAAACGTCTAAAATCGCAAGTGACCAATCACCTTTGGCAATATAGTGTACATAATAAGTTAAAATTTATCTTTTATAAGGCATACAAAAATAAAGCAAAATATTAAAAATTATGAATAGAAAATATTAAAAACATTGGAACCAGGGAGAACTCAGAAAAAAATCCATGGAACCTTCAAGTTTTTGCATCATAAACAGCGACAAAAATAAGTAGCAACGCTTGAGAAAGTGGAATATCTAATTATAGCGTAATGGTAGGGACCTCCAGTTTAGTACACGGAAGTTTGCGGGTTCGATTCTCATTGTGGCAAGGTTTGGTTATTTACACAAAACTCACTCAGAAAATATATCACGCAGAAATATATTTATCCATAAGGTTGTTCTTTCAAAGTAGCTGTTTTTTTTTTTTGTCCTATAATGTTTATTTTTACATTATAAAATTTCTAAAAAATACGGAAGATATCTGCTATAAAACGGAAATTTAGAAACGGATATTTCAGAAATCACGGAAATTTTCCTGGAATTTACGTATTTTTTCCCCGTTAAAATACGGAAAAAGTACTGGTGTCCCGATTGCCAGTACAATTTCCGTTTTTTTTTTTCAGGAATTTTTTTTTTTTACAGTGTTGGTGGGCTGGTTATAGAATTGCATTACAGACAATTTCGAGTAAGTAATAAATGCATTCTTAAATTCAAAAGTGAGAAGAAAGTCACTTTTTTATGCTTCGTAAGTATTGCAAAATGATCACTAAATTATAAAACTTGTAAAACATATTTTTGACTCATTAAATTGAATGTTTCTGGTATATATAATTTTTAAATATGGGTTATTAAAGTGTAGTGTTTTTTATTTTTTTTCTGTGTATTTCTACCACATATTTTGTTTGATTAATTTGGAGTTTAGTGTCAATTTTACTAGGACTATTAAAACTGTAGTGATATTTTCTGCGATTTCTATCATATAATTTTAGTTTGAGTTTTGTGCGAAATTTTTGAAAGGAGATAATTAACTGTAGTAACTATTTTCTGTGTATTTGTTATTTTATTTATTTTTTTCAGAATAATTAATGTAACTCTAACTTGCACATTTTGTATGCTTTATATATTAAATTAAGTTTACATGTTTTATAGAGCTTAAAATTGAAGTAATTAATTCAAAAAATTATTGGAGTTCAATTGTGGGAAGAGAGGGGAAGATGAGGACATAAAAAATGACTCCACAGGGGCGTCATACATCCGAAATACTCAAGCCTGATGTATATAATCTATATAAATTTTGGTGTAGTACAAAAAGTTTTAGGAAATTAAAGCATGATTAACAGATAAACTTACAAGTAGAGAGGAAATATCTGCATCTAATGTATTTTTTACAGAATAATCTACAAAACGTATCTTTTCAAATTGTAATATTATTTAATTACTAGAAGGGCTATGCCCCCTGCGCCCTTCGTGCGTGAACCACCGGGCTTTTTCCGTTCTATATGTTTATATCTGTCTTTCTCTGTATGTATATCTATCTCTGTCTGTCTGTCTGGTATATGTCTACCATCTGTCTGCTGTCTGTCTATTGTCTCTCTGTTTCCCGTCTGCTGTCTGTCTGTCTGTCTACACTCTATCGACTGTCTGTCTGTTTGTTTCCGCTAACTGCCGGCTACCTGTTGTCTGTCGGCTGTTTCATGCTGCCTGTCTGTCTTCTGTTTGCCTGTTGTCTGTCTTCTGTTTGCCTGTTGTCTGTTTTCTGTCTGTATGCTGTCTGTTATCTGTTGTATGTCTATCCGCTTTCTGTCTGGAGTATGTCTGCTTGTTGTCTGTTTGCTGTCTGTCGCACTGCTCTAACTGCTGTCTGTCTGTCTGCTATATGTCTGCCTGCCTACACTCTGTCGGCTATCTGTTTGCTGCCTGTCTGCAAGCGCTCCCTGTTCTCTGTCTACCTGCTAATTGTTTTCTGTCTGCTGCTTGTCTGTTTGCTATATGTCTGTCTGTCTGTCAGTTATCTTATGTGTTCTGTGTGTCTGTTTGTCTGCTATCTGTTGTACACTATATTGCCAAAGATGATTGGTCACTTGCGAGTTTAGACGTTTTGTTAACTATCTAGAAAAATACATGAGGAATTAACCTGAAACTGCAGGTGTGTAAACAGTATAGTATAGGTTATATATTTCCGCGAAGATTTTTTCACGAAACCCCATAGAGGACTGTCAACAAATTGAAAAAGAACGAATATCTTTTGGATAACCCTGTAAAAACTAATGTAGCAAAGGCGTTCAAACTCGAGATTATTAATAAGTGGCTTATTGTAATATACTATGTTCATTTTTATTAGGATAGCATGGAAACTCGTAGAGAAATTAAGGTTTTTATAAAACAGTCCCAAATTTCGCATAGTTTTTTGCTCATAATTTGCAGAGTTCTTAATATAAAAAAAAGTTCTTTTCAGAAAATATGACAAACAACTTTGTACATAATACTCTGCAATCAAAATTTAAAAATAATACAAATTGGATAAAAAATGAGCAGGTTTACTAAAAAATGTTTCACTGCGCATGCGCGAAAGCAATCAAAATATAATATGCATAATGTATTAGCTAAGTATATAGAGCAACTTTTGTGAAAGTCTCAAAATCATAGCTTGAAAATTCTGAAAATTATCGTCGATAGAATAAGCTCGAAATCCGTTGTTCCCAAAAGGAAGCAAAAATATGACGGGTTGTATCCAAATATAGTAGTACGTGAAATATTGTGTACGCTATCTTGGCACTAATCAACAGATATTTGATACAACCCCTCATTTTTTTGCTTCTTTTTGGGAACAACGGATATCGAGCTTATTCTATCGACGATAATTTTCAGAATTTTCAAGCTATGATTTTGAGACTTTCACAAAAGTTGCTCTATATACTTAGCTAATACATTATGCATATTATATTTTGATTGCTTTCGCGCATGCGCAGTGAAACATTTTTTAGTAAACCTGCTCATTTTTTATCCAATTTGTATTATTTTTAAATTCTGATTGCAGAGTATTATGTACAATGTTGTTTGTCATATTTTCTGAAAAGAACTTTTTTTTATATTAAGAACTCTGCAAATTATGAGCAAAAAACTATGCGAAATTTGGGACTGTTTTATAAAAACCTTAATTTCAATACGAGTTTCCATGCTATCCTAATAAAAATGAACATAGTATATTACAATAAGCCACTTATTAATAATCTCGAGTTTGAACGCCTTTGCTACATTAGTTTTTACAGGGTTATCCAAAAGATATTCGTTCTTTTTCAATTTGTTGACAGTCCTCTATGGGGTTTCGTGAAAAAATCTTCGCGGAAATATATAACCTATACTATACTGTTTACACACCTGCAGTTTCAGGTTAATTCCTCATGTATTTTTCTAGATAGTTAACAAAACGTCTAAAATCGCAAGTGACCAATCACCTTTGGCAATATAGTGTACATAATAAGTTAAAATTTATCTTTTATAAGGCATACAAAAATAAAGCAAAATATTGAAAATTATGAATAGAAAATATTAAAAACATTGGAACCAGGGAGAACTCAGAAAAAATCCATGGAACCTTCAAGTTTTTGCATCATAAACAGCGACAAAAATAAGTAGCACCGCTTGAGAAAGTGGAATATCTAATTATAGCGTAATGGTAGGGACCTCCAGTTTAGTACACGGAAGTTTGCGGGTTCGATTTTCATTGTGGCAAGGTTTGGTTATTTACACAAAACTCACGCAGAAATATATTTATCCATAAGGTTGTTCTTTCGAAGTAGCTGTTTTTTTTTTTTTTTTTTTTTTTTTTGTCCTATAATGTTTATTTTTACATTATAAAATTTCTAAAAAATACGGAAGATATCTGCTATAAAACGGAAATTTAGAAACGGATATTTCAGAAATCACGGAAATTTTCCTGGAATTTACGTATTTTTTCCCCGTTAAAATACGGAAAAAGTACTGGTGTCCCGATTGCCAGTACAATTTCCGTTTTTTTTTTCAGGAATTTTGTTTTTTTACAGTGTTGGTGGGCTGGTTATAGAATTGCATTACAGACAATTTCGAGTAAGTAATAAATGCATTCTCAAATTCAAAAGTGAGAAGAAAGTCACTTTTTTATGCTTCGTAAGTATCGGAAAATGATCACTAAATTATAAAACTTGTAAAACATATTTTTGACTCATTAAATTGAATGTTTCTGGTATATATAATTTTTAAATATGGGTTATTAAAGTGTAGTGTTTTTTATTTTTTTTCTGTGTATTTCTACCACATATTTTGTTTGATTAATTTGGAGTTTAGTGTCAATTTTACTAGGACTATTAAAACTGTAGTGTTATTTTCTGCGATTTCTATCATATAATTTTAGTTTGAGTTTTGTGCGAAATTTTTGAAAGGAGATAATTAACTGTAGTAACTATTTTCTGTGTATTTGTTATTTTATTTTTTTTTTCAGAATAATTAATGTAACTCTAATTTGCTCATTTTGTATGCTTTATATATTAAATTAAGTTTACATGTTTTATAGAGCTTAAAATTGAAGTAATTAATTCAAAAAATTATTGGAGTTCAATTGTGGGAAGAGAGAGGATGATGAGGACATAAAAAATGACTGCACAGGGGCGTCATACATCCGAAATACTCAAGCCTGATGTATATACACTGTAAAAAATGACCAATGTTTCTTATTTTATGAAAATATGCTATAACCACGAACGAAAATATAATATAATCTTCTGAGTTATCCGAAATTTCAAATAGCATGTTACATTGTCTTTTGAATCCCCAGAAACGAATACATTTTCAAAATTTAAAGAATAATTTATAAAAACAAATTATTTTTAGCTGCCCGAATTTTTCAGAAACGTTTCCGAAGGGTTTTTATAGTGTATTAATTAGTGTCCTTAGGCTGGAATACCTGTTTTTCGAATGTTATCCATTCTCAAGTACACGTTTTCAGCCTCATAAGTTAATTTATACATGAAAGAGTAAAGAAATAATCTTAATTTTAATGTTACTGTTAACGCTGTTAATTTTGCGTGTTTGTCTGTTAAACTTTTTTTTTGAGCATGAAAATGTTTACTTGAGAATTGATAGCATTCGAAAAACAGGTATTCCAGCCTGAGGACACTCATTAATACACTATAAAAACCCTTCGGAAACGTTTCTGAAAAATTCGGGCAGCTAAAAATAATTTGTTTTTATAAATTATTCTTTAAATTTTGAAAATGTATTCGTTTCTGGGGATTCAAAAGACAATGTAACATGCTATTTTAAATTTCGGATAACTCAGAAGATTATATTATATTTTCGTTCGTGGTTATAGCATATTTTCATAAAATAAGAAACATTGGTCATTTTTTACAGTGTATCTTATAAATTTTGGTGTAGTACAAAAAGTTTTAGGAAATTAAAGCATGATTAACAGATAAACTTACAAGTAGAGAGGCAATATCTGCATCTAATGTATTTTTTACAGAATAATCTACAAAACGTATCTTTTCAAATTATAATATTATTTAATTACTAGAAGGGCTATGCCCCCTGCGCCCTTCGTGCGCGAACCACCGGGCTTTTTCTGTTCTATATGTTTATATCTGTCTTTCTCTGTATGTATATCTATCTCTGTCTGTCTGTCTGGTATATGTCTACCATCTGTCTGCTGTCTGTCTATTGTCTCTCTGTTTCCCGTCTGCTGTCTGTCTGTCTGTCTACACTCTATCGGCTGTCTGTCTGCTTGTTTCCGCTAACTGCCGGCTACCTGTTGTCTGTCGGCTGTTTCATGCTGCCTGTCTGTCTTCTGTTTGCCTGTTGTCTGTCTTCTGTTTGCCTGTTGTCTGTTTTCTGTCTGTCTGCTGTCTGTTATCTGTTGTATGTCTATCCGCTTTCTGTCTGCAGTATGTCTGCTTGTTGTCTGTTTGCTGTCTGTCGCACTGCTCTAACTGCTGTCTGTCTGTCTGCTATATGTCTGCCTGCCTACACTCTGTCGGCTATCTGTTTGCTGCCTGTCTGCAAGCGCTCCCTGTTCTCTGTCTAACTGCTAATTGTTTTCTGTCTGCTGCTTGTCTGTTTGCTATATGTCTGTCTGTCTGTCAGTTATCTTATGTGTTCTGTGTGTCTGTTTGTCTGCTATCTGTTGTACACTATATTGCCAAAGATGATTGGTCACTTGCGATTTTAGACGTTTTGTTAACTATCTAGAAAAATACATGAGGAATTAACCTGAAACTGCAGGTGTGTAAACAGTATAGTATAGGTTATATATTTCCGCGAAGATTTTTTCACGAAACCCCATAGGGGACTGTCAACAAATTGAAAAAGAATGAATATCTTTTGGATAACCCTGTAAAAACTAATGTAGCAAAGGCGTTCAAACTCGAGATTATTAATAAGTGGCTTATTGTAATATTCACTATGTTCATTTTTATTAGGATAGCATGGAAACTCGTAGAGAAATTAAGTTTTTTATAAAAACAGTCCCAAATTTCGCATAGTTTTTTGCTCATAATTTGCAGAGTTCTTAATATGAAAAAAAGTTCTTTTCAGAAAATATGACAAACAACTTTGTACATAATACTCTGCAATCAGAATTAAGAAATAATAAAAATTGGATAAAAAATGAGCAGGTATACTAAAAAATGCTTCACTGCGCATGCGCGAAAGCAATCAAAATATAATATGCATAATGTATTAGCTAAGTATATAGAGCAACTTTTGTGAAAGTCTCAAAATCATAGCTTGAAAATTCTGAAAATTATCGTCGATAGAATAAGCTCGAAATCCGTTGTTCCCAAAAGGAAGCAAAAATATGACGGGTTGTATCCAAATATAGTAGTACGTGAAATATTGTGTACGCTATCTTGGCACTAATCAACAGATATTTGATACAACCCCTCATTTTTTTGCTTCTTTTTTGGGAACAACGGATATCGAGCTTATTCTATCGACGATAATTTTCAGAATTTTCAAGCTATGATTTTGAGACTTGCACAAAAGTTGCTCTATATACTTAGCTAATACATTATGCATATTATATTTTGATTGCTTTCGCGCATGCGCAGTGAAACATTTTTTAGTAAACCTGCTCATTTTTTTATCCAATTTGTATTATTTTTAAATTCTGATTGCAGAGTATTATGTACAATGTTGTTTGTCATATTTTCTGAAAATAACTTTTTTTTATATTAAGAACTCTGCAAATTATGAGCAAAAAACTATGCGAAATTTGGGACTGTTTTATAAAAACCTTAATTTCTCTACGAGTTTCCATGCTATCCTAATAAAAATGAACATAGTATATTACAATAAGCCACTTATTAATAATCTCGAGTTTGAACGCCTTTGCTACATTAGTTTTTACAGGGTTATCCAAAAGATATTCGTTCTTTTTCAATTTGTTGCCAGTCCCCTATGGGGTTTCGTGAAAAAATCTTCGCGGAAATATATAACCTATACTATACTGTTTACACACCTGCAGTTTCAGGTTAATTCCTCATGTATTTTTCTAGATAGTTAACAAAACGTCTAAAATCGCAAGTGACCAATCACCTTTGGCAATATAGTGTATGTCAGTCTGCTGTACGTTTGTCTGCTATCTGTTGTATGTCAGTCTGCTGTACGTCTGTCTACACTCTGTTGTTTGTCTATCTACCTGTCTGCTATCTGCCGTATGTCTGTCTGTTTGCTATCTGCTATCTGTCTGTACTATGTTTGTCTGTCTGTTTACTATGTGCTGTCTGTCTGCTTACTATATGCTGTCTGTTTGATATCTTCTATCTGTCCACACTCTGTCTGCCAGCTCTTCCTGCTGTGTGTCTGTTTCCTTTCTACCTACTAACCGTCTGCTGTCTACTGTCTACCTATCTGTTATCCGATGTATGTCTATTTGCCGTCTGTTTGTCTTCTATCTGTTGTATATCTGTCTGCTATATGGTAGTCTGCTGTGTGTCTATCTGATGTATGTCTATCTGCCATCTGTTTGTATGCTATCTGTTGTATGCCTGTCTATCTAGTATCTACTGCCTGATGTCTGTCTGTCTGTCTGTCTGCTGTCTATTTACTATATGCTGTCTGTCTGCTATTTGTTATCTATCTGTTTGCTATCTGCTGCCTGTGTACCCGTTATCTGTCTACACTCTGTCTGCCAGCTCTCTTCGTTGTCTGTCTGTTTTGTGTCTGCTTTCTAACTGCTTGCTGTCTGTCTGTCTGCTATCTGCTGCCTGTCTGTCTGAATGTAATACCATACTAAAAATACATTACCATCAGCGTTCAAAAAACCGCGCATATAATATATATTCGTATCCTTTTCTGCGGCCCTGTAAAATAACTATAAATGCTATATACACCTTCTTCAAGAAAAAATAAGCTTTAAGTGACTGGAAAAACATACCAAAATTTCAGCATCCTCAGCATCCTACAGACCGCGCATTTAATATATATTCGTTTCTTATATTCGTATTCTTTTGTTTGTTCCTGTAAAATAACTATAAATGCTATATACACCCTCTTCGAGAAAAAATATGCTGTAGGTGACGGTAACAATATATTGAAATTACATTACAGTCAGAAGTCCACAAATCCCACTTTTAACATATATCTGTTTCATATTTTCGTATTATTTTGTATGGCCCTGTAAAATGCTATAAATGCTATATACACCCTTTTCGAGGAAAACATACTGTAGGTGACTGTAACAGCATTCTAAAATTTCATTACTGTCAGTGTTCTACAAATCCCGCAATTAAAGTATATTTGTTTAATCATTCGTTTTATTCGTTTAATCTACCATTTTATTCGTTTAATCAATCGTTTTATAAAATCGTTTCATAAAGTCGTTTCATTAGAATTATATATATATATATATATATATATATATATATATATATATATATATATATATATATATATATATGTGTGTGTGTGTGTGTGTGTGTGTGTGTGTAACGTACGGTCGATCTTGCTGTAACATATCCCGGTAATAAATATCACGGTGTTGAGGGAACATATTTCACATCGTTAAGGTAGATCTCGGCGTTCGCTCGTCATCTGAGCACTTAACATTTAATCTACAGTTTGGAACTTATTATTTTGTAGTCGTATCGTAGTCGTGGACGTCTATGAGAAAATAAACTACAGTTTTTAATGGGAACTAGCTTTTATTTCCTTGGCATTGCAGGTCTCTTTAGCGAAGCTAGGCTCAGGGCAGAATTTGAAGAGTCTTTCATTGGGAAAACATCGTTCTTGCCGGCCGGAGCTCGGCGAATCACCGGCACTTTAACGGGACGGTTGCCGTCTCATTTTCAGGATAAATCGACCGTGTTTTTTGGGGAAGTGATGAGAGTAAAAAGCCACGCTAAAAACGTGCTCCGCGTGTTAAATACCGCGAAACTACCACTAGAGAGCGCTTTTCAAATTAGGAATTAGAGTAATTTAATTGGTTAATTAGCTTTTGATTGATATCTGGGTCAAATCTTGCAAAGTATACCCCGGGCAAAAGCTGATGCCGAATCTAACCAAGAAAGGAGAATTATACAAAGTCAGCACTTTTTATCTTAAAGAGGATTCAAAATTGATATCTGCTCGTAATAAGTGTATTGTAAGAAACGTTAAGTTACAGGGGCAAAATAGAAATGAAGACAGCACTTTAAAATTTAGATACACAATTTAGGGATTTTAAACTTTGAATTTTTATATTTTAATTTTTGATTTGGAATGGGTTTAACTAAATATCCTTTTATATCTATCCAAATTCGTTCACATTCAAAATTCTTTCATACTATTTCACATTCATTTCATATATATAGGGTAGATTCAAAAATAGTCGATAAAAATAATCAAAAGTCACTGCACAGATATTAAAGTTACAAGAGAAAACATGTACGCTTAAAAAAAATACATGGCAGTCGAACTGCGAATTGCTTCTCTATTTATTTATTTATTTAATGTTATTTTTTCCCCTTTTCTAAAAAAAAGAAACTCTGTCTGACAAATTACATTATTTTTTTCCTTTTTGGTTATTTCCTACCAACTATTTGGTTTAAAGTTTTACAGATGTTCTTCTTTCATCACTGACTTCACCTTCAGCATTTTTCAGGGGAAAAGAAAAGGAAACAGAAACACAGAAGAACTCTCAAAATAACAACAGCAGCCAAAAATATTCTTTTTCATATGCTTTGGCAGAAAGATATAGTAAAAGATAATCTCTATTTTAGTTCTATTGGTTTATGAAGATAGATTTATAGGGAAAATTCTATTCTCTCAATATATATATACTTTTTTTTTTCAAAAACTCTTTTCATTTTAAAAGTTATCCATTATATTCTATTAAAGTTTTATTATAGCAAATTTTTTTCATGAAACACATCAGTAGTGTATATTTGCGGGTTCCACGCCACCTGAGTCGAGCAGCGGTGGCGGTGGAGGTGCGGTGGACAGCGGTGGAGCAGCGATGAGCGGTGGAGCACAGGGGGGAGCAGGTGAAGGTGGCGATAAGAGCATGAGCACTGATAAGAACGGAGGGTTCGATGGGAGGGGGGGATGCGATAAGGATTTCTACTATAAGATAAGGGGATTATTTTAATGAGTTTTAATTGGGGGACTTAAGAAATTTTTCGAAGCAATTTTTTTTTAAACTAGAGTACGCAGTTTGAATAGGAGTGTATGCAGTAGAAGTGAATGAATAATTAAAAATAGTCATTAAGAAATAAATTTAAAAAAAATGGTCATTAAAATATTAATTAATTTTAATAGGGGGACTTAAGAAATTTGATAGATTTTTTTTCGGTTTGTAGCAAAAATATGAATTAAAAATGGTCATTAATTAATTTTAATTGAGGAACTTAGACATTTTTCGAAGCAAATATTTTTTCAACGAGAGTAGCCTATTTGTTATACATGTTAGAGTATATTTGAGGAGAATTTTAAAAGTCAATAATGGTTTAATTAAAAAGGGTCATTAATTAATTTTAATTGGAGAACTTAAGAAATTTGGCGAGATTTTTTTTCCCCCTCAACGAGAGTACGCAGTTTGCATGTGCAGTAGAATGGTAGATGCTAGTAATTAAAAAGGGTCATTAATTAATTTTAATTGGCGGACTTCAACATTTTTGGGGCAAACAGGCGCGTTTTAATGAATTCGATATAGGTTGTGGTAAAAAATATAGGGTCCCGCATGAATTATACTGTACTCAATTTAATAGCTCCCCCCTCCCCCTTCCCTTCGCCACTTTTTTTATCCAGAGGGCCCCTTCGATAGACTAACAATACGCCCTTCAAAAAATACAGATTGGTACAAAAGAAGAATTTTAACGTATATATAAAAGTGTAAATAAACAAGAATGAAAAATCATGCGTAGCGGTATAGTTTATGAATCACTTTCCAACATTGTCGAAGTGTTATATGAACAAAATATAATTTTACCATCGAGTGCATAGCGAACCGATCCCCTTTTTAATAAAAAGGCGTCCTTCACAAAAATCCAATTATGCATAAGATCCCTTCCTAAAATCAGATAATTTACACCTTACCTTTTTTTTTTTTTTTTTTCCAATTCAAGTTAGGCTAAAAGTACAGCTTACGCATCGATAGGTTCAAAATACAGGGACCCTTCGAAGTGTGAACTCGCATTAGACTATAGGGGCCTTCATAAAATAAATGAGATACATGCCCTATTCGAATAATAAAAAAAAAGCCCTTCACAAAAACTGTAGGGGTTCCCTTTTGGAATAAAAAGAAGTCCTTCACAAAAATCCAATTATGCATAAGAACCCTTCCTAAAATCAGGTAATTTATACCTTACCCTTTTTTTTTCAATTCAAGTTAGGCTAAAAGCACAACTTACACATCGATATGTACAAAATATAGAAATCCTTGGAAAGAAACTTGAAAAGTTATAGATATTAAGCTACCTTCACAAAATAATAAAACCGTATTCGAATCCCAGCGTCCTTCACAAAATAAATCCAATAGATTCACGTTATTTTATGGCAACAGAAATACGAGAGACCTTTCATAAAAATGCAAGGTCCGCTGTTTGAATGAAAAGGCCCCCCTTCACAATATTACCCTGTAAAAATATTATGATTCCACAGATATTTTAAGAAATAGACTGATATTTTCAAATGAGTACGTATTCATGCGGTGTGAAAATAGGTTTTACACGAATGCCTTTTTAGTTTAACGTTTAAAATATATATTTTTTAGAATTGAAATATAAGAAAAACATACGGCTATCTAGTATCCCCTCAACATGCATATCGCTGAATCATCTTTCTATCGGGAAGCGTCGATTTCACCCCGTATGAGATAATGAGTCACTCCGCGATAAGAAATACCTGTTACTCACAGTTTCTGGCATATTTTTTATAGGTAAATGTATGAAATGAGCTATTTAAAACCGTCAATGTATACGAATTATTTCGTGTAGTCCTATATAATTATTAATCTGTTAAGTTTTAAAATGCTTCAATGAAAAATAAGAACTAGTCATTAAGCGATACCCTTAAGAATTTTGAGGCAAACAAATGTTTAAATGAATTTGAACCTGTTTAAATGTACCTGTGTTTAAATGAATTTGACGCATGTTATGGTAAAAAAAATACAGGGTCCCCTATAAAATATAGGAATTAAACTTTAAATATTTTAAAATTACATTAGTCTATGCTTTTTTTGTATAGAAAAATTATACTAAATTGTGTTTTTAGTATTTTAACTTAAAAATTTCTTTTGAGGAATGAATATAATAACTAAGCTTTGTTTTTATAAAATATATATTGTACTAAATAGTTAGGATATTATTTAAAAAAAATTTGTTTTTAATATTGAAAATATATATATATATATATATAAATGTAGCTTACCTAAATATTTAAACCATAAAGTACTGGACTTCATCCAAACTTGACTGCATGCATGTCTTAAAAGAACTAAACGGTATAACATGTTCGCTTATGTCTTAAACTTACGGGATATCGTGACGTCATGGATAAAGCATAGGGTAGAATACAGAATGAATAGGTATTATAAAGCAGAATCATAAATGTTGCATACTTTACACTTGTAGTATGTGAAATGATTGCTACTATTGCCTATATGAGAAAATGAATCATCAACGAATCTTATTAGTGTATGTTATATTTAACCAACAGGCTTGAAATGCGTGAATTTTGACTAGAATTATTCACTGAATGTAAAAACAATTATTTATATTTAGATCTAATATTTATATCATTTAACATTTTAAATTCCTATTAAAAGTATATACATTAGTATGCTTGTGAAAGGTCTATTTTTAAGACGAAACATTGTGTGAAATGTCCTGTTTTAGGGTTAAAAGTTTCGTGAAGGGGTCTGTTTGAAGGACCCTGTTTTGAAATGACTTAAGAACGGACAATTTATTCCTAAACATATTCACAACTACAACTTTGTATACATTATGAAAATACATGATAATATTTATACATTATGCCATAGTTTTTGAAATATTTTTCCAAAGTTAGATTCATACAATAAAGCGAGATTGATACCGTTAATGTATGTGAATTCCTTCATGTTATCCTGTATAGCTTCAACTCGATTCGTTATATATGCCTCAATGAAAAATAATAACTAAGAAATAAAATTAAAAATAGTAATTAAAAGGTAGCCTTAAGAATTTTTGGAATAAGAGATTGGTTTTAATTAAATAGGTTAATGAACCTAATTCGATACAAGTCTTACTAAAATAGAAATTACACTAAAAATACAGAGTCCCCTACAATATATGAATTATACTCCACTAAGTTTAATAGCATCCTCCCCTATTTTCATAGAAATGGCTTCAATATAATTTAGGCTAACAATATACGCTTCAAAAAATACATAGTGACCACAAGAAGGACAGGAATTCGATATGTACTACTACTTATGCAAAATATAATTTCTCTTATCGCATAAAACATATTAACAAGTCCTGTAAAAATATAATGACATGAACTATTAATACATGATTTAAATACATATTGGTTATACAAAACATATATATATATATATATAAATATATAAAAATTTATCGTTACCTAAGAATTTCAAGCATGATTTACTAGACTTAACCCAAATTCAACTAGATTCTTCACGTGGTTCGATGACATCACTGATCGCGATAATATTTTAGATAAGATTTACTGATAAGACCACATATCAAGTCATTTCTTCTAAAGCAAGTATAGGAGTTGGTTCTGAGGTCTAGGTATGTAGTAGGTTAGTAGTAATATATTTTTAAAGTACTTTTTATTATGTGTTAAAAGAAATGGTTATTTTTTTCTTTACGTAGGGCAGTAAAAATTAAAACATAAAATATTAAATTTAATCCTTAGTAATATAAAGACTTACACCTACAGAAACGCAAACATCCTTTTAGTTATATTCATGCAGACTTTAAGATATATCGCATATGTTCTTTATTTTACCATGGCATATAGGGATTTTTTTAATGTATGTCACGTGACTATCTAAAGCGAGATTGATACTTAAAACCATTAATATATATGAATTCTTTCGTATAGCCCTGTATAGATGCTACTCACCATATATACATCTATATATATATATATATATATATATATATATATATATATATATATATATATATATATATACTAAATATGGTAAGTTTTAAAATGCATCATTGAATTTCAATGAAAAATAACAACTAACAAATATTAATTAAGAGATATGCTAATGTTCGGACTAATAAAATTTTTGGGTGAACAGATCAGTTTTAATTAAATATGATAATGAATCTAATTCGATACAAATCTTGTTAAAATAGAGATTATAGTGAAAATAGAGGATCCCCTATAATACACACTAATTATACTGCATTAATGCACTACCCCACTTATATTATCACAAAAATACCTTCGATAAAATTTAGACTATCAATACATACAAAATATATACAAAGAGCCCAGAAAAAGGGTAGGAATGACTGAAGAATTTTAACATAAATTAAAAAATAGAATCTACAGTAAGTAACTATAAATAAATATGAAGGAAAAATAATGCGTCATGGTATACTTTATGAAACACTTTCCAAATGGGACTATCGTTATTACTTTAAAAAACTATTGAAATATGTGAATTAGATTAAATAATCCATACTGGAAATGTATTTTTAAAAAATTACAGACTTCGTTTCTTTCTTTCTTTTTTTTTTCACTTTGATATAATTATAAGGCTTCTTTTACAATAAAGACCTGATCCTTGTGGAGAGATTGAAAACTAGTATTTTATTGAATCGGCCTATATATGTTGGGTTTGCTATACTAGAGGCTCTAAACTTTGCATGTATGATTTCCATTATAACTTTATAAAGAATACTTAACTTACCATATTCAAACACACAATATTTATAAGGATATAGAACAATATCGTGATTTCTTTAACTTCTCTAAGTATTCAAAACCACATCGTCTATACCACACAAGTTTCGAACCCACAAACATATAATCAGACTTGTCATTTTATACCCAGGACGCTAACTATTGGGCTTAGTGAGCCCCTGCTTATTTTATAGTCAACATGCTAACTATTGGGCTTAGTGAGCCCCAGGCTAACTTATACCCACCACGCTAACTTTTGGGCTTAGTGAACCCCCGCTTATTTTATAGCCACCATACTAAGTATTAGGCTGAGTGAGCCCCAGGCTATTTTATACCCACTATGCTAACTAATGGGCTGAGTGAGCCCCAGGCTATTTTCTACCCACCACGTTTACTGGGCTTAGTGTGCCCCCGCTTATTTTATAGCTACCACGATAACCACAGGGCTGAGTGAGCCCCCGCTTATTTTATAACCACCACGTTAACCACAGGGCTAAGTGAGCCCCCGCTTATTTTATAGTCACCCTGCTAACTATTTAGCTTAGTGAGCTCCCAGGCTAATTTATACACACCACACTAACTACTGGGCTTAGTGAGCCCCACTTATTTTATAGCCACCACGCTAACCACAGAGCTAAGTGAGGCCCCGCTTATTTTATAGTCACCACGCTAACTACTGGGCTGAGTGACCCCCAGGCTGTTTTATACCTACCATGATAACTACTGGGCTGATTAAGCCCCAGGTATTTTATAGCCATTACGCTAACTACTGGACTGAGTGAGCCCCAGGTTATTTAGTCACATGAATATGATTTCCAAGGTATATGTCCTGACTTGATTTAGACCATTGCCTATGGTAAGATAAAGCTCGGAAGTAAATTGGTAAACTCTATACATTTCCCTCGAAAACTCACTTGTATTTTATTAAATATCTGTAGAAATCAGCATAGTATATTAAAATTATATACATTCTTATTAGTTTATGAATCTACTAACTTATAATATCTATATGGTAACTTGGATTATTAGTATTCACACTTAAACATTTCTTTTGTAGATTTAATATGATAAACACTAACATCAGACTGACTAAACTTTTACCATTTTCATTTAAACTTAGTTTTAGGAAATTTATCTACATAGCTATAAATTTTACTGTTTAGTAAGTCTATTATTTCAAAGTATTATTTTTTAGTTATAATATTCAAAACATATTCATAGCGTTTTACATAGTAGGTATCAAATTAATTTAAAGTCATATTAAAAAAATATATATACAAATACTATTCTTACTTAACACGCCAGCTAGCTAAGCACCCAATCGTCTCACACCAAGACTCTGAGAAAAGTGAATGCTTGTTCAGGGCCTTATCAGCTAATATAATCAGTGATAAGATTTAAACAAGTGACGTCACTGTTTAAGTGATATCACGTGATCTCTGACGTCACTGGTGACATATTGAATGATACCACATGGTCATGTGATATCACTTAAACAGTGACGTCACTTGTTTAAATCTTATCACTGATTATATTAGCTGATAAGGCCCTGAACAAGCATTCACTTTTCTCAGAGTCTTGGTGTGAGACGATTGGGTGCTTAGCTAGCTGGCGTGTTAAGTAAGAATAGTATTTGTATATATATTTTTTTAATATGACTTTAAATTAATTTGATACCTACTATGTAAAACGCTATGAATATGTTTTGAATATTATAACTAAAAAATAATACTTTGAAATAATAGACTTAGTAAACAGTAAAATTTATAGCTATGTAGATAAATTTCCTAAAACTAAGTTTAAATGAAAATGGTAAAAGTTTAGTCAGTCTGATGTTAGTGTTTATCATATTAAATCTACAAAAGAAATGTTTAAGTGTGAATACTAATAATCCAAGTTACCATATAGATATTATAAGTTAGTAGATTCATAAACTAATAAGAATGTATATAATTTTAATATACTATGCTGATTTCTACAGATATTTAATAAAATACAAGTGAGTTTTCGAGGGAAATGTATAGAGTTTACCAATTTACTTCCGAGCTTTATCTTACCATAGGCAATGGTCTAAATCAAGTCAGGACATATACCTTGGAAATCATATTCATATGACTAAATAACCTGGGGCTCACTCAGTCCAGTAGTTAGCGTAATGGCTATAAAATACCTGGGGCTTAATCAGCCAAATAGTTATCATGGTAGGTATAAAACAGCCTGGGGGTCACTCAGCCCAGTAGTTAGCGTGGTGACTATAAAATAAGCGGGGCCTCACTTAGCTCTGTGGTTAGCGTGGTGGCTATAAAATAAGTGGGGGCTCACTAAGCCCAATAGTTAGTGTGGTGTGTATAAATTAGCCTGGGAGCTCACTAAGCTAAATAGTTAGCAGGGTGACTATAAAATAAGCGGGGGCTCACTTAGCCCTGTGGTTAACGTGGTGGTTATAAAATAAGCAGGGGCTCACTCAGCCCTGTGGTTATCGTGGTAGCTATAAAATAAGCGGGGGCACACTAAGCCCAGTAAACGTGGTGGGTAGAAAATAGCCTGGGGCTCACTCAGCCCATTAGTTAGCATAGTGGGTATAAAATAGCCTGGGGCTCACTGAGCCTAATACTTAGTATGGTGGCTATAAAATAAGCGGGGGTTCACTAAGCCCAAAAGTTAGCGTGGTGGGTATAAGTTAGCCTGGGGCTCACTAAGCCCAATAGTTAGCATGTTGACTATAAAATAAGCAGGGGCTCACTAAGCCCAATAGTTAGCGTCCTGGGTATAAAATGACAAGTCTGATTATATGTTTGTGGGTTCGAAACTTGTGTGGTATAGACGATGTGGTTTTGAATACTTAGAGAAGTTAAAGAAATCACGATATTGTTCTATATCCTTATAAATATTGTGTGTTTGAATATGGTAAGTTAAGTATTCTTTATAAAGTTATAATGGAAATCATACATGCAAAGTTTAGAGCCTCTAGTATAGCAAACCCAACATATATAGGCCGATTCAATAAAATACTAGTTTTCAATCTCTCCACAAGAATCAGGTCTTTATTGTAAAAGAAGCCTTATAATTATATCAAAGTGAAAAAAAAAAGAAAGAAAGAAACGAAGTCTGTAATTTTTTAAAAATACATTTCCAGTATGGATTATTTAATCTAATTCACATATTTCAATAGTTTTTTAAAGTAATAACGATAGTCCCATTTGGAAAGTGTTTCATAAAGTATACCATGACGCATTATTTTTCCTTCATATTTATTTATAGTTACTTACTGTAGATTCTATTTTTTAATTTATGTTAAAATTCTTCAGTCATTCCTACCCTTTTTCTGGGCACTTTGTATATATTTTGTATGTATTGATAGTCTAAATTTTATCGAAGGTATTTTTGTGATAATATAAGTGGGGTAGTGCATTAATGCAGTATAATTAGTGTGTATTATAGGGGATCCTCTATTTTCACTATAATCTCTATTTTAACAAGATTTGTATCGAATTAGATTCATTATCATATTTAATTAAAACTGATCTGTTCACCCAAAAATTTTATTAGTCCGAACATTAGCATATCTCTTAATTAATATTTGTTAGTTGTTATTTTTCATTGAAATTCAATGATGCATTTTAAAACTTACCATATTTAGTATATATATATATATATATATATATATATATATATATATATATATATATATATATATATAGATGTATATATGGTGAGTAGCATCTATACAGGGCTATACGAAAGAATTCATATATATTAATGGTTTTAAGTATCAATCTCGCTTTAGATAGTCACGTGACATACATTAAAAAAAATCCCTATATGCCATGGTAAAATAAAGAACATATGCGATATATCTTAAAGTCTGCATGAATATAACTAAAAGGATGTTTGCGTTTCTGTAGGTGTAAGTCTTTATATTACTAAGGATTAAATTTAATATTTTATGTTTTAATTTTTACTGCCCTACGTAAAGAAAAAAATAACCATTTCTTTTAACACATAATAAAAAGTACTTTAAAAATATATTACTACTAACCTACTACATACCTAGACCTCAGAACCAACTCCTATACTTGCTTTAGAAGAAATGACTTGATATGTGGTCTTATCAGTAAATCTTATCTAAAATATTATCGCGATCAGTGATGTCATCGAACCACGTGAAGAATCTAGTTGAATTTGGGTTAAGTCTAGTAAATCATGCTTGAAATTCTTAGGTAACGATAAATTTTTATATATTTATATATATATATATATATATGTTTTGTATAACCAATATGTATTTAAATCATGTATTAATAGTTCATGTCATTATATTTTTACAGGACTTGTTAATATGTTTTATGCGATAAGAGAAATTATATTTTGCATAAGTAGTAGTACATATCGAATTCCTGTCCTTCTTGTGGTCACTATGTATTTTTGGAAGCGTATACTGTTAGCCTAAATTATATTGAAGCCATTTCTATGAAAATAGGGGAGGGTGCTATTAAATTTAGTGGAGTATAATCATATATTGTAGGGGACTCTGTATTTTTAGTGTAATTTCTATTTTAGTAAGACTTGTATCGAATTAGGTTCATTAACCTATTTAATTAAAACCAATCTCTTATTCCAAAAATTCTTAAGGCTACCTTTTAATTACTATTTTTAATTTTATTTCTTAGTTATTATTTTTCATTGAGGCATATATAACGGATCGAGTTGAAGCTATACAGGATAACATGAAGGAATTCACATACATTAACGGTATCAATCTCGCTTTATTGTATGAATCTAACTTTGGAAAAATATTTCAAAAACTATGGCATAATGTATAAATATTATCATGTATTTTCATAATGTATACAAAGTTGTAGTTGTGAATATGTTTAGGAATAAATTGTCCGTTCTTAAGTCATTTCAAAACAGGGTCCTTCAAACAGACCCCTTCACGAAACTTTTAACCCTAAAACAGGACATTTCACACAATGTTTCGTCTTAAAAATAGACCTTTCACAAGCATACTAATGTATATACTTTTAATAGGAATTTAAAATGTTAAATGATATAAATATTAGATCTAAATATAAATAATTGTTTTTACATTCAGTGAATAATTCTAGTCAAAATTCACGCATTTCAAGCCTGTTGGTTAAATATAACATACACTAATAAGATTCGTTGATGATTCATTTTCTCATATAGGCAATAGTAGCAATCATTTCACATACTACAAGTGTAAAGTATGCAACATTTATGATTCTGCTTTATAATACCTATTCATTCTGTATTCAACCCTATGCTTTATCCATGACGTCACGATATCCCGTAATTTTAAGACATAAGCGAACATGTTATACCGTTTAGTTCTTTTAAGACATGCATGCAGTCAAGTTTGGATGAAGTCCAGTACTTTATGGTTTAAATATTTAGGTAAGCTACATTTATATATATATTTTTTTTTTCAATATTAAAAACAAAATTTTTTTAAATAATATCCTAACTATTTAGTACAATATATATTTTATAAAAACAAAGCTTAGTTATTATATTCATTCCTCAAAAGAAATTTTTAAGTTAAAATACTAAAAACACAATTTAGTATAATTTTTCTATACAAAAAAAGCATAGACTAATGTAATTTTAAAATATTTAAAGTTTAATTCCTATATTTTATAGGGGACCCTGTATTTTTTTACCATAACATGCGTCAAATTCATTTAAACACAGGTACATTTAAACAGGTTCAAATTCATTTAAACATTTGTTTGCCTCAAAATTCTTAAGGGTATCGCTTAATGACTAGTTCTTATTTTTCATTGAAGCATTTTAAAACTTAACACATTAATAATTATATAGGACTACACGAAATAATTCGTATACATTGACGGTTTTAAATAGCTCATTTCATACATTTACCTATAAAAAATATGCCAGAAACTGTGAGTAACAGGTATTTCTTATCGCGGAGTGACTCATTATCTCATACGGGGTGAAATCGACGCTTCCCGATAGAAAGATGATTCAGCGATATGCATGTTGAGGGGATACTAGATAGCCGTCTGTTTTTCTTATATTTCAATTCTAAAAAATATATATTTTAAACGTTAAACTAAAAAGGCATTCGTGTAAAACCTATTTTCACACCGCATGAATACGTACTCATTTGAAAATATCAGTCTATTTCTTAAAATATCTGTGGAATCATAATATTTTTACAGGGTAATATTCTGAAGGGGGGCCTTTTCATTCAAACAGCGGACCTTGCATTTTTATGAAAGGTCTCTCGTATTTCTGTCGCCATAAAATAACGTGAATCTATTGGATTTATTTTGTGAAGGACGCTGGGATTCGAATACGGTTTTATTATTTTGTGAAGGTAGCTTAATATCTATAACTTTTCAAGTTTCTTTCCAAGGATTTCTATATTTTGTACATATCGATGTGTAAGTTGTGCTTTTAGCCTAACTTGAATTGAAAAAAAAAGGGTAAGGTATAAATTACCTGATTTTAGGAAGGGTTCTTATGCATAATTGGATTTTTGTGAAGGACTTCTTTTTATTCCAAAAGGGAACCCCTACAGTTTTTGTGAAGGGCTTTTTTTTATTATTCGAATAGGGCATGTATCTCATTTATTTTATGAAGTCCCTATAGTCTAAAGCGAGTTCACACTTCGAAGGGTCCCTGTATTTTGAACCTATCGATGCGTAAGCTGTACTTTTAGCCTAACTTGAATTGAAAAAAAAAAAAAAAGGTAAGGTGTAAATTATCTTATTTTAGGAAGGGTTCTTATGCATAATTGGATTTTTGTGAAGGACGCCTTTTTATTAAAAAGGGGATCGGTTCGCTATGCACTCGATGGTAAAATTATATTTTGTTCATATAACACTTCGACAATGTTGGAAAGTGATTCATAAACTATACCGCTACGCATGATTTTTCATTCTTGTTTATTTACACTTTTATATATACGTTAAAATTCTTCTTTTGTACCAATCTGTATTTTTTGAAGGGCGTATTGTTAGTCTATCGAAGGGGCCCTCTGGGTAAAAAAAGTGGCGAGGGGAAGGGGGAGGGGGGAGCTATTAAATTGAGTACAGTATAATTCATGCGGGACCCTATATTTTTTACCACAACCTATATCGAATTCATTAAAACGCGCCTGTTTGCCCCAAAAATGTTGAAGTCCGCCAATTAAAATTAATTAATGACCCTTTTTAATTACTAGCATCTACCATTCTACTGCACATGCAAACTGCGTACTCTCGTTGAAGGGGAAAAAAATCTCGCCAAATTTCTTAAGTTCTCCAATTAAAATTAATTAATGACCCTTTTTAATTAAACCATTATTGACTTTTAAAATTCTCCTCAAATATACTCTAACATGTATAACAAATAGCCTACTCTCGTTGAAAAAATATTTGCTTCGAAAAATGTCTAAGTTCCTCAATTAAAATTAATTAATGACCATTTTTAATTCATATTTTTGCTACAAACCGAAAAAAAATCTATCAAATTTCTTAAGTCCCCCAATTAAAATTAATTAATATTTTAATGACCATTTTTTTAAAATTTATTTCTTAATGACTATTTTTAATTATTCATTCACTTCTACTACATACACTCCTATTCAAACTGCGTACTCTAGTTTAAAAAAAAATTGCTTCGAAAAATTTCTTAAGTCCCCCAATTAAAACTCATTAAAATAGTCCCCTTATCTTATAGTAGAAATCCTTATCGCACGCCCCCCCCCCTCCCATCGAACCCTCCGTTCTTATCAGTGCTCATGCTCTTATCGCCACCTTCACCTGCTCCCCCCTGTGCTCCACCGCTCACCGCTGCTCCACCGCTGTCCACCGCACCTCCACCGCCACCGCTGCTCGACTCAGGTGGCGTGGAACCCGCAAATATACACTACTCACATCTAATTTATATATGTTAAAACTGATATCTTCCATACTCTATATTATTTTCTTTTTATTTATTTATATTTTTTGTAAAATATTTATTTATTGTATAATAATTCTTTTTTTTCTATATCTTATTTTAGATCATTCAAAAATATCGAGTGAGATATGAAGGTCCGGAAATAGGAAGCAGAATGCGGCTTCTTCTTATTCCAGATAAACCACTTGACTTCATATTTGAGGATCGGATTAAGACATGATGTTAACTATTAAAATTTTGTCTCTTTTGTTATTTAATAAATTTTACATGACTGTAATGTTCAATAAACACAACAAGTCTTTCTGATTCTTGGTGGATTTATTCGCTAAAGACTATCACATTAGAGTTCGTGTTATAATTATTTAATCAAATAATAATAATAATAATAATAATAGTATCTTGTATTCACACACACGTAGCACAAATTTGCATGCATATCAATGCATCCCAACGCTGCACCCTATTTATATTAAGTGAAAAAGTATTATTAGCCATTGTTTAACACTCGTGCATTATTGAGTTTGAACATATATAATGACAGTTTTATCTATTAACTTTAAGGTAACTTTAACTATCTCATCCTTAAGTTTATATATATATATATATATAAACATTAGAAATGTCACATTTTAAAAGGGGAGGAGGGGGAGAGGGGTGAATTAACACTTTTTATAACATTACATCTAAAATATCATCATATACTAAATATCACCCACCAGCAAAGAAGATTCATTGCATGGTATCGAATAGTTATACTGTTCGAAATTTCATATCAACAGTATAGATTTGTTTCAAAATTTTGTCAGTAGAGATTTTCGCTAATATGACAACTGCGTGGTACATTGTAGCATTTTAGGTTGATTTCTTTATAAATCTACCTATTGCAATAACGTTGTTTATATGTCTATCTGCACGTAAAGCAAATATTATCATCACGATAACGTTCGAAATGTTGAACCAATTCGAACATAATTGGGACAGTGTGTTGATCTTACCAGTATCACGGACGAATTCGCTAAGCAAGTATGATAGCTCTTGTAGTTCATTTACATGGTTACACACAAAGGAAAAAAAGCGTGCAACATTTGTCATCACGATAACGTCCGAAATACTGAACTAATTGAGACAGTGTATTGATCTTAAGTATTTTGAATGAGTTCATTAATTAAGTATGTAGCTTTTATGGTTGGTTTGCAGAGTCATATAAAAATTTTCGATGACATTCATAGAATGCTTTGGGATCGAACCTCGTATGAGAGCGGAAATATATCACAGCCTATGGGCGATTTTTAAACTATGATTTCAACAAATGTTTAACATTTTTGATGTAATTGCCGCATATCCATTCAATTACAATTGATAAGTAAAATGAAAAAATTTCCCTGCAAATCACGTTTGTTGCCAAAATAGCGAACTTAGAAGGAGTGGGGTCAATTTGTTTAATATGTATTAAATTAACTGTATGTACCTTTAAAAAAAAATACAGATATTCTTTTGAATGAGCTGGAAGGGCTTGTTATTTCTTTTTTCTTTTATTTATTTTCTGCCCTAATGTGGCATAAAATCACAAATGTGGCGAATTCACTTTGGAGATCTTTTTATTGCTAAAATCATTTTCTGTTCATGAAATTAAATGCTCTAAACTTGCCAATAGCTTAATTTCAATATTATACAACATAATTTACCATAAAATTAAGATTTTTTTATACTTTTAATAAAAGTAAAATATAAATCAAAATAAAAAAAATTCTCCAGCATTTCAGGCAACTCAACTAAATTTAAAGATATAGTTTACGTGAATATCGTTAGGGATTTACAAAAATATTTATTTGAAATAAAATTAATGTTTTTTTTTTTTGTTGTTGTTGTTGTTTTTGTTTTTTAAGGTATTTTAATTTGTTTTACACGAGAATCATATTTAATTTTTTTTAAACAAAAATCTCCAAAGAGAATTTAATGAATATATATATAACTGAGAAACGTTGTACAAAGTTTCCTAACTTTATCTTTTATAAAAATTTATATATATTTATATTTGAATATAACAACTATTGAAAAATATATTTTGAGATAAATGCATTTAAAACCTCGAAGAAGACGCAGCAACCACGTACAGTACAACAAAAATTGTGATATATCTTTTATTCTAATTATTGTATTTACATTCGGTTTTTAGTCATTTTAATTTAAAAACAGTATTTTTAAGACAAATTTGTGAAATGTATATATTTTTTCTGTATCTCGGATCACATTAAGACTGCCCAATCGATATCGTTTTCACAGGTCCTGTAGACATAAACTTTAAAGTTGGAAAACCCTATTTAACAACATTAAGATCAAGTTACCTCGGCTATTAACTACAATGAAAAAGATTCTCCTTATTATCTTTAAAATCTATAACTGTTGCAACCAGTTCTACAGGTTTAAAAACAAAATATTTTTGCATTAATATACGTTTTATTTTTACAGTTATTTTAAGCAAATGACAGTTATGTTGAACTGCAGTTACTTTGTGTTGGATAATAATTATATCATTAAATGTTTCGAAATCGCAATTAGGTTTAAAAGAAAAGTAAATTGACCAGAGATTTTGTACAAAGCGGGAAAAGAATGTTAAATGTGTCAAAGCACGTGTATATATTAATAAATACTCTTTATGCAATTTCTCCTCTAAACTTCACCGAGATCTTGTGTATAAACTTGCCAAGGGGTATAGATTATTACTTAAAATAATGATTTACAGACAAGAATAAAAAATTAAAAAATCTCAATGTAATGTCTGAATTGTGGGTCAAGGTGAAACCGAATTTCATTGAATTTTTTATTAAAGAATAATTTGATGAAATAATTTTATATGAGTATAAGGCTTACTATATTCTTATCGAATGTATCCTACAATGAAGAAAGCTTTTTAACATTTTCAAATATAATTAAAAAGTATTTATTACTTTGATTTTTCTGTGTATATTTCTGTCTATCTCTGTCTGCACGCTAGCTTTAGTAAATAAGCTTGGATTGTCACGGAATTTATGTATGTCATTCACTATTGCTACAGCATATTCGATATTTAAAATGGTGTGTAACATTTATGTTTTTTTTTACAAAGTCACGGAAAAGAAATTTGATACATTACGGTAGTAATGAAATTCATTTTAATGAACTTATACGTCACATTCATCAGATATGATGTAGGTTATTAAAATAAATTACAACATGTTGTCTGTTGGAATTGATATTTGTAGCATATATATTTCTTATACAGAGCTGCAGAAAATATCCAAATATATTACTATTGGCAGTAATTTATTGTAGTCCATTAAGTGTAGCCAATATTGGACGTCCTCCTCCCCAAATTGCAAACCTTTTTCCGGGTAAATGAAAAACAAGAGAAAAACAGATTTATTAATTGAAGAGCTTAGGGGATGAACATGCTAAGTCACAATTTAGTGAATTTGAGAAAATAAGCTGTAACTCATTCAGGAAGAAGTAATTGTGTTAATGTAATGTTGAATTCACACCAGAATTTTCGAAAATTTTTATTTGAAAAAATGCAAATGTAATTTTGCAGCTTTGTTTCCCCAAAGTTATAAATGTAAAAATTTGATAAAAGTTTCTGGTACAAATATTAATTGAAATTAAGTGGTACAGAAAATATCCCACCGCCCTTCAAGGGGTTAAAGTTTATAGGCTGCTCTCTTTTGTTACTTCACTTAATCGCTGTTTTTCTGGTATTCTTCTGAAGAAATAGCATTCAAAATGTTGGTTTTTTTTTTTTTTACATGGCTTTGGCTCTTCTAATCAGGGAGGAATTTAACAACGTTTTGTACATAACATGTTCTTTCCATCATGCATCGAAGAACTTGTGCTATGTGCATATCCGATATCCACATCATCGTGATAGTTTGTTTATGCCTAAATTAAATACGTATATGATTAAATATTAAATAATTATTAAATACAAAAGGCACTAACTAAATTAATAAATGATTAAATACAAAAGGCACTAACTAAATTAATAAATGATTAAATCAAAAAGGCACTAACTAAATTAATAAATGATTAAATAATTAGGCATATTAATGAATACCCAAAATAGTATAACTAAAATTGTACATATTTTCAGCAGAGCTTGGTGCAGAAAAATTAAACAAATTTAATGGTGCGACAGCACAAAAGATTACAAAATACTGCAAACCTAAAATAATAAAATTTAAACCATTGAAGAGTTAATGTTTTTCTTATACTTTCCAAATAAATGATTCATAAAGAAAATATATTTTTTAATATAAGGAAGCTATCGTTCTAAATTTTTAATCTCGTCCACTGTGTAGAAAGAGGAATTATTCAGTTAGACGGCGGCGCTTGAGACCCTACGGACTTCTACATTCACTCCCACAATGCAATCTGAGAAGAATCGCAAATGCAATCTGAGAATCGCTGCAATCTACAACGAAAAAAGATGTTTTGATTGTTTTGTTTTGAGAAGATGTAACGATTTGTCAAAGTTTTGAATATGAAATTAAGCATTTCATCTCTATGCATTTCGATCTAAATTTTGTATATAGCTGTATATATGGTGGACATATTTTTCTGATTATTAAACGTTTGTTACTCGTATGTCGCATTCCATGACAACTTATCCATATTTCACGTTTGATAGTGTAGGTGTGAATTTTCTTCACCTCTGTTATATTCGCTCCGGTGTTAGTGTTCTTCCTAACTAAAAACCTCCAACCCGGTCGGATCTTCTTGCACCTCGATTCTGCTTTTATAAACTCACTTCCTTGAAAGCTCTGTTAAAAATCTTTATACACGAACGAACCGAATTCCTCCACACTAGTTAATTTTACATCTTCTCTAAAAGCAACTGTTTAATTTACTTTTTCTTTGACTGATGATCTTGAGTTATTTGGAAGTTCTTTGAAATTTTGAAAGTGAGGAGTCATATCAGTGAACCTTTCCTATGGTTTCTGCCACTTTTCAGTAAAATTTCGCAGTATTGCTCAGGAAGGAATATGTTTCCTAATTGTGATTCATTCCTTCCAATATCCCAATTGCTATCAAGATACAAATATCGTACCTCTGAAATTTGCGCTCAGTCACTCTTAAGGATACTGTAAGGATAAAGGAATACTATATTGGAGTTCATGTTCTGGCCTGAATAAGTAGGTATTGAGATGATCTTTACTCTTTAAAGATTCATCGAATTCTAGGAGGGTCAGAAGAGAACTTAGCCACTTCATTATTTCCCCGACACGCACCATGCCCAGCCCAGTCTACGTGAAGAAATTCGAAACATCCTGTGATTTGGTAACGCTGTCGCCGAGATTGTAAATCCTCAATTACCAGAGATAAAAAGTCTTACTCACTTTAAATTTTGAGAGAGGAATGGTTTACTGCAAGTCAACCATACGATAAACTACTTCTCATTTATGTTTCAACTTCTAGTCGAACTTGTGCATTTCAAACACATGAGCAATTAGCAACATGAGTTTCATCCTTGCTCATAAATACTGTTTGTGTCACTTAACAGTGTGATGGTTCAACTACTCTGATCTTGTGAGTAGGCGTTGTTTTGAATGAGATCGTAATTTTTGTCCAGTAATTGTCTATTAGCGTAAAAGTTGATCAAGGCTCTTCTTCTCTAACTTTCGACGGATGCTGTGTGATTCTCGGAAATTGTGAGTTTCAGTTTTCTATCGATATTTATGCAAATTATTGTGGCTGGTAAATCGATACTTGGGATATATAATCGTTGAATTTACGTTGAGAATCGGAACTGGACTTGGAACTGGAACTGAGATCAGATCCTCTCTTGCTACGAAGACATCGAGCTCTTGTGAAATAGTTGCTAGTCAGAAGTGGCGTAAGTAGATGAGAAGTTGTTTTTGACCTGGATGAATGGCTGAATCAGCGCTCATCTGGTCTATAGTGTGGAATTAAAGTATCTATTGAGATTGCATCCTGATTTGTGGCCAACGACGGAACTGTGAGTTTGTTCTTTTGAGTGTTTCTATTTACTTTATTTGAAAGCTTATTTTGTTTACAGAATACAGTTTTAAGTAGAAGTTTAAATTAGTTATTATGGAGCTAGGAAAACAAGTGATGGCCTGCTCAATTCCCTGCCCGATTAATTTGAAATAAAATTTTGTTTTAACTTTACATCTGTGCTCTCACTGAACGCCTGATTCACACACTACTGATGGCAATGGCCGTCACAACAGAACAGATGGCCCAATGATAAATAGAATTCGAAGAAAATATATGACGGTAAGTAGACTATGCAACTTTGAGCTGTTAAGATTCATCTTTTGCAATTACTTAAAAAAAATCATCTTCTTCAGTGCGAATAAAGGACACAAGTACTTTCTGTGCATGTTTTCTGTACACATGCTCAGTGACATACTAGTCGGTTAATAAATACGAGTGCTGTCGATGACAAAATTCAGATTGTTTCAAAGTGCCAGTGACCCTAGAATTTCAAACTGCTATATCTCATATCTCAGTCAATTTTTAAGATAAAGGGGAAAACAAACAATAGTTTGGAATCCTTGTATCAAGGTCGAACACTTAAAGTAGAAAAGTTTTCAATTTCTAATTTTTTTGTACATTTTTTTTTTTATTTTTAAAAATTAAAATTTTTTTAATTGACAGCCGTTTTGAAACAAGGTGGCGGATGAAGTTGGTCAATGAACTTGGTTGAGACCTTAGTATGCCCTGCACATATGCACAGTCACATTCAAATCAGTTAATAAATAAGAATGCAATCGCATGCCAAAATTCAGATTGCTTCATAATCTCAGCGACTGTAGAATTTCAAACTGAATTTCTCAGCCAGTTTTTAAGATAAAGACAAAACAAAAATTGCTCCGGAATCCTTGTACCAAGGTCGAACACTTAAAGTAGAATTCGTTTTTAATTTCGAATTTTTTTTGTACATGTGTTTGAATTTGAAATATTTAAGTGACCACTATTTTGAAACAAGGTAGCTGATGAAACTGGCCAACAAACTCGGTCGAGATCTTGTTATGTCCTGTACACATGCTCAGTCACATACAAGTCGGTTAATAAATACGAGTGCTGTCGCATGACAAAATTCAGATTGTTTCAAAGTGCCAGTGACTCTAGAATTTCAAACTGCTACATCTCAGTCAATTTTTAAGATAAAGGGGAAACAAACAATCTTTGGAATCCTTGTATCAAGATCGAACACTTAAAGTAAAAAGTTTTCCATTTCTATTTTTTTTGTACATTTTTTTGAATTATTAAAATTTTTTTAATTGGCCGACATTTTGAAACGAGGTTGCGGAGTCAGCTGGTCGGTGAACTTGGTCGAAACCTTGGTATGCCCTGTACATATGCACACGCACAGTCACATTCAAATCAGTTTATAAATAAGAATGCAGTCGGATGTCAAAATTCAGATTGTTTCATAATCTCAGCGACCCTAGAATTTCAAACTGAATTTCTCAGTCAATTTTTAAGATAAAGGCAAACCTCATCAAAAATCAATTAGCAACCGGCCAACTAAGTAAAAGCAATTAAAGCAACAAGACTCACTGAAGCCACGTTGGCCTATAGATTTTACAAACACATCTTCGCTAAGCGGAGAGCAGGCGTATCCTCGCCCCGTTGCCAGGTATCAACTCGTTAAGCTAGGCAAAAGCCTGGCAGGTAGGGGCCTAGTCAGCGGTCTAAAAAAAAAAAAAAAAAAAGATAAAGGCAAAACAAAAAATGCTTCGGAGTCCTTGTACCAAGTTCGAACACTTAAAGCAGAAAACGTTTTTAATTTCTAATTTTTTAGTGCATCTTTTTAATTAAAAAAAAATAATAATAACTTGCCGCCATTTTGAAACAAGATGGTGGATAAAGCTGGCCAACGAACTGTGTCGAGATCTTGGTATGCTCGGTACACATGCTCATTCACATTCAAATCAGTATTCACATTCAAATCAGTATTCACATTCAAATCAGTTAATAAATACGAGTGCAATCGCATGACAATTTTCAGAGTGTTTGAAAATGTCAGCGACCCTAGAATTTCAAATTGCTATATCTCGTCCAATTTTAAAGATAAAGGCAGAGGGGAAAATGCTGCGGAATGCTTGTACCAAGGTCAAACACTTTAAGAAAACCTTTTTCAATTTCTTTCTTTCTTTCTTTTTTTTTTAAGTAAACAAGATTTATAAAGATGGCGTATGAAGCTGACCAACGAACTCGGTCGAGACCTCCTTATATGCTATACACATGCTAAGTCATATCCAAATCGATTCATAAATACGAGAGTTACAGCATGACGAAAATCATATATATATATATATATATATATATATATAAATCTGAACGGAGGATGGTTTTGGGGTCTGAAGATCATGATCAGTGAAAATATACCAAATTTTCCGGAATTGCTTTCCTCCGGATGGCCGCAATAGGTAGCTTTTTACTTATTGTATTGGAAGTAGAGGTCTGCTAGGGACCGGGCCTGGCTCGAGGCAAAATGAAGGGAAATTTTCAAACAGACCGGGACGGACCGATAAAATATTAAACGGGCCGGAGCGGGCCGATAAAAAACAGTAAGCGGGCCTACCGGCTCGATATATTAAATTTAAAAGGATCAAATTAAGCTGATAAAAGATGAACAATTTTCAATGGACGTGACTGGGGCGGAATAAATATAAATGTGCTGCATGAGCCGATGCTAACTTGGCAACATCAATACAAAAATATAACATGTCCAGTGTAGAGATCCGCATAGGACAGTTACATGGTGCGTGTGCCCGGGCTTAATAGTTTCAGCAAACCCGGGCAGGCCGGTATCCGGAATCAGGCTTGCATTTTATTCTACATACTCGGGCCGGGCCGGAACTGGGCTTCATTGTTACCAGAACGTGTCGAGCAAGCAATTTGTTTTGTAAAAATAGTGATAGCGATAATAAACTGGAAATATACTTTAATAAATTATATAGGGAAACATTTTCAAAATTCTATTTTTTTTTTTTTTAACTATACAGCAACTACGGTTATGATGTTTTTAACTATTTTTTTCTTTTATTCTAAACTGCATTAATCGTTTTAATATCTTTATTTGAATGTAATAGTCTAAGAGAATGTTGCTAAGTCTGTGTTCTATGGCTTGTGAACATGTAGTAATAAAAAATATACTGTAAATTTTTCCCATAAATATGTATGCAGTATTCATTACAAGAATCTTAATTGTATGTAAAGAAAAGTCGGAATTACTTGTGGAAATTGGGTCGGGTCGGGTCAGGCCTGATTTAATTGATTTTTGAACGGGCCGGGCCGTGAACTGCAAAACCATAAAAGGGCCGGCCCGGGCTCGGGCCTGGAAATTGCAGCCCGTGCAGACTTCTAATTATAAGCTACCTAAAAGAGACTGAATAAATATAGACACTGGGAAAATTCTAAGAAAACCTTATTCAAGTAGAAAACATCAAACTGCGAACTTCTGCATGCATTACCTTGAAAAGAAAGTATGGGATTATGTAAATTAAAATAAGATATTATCGAGTCATGTGGGTGTCTTATGATGTATTTATAATATAATCGAAATGTAATCCCAGAAATTACGTGACAAAGATCACCTGAGTAAATACAATGAATGGAAAAAAACGTTAGAGAATCGCAACCAAACAAAAAGTTACATTTTCATAGTTTGAAATATGAATTCTATAATAAAGTAATATAAAGTAAGAATATTTATCATTATTATCCTTTTTCTGATATTAAAAAGAGAGCTTGAAATTTCGAAAAGTGCACATAACATCGGTTTTATCACAACTGCTGTAATGATTATGTTAATGAGTATAAAAGGATTTCAGTGAAAAATCTGAATAAAAAACTTTTTTTTACTAATGGAGACAAGAACCGGATATAGAATTTTGGTTTTAGAACAAAATTAACTATACAAAAATTTCATTAGGTAAACAAACTTAATTATTCTCAGAAGCACTATTGAATTCAAACATTTTTCTACGGGAGGAATTTCTGCAATTCTGGGAGGAGACGCTATGGAGTTCCGGGAGTGGAGAGGGGATTTTTCACTTCTAAACTACATTAGAGACCTGCATCGGGTCGGGTTGCCCACTTTTACCCGCACCCTACCCGACCCGCGGTTCGGATAAGGGTCGGGTTAGCGCTATATTTTTTCGTTGCTTTTCGGGTTTGGGTCAGGTTGACTTCCACTTTTTGATGCGGGTCGGGGTCGAGTCGGGTTGACTTTCATTGTTTCGGGATGAGTTTTGATTCTTGCGGATCGGATTCGAGCTGACCCGTCTTTTCAAAAGAATGTCCATAATTTTTTTCCAGATTATATATATATATATATATATATATATATATATATATATACAATAAGATATCGATAATGGACACTCCCGAAAAGCAGACACCTCTATTTAGCGAACACTTCTTCAAATCCTGACACTTATATATTTGTACGCTTATACCTTGTAATAGTGGGAACCTCCAAATCTACGCACACGTAGCATGTGTATGAGTGCATAAACAATCACAAATACGATACATGTGTTTTTGTGTGTATCATAAACGAGGTGTTGGTAAATGTTTTTCATATTCTGAGAAAAGAAAAAATGCTTCTTATCTGCACCGTAAAGAAAGAATAATCTATGATTACATTTCTTATATACATTTTATATTTTCTTATGCAGTAAGTTGAATATATACTCATATTCAAATACGTATTTATTTTCATCTGAAACATAGTTCTGTTCAAACATTTTGTGAAAATCACAACACTCTGACTTGCAAAAAACTGAAATATGACCCGGAAGAATTATTCTATGGTGAATCCGACCCGCAGAAAGACAATTAGAGTCATTTCTACTCGAAAAAAAATAATAATAACAAACCGACCCGATGCAGGACTCTATTAAACTATCTCGAGGTGTCCGCTATTCAGAGGTTTCACTATATTTGAATGTTAAAGAATATGCATTTGTTCATTTTTCTATATAAAATATAAAATTGGTATTAGAGATATAATTGAACATTACTTTTCATAATAGCATTCAAACATGATTTATTGTCCTTTCACCGCGGGTTGAAATATTGGATTCGGGTTGAGTTCGGGTCGGGTTGCGGGTTGACTTCAAATGGAATTTGCAGGACTCTACATTATATTTAAGCGAAAAATTCCAAATCCACCGGGGAGTTGATATCAGATCACCAATAGTAATCTATTCAACAACTGTAACGCCTAATTAACATCTATTCTTTTTCAATGCTTTCACGATTATCAGTGACAATATTTCAACATTGCTCGTTCCCAAAATGTCAATTTTTTCTTCCCCTTTGCTAGATTTGCCCTCCATCTATAACTTCTAAACACTTATGGGAAGTAGTCGGCCGTCAATGCTGTCATGGCAAACGCCACAGTTGAAGTAACTTGCATCGTTATAGAGTATCTGGTATGGAATGTTTTATAACTATATTTGATGTTTATATACGAATCCATTCAAAACTGTATATTTACATGCATTATTGTTATACGTATGAATCTTATAAAGCAAAAACTTGTCCGTGATTAACGCTGACGTCTTGATGTTAAAACAGAAAAAATAGAGAAATATAGCAATCCGTTGTAGTGTATAGTTGCGTACAGGGCTGTAGTGTAGGGTATACGGTGGTATATGATGTATACCTTCTTTTTTATATCAAATAACATATACCCTCTGCTTCTCAAGTAAAGCTATAGCGTATATTCTCAAGTATCTCCAGCCTATAATGTACACGCTCTGGCTTTTTTTAAGACTACAACACTGACGTAAAGTAATACTTTATTGTATTAGATATACTTACACATACACACACTTGCTAGACCAGGCGATACTTGATGAAATATTGTCAAATTTGACACCAAAAGTAAACTGTCACAAACAATGTTAATTTCTCGCTATCCAATTTAAGAGATGGACGAACTGAAAATAAATGCTTTTTTTTTTTTTTAACTTCAAGACTGGTGGTTACGCCTATGTTAGACAGAACCTTAAGCACAGCAATGATGGGACGAATGATGTCTGGAAGCCCGCCACCAAGCTGGATTAGATACTTCTCTATTGCCGTCAGTGTGATCAGAGCTCGCCGTCAATGTCAAACAATGGTAATCAATACAAAATCAAACGATTTTTCCCCAACAGACTCCAAATAGAGTAGTTGCGACGCTGATGTTGTGAAGAATTGTACTATAAGCATACGCTCGGACTGCTTCTAAACAAGGCCGCAGAGTGGCGGGTGGAGCCGGTACAAATTATTGGGGCATGGCTCCTTTAAATGGTCTATCATCAGGGCCGTGCGAAGAGGGGGACGAAGGGGGCCATCGCCCCGGGCGCGGACATTGAGGGGGCGCCAAATTTATATTACCAACCACGGTTTAACTTATTTATTTATTCATTTTTTGGTCATCGATCATTTTCTGGGGAATTTCTTTTTCTCTCTTCGTCATTGTTTTTTTTGTCTGTCGGAAAATATCATGTACTCTCCAATAAATAAGTGCAGTTTTATGTTATGTTATTTAGTTGTTTGCAATTTATGAAGTAAAATTAAACCTTTTAAAGTTCAAAAATAAAATCGAAATGTTTATTCAAAAGAATTTATTTCTGTTTCTGTACTTTATCAGTTTTGTGTTACCTGTCACAAAAAGAAATGGGGGGGGGGGGGGCGCCAAATTGTAACTTTGCCCCGGGCGCAGTTTTCTCTTCGCACGGTCCTGTCTATCATCGGTCCTGTTTTTTAGATAAAATATTAAAAAAAAACGTAAATTATGTAAAATTTTCAAGTTAAAATAACTAACGCGTAAGACAACTAAGAAGTCAGAATTTAATTATATAATTGTATGAGGTGTTGTAGATATTAAAGGCAAACTCGACAAAGGTAGTTTTTTATTTAAAACATAACATGGAAGACTGTAGTAAGGGGTGCAGGATGAGTCTCTTGCACTCTCCTGTAACACTCTGAAATTTGCTTTATAAAAAAAACTGACAGATTGGCAATAATGTGTATATTTTAGCTGCTGTTTCTTCAAACGTGTTTTGCAAGTTCGTCCTTAATATCCGTAATGCCTCATAATAATATTTTTACACAGGACTAAGAAAAATCATTTTCCACCTACTAATAAATTATCACCAAGGATGCAACTATCTAGTGGCTAAGATAACGAATCGCCAGGGACTCTCAACTTTATATTAGAGGGCCCCGTGGCTACTAAAAGAGTATAATGGCTGCGGAACTTTTAATAACGGATGCTATTTTCTTTTCTATATTTTGTTAATATAATGATATTTATTTTCGCCTTTTTTAATCACAGATTAAATAGGGAAAAACACAGAAAAAAAAACTGATTAAACAAAGAAAAAATTACTGTTCGGAAATAATGGTGCTCAATAAAATATATATATATATATATCGTAAACGGAACTCTCATAGCGAAGGGATTAAAGTTTCGCATTTGAATCACTACCAGAGCTTGAAGATTCTCTGTGCGGCCTTCCTCTGGATTACTGTTTTTAAAACAGTAAAAAATCAGAACAAATAAAAGATTCAACGCCTTATTGATTGCGCGGTAGCGTATTACAGCTTATTTTACTGTTTATTACTATTAATTTTACAGTATAATACTGGCACCCCAGCTGCCAGTATATTATACTGTAAAATCAACACTTTTTTTTTTGCAGTAGTTTTTTTTTTTTTTTTTTTTTTTTTTTAGATTTGAAGTGAAAATTTTCCACTTTACAAACGAGTTTTAAAAATTAAAGTGATTTTAACCCATACAATTTTCCTTTGTCATCAAATATAGAAATAATACATTTTCCGTCAAGTGAATTTACAGGAAAAATAATCATTGTGATGAAATTATAAAATATAGAACATATCCTGCCTCTGTAGTAATGCTAGTTTAACAAACTAAATGGTCCATTCTAGTTCCAGAGGGGGCTCAATTTCATTCAATAGTATAACAAAGTACTGGGTGTCACAAAAAGGTCACCGTTAATTTCAATAATTTATTAACTGTAATAAATATAAAGATAAAATAAGTGATATTTTATAGCTCACAAATTCTGAATAAAGTAATTTAAAAATTATTTCAGATTTTCGTCAAGAGATGGATGTGTATTGACGAAGTTAACTTCCTGATCCATTTGAAGCTGTAGGAATGCTGAAACTAACGTGCAAAACTGGATCGAAATTCACTCAATTTTTACCCTTCAATGTGTTTAGTTCTTGAAGAGCGAAAAAAATGTTTGAAAAATTAAGTTTTTGTTTGTTTGAGCATTTCTATAGGCTGAGATAAGTAGTGCAGTGCTGTATATTGACTAAAATGGAAACTATTTTTAAATTTATATATATCTTAACTAGCTAATAAACAAGGCGCTTACAAGTTATAATAAATACCTTCTAATAATATTTAATAACTTTAACTATAATAATTATCTTTATATTTATGACAATTAATGAAATATTGAATTTTAAAGTTTGAGTGTCCTACTTGGGACTCCCTGTATGTTACATTTCTTGGCTGTTTAGGTTATATTAGTGCATTAGTCTAAAATTAAATCTTTCAAAATTTCTGCTAATGGGTTGACCATGAGCAATTTTATTTCTATCTTGAGGGAAATTTTTACTGCTTTCACAAAAGCAATAGAGATAGGACAAAACTTACTAACCTTTCATGAGGGAGGGCAGGGAGGGGTAGTTGCCCTTCCCTGGATTTTGAAATTTAATTAACTATTTTTTTTTCTCTGATTATTCTGCAAAAAATAATTTAATTTATTATTTCCAATTGACTTAAAATAAATAAACACAAGCAGAAAAATAACCTAAAATTTCTTCGTCAAGGGGATCTGCTCTCATGAACTCCCCGTAGAAGTAAATTTTCAGTCTTGCTTTTCTTTTTACGTTCATATGTTCATTTTAAATTTGTTTTTACCCGGTGGGGGGGGGGGGGGGGTGTTACTTCTGCTTTAATTCTTCATTTTTAAAAACGTTGGTAGAAACATTTTTGAATATTTAATATATTTTTTAATTGTTACAGTTCTGTATAGCTTTCTATGTTGATATATTTAAAAAATTATCTTGCAGGAGAGGTTCTCACAAAAAATTCTAATTTATCTGATTTCATGTTTAAATTATGCATTATATAAAGCGTGACCTATGCTGTGAACCACAGGCATATCTCTTCCAAAATCTTGCCCTACCCGAACTTCGTTCTACTGGCGGACATATTTGGGATTCATCTGTTTATGCAATTTCTAGAAAGAAAGAGAAACGCATAAGGGTAAATGTTTTTTATCTGAGAAACACCAATTACAGGTAAACTCTTCCAGATTCGGAACACTGCTTTGATATGGCATAACAAACGAGGTCACCTATTTCAAATCAACGCTCGGTAAACAAAGCTGAAAGAAAAAAAATAGCAACCGAACTGCCAGCCTTGAACATCGTTCTTTCTAGAACAGTAGAATGCGCACCGACAATCTCATCTGTATAGCTACTGTAAACGAATATATAACAAATCTGTTTACAGTTTGCAACAACTTTAAATTTCATTTTAAAGTGCCGTGAAATATTATGTAATATGATAAATTGCTTCGGACTCAATGTAATCTTTCTCTCGTGTTACAGTTTTAGTAAGCAGTCCCTGCATTCCAATGCCTCGTAATATATATTATAAGATACAGTGGTGTTCATTTTCACTGTACAACATATACCTTTTTTCCCTCGGAGATACATATTAAGTAAGATACGCGTATGTGTGTTAATGTCGACCGAAACTCGTTTCCTGACTAATGCGGGGACATGAGGGGCATCTACCCCCCCTCCCCCTGGACGTAATCAGAAATTTCGTTAAGAGGGTGCTAATTGGTTAAACTTGGCCAAAAGTGAACAAAAATTTATGAAGGGAGTCCCACCCTCCTCTTCCTAATTTTATGATATTATGACAAAAGCCAAGAATGACTAAAAGAGTCGTATTTACACTTCAAAAGCTCAAATGAGCCCTTATATTCTATACAAAACAATTAAATTAGTGTATTCTATCAGCTCTTAAATTTATGCTCAAGTTCTCTCGTGACACCCTATATACCTGGTACGAAATTTATGTATACAATAGGTATGAAGTTTAGTACTAGTCACTTCAACATAATTCACGAACATTTTCTATGAATCGATAGAGCTCCCCCCCTCCCCTCCTCCCAAGAATAATGATTGCTTCGGTCCCTAGATAGTCTAAGATGGCCCTGCGTTTTCTAGACCAAAACCAAATTTCGGTTCTTTCTCGGGTTTCGGACGAAAACGAAAATGAGAATTAAACTCTCTCAAATGAAATTTTAAACTATTAATTATATACTTACAGTAAAATTATTATTAATTTATCGTTCACAAACACACACACATATATATATATATATATATATATATCTACAGAGACACTTTTACTTATGCATATGCATGAATGTGAACGCGCATGTGTTTGTTTTCAATAAAAGCAAAAATAATATTCGCTATTAAACTTATTCATATCGTAAAATGCTTGCACAAAGAGTTTCAAAATGCTTAAATATTTAGCTTTTAACGTTCTCGAAAAGAGTTATTTAAAATCTGCTGCTTTAACAGTTTAATAGCACATCTATTCTTAGAAGGAAAAAAAAAATAAACTAGCTATTTTTAAGTCCCATTTATTATTACATCAGCAGAAACATAAAATGTATGTATATGGTTCTGCATTTTTACATTATGAATGCTGAAGATAATTATTTTGCTATCGAGGTTTCTACTAATTTTAATAAGTGATCTTTCACTTATGCGCGTTTGAAGAGATGCATTTAAAACAAGATCGGTGCATACCTGAGAGCAACGCACAAAGAAGACACTTTTATGTCTTAAATTTAAGAAAAAAAAATCTGTAAATTATATAAAAGACAGAAATGAAGTTTTATAGAATTTAAATTTATTCATAATAAATCTTCTTATTAAGACTGTAATCAGAGCCGGAGCGTGTATTTTCTGTTGCGTGTGAGAAAAACTGTATGATGCCTTTTGAAAGAAATTTTTCTCCGGTTACACATGAATTTTGTTACACTTTCCAATCTTTTCTACGTATAATAGTACAGTAAGTCGATTTTCAGCCTAATCTGTTAATTTTCAGCTTCTCGCGAATGCATCAAAATATCATCAAAACTGTCGCATATTTGCTTCATCAAAATTTTTTTACTGAAGTTATTGCTCATAATTTAAATGACTTTCACATGCTCAGTGTTAACTCAAAACATTGTGCAGATTAAAGATTTTTTTCTTCAGTTAATTAAATCCCCAGTTCTGAGTTTGAAGGGAAAAATTGACATGCAATTTAATATAGTTTAAACTACACCTATTGACAATTAATATTTTTAAAATTATCTCATCTATTATTGAAGTAATAAACGCAATTGTTACAAAAAATTATTTATAGAAAGTGTTTTAAATCGTGCATCTTAATTATATTTTGGAAAAATTGCAAGCATTTAAAAAGCGCCGAAAGATTTTTTTAAAGCACAAAAAGGGAATCAAATCGTAACTTTAATATATAATAATGCTTTAACTGTTTAATAATAATAATAATAATAAAACTGTTGGTATAGAGACGCGTCTCATTAAGGAACATGATAAATAATGTTGCATCAAAATTTTCAACTTCAATTTCAATTGGAGTTTATTATAAAAGTTATATTACGGGCAGCTGAGCAATACCTGAAGGAAGTCATGAATACTTTTCTTCAGTAGAAATCCAAAGTCTGAACCTTTTGATAAATTAAATAAAAGAGGAATTGAACTTTTTTTCTCGCATATCTAAAATATATATATATATATATATATATCTACCCTATATATATAAAATCCTAATGAAACGAATTTGTGAAACGATTTTATGAAACGAATTTATGAAACGATTTTATGAAACGACTGATTAAACGACTGATTATGTTTCAGGGCTATTTTTAATAAAATATTAAACGTTTGATGGCGAAATTAATACCAATTGTTCATAAAAATCCGCGGATGTCAAAACTGGTAATAGAATTTTGAAATTGGAATTAGTTTTCGAGATATTAATTTTTTTTCTAATTTTAATGACATTTCTGTACCTAATTTCGGGCAACTAATTACTCAGTTTTTTTGTGACAAAAAAGGGAAAAAATCGAAAAGGATCCCGATAGGGATTATTGATTTCTTTTTATTCGTCATTTTCAAATTGAAATTGAATTTATCTTTTATTTCAATCGATAATGAAGACAAGATTGTGATTAAATTATGTTTTTCAGGAAAATTTGAAATAAAAAATCACATTTCTATCGTCAGGACTCAATCGTCTGTCAGCATTTAATTTATAAACTGAAAATATTTTGAATAAATTCGTCCAAATGACGTCATTTATGTAAATACGCCATTTATGTTTATACAATTTATTTAATATAAAGAAACCATTTATCTATTTTTATGTACAAAAAGAGGTAAATTGAAAGACAATTATAAATAAATTGTATATATACATATAAATACATGTATAAACAAGCATAAAAGTTCGGTGCTTTTCCAATATATGGGGCCTTGACGAAACAGGGAAAATAGCTTTGGCGGAAAAGGAAATTTGGCAACATACTTTCTGTCAACCTATTCACTTTGTCATTTCGTATACAGAAGAATTTTTTCAATATTTATACAATTTGTTTAGCGTAAAATGTCATTTATCCTATTTTATATATAATCAGAAGTAATTTGTATAGAAAAAACAATAATAATATACGTATAATTAAAATACGCATATAAACAAAAAAATCGTCGAATTTGTTTCCATGGCTGTTTATGTCATTTGGCACCAAATCTCACTTTCTGATGCCCGAATTGCGCCAAGCTTTTAAAAAAAGCGTCAAGACCCCTATAATAGAAAAGCACCAAAAGTTCATTGGGTTTGTTTTCATAACATTTGGCAACAAATCTATGTATATTAACGAATCTATCCCTTTTTGAAGCTCGAATTACGCCAAACCTAAAAGCAAAGGATCCTATACTGGAAAAGTACCCGATTTTCTTATGGACAGTATTCAAGTGACATAACATGGTGTAAAATTATCGCGGATAGCAAATTTGTTTAAATATCTCATCAATTGATGCCGAATAAATGCAGGCATGCATGCACAAAATATTTAATTAATTTTGTATGATAAATAATTATTAGAAAATTTGTATATACATATTAATTAAAATAAATAATTTACATATTTAAATAACATGAAAGTATGCATGATGGTGCAATAAAATAGAGAGAAAATTAAAACCTGTTACTGAAAATGTCTATAACATAGTACTTTTCAATACCGTGGCTCTTAATGTTATTCACAAGCAGATGAATTTTTCTCATCCTTAAAAGCAAAGGAAGAATAGAATACAGATTGTTGTTATAAAAGTCCGAGTGGTAGCCACAATTTAAACCTAACCATTTTATACAAGCTGGTTTTCAAGGTGTAATTGATTTTACTTATCAATCCCGAAAACAGTTGTCAGTTGTCGCAACAGCTGTGTATGAGGCCACGATAATCAAAAAATGCCCCATTAAAACGTTAAAAGCATGGCAACCCAATTACAGATTTACCAATATTTTTAAAACAAAGCACGCTGTCATGTTTTTAGAGGCCTCGAAGTCTGAGCGGGGGTTGGCGAGCGTAGCTCGCAGGGGGTAGGCCCCCTAGTATATATATATATGTGTGTGTGTGTGTGTGTGTGTGTGTGTGTGTGTGTGTGTGTGAAATTACGTTTTACAAACAATGACATATCTGATAATAATAAGAATTACAGAAACTTTTTGAAAAGAGACTCGACAGGTATTTATTTTTCCAAAATCCTTATGTAATTCATCAGTATAAAATGAGTAAAGAATATCGATTTCAAATGAAGTAATAAGCAAACCAATAAATGTTCTTGGCTCATTTATGAGTATAAATAATATTTAAGTACTTTCAATTTAGGAAAATATTTGTAAACTTTAGTAAATAAAACAGATAGAGTAAGAATAATTTTTAGTGCTATTAGAGCATTTGGAAATTGGAAATCAGACCATTTGGAATTTTTTTTATATATTGAGTTTGTAATTTTTAATTTCTTTAAAAGCATCTGGTATGGTAAGGTCTCTAGTTTTTTAGACAACGATCTTAATTCTATTAAAAATTATTTCGCTCATTTTGTTGCTGCTTCATTTAGTGGTTTTTGATTGGTTTAAATATTTCTTTTATTTCGTGTCATTCATTTTTTAAATACTGTACAAAACTACAAAAGATCTTAATAGTTACTGAAAGATTCAAATGCCTCTTTCATTGATATAAATTACTGCTAAAAATGTAAAATAATAATAATAATTATTATTTATTAATTAAGAAACTCAAGCATATTTGGTTTATTGTCCAAAAAAATATTCGCCTCTTTTTCTGATTCTGTACCTCAGAAAGAAAATTGTCTGTCAAATCCGCATCAACTGCAAACATTCGAAGTATTTTATTGGGAGAATTTCTTAAATTATGACGAATCAGATAATCTGTTCTTTTCTCATTGGAAATATAACTGCTTTCACATCCTGAAAGCAAGTTCTCTGAAAGCCGGTACTGACTGTAGTAGTATCTTTAAAAAAGTAATGATTAACTATTAATTTCTATTGTTTATATTAAGTTATATTATTTATTTTCGTAACAGACTCTGGAATTTTTAATACGAACATCTAATTTTCACATCATTTTTTGGATTCTTCGGTAAATTTTACCTTGGGATATCAAACGGGATTTGATTCGGTGAATCTGAATAAAATTTAGGAGTCATGCACATTTAAAATTTTGAACTCTTAATGTTAAATTCATTATTAATAGAGCTGTAATGCGTGTAGTTTTTTAAGCATAACTCAAAAACTACCTAGCGGATTAAGGAGATTTTGTAGATCCGCATGCTTAAAGTTTCTAGAAATCGATCTTTAAAAAAGAAAATTATAGGTTGCAATACAAATTTTTTTCAAATATTAATTTAATAATTTATCTATTTTTTAATTAACTCTTCGAAAATATATTGTCCTGGAACTTTTGATAATGAATTTAAGGAGTTCAATGCTTTAAATGTACATGATTCCAAAACTTCTTCGCCGAATGACTTCCCGTTTGGTATATTAACGTAAAATTTACTGAAAAATCCAAATGTGATGTCAAAATTAGGTGCTTGTGTTGAAAATTTCAGAGTTTGTTACGATTTCTGTATGGAAACGACCCTTTAAGCTTGCTTTTTAAACATAAATTGAAAAAAGACAATTTCCAGTCAAATGTTTTTTTAAGAGGGGGGGGGGGGCAGGGAGGGAGACTATATTCGAAACTATAAATATTATATAAAAGGAGGAATCAACAAAAATAAGAAATGACAGAGTATTGGAAGGAAAATTTTCTGCAATGAAAATTATAATTTGCTGCTTTTCTTTCAATCGTATATTTTACAAGTATTAAAAATAAAGAAAGAAAGTAATCTAACATTATATTAGTGATGAATAAGCTTTTCAGCGATGGATAACACTGAAAGCAAAAATAACTCTCGGCTAGATCTTTGGAAGAAGATTTAAGGGGGATGTCTATCCGAAAATTCTATCTTCCAAAGAAGATTTTCTAATATTGTCTTATTTTTATTTATAATGCTTCTTTAATGATAACAAATTGTTTATTTGCCCCTTTATGATATTATATGTTTACTACCTATTTCGCCCTTTTTGTTATAGTTAAACTTTTCTACAATTAGAAAAGGAATCTGAAATGCCATCCCAATTATTCAACGATTTTTATTTTCCGACCACGGCCTAATTCGATCTTTCTCCTTCCCAGGCCCTGACTATCGCACGGGCACCCGGGGCCTATGCCCTGGGCACAAAATCTTTCATAATTTCATCTAAATTTCCATTAAAAGAATATTAATTGTGCCAAAGTTTTTATTTCTTTTAGGACTTTCGTTTGCACTCAGTATCAGTTTAGTTTTATCATTTAATATCAATAACATCATTAATAAGTAGACTTTTTATCATTATATTCTAGTAATTGATGTACTGAATTCATCAAGTCATTCAATTTTATCAAATTGCACATTTATTCAAAAAGTGACATGACTGAAAATATGTGATATTTGAGGTATAAATATGATAAAATGACAAAAATATATCTCAATCTATGATTAAAAGCATATTTCAATAAATAATAGGAAAAATATTTTATTTTTATTCCTGGAACCGTTTTTCAATTTTCCGGAAAACTTTTTTTTTTTAGTTGACACTTTTCGAATAAGCGTACAATATGTTAAAAAAACAAGAACGAAAAATCATGCGTCAAGCATAGATTATGTAGCACTTTCCAACGCTTCCAAAATAATTTTACAAATCATACTGTTTAATAAGCTAAAAGATAACATCTAAGTAAACATTTTGGAAAACGCATAACATATTTAAAATTATAATTTCAGGAATTTCCAACATATACAATATTCGGAAAAATATCCGAATACTTTTATTCAGCCCTGTATAGGATCTATAGGTTTGAATATATACTACATAGAATGCTAAATTTTAGTTCAGTTAGGAAACGCGTAGCCCAGTTTAAAATTCTCCATCTGGAGTTTGTCAATAAACGGAAATGTGTTCGCGAACTTTTGTGCTTCCCTGTATATGATCTACATAATTTATACACACCACGTAATAAACAAAAAGTGAGTTAAATTTAAAATCGCGTTCAGTAACTTAAAATGCACTTCCAGGAATTATTGTTAACAGGCAGTAGAGAATTCTTTTGTGTGTCCCTGTAAATGAACGATGACTGCTATGTACACAATATTCTGTAGTAAGCCTCTTGTAATGCACATTAGTGATATATATAAATTTCAGTGCGTTTAAAATAGTGAAACATTACTTAAATAAACCGCAGACGATTTTTCTCCATAGACGTAATGTAACGGAATTCTTTTGACTGTCCCTGTAAAGTAACTAAAAGTGCTATGCACACCCTATTCCATATTAAGCTTCTTCTAATGCACCTTAGTGATATATATAAATTTCAATGCGTTTAAATTAGTGAAACATTATTTAAATAAACCGCAAATGATTTTTCCCCATAGAACGCAATATAACGGAATTCTTTTGAGTGTCCCTGTAAAATAACTATAAGTGCTACACACTTCCGTTGAAATAGGGAACATGCTATAGATGGCGACAATAGCATATAAAAATTGCAGAGCAATCCGAGCATATTTACGGGAGTTAGAGCACGGACAGACGGCAGACGGCCATACGGCCAGACAAACCGAAGTCATAAGCACTTTTCAACTAGGTTGGAAAGTGCTAAAAACAGTTTCAGTAAATTAGCCAATGTAAGGGGGCACGAAAAATTGAAAGTGCCCTGGGCCCAAAAACTTGCTAGTCGGGCCCTGCTCCTTCCTCTTATATGAGGTGAAGGAGAAAGATCGAGTTTGGCCGTTTTCCGACATACCCATGGTCCCGTGAAAGTTAACCCTTTCAGGGGCAAGCACTTGTACTCCTGTAATGTTGAATCCCCACCGGAATTCAGGAAAGAATTTAGTTCAAAATAAGAATAAGCAATTTTTCAACTTTTTCTCGTCAAAGTTAAAAAAGTAAAATTTAATTAAAAGTTTCTGGTTTGAATTGGATTAAAATTAGGTGGTATATAATATGTACCACCGCCCCTCAAAGGGTTAAATACTCAGGAGTATACTATACATCAAAAATCAAAAGCTATTTTAACCCTGTCAACAAATTACAGTCTTGTTATGAAATATTTTGAAAGCATAGCGATCTTAACAATAATTTAAGAACCGCTGCAACATATTTTTTACAACAAAGGGAATTTTTTAAAATAATAAAAACAGAACAAAAATTTCATTTCGAAAGTTTCGAATTGCGTAAAGAACGAAAGTTTTTTTATCGACAGAGTAGCTTTACAGATAAAGTTGCCTGTTTCACGCTAAATAGATAAAGTGATGAGGCATTCTAGAATAAGACTTTGATATTACTACATTTCACAATTATTACGTCATTGATCACGGCGTTGATCTGAATTCAGTATTTTTTCATTCACTATAATCAATCATTCTAGAAAAGTTAGAGAATAGTAAATGTCAATATTTTGACACATTTGGTTTTCTTTCTTTTTTTTCTTTTCCTTTTTTCCTCTTTGTCTTTTCAGAAAGAGCGAATAAAGTATTGATAAATTACTTTTATAAATGTAATATAATAATACTTTATTAACACGTAAGGCGTAATATATACAGGGCAGGCCATAATGAACTCACCAATATTTTTTTCTTAATAACTTTTAAATCGGAGCTTTTATATTTACAAAATTTATATCAAAATAAAATTCAAAATGTGTAAAATATGCACAAGTAGAATAATAAACTCTTGTTTTGTTATGGGTTGTTAGAAATTTTTATGTAGTTTTTTTTTTCTTCGTTTGGTTTCCATTACAAAAAAAAACTAATAACGAGGATGAAAAAAAAATTCCCATTGTTTTGAAGCTTTTAGTTCTCGATAAACAAACATCGACGTCCAACTTTTATTTCATTTTATTTTTAATAATGCTTGATTAAGTTTTTGAAATTTGACCAAAATTTGTGAAAATGGTTCCATAACGATTTTTAACAGAAAATAATTCTTATATATTAGTTTTGATTTCAATGGAATAAACAAGATTTTATTGAAATGAATTATAATTTCTGCGATCAATCGCCATCCGAAATTTTTGAAAAAACATTTAGAAGGCACACAACGTTCAAAAATCAAGTTCAAAAACCACTGGAAATGTAGAAGCACTAATATCGAAAATGCAGCAAATCCAATAAGTGTCTGCGTCCAAGAAAACATTTAAAACTTAAGTTGGATACGTCAACCATGACAAATGAGGTGCGTTCGTACTATAACTAGTTTCAGTGAAATGAATTATATCGTCTGTTATTATGATATGATTAATTTCCGTAATAAATTAAGTACATTTTAAGTTGGCAACATTTTATCTTTTGTTCACATTTACTGAAAATTACTATGGGAAACTGAAGGAAAATTTCAGAACTTAAAATTCATATTTAGACTCTTTATGCATTTAATATCTATTTCTCCGGAAACATCTATCTAAAAAACTGTCGGTAGATTATATGATTGTTATAATTAAACAATTTTAGTATACAAATTCGGTTTTTAAATTCAGTAATACGGGAATAATGTGACTCCATCTTAAATGTGACATAATTACCATAGCAACCTAGAATCATTACTAATCATGGAATATCATTGAATTAATTACGTATGATAGGATTTGATAGAATGAAGAAAACTTTTATTAATATCTTTTTAAGTGTTGATTCGATTTTCATAAAATTTGAAATGACTCTACAAAATTCTGCAACGATTATATATATTAAATTTCAAACCATTCGGTTGTTGGGTAGCTTTTGTGCTGTTATATGCAGACAGACGGACGGACCAGACGACGACTATAGGTGCTACGTATTTATATAATTACGAGCGCACCCGAAAAGAAGATAAAATAAAAATGATCAGTGTCTATCGCAGAAACTTCAAATTCAAAGAACAAGAGCTCTTCGTATTTCTTTTGTTTCTTATGACTGCAACGTAATTATTATCTTAATAAATAAGTATAAAAGTAAACAAAAACGAAAAATCGTGCGTCAAGCATAAATTATGAAACACTTCCCGACACAGCCAGAAAACTATAACGAAACTTCACCGTTAAATAAGGTGAAAGAAGATATGAAAGTAAACAGTTTAGAAAACATATACTACTACATTATAAAATACAGTTTTCGAAATTACTTTCCAGTGTCAAAAAAGTAGTCGAATTATTTTTTGCATCCCTGTATAGGATCAATAGATGTGGATATATAGCATGATTAAATTTAGTTCAGTTAGAATATTCACATTTAGAAATTTTCTCCGATCGATGGAAATACACTCGAAATCCTTTGTACAATCCTGTATATTACTTTTATGTATACTTTTGTACACACCACATATTAAGCTAAAAGGCAACTTAAAACTCACTCGCAACAATTACCAACCGTAAACGACAATGTATATTTTTAACTACCCTTAAGCAATTCACTCCCATAGTCTGTAATACTTACGGATTCCCCTGTGTAGCCCTGTATATGAACAACCGAGTTTATAAACACACCCGTACTATGAAAAAATTTAGTTAAACTTAAAAACGCAAACCAAAGTTGAAAACGCACTTACCACAGGTTACGTTACAGATATAACTGTAAATATTGCACATGTACTGTAACCGATATCTTTTGTGTGTCACTGTAAATAAGCGCAATGCACACCACACTTTCAAGAGAGCAATTTATAGTGTGAACCTCAGTAATGCATATAATTTTCATTATGTTTGAAATAGTGAAATATCACTAAATTACACTGCAAACGATTTTCCCCCATTGAACAATGTGTAACAGAATTCTTTTGTTTGACCCTGTAACTGAATAATTAATGCTTTGCACCCCATATTCTACTAAAAGCATGATTTAATGCGCTTTATAATTATATATCAATTTCATCATGTTTTAAATGACGTAGCACCATCAAAATGTACTTGAAACGATTATTTCCCATTGACTGCAATGTAACGGAATACTTTTGACTGTCCCTGTAAAAAAAATTATAAGTTCTACACACTTCAGTTGAAATAGGGAACATGCTATTAGTAAACGGCAATAACATAAAAAAATTTCAGGGTGATCCGAGTATATTTACGCGAGTTAGAGCACGGGCAGATGGCAGACGGCCAGACAAACCGAAGTCATAAACACTTTTCAACCAGGTTGGTAAGTGTTAAAAATGGGTTTTAAAAAACACTCTTTTATCAGCATTCAATGTTCATCTTGAAAAATCATTACTTGAAAACCTAACTTATTGGCTGAAATCCATGTTGTTTTCCCAAAAAATTCCGTTACAATACATTAATTTGGTATGGGTACTGAACTCAATTAGGAAAAATTCACTGTTTTTTTTACGCTTGGTAGAAAGCGCGAGCAAGTGAATTTATTAAAATATATATAAATGAGATTCCGGGTTAACTTCAAATAAATTTCCGGTTTGGATCGGGTTATACCCGGCCCGTGCAGGATTTTAGTGTGGATTACAATAAAGTGTTGCAACGAAAACACGAAAATAAGATACAATTCCGTGAAGTCGTTTTTTTTTCTCTCATAAAAATTACTTGTTAAATGATTTTTTGATTCAATGTTCCTAAATGAAAACTTTGGCCTATTAAAAGTTAAATCTATCTATATTTTTCAGCAATAACTGAGTAAACATCGGAAAGTTGACGTCATTATCATCTTATCATAGTGTTATTTTTCTCAGAAAAATAAAGTTTTTCTCACAGTAAATAAGGAACTTTTTACGTTGATTGAATTTTATAAGTGTATACAGATTAAGAGAAATTTATCTTCTCACGAACAAAGACGTACAAAATTTCGCTTCTTTTACGTGTGACTAACATTATCTATTCAGTAAAAAAGTGACATTTTCTGTGGTATTCTTTTTCAGCTGATAAAAACGTAAGAAAATATTTAACGCGAAAAAGTGTATATCAGTTGCTTGATGGGCAGATGTTAGTATTACAACATGCGACTTACTATTGTATTTTGTACGTTTTAAGTTGTGATTTACAACATTTGTGCTTCTAGAAATTGTAGTTATCTGCCTATTTTGCGATAAAGCCAATTCCTCACTTAAATGTACATAGAATGAGAACTTTCTCCAAGAGTTCATAGGCGGATTCGACAGATAAAATTATTTGATCCATATAGCTGATACAATTAACTAATAAATTGATTGCAATATCCATTGTATTTACATCAGTTATGCTCTCATTTTATTGTTATATTGCTTTTCAAACCATTTGCAAGTATACACTATTTCAGTATAACGTTTGTAAGTGATGAAATCTATCTACTTTTTCTCCGTATAATGCTAATAGACAGTCAGTTTTGTTAGCATTATATGGGAGGGAAAAAAAGATTGATTTCATCATTTGTTTCATTTCTAGTGAACTTATCATTGTTTAACTTTGTAGATTAAAAAATAATTGTGTATAAAAAAATAAAATACAAAGCAATTGTCAATTGTGACAAAAAATTATCCATAAACTGACCATTTCATGTAAATGTAGAAACTGTTATATATTTTTTTAATTCTGTTGCTTTTTTTTAGTATTTTTATTGCTTTTCAAGCAGCTGAGAAATTAAACTTCAACTGCATAGTTTTATGCAAGATAAAAAAAAAAAAAAAAAACTATTTTATGCAGGACAATTAAAAAACATGATATTTAACCGAAAAAACAACCTTTTCTTTAATAAAATAGAATAAATGTATTCTAATTGCATCACAATGACTTAAGGGGTCAGGTAACCTTTGAACTTACAAAATACATGAAAAAAGGACCTCTATAAGAATTACAATAACTCCGTAACTATTTGACTTTGAATTATAAAATTTAAAATGCATATTAATAAAGGTTTATTTTATAAAATAAAATTATCAAACAATGCATACACTCATATAAAGCTTTTAAATTTATTTTAAAATATAATAATTGTTTTACGAAAGAATTATTCTTGCATGTACTGCGTGTGCATGGTTTATCACATTTGAATTGCTAAAACCAGCCAAAAAATTTTTAATGAGTAAATAAACAATCTGTTCTCAAAATGACCTACGATAAAAGAAATAAAATGTGTAGATCTCGAGAACAAAATTTTTTTTTAGAGAAATTCGAAATATCGAGGGTTTTTTACTACAAAAGTAGTCATAAATTCTTAACTTTTTACTTGAGAAACATAATAGTAGGTCATTTTGTGCATCTGTCTGTTTAAGACATTCAGTCAAAATTTCATGAAATTCTAACCAACCATTTTTCTTAAATCGTGCGCGCAATGACCAAAGCATCGTTTTGAGAAAATTGACTTCAAAGATCAAACTGTCCCTTGATCACATAAAAAAAGCTCAGACTCTTTTAGACATAACTCCACTTCTAAAGTGAATTTTTGCATGGGGTTTATTTTAAATTGTTCCTAAAGAATCATATTTAATAATAAGCTAATAAAAAATTTTTCGAATTTCTGACACTTTAAAGGTTACCAGACCCCTTAATTCTTTATTATTTTATAAAATCAGCTGCGTCCAAGAACAACAACAATGAAGATAATAATCTAGTTGCTATCGTTTGAATCCATTCAAATAAATTGCAGAAATCTTAAAATAAAATAAAATGAATGCTTGCATTGGTACTGACACACTTGCAAATGAACTGAACTATTAAGTGACAAGCCTATTAAATACTGTTAACAAATGTTTCAAAAGTGAAGAAGAGAAAAAAAATCAAAGGAGTGGCCAGGAATGGCCAGAATTTCCATGTGCTTTTATTCTTAGTAACATGTTCATGTATTTTTTTTTTTTAATTGTTTTAGAAAAAACAATTAAAGCTGGTTTTATTTTTGGCCTATCTTTTTATTGAAGAAAATATATTTTAGAGAAATTTGTATGTCACAATATAATATTTTTTAATGACTGCCTCAATTGTCCGGATTTCTGTATATCCGTATTGCGTCTAAAACACATTACTCCATATAACTAGAGTTTCCCTGTATCTTTTAAATGCTGAACATATTGCACATAAAACTATAAGGAAAAATACATAAAAAATAGCATAACATTACTCTCAAATGGAAACGTTTAACAGTGTACTTATTTTTAACAGTGCTTATTAAATAGTATTCATCTTTTCTCTCACTAACGTTCTCACATAATTATAATAATGTTTCTCAACATTTTGTTAAAGATATCTTTTAAATTTCAGCTTCTTTTAAACTTTCCTGTACATGGCAGAAATGAAGATACTTCCTTATAAAGGTATTTATTCAATTAATGATGAAAAGGTATCAAAGGCATTGCTTTTATGTAAGATTTATGCCGAAGGTCAAAGCAAACTTATTTCATTCTGATCAATCAATAGAGATGAAAATATTAACATAAAAGAGTAACTTAACTACTTATGAATGAAAAAAGTGCTAATGGATTCATACAAAACACGTGTCGCAAATTCACGTTTTACTACTAACTACTTCTACATAATGAAACAATATCTTAGCAGTTTCACGAAGGTTAATTGAACGGAGTGACTCTAACTTTTGACCTCAAAATCCTCCACGACCCTTGATACATATAATGCTCACAAGCTTACTTATTCAAAAGAAAAACATATTAAAAGTCGATACATAATACAGGGCCATTGAAAAGGAATGCCCGGATTACAAATTCGTATTACGCAAATAAAGAAACACATAGGAAATAAATTTAGTATTAAAATATTAAGAAAAGTACCAAGTTGTGACCAAGTTGACCAAAAGTACCAAGTTGACTTCGTTTGTTGTCTCTGGATGTACGGATAAAATCTTGCAATCGATTTTTTTGACCCACTTCCGTCGAACCGATTTTGTTGAAATGTTACAAGTTCATTGTCAAACGGCAATGAAATATTTATGTGTTGCCAGAGACGTATGTCATCAGGAACAAGGATCAAGGGGCATAAACATTCTTTTACGCTTTTGATTGAAATCTCATGTAATACCAAACGATTTTGTTCAAATTTTACACGCAAGTTCATTGTCGATGGCAACGCATATTTAAGTATTTTTAGGGCCGTATCTCATCAAGGACAGGATACAGGGTCTAAATTCTTTTTTACGTTATTGATTGAATTAACGTATTTAAGAAACTTTTTTTTTTTCAATTTTGCATTGTCGATGACAATGCATATTCCATGTATAAAATTTTGGATTAAAAGCGTGTTACTTTCCTTTTTAATGTTATCGTTATATTTATTTTTGTTTGTTTGTTTGTTTGCTGCTTGAAAATGAACTTACTATTTTTACATCAATGTATCTGTTACTCTATTTCCTTCTGTGTTTCTAGAATTTTTCTGTGGAAGTTTAATTACCCTATATCAAACAGGTTTTGATCCCTGTCTCTTTGCTTTAAAAGCAATAATAACTTGTAAATAACACACAAAACAAGTTTTTAGGATCAAAAGCGTCTGTCAGGTTTCATATATAGTTACATCGACCTAACAGGTAAAAGAGTTGTCAAAAAAATACCTCGGGACTTTTTCGCCTATAAATGAGAGAGTGACCGCTCGGATGCAGCACAATGCATGCCAAGCCGTTTTTCTCGATTTGTTAGCGCTAATAAAATTTTTCCAAATATACTATGTTGAATTTAGAAGATTAAAAAAAAAAGAGGCACAAAAAATATTAAATTGTACATTGCAAAAAAAATTGTTTATTTTACAGTATAATACTAGCATCCCAGCTGACAGTATTATACCGTAAAATTAACAGTAAAATAAGCAGTAATACACTTCCGCGATGCTTATTTTACTGTTTATTACTGTTAATTTTACGTTATAATACTGGCAGCTGGGGTGCCAGTATTATATTGTAAAACTACATTTGTACTGACTACATTTGTAGTATCAATAACATAGTGCTATTGGAATATAAATATATTAAATATTTAAGGAAATATGGGCAGTTGTATGAAATATTTTTTATCTGCGCATGCGCGAACGATATCAAGGAACTTTTTGCATAATTTAGTAGTCAACTCTCTGGAGCAACTTAATAAAAAAAATCAGTCAAATATCGCAAAAATTCAGAGAGATATCGGATGTTAGAGTGAGCTGTTTTTTAGTTTCTGACTAAAACTCGATGAATGATAAGGGATTGTCCACAAATTGTTATTTTTAAGTTATCTGAAAGCATTCGGAAAAGTTTTTTGAAAAAGCTATTTAATTATAGTTTACGGCTATGTTTAGGAAGATTTTGATTCTAAACTACGATGGAAAGGAAAATATAGTCCATACATTGATTACATTTAGGTAAATTGAGGTGTTTATAATAAAATTTTGTGAAATTTAGCCCAATACGCAAAACATTCTACAGTAAACTCTATCGCATATATACGTATGTATTTTGTGTATAACGTATATTTATACATTTATATTATACATTTTATTATGCAGATATATTTATATTATACAGATATATTATACATTTTTCATAAGTTATGAGTCAATAACTTCCAATTTGATTTTTATAGTGATATTTCAATAGCTTTTTGAGAAATGCGTTTTGCGTATGGAATTTTCACAGAAAAGTGCATTTTCCATAAAATACATTTATTTAACAGAAATATTTATTTAACTATTTTAAACTTTATTTAACATTTACTTAACAGTTATGTGAATTGGAATTTTACTGTAGTTATCGATCAAGGCTTTTTTTTTTTTTTTTTTTGCTGTTTATATCTAAAAGACAGTTTTGGCAGTTTTTGCACGAAGGAAAAAAAAAATTAACGTTGAAACGTTTGGCACTTCCGGTTTCATTCACTATCAAGTAGTTTTTAAATTCTGATAACTTAGGTTTTATTTATAGTACAATAAATGTAAGCGCAGATTTGGAAAGGTAAAAATGCGGGCTTTAATAAAATGTAATACAAAGAAAACGAAAATTTTAGACAAAAATTACTACTTTTTAATTTTTTCTCGTACCACTTTTTCAAAATAAAAAATTTTCACATGCGCTTTAACAACATGTGTAAGAGAAACATAATACAAAATTTATTTTTTGAAAAGAATAGTGAAAATAGAATATAAAAATAATCGCTATTGCGGTAGTCCTGTCATTAGGACCGTAGGAAATCGGGGGGGGGGGGGGGGGGGGGAGTAGATGCTGAATTCATTTTCAAAGCAACTTTAGCGAAGCGCACTTACTTTATGTTATGATGCCAAAATTTGTAAGTGTATTTTCATTTGTTATTAGATTTTTCTTATTTTTTCAGTATTATTAATGAAATATATAATTTGTACCCTGATGTAATATTTCAAAACAACTTAAAACTGAATTTAATTCTTAATTAAATGAAAATAAAAATGAAATAATGCTTTGAAATAATGCGCAAACACATTTTGAATTTTCAATAAAATTAATTATTAATTAATCTACATATTTGCTTATTAATGAGAAGCTCTATTATTAATTGATTTTCTTAGTTTCGCAGTTATTTTGAAAAAAACTGAGTTTGAAACTTATTTAGCCACCCCTCCCCCTCTTAATTTTTAAACTGCGATGTTATTGCCCCTCATACTATGAATTTAAAGGGGACTCATAGCATAACTTTAGTATCGTGTAGGGCCACCCTTCACCGCAATAACTGCTGCAACTCTTTGAGATAAAACTTTCTACTAGTTTTCGATACGTTTCTGGAGGAATCTTGCTCCATTCATCCCATTCATCCTGTAGAGTAGCAAACAGTTCTGTGGTGTTTTTGGCCGAGTTGGACTGGCTCTAAATCGGCGCTCTAACTCATCCCAAAGGTGTTCCAAAGTGCTGAGGTCTGGACTTTGAGCTAGCCAGGGAAGGTTTTCCACACCAATTTCTTCAAACCACGTCTTAACAACACCTGTTGTCTGACATGGAGCATTGTCATGCTGAAACAGGTATGGAACAAGACCAAAGTGTTGCCATAATATCGGTAGCGCTGAATTGTCCAGAATTGTTTTGTAGGCTTCGGCATTCATACTCCCAGAAATTAAAACAACAGGATCCCACCTCCGCCAAATTTCACTCTGGGTACGAAACAGTCCTGTAAATATCGTTCGCCAGGCACTCGCCGCACACAAACACGTCCATTGGACTGCCAAAACTGCTAGCGTGATTTATCGCTCCATAGGATGTTTTTCCATTTTTCTACTGACCAGTGCCGTCGTTCTTTGAACCACTTTAATCGACGGGTCTTATTCAGATGCGTGATATTTGGCTTGTGAACTGCAGCTCGGCCATGAAAACCAAGTGCCACGATCTTCCGCCGGACGGTACGATCACTTGCTTCATTAGCCGTAGACGATCAAAATTCCCCTGAAATCGCATCTAAAGGAAGCCTTTCGGTTTGATTTCACAACATGTTTTAGGCATAGACGGTTCCGATCTATTACGTAATTTCCCAAATAGCTATTGAAATATAACTGTAAAAATCAAATTACAAGTTATTGACTCATAACTTATGAAAAATGTATAATATATCTTAGATTTTAGTTTATCATCTTCACTACTGGCATACAAATTACGTATATACAGAAAATACATTTATATGCGATAGAATTTACTGTAGAGTGTTTTGCGTATTGGGCTAAATTTCACAAAATTTTATTATAAACACCTTAATTTACCTAAATGTAATCAATGTATGGACTATATTTTCCTTTTCATCGTAGTTTAGAGTCAAAATCTTCTTAAACATAACCGTAAACTATAATAGATTTTTCAAAAAAAATTTCCGAACGCTTTCCGATAACTTAAAAATAACAATTTGTGGACAATCCCTTATCATTCAGCGAGTTTTAGTTAGAAACTAAAAAACAGCTCACTCTAACGCCGATATCTCTCTGAATGTTTGCGATATTTGGCTGATTTTTTTTATTAAGTTGCTCCAGAGAGTTAACTACTAAATTATGCAAAACGTTCCTTGATATCGTTCGCGCATGCGCAGATAAAAATTATTTCATACAACTGCCCATATTTCCTTAAATATTTAATATATTTATATTCCAATAGCACTATGTTATTGCTACTACATTTTGTCGATTTTTCTGAAATTGGCGTTAAATTTGGTTAAAAACCCTGTGTGTTATAAGCCAAAAACATGCAAGAATTTTTTTAATTTTTAAAAAAAATCGCTATATCTCTATTAATATACATGCTATTCTTACACAAATGAATGCATATATTATACCATGTCTGCCTATGTATATTCTGCAGCGACAGATCATTTCGTGCATTTTATTTTACAGGGTGATCCCAAGTATTATTTTTTTTCTTTAATTTTTGGTTGGTCCCCTAATTGTCCTTATCAAATTATCGTTGAAAAATATGAAGTCAAACCTGTTCTTTTTAATCCTAAAATTTCAAAATAATCTGATATGTATATTTTTAAATATTTGAAAAAACGTCTAAAACTGAAAGTTCCCATCATTTATGGCATTATAGTGTATTTATTTCCATGATTTGTCCAGTAATTTCTTATATGTTTTCTATAAGCGAGAAAACAAAACAAAACATGATGTTTTATAGTTTAAATCAAAATACTATAATCTAGAATCTGAAAACAATGCTGTAACGATTGTCCCCGGTTCAATTCGTACACTGTAAAAAGAGACAAACGTTTCTTAATCAACGAAAATATATAACCGCACACCAAAATACGCAATAACCTCTTCCGAATTATACATGATTCCGAAAAGTGTTCTTTATCTTTAGAAACTTCTTAAACTAATACATTTTAGAGACTTAAAGAAACATTTACAAAAACTAAGTTTCTTTTGCTACTATTGATTTTCGGAAACGTTTTCGAGTAATAGTGTATTAATCAGTTTTCTCATATTCGAATATAGTTTTCCCGGATGCTATTACTTCTCAAGTAAACAATTTCATGTTCAACAAACATGTTAAATTAACACATTAGACTTAACATTAATATTATTTTTTTTGTTACTCTTGCATGTATAAATTCAGTTACGCAGCTGAAAATGTTTAATTGAGAATGGACAGACTCCTAAAAACCGGTATTCCGGTTTGAAAAAAAACTGATTAATACACTATAAAAACTACTCGAAGACGTTTCCGAAAATCAGTGGCAGCAAAATAAATTGGTTTTATAAATGCTCCTTTAAATCTGAAAATATATACTTTTTCTGATGTTTCTGAAGATAAAGAATGTATTTCGGTATCGTGGGTAACTCGGAAGAGGTTATTGTATATTTTCGCACGTGGTTATATATTATATTTTCGTAGATTAAGAAACATGTGTATTTTTTTCATAGTCCATGCCATGTTTTAAAACTATACCTCATTTTTAATATTTTAAACACAATTATAAAATTTAAAAAAGTAAAATTGAATTATTTTAAAGGAGTAGTTTTGTATTTCTAATGTAATTTATGTGGGGTTTTTTTTTTCTATCAATGAAATCTTCAATTCAAAGAAAGTTTGTAAATTACTTATAATATTTCGGCAAATGGGAGAATATAAACGAAGTAACTGTAAATAGAAATCAGGTTTTACGCCAAAAATTATCACAGCAGTACCTTTGTTAAACATATTTATACACTGTATACAAGACTAATGAAATAACTTTAAGGAATGGTATTCGTATAGATGAAAAGACATATACCAAAAGAATAAAAAAGCATGAGAAATTGAAAACCAAATGTGAAAATTAATTTAGAAAAAAGAAAAAAGCAAGACTTTATTCCAATTACTATACACTGTAAAAAATGACGAATGTTTGTGAATCTACGAAAATATAATATAATGACGAATAAATTTATAATATAAACTCATCCTTGTTAACCATGATTCTGAACAGTGTTTCTTTATCTTTAGAAACCTCAGACATCAATGGCATTTCGAGATTTAAAGAATCATTTAGAAAAACAAAATTTCTCCAGCTGCCCGTAATTTTCCGAAACGTTTACGAGTTAGCTTTTAAAGTGTATTAATCAGTTTTCTAAGCCCGGAATATAGTTTTTTCCGCGATGTTATCTATTCTCAAGTAAACATTTTCATGTTCAATAAATATGTTTAACAGACAAACATGCAAAATTAACAGCGTTAACATTAACATTAAAATTAAGATTATTTATTTATACTCTTTCATGTATAAATTAACTTATGCAGCTGAAAACGTTTACTTGAGAATGGATGACATTCGATAAATAGGTATTCCAGGCTGAGGAAACTGATTAATACACTATAAAAACTATTCGGAAACGTTTCTGAAAAATACGGGCAGCTAGAGAAATTTTGTTTTTATAAATAATTCTTTAAATTTTGGAAATGTATTGCTTTCTGGGGATTCAAAACACACTTTTCGGAATGTCGAATAACTCAGAAGATAATATTATATTTTCATTCGTGGTTATAGTATATTTTCATAAAATAAGAAATATTGATAATTTTTTACAGTGTAGATACCACTGTGTCAGTCGGTTGCGCTTTTATGGAGTCAGAGTCGGCTATTTTTATTTGATAAAAGTTTAAAACTAAAAATTTCATTATTTAGAATTTGAAAGTAACAAAAAGTAGTTATTCATAATACCTTTTCTTATTTTAAACTAGCTGACCCACCCGGCGTTGTCCGGGCCCGTGATAATAAATTTAAACAAACCTGAAGTATGTATGATTTTATATCTTTAACACGATTTTGTATGAAATTATAGTTTTAAAATAAAAAATTCGTGAAAATATATTTATATTTAGTCATTAAATCGCTTGTAAGTAGACATTTTCTTGTTTTTTCACGTGCGGGCGTTTCATAGTAGGTTTTTTTTTTTTTTTTTTTTTTTTTTTTTAGTTCTTGTCCAAATTTTTTGAAATTTTTATCGGTTAAAAATATAACGGTTTTGCAGCCAGTTTAAAAATTTCGTGAAAAAATATTGTTATCTATTTGTAAAAGAAATATGGTTTCTTTTCGCTTCTTTTTGTTTCTTTGTTTGTTTTCACGTCTGCTCCTTTAACATAATAATAAAAAAAATATTTCCCATCTTCCAAACTCTGAATTTTTAATCGGTTATAAATTAACTGTATCAATGCTCTATTTAAAATTTCGTGAAAAAATATGCATATTTAGTAGTGAAAACATGAGTCGAAGCAGAGCGTTACCACGCCGAAACACCCTACTTTTTCTCGTTTATTTTTTTCAAAAATTTCTCAGATTTTTTTTTTCTAAATATTTCTACACGTCTGAATGCTTCAAAATTTTATAGGTGGTGTAAATCTGGTCTACCGAGATGCTCTAAAAAGGTTGTATCGAAATACGGACGTTTAGTTATTTTTAGCGTAGAAAAAAGATCGTCTCCGTGAGGCGCGAAATGGCCTGCGTTCACCGGTGTTTTTGAAAGGGTTAAAATTCGTATTTTTTAAAACCGATTGCACTTTCTATTAGAAGACGCTTTTAGCTTTAAGACCATATATTTGATTTGTCGGTACCTCTAAAATTGCGCCCTGAAGGGGCGTTGCCTTATATGGCAGGGAGGGAAAACGTCCTTCTGAAAAACGATCCTTTTTGGATTTTTTTTTTTTTTTCAAAGGATAAATAATGATAAATTTTCGAATTCATTGTGACATTTGAGACGTAGGAGTACGATCTCTTTTAATATGTCTTCCAATTTTAACTGTACCGAACGGCTTGTTTGATTTAGGCCGATTTGAGGCAATCAACTATACAGTATTTCATAGGAGTGCTCCTTTTAATTTTCTTTCAGTGTATAGTTTTAATTCGCAAAATAACATGTAAGTTTAGATACAAAGCGTTCCACGAATAGAAAACAAAGCAAAAGTGCTAAAAATAATTATGTTTTCAGCGAGAGATGCACAATTCCAGAGACAATGTTAGGAAAATGAATGAGAAATATTATGAGTAGTTTGTGAAATTGCCAAGTGATTCCGAAAGAAAACAGGTTTGTTTATAACAAAGTTGAAACTTTTTTTTTTCTTAACCAACCTAGTTTACCTGCACGTTGTTTCAAATGTTTTTCTTAGCTTCAGTATGCGACGTATAAAGCGTCCCCCCACCCCCACCCTCCTTTTTTCCATTCGCATGTATGCAAAAAAAAAAAAAAAAAAAGAAAAAAAGAAAAAAAGAAAAAGGAAAGGAAAAGGCATAATCGAACTTTTTTTTCTTATATATATATATATATATATATATATATATATATATATATATATATATATATATAATGCCCCCTTTTTAATACGTGATGCGTTTAAAGTCGTAGTGATAAAGTCCAAATACAAAAGTATCTCGTTATACTTACTACATCAGATATCCTATGCAAAAATAATCATTTAAAAATATTGAAATCCAAATGAGAAAATTTTAAACAATTTCTCCATTAGCTTCCGAATTTCATCGCGTGACTAGTGTAGGCTCCTAATTCAAAATTAGTGACTGAAACAACTGCACTATGACTCTAAACACCTCATATCACAGTAAAAGCTGCCGAAAAAAACCTTCTGTAATCTACTCATGAAATTTCATAAGAACAATTCTAGAAATTACCGTCTATCATAAAAAATAAAGAAAAATTTGCATCGTTGTGTTAATCATAAGCTATCAGAGATAAATATTTTTAATGTTTTATATCTATATATTTAAAAGCAAAGGCTTTTTTTTTTTTGTCAAATCCACATAAAATCTGCCCAATACGCATGCGTAAACTTAAATCTAGACCCTAACCAGTTTTAGAGCACACTCTGATGCGAAAACGGTGGTCGAGTGATATAAGGCGCGTTTCTTCTTTGTTCCCATTATCGTGTGGGATCGATCCCTGCTGTGGACAGAATGATTATTCGAATCATTTTTAAAACAGCTATGAATTTTATTTTTATGGTACTTTCAAGTTGTTTGCCGTCAAATTTTGACGGGTTCCATCTAGTTTAGATTTAAAAGAAAAAAGAAAGAAAGAACCTTCAAAAAGGCTGCCTCACTGTCAGACTTTGTGCGTCAGATTGGTTATCATTAATAAATACTTTTTAATTACTATTTAAAAGCTATATTTTGAATCTCTGGTGCGTGTCAATAAAATCTGAATGAAGAAGATTTTCGTTTAATGTTTTCATTTAAAAATTTCAGAAAAATTTCTCATATTTCTCAATTAAAAGTCTCCATAAGCAATCGAAACTTTTTCTCTCTTTTTTATCTTCATATGGTGCTCGTGTATTAGTTTGTATTTTTAAAAAATACCTAATTTAAACTAAAACTTAATTATATACATTTCAATTAAAGAACCTTCCATAATCGGAGTGCTCTATAATTTTTGTCGACAACCGCTTTTTCAACTAATGAAAATATTAACTCTGTCACTAAAAATAAATCTCTCCAGTTTAAAACAAAGTATAACTAACAACGATGATTTCGCTGCCGTAAATGAATTGTTTGTGACCGGAGGCATTTCTTGGCTAATATTAAGAAAACTATTACATATAAAAACTAGTTGTTAGGGGCCACCGTAATACTTACCCATCATGGATATTCATAATATAAAATATGAAAATAAAACATGTGTAAACTACGTATAAAATGCATTGCAATTCGAATAAAATCCTGACGTCATAAACTTTAAATGCTCTATTACTGAATTGCGTAAAAAAAAACATCAACTCCAAAAATGATAATCATATTAACTAACGATTTATTGCGTCGGATTGAGCGTCTCATTTCCAATTAAAATATAACTTTGATTTGAAATTTGGATGAAATACAGGGTCATGAAAAATCGAAGAGTGTGGAAAATAGGATTACAAATATCTCGGCAACTAATTATCCGATCGACTCCATTCTTTATGCAAAATAGATGTTTTTTCACTGTCGTTTATATTCACCCCGTAAAATAAACAATTTCGAAAATTTTAATGTACCTTTTATCAGAACGAATATTTCGAGAGTCCGAAAGAAATAGTTCCGGATAATCGAGGTTACTGAAATTCAATAAGCCTCTTTCCATTATTACATACTACGTACATACCAAATTTTAAGTCTCTATCTCAGTTTGTTCGGGAGATTTTTTCCTTTCTTGAGCGTTTACAGACACACACACAGACAAACGGACGGCAAAAATTCTTTTTTTCTAAAAATATGTTTTTCGGAATCTCCAATGTCTGAAACGTGTAAATCCAAAAAAAAAAAAAAAAAAAAAAAAAAAAAAAATCGATTTTCAAAACGATTACAATATTTACCCTATACTACGTATGATGGGTAAGTAATATGAAAATTGGTAGATGAAAATTGGTTCGATAAACACGCTGAAGAAGACGGTTTTTAAATCGAAGAATTAATTTTTTAAAGCGCTATTTAATGTTGAAGTCAGTCAAAATAGTTTTGTTAAAAAAGTTTTATAGGTTCAAAAATTATGCATAGCAATTTAACGATCTTTCTCATGGACATACTTGACGAACTTGCGATGTGCAGTAAGCAATATATTTTTTTTTCAACTAATTTTTGAGGGATTTTTTTAAAATTATTTTTTATTTAAAATTTCATTATCTGAATAAATATTTATTTCATATAAAAGTCATTTTTTTACCTATTGCCAAATTTTAAAATAGCGCAAATAATAATATTTCCTTTCAATTAAAAAATGCATTTACACGTGACTATTAAAACAGAAAGAAATTTTTAAAAATAATAATTAAATTATTATGCGTTAAGGCAGTAAATGAGAGAAATTACGTCATATATAAAATGTCCAACTAAAAATATTGCCAAACAGTTTCAATTTAAAAATATATTTACTCGAGAGATTTATTTCATATTTCGAAAAAGCCTTTTTAGCTGTTGTTGCTAAATTTAAAACAGAGCAAATAATAATATTCCCTTTCAATTAAAAAAAAAAAAAAAAAGAAAGAAAGTATTTTCACGTAAATATTAAAAGGAGAAAGAAAACTTTGGTGAAAATTACGTTATATTTAAAATATCTTATTTAAAACAATTCTCTTGCAGCGTCGTTATAAAATTCCGGGATGCAGCGACCTTATTTACTTAACCATTTTATACAAGCTGATTTTCAAATGCTTAATTTATCTTATTTAATCAATCACGAAAGCAGTCGTTAGCTGTCACGATAGTTGTTGATTCGGTCTTAAGGATCGAAAACTCCCCCAATCTCAGGGAAAGAATCGCAACCCGATTATAGAAGATCGACACTGGTCATTTAATTATAATTCAATATTCCGTAATCTTTTTAAAACATAGCAAATTAGTGTGTTTTTAGAGCCTGTGGTGTCTAAACGAGAGTTGGCGAACGTAGCTGGTGCGGGCAGAGCCCCTAGTAAAGAAAAAATCCCTGACGGCTCGGCCTACAGGCACAGGTAGATTTCGAAGACGCAGACCGTGGGGCACCTGTTTGTCGGGAATTGCGGAAGAAATGACCTTTTTGCGATGATGCTGCAGTTGGAACCGCATACTTCGAAACCAAACTTGTTTGCAGGCGGAGCCAGCAAGGACTTTTTTTTTTTTTTTTTTTTTTTTTTTTTTTTTTTTTTTTTTGCTATAAGAATTGGTTCTATAAAAAACATGTCAATATAAAATTTTTAGATAATATTAAGAGGATTTATAATAAATTTAAGCGGATTTGAAATTTTGGGAATTGACGAAGTTATGAATTTTTTTCTTCTAAAACCCCCCTCCCCCCCCCCTTAAGACAATTTTTAATTATATCAAAAATCTGTCATACATAAGTTTTTGGTCCTGTTCCTAGAAGTAATAATAACTTTAAACGGATTCAATACGTATCATAATTAAGAAATTAAGGGTTTTATTCTGTTTTCACAAAAAGTCCCCCCCCCCATCGCCCCCTCCTTGGTTCGATTTTGCCCATTAACGAACTTTACCGAGATTTTATGCCCCTTGATTTTATGTATCAGTATCGAAAAGATGCGGGAGTTGGAACCGCCTACTTCGAAAAATAACTTGTTTGCAGGCGGAGCCGGCAGGGATTTTTTTTGTTTTTAGTTTTTTTTTTTTGCTATAACGGTTGGTCCTATAAAAAACTGGTCAATATAAAAGTTTTAGATAATACTAAGAGGATTAATAATAAATTTACGCGGATTTGATATCTTGTGAATTTACGAAGCTATGATTTTTTTTCTTCTAAAAAACCCCTTCCCCCCCCCTTGGGCCATTTTTAATTATATCAAAAATATGTCATACATAAATTTTCGGCCCTTTTCCTAGAAGTAATAATAACTTTAAACGGATTCGATACGTATAAAAATAAAGAAATTATGAGGGTTTTTCTGTTTTCACAAAAATCCCCCCCATTCCCCCCCCCCCTTGGTTCGATTTTGCCCATTAACGAACTTGACCGAGATTTTATGACCCTTGATTTTATGTATCAGTTTGGAAGAGATTTATGCAGAATTTTTCCAGTTATCGTGGTCAGAAAAAAATGACATAGATAGATAGATAGATAGATAGATAAAGTTTTGAACTGGGGGTGGTTTTGGGTTCTGGGAGTCATGATCGGCGTAGATCTGCAAAAAATTTTCAAAATTTCCAACTTAGGTGAGAATGTAATAGGTAGTATTTCTTACGAAATCTACCTAAAAAGAAGTTAATGTACTGAGATATAAGATAACTTAAATAATAGCATAATTTAGAGGGTTTAACCGTTTTACTGAGCCCTAATAATGTAGCTCATTTTAATAACGTTGCGCATTATTTTTCCGTTTATTTTTCTATTATTTGCAATAAAAGTTTTCTGTACTTTTTCAATTTTGACACTTTTAAATATATGCACCAATGTGTTTAAAATAGCCAGAATTCTTAAATTTATCTTTTGCGTAATGCAGCAAAACTTAAATAAATCGATTTCTCATGAACAAACATGTTCACCAAGAACAATTGAATTGTATCTTTAACCAAACTGAATCCTTGAAAGTCATCTTCATAAATAACATAATTGTAAAATTCATATAAATAGAATGACAAAATTATATTTATTTGCCATTCTCTCTTACGAATGGAAAATTTCAATGAAATAGTGTCATTGTTTTAAAAGTGTTTCAAGGAACGTCAGAATAATGTATTATTATAGTGATATTGGAAAAGAGGTTGAAACCTTCTTCTAACACGTAGATGAATTCGAATTTTTTCACACTTTTTCTTCTTTTTCCTCTCTTTTTTTTTTTTTTTTTTTTTTTTTTTTTTTTTTTTTTTTAAATAGTAAATATGTGAAGTATTAATATGGTTTGAATTTATACACATTTTCGCATTGATGGAGAGAATGTGTTGTTACGAAATGAAGAAATTATTTCCCTACAACGCAACGCCAAAATTATTCGAATGAATAATGTAAATGTGAAGTTAAAGCTTTTATAGCTCATACATCACACCTAAATATTCTATAATTTCAATTTTTACACCGTGAAATTAGGAAAAAGGTGTCCTTTCAAATGATGAAGTTTGTTTGAAAATTGTAGCTCAATTCACTGATTTTTTATGACTTTTTAATAATTTTAAAGAGTGATTTAAAAATATTATACTACGTATCTCAACAATAATAAACATTTGTTTGCTACATTAGTGTAAAGTAGCTAAAGAGAAAAGTTACCCCAATTGGTAAGGTTGATGAGAGCAAATTAAAGTTATTTTCCAAGGCAAAAAAAAAAAATTGTTGTGAAAAAAGAAGCAGTGTAACAAATTGAAATATGTGCAGAATTTTGATTTAATTTAATAAAATATTTTTACTTTTTTTTTTTTTTTTTTTTTTTTTTTTTTTTTTAATAAAAATCATACTGTTTTTAGGGTGTGCAGTTTCTTGTCCTAATATTTAATTTTCATTTTATTTTAAATAAAAATACTTTGTTTTTACAAATCATATATATCTATATTGTACAGATTGAATGTCAGAAAAATAACTTTTATTTAAAAAGGGTTATATAATAAGTTCCTACTATACTGAATGCGTAGACGAATTTTAAAATTTCAAGAGCCAATGAGTTACTAAAAAGAACTGATCATTTATTTAAGTGCGTGAGCGAAGCCGGTTTGATCCCAGAAATGGGCTGTTTTAACCATGCCTATATTGGATACCAGCATTTTTACTGCTGTCTTAGAGAGTATTTTCAAGAAGCTGGATTGGGAAAACAAAGGGATTAGAATAAATGGGGAATATTTAAGCCATCTCCGGTTTGCTGATGACATTTTAATTTTCAGTAATAGCCCTGAAGAATTGCAAAATATGCTAAAAGATTTGGCAGAAGCTAGCATTAATGTGGGATTAAAAATAAATTTGGAAAAGACTAAGGTGATGTTCAATTCATTTGCATCAAAAAAGAAAATCGTCTACAACAACACTGAGATTAAAGATGTTGAAAGTTATGTGTACCTTGGACAAGAAATATCTTCAGACAACAGTATCATGAATGAAATCAATAGAAGAATAAGAAATGGATGGAGTGCTTTTGGGAAGAACAATATTATTCTGAAAAGTAACATGCCTCTTTGTTTGAAAAGAAAGGTGTTTAACCAATGTGTTTTGCCTGCACTAACTTATGGAGCAGAAACTTGGACACTAACAAAACGGATGGTACAAAGATTACAAACAACACAGCGAAGTATGGAAAGATGTATGCTAGGCATAACCAGAAGAGACCGAAAGAGAATAACGTGGATAAGAAGTCAGACGAAAGTTTTTGACATTATCGAGAGAATTAAATGGCTAAAATGGAAATGGGCTGGGCACATTGCAAGAAGACAAGACAATAGATGGAGCACAAACACCCTACAGTGGTATCCCAGAGATGTAAAACGACCAAGAAGACGACCTCAAGTAAGATGGAGTGACGAAATCAGAAAAGTGGCCGGTGTTAATTGGATGACTAAAGCACTAGACAGGCAACAATGGAAAAATCTGGGGGAGACCTACATCCAGCAGTGGATTGAAAACGGTTGATGATGATGATGATGATGATATATATATATATATATATATATATATATATATACCTGATCCTAAAAGCATGTTGTATCCCATTTGCAACAGCTCATGCATGTCTTGACCCAATTACCTTTATGCAAGATGGATCGCCTCCACGCATTGGACTCTGTGTACAACAGTTTCTTCGGCAACGTTTCACTAATGACGGAGTAATCTGTCGTGCATTTTCAACAACCTGGCCATCTCGTTCTCAGGATCTTAAATCTGTGTGATTTTTGGTGTAGAGACATTTAAAAATTCTTGTTTATCGAGTACGTCTGGTAACCTTTGCAGATTTGAAAGAAGTTATCACTCTGCATGTGAAAAACATCTCAGTCGATCAATTACGATATGCAATTGAACAAGCTGTCGACAGACAGCAGATTTGACATCTTCAAGAAATGAACCATATTGAGAAGCATTCCCTGTGTTGATATGGTTCTTGTCCTATGAATGTTTGGTGCAAATAAAATGTGTTTACAATGTGTTTTTGTGTTTTTTCAATCTATAGCCAATTTGTGTATTTCAGTGAGTGTGGTTGATTTCAAAACTAATTTTATTTCACTATAAAAATACATAATCAGACTTAAACATAAAAACAGCAATAAGATATACATTAAAATTAAAAACAAATTAGACGTGTCGTGCTATAAACCTAGCACCTCTTTAGTAAAAACATCAATATCAACAATTGCAAAACTAATTTTATTCTTGTAACCATTGTTGTCACCATTGAGATGAAATAAGATGGACAATGGCAACCCTTTTCTGCAGCAAGGGTAAAAACACGTGAGATATGGACTTTTTTAATCTATTCATTAATGCCATGCCACACACTGTGAATGACTTGACCACCACCTGGCGCCCCACCGTCGTCTATAAGTTGGGCACTCATACCTAACTTGTATTATGCTTCCTTATAATTTCCTGTGGTCAAAAGAAACCTCTCACATCCGTTCCTTAAATAAAAATCCTTTTATCCGACTTTTACTGTACTACCTAACGTTGCGTTCTTTGTATAACAAAACGTAACTTGCTAACTTACGCGCCACTGGAATAATTCTTATTCTGACCGTTTGCGTGTTATTTCAAATCCTTCGTCGCGGAAGCTGCGTTTCTTAGAACCTTAAGAAATGCTTTTCAAAATTATATAACCTTGTAGCCGAAATATTTTTGCGATATCCCTACAAATTCTAACAATAATTTTCTTCTATCGGTTTCATACATATATTGTATTTTCCTATTACATTGAATACTTTCCAGCTGCCCCACAAAAGGGTTAATACAATTACAAAGAACCATAATAAAATTAATAGCAAATAATAGCAATAGCAATAAAGTAAAAGAAAAGAAAAAAGAAAGAGCACTTTGAAGTGAAAAGCTCGAGAATCACTAAAGATTTCTAAATAACTTATAAAATACTGAAAATGATGATTCACATATCAACATAAAGTTCAAAAGGGAATGAATCATGAAGAGGTCAAGATACTGCGACAGACATTAGCGTGGGTTGAAGAAAACAACCAGGAAAAAAAAAAAAACTTTTATTGGGTAAGGAAGACAGAGCAACAAAAGACAGGAAATTCGCTTTTGTGTGTATGTGTACGGAAAGGTAGAATCCAGATTCAGCTAAAATCTCCCGCTGTGACCCCTACTAACCAACGGTAGATAATCAATGTGACAAGGTTGACAAGTAGGGTGAACACTAAACATTGATCCCAAAAACTGATCTCCAAAATTACGCCGTTTTTGAGCTGTTTATATAAAAAAAAAAAAGATTCTCCCTCAAAAACGATTTACTGACCGTTAATTACATTTAACGATGTCCGATTGACATTTCTAAAAACATTAACTGATAAAAGAGAAACAGTTTCTTATCAGTTATTTATGGCTCCCAATCTGTTATTATTTCCGGAAATTGTACTTTTTCAGCAAAAAAGCGTTACGTTCCTTTTAAAAAATAAGATACTTTAGCAAAACATAGGTGAAATTTTCCCACAAAATTTCATATGTATGTGTGGATGATTGCGTGTATATTAAAATTTTCTCGCTTTTTCTGGTTCCCAAAGCTCTCACCTTTGTAAAATTAGGAATTTTTTTTATTTATTTATTGTTATATTACTATTTATTTGAACTCACAGTATTCTGTAAAATATTCGAAAAGTCGAGTGGAATCACTCCGGATTTTTTTAAGTAACTGTATTGAAGTATTGATTGTATTATGCATCTCTCAAAATTTCGCTCAGAAATTTATAATAGGTGTATAAGCTAACATTTTGGAGACAAACACAATTTTTTTTTTTGCATGTTATATTTCTTAAAACTTTAATTGACCCGTTTATATCGCACTTATTTAATTGTACCGGGCAGACGCGATATAACGAGGAGTCACTGTATTATTTAATCCGTGTCTTTAATTTCGAGCATTGAATATTTTGGCAAAATCTGAAAGTAACGAAGTAGTGACTACTTTTGAAAAGTAGTTTGTAGTCGCTACTTTTTAAATAAAGTAGTTGTAGTTGCAGTTAGCTTACATTTCCGATAAAGTAGTTTTCATGACTTCAATTCATGATTTTTCCAAAAAAAAAAGAAATCCTTTACAATACGTTACTTTGCCATGAGCACCGAACCCGATTATAGAAAACTCACAGCTTTTTCAAGCATGGCAGAAAGTGCGATCTAGTGAATTTATTAAAAAAAGTTATAATTTTTTTCTTTTTCTTTTTTTAAGATATAGCAGCAGGAATAGAGAAAAAAAGTTATTTAAACTACCTTCAAGTTCAAGCAAGTACAAAAAAAAAAAAAAAAAAAAAAAAAAAAAAAAAAGGAAAGAAAAGAAAAGAAAAAGAAAGAAAGAAAAACTGAATCTGGAAATTGTTCTAAACAAACAATTTTTAAAGGGGAAAAAAACGATTGCAAAGGGCATTTTTTACATTCATTTCAGTTAATCTCTGTCTATTATCCGTCCGTTCTCTAATATTCGTAAATATACTTTATTTGTATTTTCGTGTAATTGGTATATGATATTGAGGTCTAATATGGGACATTCTCAATTGAAAATGCAGCTTGTAGCATTTACAGATCGTAAACAGGGACACGCAAACAAATTCCGTAACATTATGGAATGTTTGCAGTATAACTTAATGATATTACACTACTTCAAACATAATAAATTTGATTTGCGTACTACAACATGCTTAAAGAACATGGTCTGTATAAGATTTATCGGTCATTTAAAAGGACAGAAAATAATTCGATTACAGTACTATCCAAGAGCGGTGATTGCTGCAAATAGGTTTTCAGCTGTGTGATGCTTTTTTAAGCTTAACTAAATTATAGTATATTACGTAGTTTAAAAAAAAAAAAAAAAAAAAAAAAAAAAAAAAAAAAAATCTGCAGCTTACAGCATATAGGCTGTACAAAAAAAATTGTAGATATTGCCGTTTGTGGACGTGCGTTGCTTAAATGGTATTTTGAACTGTGTTATTACTTACCCATCATACGTAGTATAGGGTAAGTCTTGTAATCGTTTTGAAAATCGAAAAAAAAATTTTGACGGATTTACACGTTTCAGACACTGGAGATTCCAAAAAACATATTTTTAGAAAAAAAATTTTGCCGTCCGTCTGTGTGTCTGTGTGTGTGTGTGTGTCTGTGTGTGTGTGTGTGTCTGTGTGTCTGTAAACGCTCTATCTCCGGAAAAAATTGAGATAGACACTTGCAATTTGGTATGTACTTAGTATGTAATAATGGGAAGAAGCCTATTTCATTTCAATAACCTCGATTAACCGGAACTATTTTTTTCGGACTCTCGAAATATTCGTTCTGATAAAAGGTATATAAAAATTTTCGAAATTGTTTATTTTAAGAAATGAATATAAAAGACAATAAAAAAACATAAATTTTGCATAAAGCATGAAGTCGATCGGATAATTAGTTGCTGAGATATTTGTAATCCTATTTTCCACACTCTTCGATTTTTCATGACCCTGTATTTCATCCAAATTTCACTTCAAAGATATATTTTAATTGGAAATTTGACGCTTAATCAGATGCAATAAACCGCTAGTTAATAGGATTATTATTTTTGGAGTTATAAGGAAAAACCTCTTTCAAGCAATTCAGTAATCGAGCCTATAAAGTTATGACGTCATCAAGTGTTACGCAGTAACACTAACAGTGTAAACAGTGTTATGCATTTTCTCGGAATTAAATTCTAGCATTGTGGTCCTGTATAAAAATATAAGGGTTGCACAAATAAATTTGAATACAAAACCGCATATGGGTGGTAAAACTTAAAATTGCTTTTTCAACTCTATTATAAGTTTTCTTCTTTCATCGTATCAAAAGATGAAATTGCGTTTAAATATTCTGGAAGTTTTGGAAATAGTTTCATCTGTGCGTGAAGCATGAATTTTTTTTCTTGTTCTTCAGTTACAACATTTTGCAGTTGTCTGATCTTAATGTTCATTCTTTTACGAAATATATTTATTTATATATACAATAGATTTATTGTTTATTAATAACTGTTTCTGTGAAAAGGAATTTTTTTTTTTAAATATTTTAGTTAAAAGCAAAAATAGCATGAAGATTTTCATTGTATTCTGCCTTTTAGGTAGATTTCGTAAGAAATACTACCTATTACATTCTCCTCTAAGTTGGAATTTTTAAAAAAAATTTGCAGATCTACGCCGATCATGACTGCCAGAACCCCACCCCCCCCCCCCCCGCCAGTTCAAAACTTTATCTATCTATGTCACCTTTTTATGGACACGATAACGTCAATAATTCTGCACAAATCTCTTCCAAACGGATACATAAAATTAAGGGACATAAAATCACGGTCAAGTTCGTTAATTTGCAAAATCAAACCAAGGGGGGGAGGGAAATGGGGGCTTTTTGTGAAAACAGCAAAAACCATACTTTCTTAATTATGATACGTAACGAATCCATTTAAAGTTATTATTACTTCTAGGAAAAGGGCCGAAAATTTATATATGACAGATTTTTCATATAATCAAAAATGTTCCAAGGGGGGGGGGGGGGGGGGAGGGGTTTTTAGAAGAAAAAAATTCATAACTTCGTCAATTTACAAGATATCAAATCCGCTTAAATTTAGTATAAATCCTCTTAATATTATCTAAAACTTTTATACTGACAAGTTTTTTTATAGAAAATAAATAAATAAATAAATAAATCCCTGTCGGCTCCGCCTGCAAAAAAGTTAGGTTTCGAAGTGGGCGGTTCCAACTACCGCATCATGGCAAAAAGGTCATTTCTTCCGCAATTCCCAACAAACAGGCGCCCCACGGTCTGCGTCTTCGAAATCTACCTGTGCCTGCAGGCCGAGCCGTCATGGATTTTTTTTTAAGTATAAGTGTTTGTTTTTAACAGCTATTTCTATAAACGGCATATACTGTATAGCCATTTTAAAAGCATCAGAATTTACATATTATTTATTATTTTTCTCCTCTCAGAGTATTTAGAATTTTTCTGTAAACATGTTTTCGCTATAATCACAAATGGTTAACAGGTGCATATGGCATTTCTGAAACCATTTAACTGATCAAAGAAAGAGCTTTTTTTTGTCATTAATTATACTTAATGCTCGCGAACTGATAAAAATCGTTGAAATGTCCTCTGTACAGTATAAAGCATGCCATCCAGTTAGTTATTGTACTGGAACCCTCAAGTGAAGTACGTGTTTCTAGTTCAAGAATGGCCGAAATTAGTTATATTAAAAGTGAGCATGGAGCTTTGCTTCTAAATTACGAAAAATACCTATTCCGATTTAATAGAAAGTATCAAAATACAGAATACTGGAGATGTGTGACAGACAAAAGCAGAACGAGAGTTAATATAGAAAACAACAATATTAAAAGTAAAATCAAATGTCAAATCATTCCAGAAAATCTATATAAAAAGTTTTCTTTTGAAATTTTCGATTTAATCGGAAAATAACACAATTTCTAATTTACAGCATTGACAGAAAAATGAGATATTGCAGACACTAAGGATTTCAAGAAAAATGTTTTGAATAGCTGTAGGAAAATAAATCATATTAATGAAACTGCATTGAATATTTATTTATTATTGTAAATTAAAAGATTCTTGATAAAGATAGTCAAGAATTCATTGAGTAGAGCAGTTTATTTTTTTTTTAACATAAGACATAGCTCTTACTAATGATGCTTAAATTATAAATAATTTAAATTTTCTACAGAACGAACTGCAATTATTTACTTTAAATTAATTTCAGATGAAGTTTTATTATTTATATAGAATCCGATAATATTAGAGAAATCGAGACAAATGTACCTGAAACATGACAATTTTTTCTTCATTCTTTCATCAAGATACTACAAATTGTATAAAAATTTGTATTTAATATTTCAAAAGTATTAATAATATTTTTATTGGGTCTTTAAAGGGGGGGGGGGGACAACCTTGAAAATGTGTAACATTAAAATAAACAAATTAAAATCAGTGTTTGATTTATATTTTTTTGTATTCATAAATTATCTGGATTCATCTTAACCTGTATGAGTAGGATTTAAATATGATCCAATTATCAACTAAATGTTACTAATTTTATATAGTTATAAAATATCAACAATGAGTAAAGTGTTCCTTATGGATTATTTTTCCCTCAACCCCTTCCATATTTCTCAAATATGTTAACTTTTTATTATTATTATTATTTTTTAATAAATGGGTATCTATATGAAACACAAGGAATATGAAACACAGCAATATTAAGGGCAAATATCAAGAAATGTTGTCAATTTACGGAAAACTTATCTATAATTCTAAGTAATAATTGATATAAATGAAAATGAATACATATATATGTGTACTTTTAGGAGAATGGTTTTTATTAAGGCTGTTCTCAAATCCAAACGAGATTCTTTCGGAAGCATTTTTAAATTTATTTTTATTCGCAAACATATCAAGTTGGCAAGTGCTCTTATTAAAAAACTATGTAATCGAACTGTATTTTTTTCATTTTTCGATAAAAGAAGATTTTTCAGAAAATGCTGTCAAAGTTGTCATTTTGAACCAAATATCGGCACGTGACAGCGCAGGAATGAAAATTAAATCTACCGTCCTAAGACAATAATAGCTTATAACTCAAGATGTAATTCATTTATCGTAAAATTAAAAAACTGTTTGATTACAAACCTTATTAATAATCATACTTGCAAATATCATTATGCAAGTATGTAAAATATGACATTAGGTATGGCAGAAGTTTCTCCTTGTTGAGCGGGGAAAATATTTTCTTGAGAACCGCTTTATAATAATAATTAATTTTAAATTATTTAGAAATTTTATGGAAAATTTGTAAAAAAATAATTTATTATTATTACTATAATTTTTTTACTATTATGTTTTTGGAAACCAAATTAAGCTGTTTTATGAAAAATTAACTTATCTTGTTGATAAAACTCATAATATTGTGTTTCAAGAACCAATAGGTAATGTTTAATAATATAAAGTTTTAAAAAGAAATATAACCCATATAGTTTTTAACATTTTTCAACATAGCTTAAAAGTATTTGTGCCTCCTCTTTGTCCCTCCGTCTTCTTGACAGTTTGTCCCCACTCTAACTTTCGTAAATATACTTGAATTTCCACGATTTAGATATACGTTATCGAGGCTATATATTCCCTATTGATATTCAAAATGAAGTAGATAGTTATAGCTCGTTTACAGGGATAGACAAAAGTTTTCGTTTACATTATGGTCAGTGGAGAAAAAATCATTTGCAGTACATTTTAGTGATCTTATGAAACAGCAAATATGATGGAATTGGTATGTGTTCCTGAGGTGGGCTACAGTATACTTTCTATAGAGTATGAAATAAGTAGCATATATGTAGTTCGTTTATAAAACTATGAACACTAATTGCTGGAAGTGCGTTTTCAGTTGTAGTACGTGTTTTTAAATGTAACTAAATTTTAACGCATTACGTGATAAAAATAGGAATTCTATAGATCATATACAGAGCTTTACGAAAGAAATCATAAGCATTTCACTTTATGGGCAGAGCCCGATTAAGATTGTCCATTGCGCAAGGCCTAGCAGATTTTCAGGGTCCCCCTCTAACCAAAATAGTAGCTAGAAATGTTTTTTTGGAGTGTATATTCTGCAATTTTTCTGCATTTTATGAAAATGGCCATAAAACTCGGGTTAATATAAATTTTCTTTTGCTGCTTGATACTATAATACTTTAAATATTTCTTTAAAAAAGTTCCCCATAAAAATATTTGTCAACAGCATTTCTATTTAAACTGTTTGTAGAGAACAGAAAAGTACAGGCAAGGCATTTGTATCTATTTAGACGTATATCTGTTTCTGAGATATCGAAAATTGAAATAAAATTTCTTCTAGGAGAATTTTTTCCTAAATAATTTTACTCATTTTGGAGCATCCGTCTCCAATGGGCCCAAGGCCGTGGTCTACTTGGCCTGTGCAGTAATAAGGACCTGTTTATGGGAGTGAATTCCTAAAGCGTGTTTTTAACTGTGTTAGGCATTTCCAGCTAAAATATATTTTATTATTCTAAGAGATTCTTGTAGAATAGAAATAAATTCATATGGCTGCGTAAAAGAAATTTAGATATATTGCCACCTATGGATGGTAAGTGCTGTAAGTGCATTTTTAGTTTTGAGTTTTCAAGCTGAATTTAATGTTAGTATACTACGTGATGTGTATAAAGCGTATGAGATATAGACTCCATCAGCGCCTCCCCCCCCCCCCACAAAAAAAATAATAAAAAAAATCATATTAACATCTATGGAAGGGTTTCCTGAAAATGCACTTTTAACTGGTTTGCACGTTGTTTAGCTCAACCAAATTTTGCTGTATTATTCATATACATTGTTGCTCTAAAGGATACTGATACATGAATGTAGTGTCATCATGTAGTATAAGTAGCATTTCCCTAGAAAAAACTTTTTTAGTTGTTTTAAACTTTTTCCAGCTCATTGAAATTTTAGTTTCATTATGTAGTATGTTTAAATCTCTATAGATTATATACTGGGTTTCACAAAATGATTCTCATACATTATCTGCTATGGGTAACAATTCTTAAAAATGGATTTTTAACTGCGTTCTGTGTTTTAAATTGTTTATTTAGATGTATCATTGCATTGTATGAAAGAAGGAAATTTCTTAACAGTATTCAAATAATGTTGGAAAATGTTTCATAATGTCTATAACCGATGTACGAGTTTTCGTTCCAGTTTTTCTTCCCTTGAAATGGTGTAAAGAGGTACAGTTCAAATTTTTTGAAATTAAAGGACAATATAAATTTTTAAATTCTTAAGCTAAAATTATACTGTGTATCCTAAAATGAATCACAGCAAAATTTCTCAGACATTTCCAATCAGCACACTAGCTAGAGTTTTTTATTTTTTACAAACTTCCATCATTTGTTGCCATCCTGACTGAATGGCTTGAATGAAGGCTTTGAACATATTTATCTCAACCACTTCCCCACCATTTTAAAAATTCCTCGAAAGCCTAGGACTTTGACAAATTTTTATTTAAGGAGAGGGCTATAATTTTTTACAAAAATGTCTCGAGACTCCCCCCCCCCCCTCCCCCAAGTTTTAAAGCCCAGTTATGATATGCTAATACCGTTTTTTCTTTTTTATATAAAGACAAATTTCCTTTCACAAAATAGCATGAAAGTCGATTTTTGATCGATTATAACTCAAGATGGAATAAATTTATTGGTAACAGAAAATAGCTATTTGATTCCAAATCACTTGCATTAGTTATGTCCGCAAATTTCATGCTTTTACTTATAAAAACGAAAACAGTGAACAAATCAGAAAATTTAGCTTTGTTAAGAGGGAAAAATATTTGTAATAAATAAAACGTTATTTTATTTTATGTAATTGACTATATTTATGTTAAAAATTCTTAACTGCATTTTACTTCAAAAACAAAACAAACCAGTTTCAGCCTTTTTTTTATTCTTTATATAAATAGTTAGAGAAATTCGATGTCCTTTTTACAGGAAGAACAAAAAAAAAAAAAAAAGGAGAAAAGATCTATTTAATGGCTGTTCATTTCCTGTTTGCATTCACTAATCGGTTATGATTACGGGGGGTCGGTTTCAATGATCACCGGTTTCAATTAGTAAAGATTCTAAGCATCAAAATGGCGGTTTGGTTTTTTAAAACTAAAATAAATAGAAGGAAATTAGTTCCTTAGGGATATATTAAGTACTTGATTGATAATGATGGAGAGCTTTACACCACGGGAGATTTTAGCTCAATCTGGGTAGAATCGTACGGGAACATTCAAGTTTTGTTTTTGTTTTTGTTTTTTTCACGACATTCCCCAGTTATTGAAAGAAATAAATATTTTTTTTTTATTTAAGTTTATGAAAATAAATGTTGATATTTTTTTACGAAATTCTAAAAAACAAGTAACTAACGTTGTCGACGCCGCCGCCGTAAATGAATTTTTTGTGACACGGAGGTCTTTCTCGGCTAATATTAAGAAACCTATTGGATATAAAAAAAAATGACAATTGGCAGTTTTATAGGGAAATGTTCGATAGACACACTGAAACAGACAGTTTTTAAATCGACGAATTACTTTAAGAAAAAATTATACAAAGAGTCCTGAGTATCTGTAGCTCAGAGAACCATAAGGATTTTTTTTTTGTAGACCTAAAAGTTTCGCGAAATACAGTTTAGATACTGCTAGTGAACAGTAATTTTACTATGTGTAAAAACAATTTCCCTTAAATTCATGCTGTTCTCCTAAATTTCGGAAAATTTTAATATTAAAATAGAGAAAACATTTTTTTTTCAATCTACATTTTTCACATCACCGTACATTTTTACAGAAAAGAGGGAGGAATGTTAAAAATTCTCTGAAATTATCAGTTTGTCCCATTTATCACTGACTAGTCGGTCTTCGTCCGTCTAGCTTCTATCAGGTCACAAAAATACAGCTACGTCTAGCAGGTCGCAGCACACGCAAAATATAAACAAGTAAAATATAAATAAAATACTTGCTTTTAAATTATACGAAAATAACTAAAAATAAATTTTTGCAAAATACATGTTTAACTATTTTTTTAGCAGATTTGTCATGCTAAGTTTTACGCTCCTACCTAAAACTGCTGCTGATATATGGCGAAATGACTTGAAACTTTCAACCCCCTATTTAACCCCCTTAGGTGAGGGGGGGAGGGAGATTTTCAAAATTTCTTTCTTGCTTGTCTAGGTCATAACAGCAATCTATTGTTCAAATTTCGTGATCCTGATTTTAGTCGTTTCAGCTCTGCGTTGATCAGTTAGTCAGGCGTTTTCTCTTTATTATATTAGTAGTTTTGATAATTATTTAACGTTTGCAAGTTGTATTTATTTATAAAAATAAAAGGAAAGGAAATGAACAGTCGCTTTCATGGGCACCGTCAAAAGGGAGGAAAGGAGAGGGCCGTTATCCTACCTGGATTATGAAATTTATTTCGCTATTTTTTCTTCCCCCTGGTTATTAAAAAAAATTGTAACAATTTATTCCTCGCAAGTGACATATAATAATTAAACAATAAGAGAAAGAAGAACTAATAATTTTTCATGAAGGGTGCTCTGCCCCTTAACCACCATCCCCCCACGTGAAAGACAATTTTTAATTCTGTTTTTCTTCTTACGTTCATGTATTTCAAATTTAATTAAAACAGGAGGTCAGGCAAATGTTTCAATACTTCACTTTGAAAAATGTCGGTAGAAACTTTTTTTTTTTACATTTAATATTTTAAAATTGCTACATGTTTGCATTGCTTTTATATATATGTGTGTGTGTTTAAAAATCGTCTTGTATGGGAAGGAGGGAGAGGGTGGCAAAAATAAATTCTTAGTTTAGCTAGCTTATTTCATGCTTATAGTCTCCATTTAAAAAAAAATACGGCACAGATTGAGGACCACAGGTGTATTTGTTCTATATAATATTGCCCCCGTTTTATTTCATTCTGCCGGCATGCGTGGTTGATTCTTCTGCTTCAACATAGAAATATTTTCAAGTCGCACCCGCATACCGCGCTGAAAAAAATCTAAGCCTTATCGGAGGGAGCGATCAAGTCTAGAGATATGAACGACGACTATTCCAGGAGGAAGTTAACTGTTTCTGAACTCCCACTCTCTCTTGGATGTTTGACTCAGAAAATGAGAATTTTCTATTTTCGAAGAAGACATCTTTTGAAAGAGGAAAAGGGGGTTTTACTCACTTTACTGTCGTAAACGTATAATAATTTATTTTTACAATGGATGTCCTTTTAAAACTAAATAATAGATCGGACTTTTGAGATTTTTTCAGATCATTTGTTCCGTTTAAACAGGGATGATTTTTATGTTAAAAAGAAAATAATAGGTTAAATACTATTACGCTAACAAAAAATGTTATAAACATAATTCTATAGCTATAATAATAATAATAATAATAATAATAATAATAACAATAATAAATGAAAGCCATAAGATAAATACTCCACTACACTTTGAAGCATAAAAATATATGAGGAGGGAAGACCGAGCTATCCTCGGTCAAAATTAGCTTTGAGTTCAAATATCATGACTCCTGACAAAAATGACCCACTAATCAAATTTTCTCGAACATGTGACCAAGCCCAACGATTTTATCATGCCCAAAAACCATAGGATGCAAAATTTAGTCTAAATAGCATGAGCCGTTTTTTAGATAAAATTAGCTTGACCCGCAGTGACCCAAAAATGACCCACTAATCGAATTTTGTCGGACATGTGACCTAGCCCAATGAATTTCTCGTGCCCGAAACTTGTAGGATACAAAATTAAATCAAAATCGTTAGAGCCGTTCTTTAGATAAAATTAACTTGACCCGCGTTGACCCAAAAATGACCCACTAATCGAAAATTCTCAAATATGTGACTCAGCCCAATAGTCTTCTCGTGCCCGAAAATAGTAGGGTACAAAATTTAGTAAAAATCGTTTGACCTGTTTTTTAGATACAATTACCTTGACCCTGACCCATGGTGAGCCAAAATGACCCACTAATCGAATTTTCTCGAACATGTGACCTAGCCGAATGGTTTTCTGGTGCCCCAAAAAGTTGGATACAAAATTTCGTCAAAATCTTTAGAGCCGTTTTTAAGATAAAAATTGCATATACAACCACACACACAAGATTTGCTCGTATTAGAATATATGATATGATACTGAATTATTTAAAATTCCACGTACAAACTTTAAGGAGTTTTGAGGCGCACTACAAACTACAACAAACACTTTTTATGCAGGAAACTTAGGGTCGCAATCTATTTATTCAGTCAAAAATGCAGTCTGACTCACTTTAATCGGAACTCGGATTTGTATTCATATTTTTAACATTAATGAATACCAGAGGACTTGTGCGAGGATTCCGCACTGAAGTTTACTATTTTTTAGCAATATCTAATATTTTTTTCAATGCAGATTTAGACTTCAGCAGAAGAATGAAGGATAAAAATATCTTCAAACAACATTAGTCAAGCCAGAATATCATCCCATTTATTCCTAACATTAAATCTCATCGAAGATAGAAAAGGGCACGTGCGAGGGACAAAAAAATATAACAATTGTATTTTAACTGCATTAGAGAATGACGTCGTCATCCTCTTCAGGAAAAACACGGGACAAAGATAAATAAATTGAAATACACTTTAATTACAATTTAATCTAATGTAACAAATCATACTTTTTATATTACACGCTAAATAGAAATAACACTGCTTCGATCGATCAATAGCATATTTTTCTTCGAAACGTTTGTGAATTTCAGTTTTCGTTTTTAATCATAAATATAAAATAAACCCGTGAGAAAACGTCACAATTTATTTTTTTTGTACTATTTATTATTTTTTTATTATCATTGTTGAGCATGCTATAATGCGGTATTTTATTTTTGTGGTAACACTAATTTGAGGAAAACCTTTCATTTCATTTATGAAAACAAAGCCGATTTAATTTTCAATTAACAGCATTTTTTAATCAAAAAACATGTTTTAACGAAATGTGAGTGAGGAACAGTTCCATATCCTGTGCCGGTTGGCGCGATTGGCAAAAAAATCCAAAATGGCGCCAAAAGGATTGTGACGTCACGTAGATAAAATCAATTCCAGTAGTTAACAAGAACGAAAAATCATGCGTCAAGCATAGATTATGTAACACTTTCCAACCCTTCCAAAATAATTTTACAAATCATTACCGTTCAATAAGCTGAAATGTAACATCTAAGTAAACAATTTGGAAAACGCATAACATATTTAAAAATTTCACGTAAAAATTAACGTAATTTCAGGAATTTCCATCATATATTTCCAACATATACAATATTCGGAAAAATATCCGAATACTTTTATTCAGCCCTGTATATGATCTATAGATTTGTATATATACTACATTGGATGCTAAATTTTAGTTTCCTTTTTGTGTGTCCCTGTAAATGAACGATGACTGCTATACACACAATATGCTGTAGTAAGCCTCTTGTAATGCATCTTAGTGATACATATAAATTTCAATGCGTTTAAAATAGTGAAACATTATTTAATTAAACCGCAAACGATTTTTCTCCATAGACGTAATGTAACGGAATTCTTTTGACTGTCCCTGTAAAGTAACTATAAGTTCTATGCACACTCTATTCTTTATTAAACTTCTTGTAATGCACCTTAGTGATATATATCAATTACAATGTGTATGAAATTGTGTAACATCATTAAAATAAACCGCAAATGATTTTTCCCCATAGACCGTAATGTAATGGAATTCTTTTGAGCATCCCTGTAAGAAAACTATAAGTGCTGCACACTTCAGTTGAAATAGGGAACATGCTATAGATAACGACAATAACATATAAAAATTGCAGGGCAATCCGAGTATATTTACTGGAGTTAGAGCACGGACAGACGGCGGAAAGTGTTAAAAAAGCAACCCCAAACGCTGAAGATTGCAACACCCACATCAAACATTTATCGCCAAAAACAATGGACCTTATGCACATGATGTCACACGCCAGAGCTGGCGGTATCGTGATCCAATATTCTAGCAACTGTACCTCGGGAATACCAGTATGCGCAGCCGCAAACATCGCCAGCAAACGACTTTTAGCCTCGGCTCAGGTTGCGTGCGTAAAATTTAATCGAAATTTTGAGAATTTAACGAATATTCTGGATAAAGAACAACATTTTGAATTTATATTACAATATATTAAATACCTACTGTCACAATAATGAATTGTTTCGCGGTATTTTTATCAAAAGTTCATTAATAATGCATTCTCCATAGAATGCTATATGTTAATGTTTAAAAGTAAATACCGCCAGCAGACGAATTTTAGCCTTGAACTCACAAGGAGACCGCCAAACATGATGCGCACAGATTTTGATGATTTTAAAGTATGTTGTAGGGATCATACCCCTAACTATTCAGGTCAAAAGTTTCCTTCAAATGGGCTTTAGTTTTCGAGAAATTTCGTTTTAAAGTTAAGCATACATTTCAAATGCCATTACTTCGCGGTCCTGGACAAGGTCTTAGTGGTTCCGTGGTAACGTTCGCGATTCGAAAGCCGCAGATGGGTGTTCTGTCCTATCCTGTGACTTTTACCTTTTTTAACAAATTTTATATATTTGTCGCGTTATAAGTTGTATGCAGAATTATGAATTCTGCATCTTTGAACTTTTTGATATTTTTCCTAATAAATTCCATTTACATTTTCGAATATTTCGTAAAAATTTACGTTTTTTATTTTTATTTTTTTCATGTGCAGTTTTGAAATTAATATTTCTATTGACGAAATTCCAAACTAACTAATTCCAAAAACATATCTTGAAAGGAGTAATAAAATATTAAAGCAATAACGATTATATCCAAGTTTTAGCCAGTTATATATATATATATATATATTATGTTATTTAAATACATTTAACTGTAAAGTTCAAACTCATCGTCATTTTTGATTTGCACAAATAAAAAATAATGTATTACAATTAATTTTTTTTTCGGTCTAACAAGTCGATGCCATACAGAAAAATTCAACTAGAAAAGAAAAATTGTTTGTAAATTACAATACATATAAAAAATATCCGAAAAAAAATCATCTGCAACGACTTTTGCGGTAATATCAGAATAAATAAAATTTTCTTTTTATCAATTTCGTTTCGCTTCCTTTGCAGACCAATACCACGTTTGAAATAATTTCTTTTTCAAATTTAATGTATTTTTAAATACATTTATCACAATTTAAGTATTTAAAGAATATATAATATACTAATTTATATACATTCTTCCAATATTGTTAAAACAATTATTTAAAGGCGATTTTTAATGCGAAATTTGTTTAGAATATTTTTGCGATAGGTATAACACAATTAGTTCCATATTTAATAAACTAAAAATGTCGATGTCGGTGATGATAAATATTTTAGTATTTCAACAGTTAACATATTTCTATATATTTAGAACAAATCAAATATTAAAAGGATATACACTGCTCAAAACAATTAAAGGATATTGCAGTTTTAGGTGGATTTTGTATCTGGGAAACTTTTTAGCTGATTGATACATGGTCGACAGACATAGTAGGTTATATGAGAATAAATTACACATGTTTGGCAGAAAAAAATGCATTTTATTGCGCATTTGTGTACAAAAGGAAAAAAACACAATTTGTGCATATGAGAAAAAAAGAATAAGAAAAGGTGTTTTCTTCAAAGAAAATCATTTTCAGTAGGGGGTATGGTTTCCACGAGCGGCCAGCAACGTTGAACATCTTTGAGGCATGGACTCAATGAGGCTATTAATGACGAGTTGGGGTATTCTGCCCCACTCTTCCAGAAGAGCTCTTTCCAGTTCTTGGAGAGTTTGTGGGGGTTGTTGGCGGCCAGAAACTCGTCTTCCTAGAGCGTCCCAAACGTGCTCGAGTGGATTCATGTCTGGAGAACACGCTGGCCATTCCATTCGAACGATTCCTTCCTCGAAAAGGAAATCCTCCACCAGGTTTGCACGATGTGGCCTGCAGTTATCGTCCATTAAAATGAAGTTATCTCCGATTGCTACAGCGTAAGGGACTACAATAGGTCTGAGGATCTCATCCCTATATCGGCGACCAGTCAGAGCTCCATCTCGAATGATGTAGAGGTCAGTGCGCCCGTCAATGGAGATGCCACCATACACCAACACTCCTCCACCGCCAAATCTGACACTTTCGTGCACGAACGCAGGATTATTCCTACTGTCACGGTCCCTCCAGATGAAAATACGTCTATTATCCGGATGCACAGAAAAACGGGACTCGTCAGAAAACAGAATATTGCTCCATTCATTTCTCCTCCAGTTGACATGCTCGGTTGCCCACTCACTGCGGTCGCGACGATGCCTTGATGTTAATCTAACACATACCATCGGTCGGCGAGCATACAGACCTACAGCATGGAGCCGGTTTCGGACAGTCTGAGTTGAAATCGTGGTGCCTGTAGCCGAGCGAAGGTGTTGTTGGAGAAGAGTATCGTTCATGTTTCGGTGTCTCCGAGCTGTTAACGCTAAATACCGATCTTCATTGGGCGTTGTTGCCCGTCTACGACCTTGCCCTGGTCTTCGGCCTGCACATCCACTCTCCAAAAAACGGTTCCAGATCCTGGAAATGACACTTTGTGACACTCCAATGGCTTGCGCTACTTCGGCTTGAGTTTGGCCCGCTTCTAACCTATCAACAATTCTCCAAGCTTCTGAATCTGTCAAATGACTTCGCTGAGACATCGTACTCATCGAAACAAAGCAATCACTGAATGCCGATCATCCTTGTCTTCATTCTCTTTTATCCAGTTGAAAGTCAAATTTCATTCGCTGCCGCTGAAGCGACGTTTTTGACGTCGAACTCAAAATTTGCATACTCCACAGTTTGAAAACCAGAAAAATTTGCATTTGTGATTCTCTTCTTCTATTTTCGGCAAAAAAAATTTCGTTTATATCTTTATTTTATATAAAACTTCAAATATCCTTTAATTGCTTTGAGCAGTGTATTATTTTGTTAATTTTTTCTTAATCATTTATTTTTTTTAAATAGAAAATGTAAATTTAAAAAAATGTATTATTTCATAAATACAATAAATAAATAAGTAAATATACATAAGTGTAAACAATAATCATTTTAAAAAGACGAGATATCAAGACATAAATTAGTTTGGATTTTCGTCAGCAGAAATATTCGAATAAAAATTGCGCAAAAACTATAAATTTACCACGCAATATTCGAAAATGCAAATGGAATTTATTAGGAAAATATCAAAAAGTTCAAAGATGCAGAATTCATAATTCTGCATACAACGTATAACGTGACAAATATATAAAATTTGTTAAAAAAAGGTAAAAGTCACAGGAGAGGACAGAACACCCATCTGCGGCTTTCGAATCGCGAACGCTACCACGGCACCACGGAGACCATGTCCAGTATGGCGAAGTAATGGCATTTGAAATGCATGCTGAACTTTAACCCGAAATTTCTCGAAAACTAAAGCCCATTTGAAGAAAACCTTTGACCTGAATAGTTAGGAGTATGATCCCTACAACCTACAACATACTTTAAAATCATCAAAATCTGTGCGCATCATGTTTGGCGGTCTCCTTGTCAGATTGCGTGCATAAGTTCCATTCGCCAAACCAACCGGCACAGGATATGAAACTCTTCCCTGTGAGTGTACTATGTCAGAAGCCTTTTCAAAAACCTTTCGAATGATACCTCATTCGTTGTTGTGCGTTTCGTAAATCCATAGAAAAAGAGATGTTGACAACAGAAATAATATTTATATATGATTATTATTTTAACCATATTTGCAACAGACTTACGTGAAATATAACCATATCACGAAAAGTGGTATAAGTGGTCACCATTCATATATTAGCGCTGAACAAGACACTCCTTACTTCTTAAAGTAATTGATAGTATACATATAGTTTCATATACCGAAATACTGCACACTTCCATCTCTTTTCATGATACAGCGGTTCATGTAAAGCAAGGTAAAGAAGATATGGTTAAAATATTTTTATTTTTGTTAAACGTTTAAAAAATATTTAAATGTTCGAAAACATCCTGCATTTTTGAGAGATAATAAACGGTTTAGGACCCTGGTTTTCTACAGAAAAAAATATATATGTAATACAAATTAAGACTTTACTAAACAGCGTACAACCATTAGAGTGAAAAATGTCCATATATGTATGTTGTTTGTTGTAGTTCACTCCTTAAAGTTTGTGAGTTTAATTTTGAATCACATAATTTTAATTTCAGATAAATTCTGTATACAAAAACTCCTCTTGTTTTTTAAAATTTCTTAATCACTTTACTTCTACTTCAGTTGCATCCGTAATCCGATACAATGGTACAATTCCTATATGGCTTGATGTCTGAAATTTTCCAGGTAAATGTTTGGCGTCAGATTTGGTCACCAATGTCGCCAACAAAGTTCCTTGCCATGATCGTTTTCAATACCGGCTAATCAGCTTTACCTGTAAAACTGGTTTCACAGCAATGGCAGACTCTAAGGGAGGAAAACATTTCCTACTCTCGTTCTCGTTTCGATAGGCTATTGACCTCATTATTATTTTTTTTAAACTTTTAAGAAGGGACATTTTTGCGTTTCAGAGGACAAGAAGTTATGAAAATTATTCTGAAGGAGTATTCATATTCTTGCTTTATTTATAACATCCGGTAATTCAATCTATCTCATCAATGTAATCACAAATAATTTATTTTGGAAGAAAGTAGTCTGTAATCTATTTTTAATACTTATTTATTTCGAGATTTTTTTGTATGCTTTCAACTAAAAACTTTTTGAAATATACTTTATAAAATACTAGCAAGCTGCGCCCGCTACGCTGGTCAATTTCTCTTAACGAACTTTTAATCAAACAAAATATTGACATTTCATAATTCACTCTTATATTTTAACAGAATAATAAGGCTACTATAATTTGTGACTCGTGCCAATATACACGTCAGGACACGTCGCCCTTATCATTATCTTTTTACACATGAAGGTTTCGCTATGGTGCTTTCTCCATTGTGAAATTTGGTAATTTTTGAAATTCAATATTTGAAAAACGGCATAATCATTAGATTTGAAATTTATATCAAGAACAATACAATTTTTTACCTTTCAAACGCAGTTTGTCTAACAATTTTCTGACCAATACTTTTCGAGCTATTATTTTTTTCAGTAATTTCAAATGTTTCATTTTCCGAGATTAATCTGTGGCAAAAATTAGCGAAAAACCCAGTCGTCAGCAACGCATAGCTTTTTATTAAAGAGGCTGCTGCAGCAGGGATTGTTACCATCAATTTGCCACCATCACTTTTGAAATCGGTTCTGTAGTTCCACAGATTCCATAGAAATTGTAATTTAGATGGTATGATAATGATTTTAGATAAGGTTAGATAATGATTTTAGAACGCTTTTCACTCATTTCACCCTTTTAAATTTCGATTTTTTTTAAATTATTCTTAGAGAGCATTTACATCTTATAAGTAACTACAATGCCAAATTTCAAATTTCTAGCTCCTTCAGTATAAAAAAGTCGCAATTTTCGAACATTTTTCGCTCCTGCACCCCATTGGGATTAGTGGCACAGACATAAAATATAGCCTATGTTGGAGTAGGGATTGTCACCATCAATTTGTCACCATTACTTTTGAAATCGGTTCTGTAGTTCCAGAGATTCCATAGAAATTGTAATTTAGAATGTTTTTAGAACGCTTTTCGCTTATTTCACCCTTTTAAATTTTGAATTTTTTTTAATTTGTTCTTAGAGAGCATTTACATCTTATAAGTAACTACAATGCCAAATTTCAAATTTCTAGCTCCTTCAGTATAAAAAAAATTGAAATTTTAGAACGTTTTCCGCTCCTGCACCCTCTTCGGATTAGTGGCACCGACATAAAATATAGCCTATGTTGGAACAGGGATTGTCACCATCAATTTGCCTCCATCACTTTTGAAATCGGTTCTGTAGTTCCAGAGATTCCATAGAAATTGTAATTTAGAATGTTTTTAGAACGCTTTTCGCTCATTTCACCCTTTTAAATTTCGATTTTTTGTTGTTGTTGTTGTTGTTCTTAGAGAGCATTTACATTTTATAAGTAACTACAATGCCAAATTAAAAATTTCTAGCTCCTTCAATATAAAAAAAAAAAATCGCAATTTTAAAACATTTTTCGCTCCTGCACCCCCCTGGGGTTAGTGGCACCGACATAAAATATTATAGCCTATGTTGGAGCAGGGGTTGTCACCATCAATTTGCTATCATCACTTTTGAAATCGGTTCTATAGTTCCAGAGATTCCACAGAAATTGTAATTTAGAATGTTTTTAGAACGCTTTTCGCTCATTTCACCCTCTTAAATTTCATTTTTTTTTTCTTAGAGAGCATTTACATCTTATAAGTAGCTACAATGCCAAATTTCAAATTTCTAGCTCCTTCAGTATACAAAAAATCGCAATTTTAGAACGTTTTTCGCTCCTGCACCCCCCTGGGGTTAGTGGCACCGACATAAAATATAGCCTATGTTGGATCAAGGGTTGTCACCATCAATTTGCCACCATCACTTTTGAAATCGGTTCGGTAGTTCCAGAGATTACCCCCTACAAACAAAAAGAACAATCTTTACTCCTTTATAATATTAGTATAGATATGTATAACATTTTTGTTTATTCGAAGAAATTTTATGGAAAAGCTTAATTAGTTTGTTCCCTCTTTCAAAAGATGTATGCCGCATTATTTCCTTAATTATTGCTATATGTTATGTCCTTTATTTTGTCTCTAAGTAAGGTGAATATAGATAAATGCTTAAACCCTCTATATGTTTATAACATAACGTTCAGAACCTACAGTACTGAAACTGAATGAATAATTTCGACCACTTAATGAAATATTATATTTTTATAATAATGCGAAGAGATCATGCAATATTTTTAGAAACATATTTTACAATTATGTATTACTGTTACTACAAATAGCATAGCAGTGTTGAATTCAGACAGTTTTCTCCGGGAGAGATTTCTGTAGCTCCGGGAAGGGGGGGGGGGGGTACATTGTAGAGTTCCGGGGGGTAAATTGCAATGTTTAACCATTAAAAGCATAAAATCTCAAGGAGTATTCATATTCTTGCTTTATTTATAACATCCGGTAATTCAATCTATCTCATCAATGTAATCACAAATAATTTATTTTGGAAGAAAGTAGTCTGTAATCTATTTTTAATACTTATTTATTTCGAGATTTTTTTGTATGCTTTCAACAAAAAACTTTTTGAAATATACTTTATAAACATTATACAATCATTATCTTATTCACAATCTACCGGGGGGGGGGGGGACATTTCAATGCTCCGGAGGGGAATGCCCCCCCCCCGGGCCATCCCTCTGAATTCAACACTAACAAATTGTATGTTACCAGTATCTCTTTAGAAGTTCCAAATATGATATTGTGTTACAATGAAACATACGCTGATCACATTTCCATCCTCATTTTCTCATCTTCTGAACAAATATCCAGCATTGACAGATAGTTGCTTGGCGACAAGAAATCAATCTCGATCAGAATGAGAAAAGCACATGTGTAGCCACGTGACTTAGCAGACGGCGAGATTTCATCGGAAAACTTGTTTCGTTTGGAAGGATGGGATATGTGCTTGGACTCATGGGAAAATGGAACTGAAATGCGCTTTCACATAAGAAATATTTTTAATGTGCAGAATTTGAACAAATAATTGTCAGACAAAAACTAATAAAAATTCGTCCTATGAATAGTCATATTTCTATGAATGGAATTACTGTAGTAGTAAATGTAATAGTAAGAATTTAGTAATAGTAAAAACTAATAGTAAAAATTTAGTAATAGTAAAAACTAATAGTAAAAATTTAGTAATAGTAAAAACTAATAGTAAAAACTTAAATCGTTTTGTCGGAGTAACAGACCTTTTTTGGAGAGCAAAAATAATGTTAATAATATTCGTAATAAGTAAATAAATAAAATGTTGCTTCGTATTAAATATTTATAAGTCTGAAAATTTAACGTAATAATTTATTTTAATTACATCGAATTCATAATTAAAATTCTCTGGTTAGAATTTTTTTTTCTAAGTTTTATGAAATTAGGTCTTGAGTTTACTGCTGAACTCGGTGGAATAAACATATTGAAATTATGCGGTGTTTAGCAGCGGATATATACAGGGTGGTCATAAAAAACCTTGCCGATATATGGAGCTGTAGCGGCCGGTCCGTTCAACCGATCGAGATGAGATTTCAGATATAGTTATTCAGAGGTATGAGCTCGGTATTCTGTGAACGACAACAAAGTGGTGCTCACGTTTACGGTTAAAAGTTCATAAACTCGAAATTTTCCAATGGCAACGCCCATTTTTTTTTTCGTCGCAAAATGCTCAGCGCATGCGAAAACCCTAAAGAGTGTTGAAACCGTACGTGTATCGCAAGTAACGGACTCGTTATGCACGCACAGAAAACAGCTCTGCAAACGGCCAAAAAAAAACAACAAAAAAAAAAAAAACACGCATTGCATATGACACAGAGTCAGTACACCAATCATTGATTACAACACAGATCGGAGAAAAGAAAACTTTTATTTTGATTACACATTTTTCCACATGGGTGTCATCACAGGCACTTACACGTTGCATGCGGGCGACCGTGGACAATACAGCCGCATGTAACATCGCATGAGGGATGTTTGTAATCTCACGTTTGATAGAATCTTTCAAATCCGGCAAAGTTTGCGGATTGCACATGTACGTACACTCTGGATTTGAGATATCCCCAGAACCAGAAATCCATAGGAGTGAGGTCGGGGGATCGCGGAGGCCACGAAAATGGAAAATGGCGTGAGATGACACGGTCGCCAAAATGCTGTTCCAGGACCCTGCGAACAGACTTTGCTATATGTGGAGGTGCACCATCTTGCATCCAAACGAAGTCATTCAGTGCATTTCGCTGCAGCAATTCTGGTATGACGTAATTTTGCATCATTGTTGTATAGCGGGAGCCTGTTACAGAGCAAGTTACAAATCCTGTTGGTGTCGTTTCCTCAAAGAAGTGCGACCCGAGAATAATTGTGCCTGCAATGCCGCACCACACAGTAACTTTGACGTCGTATAAAGGTACTGGTGCCACAGCGTGCGGATTCATGTCTGCCTAGTGCACACAATTTTTGGTGTTGACGTTGCCAGTTAAGGTGAAATGTGCCTCGTCCGTCCATAATATGCGAAGAGGCCAGTCGTTATCTCCATCATATCGGATAAGAAATTCATTAGTAAAGTCTATACGTTGTTGATGGTCCCCCACTTCCAACATCTGGACGCGCTGGTACCGGTAAGGAAACATGCGGATTACAGAGCGTAGTAGCTTTAGGACCGTTGATTTCTGTATATCCAATCTCATCAAAAAGTCACCTGTAAAAAATGCAGCCAAGTCTCGTAACTCATTTCCGTAAAAAGTACTGAGATCGTATAAAGCCAAGTTTAACTATCTTATTAACTCTGAAATTTTCATTCACAAAATCACTCCTAGTCTCTACATCTTTAGTTAATTATTATTTTGTGACTGAATTTTAATTTACTATTTATTGAATAGTAAATATTACCTTTATACCAAGTTTTAAGTTTCTAAGACTACAAGATAAAAATATTTTCAATTTTTGATTTTTTCGCAATTTTTTTTTTATAGTTTTCTGGATTTTATAATTTTTTCTTATTTTGTATCCTTTATTACAAATTTTAAGTTTCCAGAGCTACAAAATCGAATTATTTTAAAATTTCCGATCTTTTTATTTTATTTTCGAATTTTATTACGTTTTTATTTTAACTTATTCTGAATCCTAAACACTATCTTCACCGCGAATTTTAAGTTTCTAAGGCCAAAAGATCAAATTATTTAAATTTTTTTCGAATTTTTGATTTTTTTTCGAGTTTTCTGGATTTTTTAATTTTTCCTTTTTTGCATCCTAAATACTACCTTTATTCCGAATTCCAAGTTTCTAGCGCAACAAAATTGGATTATTTGAAATTTTTCGATTTTTTTCGATTTTTCGATTTTATTTTCAATTTTTTTTTTTGTGTGTTTTTGATGTTTTCATTTTCTGAATTCTAAACACTACCTTCACACCAAATTTTAAGTTTTTATGACTACAAGATCGTGTTATTTTCAAATTTCAATTTTGTTCGATTTTTTTGAATTTTCGAATGTTTTTTTTTTTTAATTTTCCGGATTTTATATTTTTTCCTTTCTTTGTATCCGAAATGCTAGCTTTATTCCAAATTTTCAGTTTCTGTAGCTGTGGGATATACCCAATCTTTTTGATGACGCGAGAGTGAGTGAGTGTGTGAGTGACAAAAAATCGAAACTTTGAGTTCATATATCGTCTGCACTAATTTATGGGTATTTTTGAATTATCCATATTTTTTAATTTTTCCTTGTTTAGTATCTAATATTACCTTTATTCCAAATTTCAAGTTTCTAGCGCTATGAAATCGAATTATTTTCAAATTTTCCTTATTTTTCGATTTTTCCGATTTTTTCGATTTTTCCGATTTTTTCGATTTTTTTGTTTTATTTCCGAATTTTATTTGGTTTTTTATTTTAACTTATTCTGAATCCTAAACACTATCTTTACTGCGAATTTTAAGTTTCTAAGGCTAAAAGATCAAATTATTTTAATTTTTTCAATTTTTTTCGAATTTTTGAAATTTTTTTTTCGAATTTTCCAGAATTTTTAATTTTTCCTTATTTTGCATCCTAAATACTACCTGTATTCCGAATTCCAAGTTTCTAGCGCAACAAAATCGGATTATTTGAAATTTTTCGATTTTTTTCGATTTTCGATTTTTTCAATTTTGCTTTCGATTTTTTTGGTGTTTTTGATGTTTTCTTTTTCTGGATGATAAACACTACCTTCACACCGAATCTTAAGTTCCTAAGACTACAAGATCGTATTATTTTCAATTTTCAATTTTGATGGAATTTGTTGAATTTTCGAATGTTTTTTTTTTTCGAATTTTCCGGATTTTATAATTTTTCCTTTCTTTGTATCCTAGACACTACCTTTTTTCCAAATGTCAAGTTTCTAGGGCTACGGGATCTACCTAATCTTTTTGATGACGCCTAAACGAGTGAGTGAGTGAGTGAGTGAGTGACAAAAAATGGAATGTTTGAGTTCATATATCGTCTGAACTAGAAAAGATAGCAAGTTTTAATTTTAAATTTTGGTCGGTCCTATGTGCCAAATACTCTAGAAAAACGAAGTTTCAAATTTTTGGGATACTCCAGCGCGGAGATATGAGGGGGTCAAAAGTGCCCTGAGTTGCTTCCAGAAAAGTATGCTTACGGCTGCCCTCTCTCGACTTGGCGGAGGCACTGCCGTGCCTCCAGATCTAAAACAAACTATCCCCATCCTGTGGGATTTGTTTTTCAATGTTTTACTTTATTTAATGCAAAACATAGATTGCATCCGACAACTCATAAAAAAGTCCTCCGGCCTGTACCGGCAGGAAAAGGTAGCTTTCCTATATCTTCGTTTTAAAATTTTAGCTAATGTTACTCGAAAACAGCAAGTTAAAATGCAAAGAAACCGTTTACAAAAGATTCGTTTACACTGAATTTGAATAAGAAATTCGCCAAATTATTGAGCTATAGCCAAGTTGGCTTCATTTATGAAGACTTATTTTTGTCACCAAATTTGGCGAGATTTCGCCAATTGTCGCCAAGTTTGGCGAGAATTTGGCGCTAATGGATATGAATATATAGTTTTATGCGTATGATTGGGAAAATGGTTACAACAATGAAAGAAAATAATTTGCGAGAAATCGCGTTCACTAAAACTTATAAATTTATATTAAAATCATTAAAATTACAGACATTACAATACACTTTCATAAAACATTAAAAACATATTAAAATTGGACGTTTCGGATTTACATGGAAAATCCCTCTTCAACAACAACATTTCACTTAGCGTAAATCATAGTTCAAAAATATCAACAAATAGAAAATGCAACGTATCAAAATTTCGAAGTCAAAGTTACAGTTATAATAACACGGAGTATTCATTCGGGATTGCACCTGCTTGACCATTATTGACCATAAATTTATCGTTGGTTTTTTGTAATGTGCTGTTTTGTTTCAAAATGTCAGCCACCCTAGAATTTCAAACTGCTCTATCTCAGCCAATTTTTAAGATAGAGATAAAACAAAAAATGCTCTGGAATCCTTGTATCAAGTCCTAACACCTAATTAAAAAATAAACTTGATTTTTTAACTTTTTTGTATATTTATTTTAGTTTTAAAATTTTCCGTGGCCGCCATCTTGAAACAAGATGGCGGACCAAGCTGGCCAACGAACTCGGTCGAGGCATTGGTGAGCTTAATACACACAATTAGTTTCATCCAAATTAATTTATAAATACGAGCGTTATCGTATCAAATTATTTTCATTTTTTCAATTTTTTTCGAATTTTTTTATTTTTTTTTCGAATTTTCTGGATTTTTTTAATTTTCCTTTTTCTGTATCCTAAATACTACCTTTATTCCTAATTTGAATTTTCTAGCGCAACAAAATCGGATTGTCTTCAAATTTTCGGTTTTTTTCAACTTCTTCGATTTTTTCAATTTTGCTTTCGATTTTTTTGGTGTTTTTGATGTTTTCTTTTTCTGGATGTTAAACACTACCTTCACACCAAATCTGAAGTTTCCAAGACTACAAGATCGTATTATTTTCAATTTTCAATTTTGATGGAATTTGTTGAATTTTCGAATGTTTTTTTTTTCGAATTTTCTGGATTTTATAATTTTTTCTTTCTTTGTATCCTAAACACTACCTTTTTTCCAAATGTCAAGTTTCTGGGGCTACGGGATCTACTCAATCTTTTTGATGACGCGTGAACGAGTGAGTAAGAAGTGACAAAAAATCGAATGTTTGAGTTCATATATCGCCTGAACTAGAAAAGACAGAAAGTTGTAATTTTAAATTTTGGTCCTGTGGGCCAAATACTCTCTATAATTGAAGTTTAAAATTTTTGGGATACTCCAGCGCGGAGATATGGGGGGGTCAAAAGTGCCCTGAGTTGCTTCCAGAAAAGTATGCTTACGGCTGTCCTCTCTCGACTTGGCGGAGGCACTGCCGTGCCTCCAGATATACGAGATGCACCTCTTGCAATTTGCATGTGTCTTGTAGTCACTGTGTGATGCACTTCCATAACAGTATCCTCAGGAACAGTTGGTCGTCCGGATGGCGATCTATCACAGGTGCAGCCAGTTTCTTCGAATTACTTTACTAAATCACGAAGAGCTTGCGGGCTACATGGGCCACGTATTTGGTGATGGTTTCGACGGTAAACACGTAAGGTTTTCGCAGCATTTATCCCATTTTGATAATAGAGTTTTACTAATTCACCACGAACTGTCGCTGGAAGAGTCATTTCGTCGGCATGTGCGTGCTCCCGACTGAAGAACTAACATCCCCACCCCACTTTTTATCCGTTTTCTACACTGACTATTTGGCGAGCGGCGGGCGTTCCGTGATTGGTGTTTTGCTTCTGTCATATGCAAATTTCCTTCGTGCGCTCTGATCGTGTTTTTTTTTTTTTTTTTTTTTTTTTTTTGCCCTTCGCAGAGCTGTTTTTGTGCGTGTATAACACGGTCGTTTATTGCGATACACGTACCGTTCCAACGCTCTTTAAGGTTTTCGCAAGCGCTGAAAAAAATAGGCGTTCCCATTTGAAAATTTCGAGTTTCTGTAGCTATAACCGTAACCGTGAGTGCCAATTTGTTGCCGTTCACAGAATACCGAGCTCATACCTGTGAATAACTATATCTGAAATCTCATCTCGATCGGTTGAACGGACCGGCCGCTAGAGTCTAGAGTTCGATATATCGGCAAAGGTTTTTTATGACCACCCTGTATATGACTACTGTATATGCGATCAAAGTGAAATCGATAACGCATACCTCGACATCTGGTTTTTAGAACGTGCGAGTTTAGTCAAGGAACATTTTTCTTTATTTCCAGGTTTTTCTGTAGGCTAAGACATATAAATATACTATATGAATTTATTGAATATGAATAACAAACTATATAGGTTGTTTTTTAAACAAGCAACCTGTACATACTCCGATTCAGCTTAAAACGATAATGCTGTTTAACCAGTCAATTTTAACTTTCCGAACACATACACTGTAAAGAAAGTATTGTAATCATGATAAAAACTCGATGATGGCTATTTTGTTATATTGTCACTTCTGAGGTTTCCTGGATCTATTTTCGCTGTTTTAAAACCTGTTCCATATGTATGTGTGCGTGTATTGGTGTATTGTATACAGTGTAGAATTCAGGGGGTGGCCCGGCAGGGACATCCCCCCTCAGAGCATTGAAATGCCCCCCCCCCCCCACCAGAAGATTTAAGATTTTATGCTTTTAATAGTTAAAAAGTGCAATACCTCCCCTCCCACCCTCGAAACTCTGTAATGTCTCCCCGGAGCCACAGAAATCCCTCCCAGAAAAAAGTATCTGAATTCAACACTGATTGTACAGGGTAAGTCAAAATGAATATAGCGATTACAAACGGCTATAACTATTTAATGCGTACTTTGACACCCTGCGATTTTTTTCTATGGGGTTATGTAAAAGAGATGTGTGAAAGATGTGAAATGTGAATGATGTGTTATGTGAAAGATGGGGTATGTGCCTCCTATGCCCAAAACAATTGAAGAACTCAAAGCACGCATTTGTAATGCGCTTGCGTCGGTGACTGAACAAATGCTTCAGAATGTATGGCGTGAAATGGACAACCGCCTAGATCTTGTCCGTGTGACCAAGGGAAGTCACATCGAACATCTATGACGTATGTATGACAAAATTTTGAAGTTCCGTCAACATTCTGTGTTAATCTTATAGATAAATTATTTTCCATTAAATAGTTATAGCCGTTTGTAATCGCTATATTCATTTTGACTTACCCTGTCTATTAGAATTTCTTCACGTTTTGTGGTCTTCAGAATCCGTTTTTGGTGTTTTTTCGATGATCATGATATCGTTATGTATGTGAGTGAATAAACACGATAGTGTTCAAAGGGTATTTGCGATTGATTGACCTCCCATTAGGTAAATAAGTATAGGCCAATGTCGCAAGATCTATATTATTTTTGTAGAAATAGGACGACGTGTTTGGTATCTGAACCAATTTGAGCCATTTTGAGACCAGAGAAACCCAATAAGTATTTTTGGGGGAGGTTTCGTTCATCTCACGAAACCCTATTAGTCCCGTCACATAGCCGGTTCTCAGAAACTATATAACTTACAGTCATGAAATTTTGTGTACTTATAACTGATTACTTTACTATGAAGCTGAAAATCATAAAATTTGAAAAAATCGTATTATTTTAATATATAGAGATAAAATATCAAAAATCTAACAGCCTTTTCCTATTAAATTTAAACATTTTTCGTTATAGCAGTTGCCAACAATTAAAAATCCACAATAAAATTATTTCTACAATAATTAATTTTCTATTGAAAGATTTCCACGTGAAAAATGAAAATGAAATAAAAAGTTTCACCAATTGAAAAAAAAATTAATATGACGTCATACTGGTAATAAAACGTAAATTTTCAATAATACAAGGAGTATGACTATGAGTATGTGTAAATACAGAAAGCAGCTTAATATGACGTCATTAGAGAATTAAAAATAAAATTAATCTTACATCTAACATTTTGAAGGCCTCCATATAACATGTTTAATTTTAAAATTGATTTTTTTTTAAATATCGCATTTAGTCCACATGACAGATATTATTATGACAGAGTATAAATAGCGGGCTTAGCCCGCTATCGGACCGGTTCAGATTTTCGAAAAAACGAGAAAAATAGACAGGTATTTTTACTTTATAAAATACATGACTTTTTTTTTTTTTAATGAAATTTATTTGGATTTATTAAAGAAATGTTAAAGTGTTTTGAAAGGAATATTAAACGAAACCCTTTGTGCGATCTTCGATCACACTTACCCACTTGTTTATTAATTCACTTATTGAATTAAATATTTTTGTTGCTCACGCTCATCTTACGTCGATAGAATAATGATATTTCACCATTAGGTGATTTAATCTAGTAAAACCTTTTTTTAAATTAAAAAACCGAAGTTCGTTTTCATCTTTTCCGTTTTTCTCCATTTTTGAGATGCCATCTCCTTTTCGCGGGGAAAAAAAATTACTTCTAACGATATCTTTGGTTTAAAAAAATATTAATATTTACGATATCAAAAAAATATTCGCCGGATATTTATATTTTTTTCTTTCAGTGCCTTTGAAGATATCGTTTCCCGTTTAAGAATTGTGCTTTGGATATCAGTTCGCGTTTTAAGAGAGTGAAGGAAAGTAAGGACGTTTTATATTACTACTAGCGTATCCCGGCTTCTCTCTGATGGACAATGTGTCGACCTCCTGGGAAGTCTTGTGCAAACTATATAATCAAAAATACGCAATAGTTGTCTTATTCGTTTAATCTTCCATAATCGGGTTTATTGGCGACGAAATCGCTAGAATAGCAGAAATAAGTGTTTAACTATATTTTAGCAGATTGGTTTAGCTGTATTTTATGGATTTCATTGTTGTAATTTCACTGTTCCTAAAACTGCTGCTGATATATGGCGAAAAACTTTCGACCCTCCAGTTAACCCCCTTAGGGGTTGAATTTCTATAATCGCTAAAATACGTGTTTAACCAAGTTTTTAGTAGAATTTGTTATCTTGTTTTTCATGCTCCTACCTAAAACTGCTACTGAGATATGGCGAAATGACCTAAAACGTTAGACCCCCCTTCCACCTTTAACATCTTTCGGGGGGGAGGGGGGCTTAAAAATCCTTTCTTATTGCTTGCCTGAGTCATAACAGCAATCTATTGTCCAAATTTCGTGATCCCGACTTTAGTCGTTTCAGCTGGACGCTGATGAATCAGTCAGTCAGGCGTTGTCTCTTTATATAATATAATAAAATTTAAATAAATTTCCTTTTAAAAATGTATTGAGTAAAATATCTAATCAACACGCGGGAAAAATTCTACTTTACGGCAGAATATATATTGGCCACCCACGGCTTTTATCGTTGAGATTTTTTTCAACCAAGTCTAACTCGTCAAAAAAAAAGTGTTTGTTAGCATAAGACAGCTTCTCCACTTTAGAATTTAGTTAGCGCTCTAAAATGTTTTGTGAGGCTGGCGGAATATATTAGGAACGAACACACCAAGTTTTAAGAAGATTCGGTGACTAGAAGTATTTTTAATAAATACAATAGTAAAAAGATGTGGCTCCAATGGGCTGAGACGTGGCGAGGTAGATGTTGTTTACAGATGTGCTGGCTTCATGACACCCTTTAAACTATTTTTAATGGTTCAAGACACTTTAACACTTAATAGATAACTTAAAAAAAGTAATGAAAAGTTCTATGATAGCAGCTTTTATGATGAATACAGCTAAGAGAAGTTGTTTAATAAATGATGAGTTAGCATTAATTGGCGGGCTCTTGAAGAGCGGTGGGGGGAAAGGAAGGGGGAGCTATACAAAACACAAGTGGTCTACGAGACCTTTAAAATGAATCCTCACTTGCAATTGAGATATGGGACTTTAAAAGGGATGCCCCTTTTGCGCCCCTCTAAAGGGCCCCCCCTCAAGAGATACGTGAAAACCGAGGCGCCAAAAGAAGCGGGGGGGATATCTTTAGGCGGTGTACAGCTAATTTTTGTGAAATTTTGGAGCTGCCCGGCCCATAGGAACAGAGAAAAATGGGAAAAACTAAAATAATTATGAGAAATGGAAAAAACAAAATAAGAAAAGTGCTCCTGCCGGGAGGGGAGAAAAGGAGGAGGGAGAGTAGGACCAGACAAAAGTGCTTGACGAGATCAAACTTTTGATATGTTACATGAGGGGGTTTAAACACCTTGAATGTCTTCCCCCCCGGTGGGGGGGGTAACACCGTTCCTATAGATAGGAGATAGGGTCTCGGGACTCCCTTAGAAATGTCAGCCTCGACGAGTTTAACTTCGTTGGATACTTTAGAAGAGGCCTACGCACTCTGTGGGGTTTAAAGGAGCTAAGAAAAATGGGAAACTAAAATTTAAAAGGAGTTACAGAGAAAAATGCTTCTTAAGGGAGGGGGGAGCGAGAGGGGGGAGAGTAGGACCAGACCATAGTGATTACAAGATCTATCTATTGATATGTTACATGAAGGTTTTTGAGCACCAAAAAGTCTCCCCCTTGGGGTAACTTCGTTCCTATAGGAGATAGGGCCACGAGACCCCCTTAGAAATGTCCGCCACGACGGGTTTAACTTTGTTGGATCATTTATATTCTTGTTTAAATGGGGTCTGCGCCCGCTGTAGGGCAATTAGGGACTGAGAAAGGAATTGCAAGAGGAAGTATCGGCATAATAAAGAGATACAATTTTATTTTTAATATCGTCAGTAATAACCATTTGTATAGCTATGTATAAAGGGTGTCCTCCTTTATATATGGAGTGGCTGTGACTTTTCATAAACTTGAATTTTACTGTAGACTGAAAGAATTAGCCCTGTGTGTGGCTAATAATAAGTAATGCAAAATTTTAATCGTGAAATAGCTGAATTTGTCGTATTTAAATAAGTAATTGTTATTAATACCAAATTTTACTTTTATGAAACATATTCCATTTATCATGAAAAATACAAAGCAATCGATAAAACATTTTTAAATAAAAAAGTAGAAAAATCGAACAGAAATTTAGGGGAATCGAACTCGCAACCTCCAGAATCAAGAGCAGTGCTTTAACCATTCGGCCATCAAGTTCGCTTCTAGACTTTAAAAAAATATCATTAAAATAGGCAAATTAGTCAAATCAATGTTTCGAACGTAGGCCTTTCAATTTTACTATGCATACATTCACAGTATAGACTCACTCCGTATTTTAGTCTCCTTCGCCCGCGCGCCGCCTGATCTTCGTCTGAGAACAATCCCATTATCTTTTTACGCGTGAAGGTTTCTCTATAGTATTTCATTGTAAAGTTTGGTAATTTTTTTAATTCAATATTTGAAAAACGGCATAATCATTAGATTTGAAATTTATATCAAGAAAAATACAATTTTTTACCTTACTAACGCAGTTTGTCTAACAATTTTGTGACAAATACTTTTCGAGCTATTAATTTTTTCAGTAACTTCAAATGTTTTATTTTCCGAAATTAGCCTGTGGCAACGATGGATGGCTGTGACTTTTGATAAGCATGAAAAATGATAGAGATTGAAAGAATAAGCCACCCTGTGTTTGGCTAAAAATCAGCAATAGTTGTCTTATTCGTCTAATCTTCTATAATCGGGTTCATATCCGACGTTTAACCCTCTTTGTGGGTGAATTTCTAAAATCGCTGTAATACGTGTTTAACTATTTTTTCACTAGATTTGTTAACCTAAATTTCATGCTCCTACCTAAAACTGCTGCTGAGATATAGCGAAATGACGTAAAACATTCGACCGCCCCCCCCCCCCCATTTAAACCCCTTAGTGGGTGAATATCTAAAATCGGTGAAGTACGTGTTTAACCCTTTTTTTTAGTATATTTGTTTTCCTGAATTTCACGCTCCTATCTAAAACTGCTGCTGAGATATGGCGAAATTACCTAAAACGTTTGCCTCCCCCCCCCCATTTAACCCCCTTCGGAGGGAAATTTTCAAAAATCTCTGGAATACATGTTTAACCATTTTTTTAGTAGATTTGTTTTCCTGAATTTCGCGCTCCTACCTAACACTGCTGCTGAGACATGGCGAAACAGCCTAAAACATTTAACCCCCTTAGTGGATGAATTTCTAAAATCGTTGAATACGGGTTTAACCATTTCTTTAGTAGATTTGTTTTCTTGAATTTCGCGCTTCAACTTAAAACTGCTGCTGAGATATTGCGCGTTCGACCCCCCCCCCCCCCCCCCCCCATTTAACGAATTTCTAAAATCACTGAAAATCGTGTTTAACACTTTTTTTTAGTAGATTTGTTATCCTGAATTTCATGCTCCTAAGAATCTTTGTGTAGAAAAATCAATTTCAAAATTAAACATGTTGTACAGAGAACTTCCAAAATGTTGAAATATATCAATATTTCCATAATCGGGTTTTTATCATGATTCAATACGTTCCTCAAACTCATATGACGTTATATTCACCTGCTGACGTCATATCTACTTGCTTTCTCTATTGATATCTTTGTACGATTCTCAAACATTTTAAAAAGTCCGTTAAACTTTCAATATGACGTCATATTAATTTTCTTTTTAATTCTCTAATGACATTATATTAACCTGCTTTCTGTACTTACACATACTCATACTCCTTGTATTATTGAGAAATGCTTGAAAATTTACGTTAAATTACCAATATGACGTCACGTCATATTAATCTTTATTTCAATTGTTGAAACTTTTTATTTCTTTTTCATTTTTCACGTGGAAATCTTTCAATAGAAAGTTAATTTTTGTAGAAAGAATTTTATTGCGGATTTTTAATGTTGGCAACTGCTATTAACGAAAAATGGTTTTAAATTTGATAGGAAAAGGCTGTTAGATTTTTGGGTTTTTATTAATTAAAAATTAACTATACATTATTTCGATTCTGGATTACTTTTGTTGCCTCGGACGTGTTTTAATACAACCTATACGTAAAATTTCACAATTCTGGCTTCCAAACTGTTGATTTGTATAGAAGTGCAGACAGACAGACAGACGAATTTTCATTTTTATATATTAGGCAGATTTAGGTTTTCTCGGGAACTTTTGGTCAGAATTGAAAGTTTTATGTATCAGAATGTCTGAAATTTAATTGTCAATCACTGTAACGGGAGTCTTTTAGTTCGTTTGGAAATATTTTCGTCTAATAAATATAAAATCATACATATTCGAGATTTGTTTGCGAAAACAGACCGGCGAATATACATACGGGGCATACATACATACTGCCAAAAGCAGTGGGGCCTCCAACTGTAGATATGTTCGGATAGATTATCGTTTAAAAATATAAAAACCTACAAAGCCGAGGGTGTACGCTGCCGAAGTCAGTGGGGCCAACAACATTAGGTTCTTTTGGGAATATTTTCATTTAAAAATATTTAAAAAAAATAATTAAATTTCATTTAATATATATTTTTTTAGATTGCCCACTAACACCACCAATATATATATATATATATATATATATATGAAAAATATCGATTATGTATTCAAATCAAGTTTTGAAATTTGTTAAAAGCAATACTTTCGTATTAGTTGCATGACAGAAGTAAGCCGAAGAAATCGAGTAAAGAAAAGAAGTAAGCCGAAGAAATCGCCAAAGATTTTGCTGCTTACACAGCTTTTTTTTATTGTCATTATTTTAGTGTTTAAGCACGTAGTTTGATTACATAACTGATAATTTATGTTTTATTTATATTATTTTATTTATTCTATATTCATTAATGAAGTGCTAATTTCGTTGTGGAATATTATCGGGAAACAAACGATGAGCTATTTATATTATTTTAAGTGCAAGCGGGTTAAACTTTCGTAATCGAGCTGCACGCAATAGAAATAGATTTTTTTTTTAAAAAGCATATTTGAAAATTATTTTTAAAAAGGTACTTTTTCACTATTGGCGTATTTTGTAAAAAAAAAAGCTTGGCGCAATTCGGCTTCAGAAAGTGAGATTTGTTGCCAAATGATATAAACATCTATGAAAATAAACCTGATAAAACTTTTATGCTTATTTATATACATATATATATATATATATATATATAAACATTTTATATATTTTTTTTAATTGTATTTATGTTCTATTTATTTATTTTTGTATATAAAAAAGGATAAGTGGCTTATATCAAATAAATTGTATAAATATTGAAAAGATTGCTTTATGAAATAGTGAATAGGTTGCCATAAAATATGCATGAAAAATTTCCTTCTCTCGCCAAGTCCCCTGTACTGGAAAAGTACCTTAAAAACCATAAAAATCCGTAAACTGAGCTACAAGTTTTAAATAAATTGCTTTAGTGTATTTTTTCCCTATTTAACGCTGTAAAAATTATAATTATGCACTGTTTAGAAAATATTAAATTTGCGAAAAAAGGAAATAGATTGCTTAAATGTCTGCCACCATCGATATAACGTGACCATTACTCACAAACATGTTTTTGTTTTATAATATATATGTTGACTTACAATATATACTGACTTACACCACATACTTTGGAATAATTAGAGAAACGATCAAGACTTAAAAATCATTATTATAAACTAAAATTAAATATACATAAAAGTTTCACCAATAATGAGAGAAGTGGTCGACATTTTATTAAAAAGAAGTCAACATTTCATTAAAACACTTAATGTGATGAATTAGACTCAGAATCTCAGTAATCAATACTTAAAAATCATTATTATTAAACTAAAATTAAATATACATAAAAGTTTCACCAATAATGAGAGAAGTGGTCGACATTTTATTAAAAAGAAGTCAACATTTCATTAAAACACTTAAGTCAACATTTTATTAAAAAGAGGAAAAAAAAAAGTTTGCTTACACGTACAAGTTTTTTCAATTTCTTACAATTAAAAAATTACAGACAAGTTTAAGTCATAAAACAGTTCTAGAAGATAATTTTACATTATAATCGGTTAAAAAAAAAAATAATAATAATAATAATAATAATAATGACATTTCACAACCTTAGAAGGGAAAACGCAGTTTTGTAGCAAGTTTTGTTTACTTCACATCTAGACCAAATTTCTTGGTGCGGGTGCAGAATAGGTTTGAATTCTTGGCTTCTTGGGTACCAAAGCAGATTCTATGTTGGGCAAAACACCTCCTTGTGCAATAGTTACATCCTTCAGAAGTTTTGACAATTCTTCGTCATTCTTCACAGCAAGGTGGATATGTCTGGGAATTATCCGAGATTTTTTATTATCTCTTGCGGCATTTCCCGACTGTTCCAAAACCTCAGCAACAAGATACTCTAAAACAGCGGCCAAATACACTGGCGAAAAGTTACTAATACGCTTACCAAAACCACCTTTTCTTAATAGCCGGTGAACTCTACCCACCGGAAATTGAATGCCAGCTCGATTAGAACGGCTGATGCTTTTTTGCTTAATTGACATTTTTGTGTTTTTTCCCACCATAATGTTATAACACTATAAACTTCGATATTTATACAAAACACAAGGAAAAGAAAGGATAGATTTCAAGTCGTGCAGAACGATTCTGTATCAACACAAACAAAAAGTTACTGTTGATGACGTAATGAATTTAACGGTTATGATTAAAACATCGTAAAACTGTTTGCTTTAATTAGAATTGCCAGTTTTGTTACTTTAGCGCAAAGCCATTAAACAACTCGGGATTTTTATTTCCCATTATTATTAATCCCCGTTGCGGGAATCAAGTGTTTCGATTAGCACTGCTCCCGTTTAATTATAAACCTTTGTTTGCGTCGCCAAAAGAAAAGTTTATAATATAAATAAACAATATCGTCTGCGTCTGCATGTTATTCAGAGAATATACGAGGGAAAACTGGGACTGCTGAACTTACTGAAAAAGAAATCAAATTGAATCCATATTATGAATAATTAAAACACAAACAGCACAAATATTCCCAACACATTAACGCATATAGTTATGGAATCTGAATCTGAGGAAGTTCCTGAAAGTTGGTTGACGGAAAATGTCCAAATAATTCGATCGCTTTCTTATTGATCCTAATCTATGTAGCATTTATTTACTCGTATAATAGCACTTGAATGAAACTACTATTTGTAATGTATAATATGCTAATGGGTTTAAATTGCGCCGGAGCCCACCGGAGCCCGGCTCCGGTACTTCTCTGTTTTTAGTAAATTTTTAAATATTGGTCGGAATTCACCGAAGCCCATAAATACAGGGCTCCGGAGCCCATTCCAATAGCGCTTCGGAAAAACCGAAGCCTAAATCACCCTTTCCCTTCCCTTCCATATAGAAGCTTTTGCATTCTTTTCTATCAAAGCACCATATCTGCCATAATGTGTTTAACACGTAGGAGATGGAGATGAAATGGGATCAATTTTTATATCACTCTTTGGGCTTGGGAAAACTCTAACTCAATCTGTCTGAAATTCAAAATTTTATTTATTCATGAATAGAAAAAAAGTACTTTTCTCCCCTTTTTAATGCTATTTTGATCAGAATGAAGGGAACCAGAAATCGTGTTTTTTCTAGTGATATTTGCAGATTTATGCCTGGCATTGATGGCGATGACATGTGTATGGCGGCGCCATTCAAGAGAACCAGCAATGAATATACTTTCTGTTCGATTTTCTTTTGTGATACTAGGATATTTTTTAATTGTATCATTTTTTTTTAACTTTAGATATCTAACCCGAAAAGAATATTTTCTTTTTTTAGTCAACGAGCATCAGCTTGAGGTTTTGTTTGTTGCATACGAGTACGAAAATAACGTTAGTGATTTTTCTATTTATTTTTCATCATGAACGCTATCCATCCTATGACTTTTCTCTGCACATTTACAAAGTCACATTCATTTGTAAGTAGATAAAATTGTCATGTATTGTTATTCTGATTGGAAGCAGTCGAGCAGTGTTTTCCCCTTTCTAGAAAAGCATCGAATCTGTCAGATAACGGTGTCAATTTTTAACACTTTCCAACCTAGTTGAAAAGTGTTTATGACTTCGGTTTGTCTGCCGTAGGGCCGTCTAGCCGTCAGCCGTCTGCCGTCTGTCCGTGCTCTAACTGCTGTAAATATGCTCGCATTGCCGTGCAATTTTTATATGTTATTGTAGTCATCTATAGCATGTTCCCTATTTCAACTGAAGTGTGTAGGACTTATAGTTTTTTTACAGGGACACTCAAAAGAATTCCGTTACATTACGGTCTATGGGGAAAAATCATTTGCGGTTTATTTTAATGATGTTACACAATTTCAAACACATTGTAATTGATATATATCACTAAGGTGCATTACAAGAAGCTTAACATGGAATAGGGTGTGCATATCACTTATAGTTACTTTACAGGGACAGTCAAAAGAATTCCGTTACATTACGTCTATGGAGAAAAATCGTCTGCGGTTTATTTAAATAATGTTTCACTATTTTAAACGCATTGAAATTTATATATATCACTAAGGTGCATTACAAGAGGCTTACTACAGAATATTATACGTATAGCAGTCATCGTTCATTTACAGGGACACACAAAAGAATTCTCAACTGTCTGTTAGCAATAATTCCTGGAAGTGCGTTTTAAGTTGCTGAACGCGATTTTAAATTTAACTCACTTTTTGTCTATTACTTGGTGTGTATAAATTCTGTAGATCATATGCAGGGCAGCACAAAAGTTCGCGAACACATTTCCGTTTATTGACAGAAACTCCAGAAGGAGAATTTTAAACTGTGCTACGCGTTTCCTAACTAAACTAAAATTTAGCATCCTATGTAGTATATATACAAATCTATAGATCATATACAGGGCTGAATAAAAGTATTCGGATATTTTTCCGAATATTGTATACGTTGGAAATTCCTGAAATTACGTTTTTAAATATGTTATGCGTTTTCCAAATTGTTTACTTAGATGTTATCTTTCAGCTTATTAAACGGTAATGGTTGGTAAAATTATTTTGGAAGCGTTGGAAAGTGTTACATAATCTATGCTTGACGCATGATTTTTCGTTCTTGTTTTAATTTAATCTTATTTTCAAGGACTCGCCATGAAAGATTGTTATGCAGAAGGAATCGATTATAGTGTAAGATATGCACCTTTTATAGGAAATTGAAAAACGTTGTTCGATTCTTTAGCATATAAGTGTTAATTTCTGCTAAATTTCATTTCTTTTTTCATTAAAATGCATAGTTGTGAACTATTCCTTTTTTGTGTTAACACTATTTCCGAATTATAAGCCTTACCATATTTAGTCACAGAATTAAAGTCCCATGCATGCCACTGGAATTGTGTGCTCATGATTGACGTTCCAACTTGTGCTGCAGATTTGTAGCCTTTCCATATAAGAGTGAGAAAATTCTAGACTGGATGTCGTCTGGATAGCTCCGAATGGTCGAGCATTGGTGCGTAATACCAAAGGTTCCAGACAAGGGCGGATCTAGAGAGTCTTCAAGGGGGGGGCGATATCAGAAATTTGGAGGTTAATATCCGACCCGCAATCTTGGTCGGGTCGGGCTTAATTTTTTTAAATTGTGGGTCAGGTTTACTTCTATTTTTTGCTACGGGTCGGGTTTGGGGCGGGTTGACTCCTACTTGTTTACTGCGGGTAGGGTTTGGGTCGGGTTGATTTCTACAGTTTCCCTGCGGGTTGGGTTTACTTACATTATCAGGTTGGGTTTTTTCACACTTGCGTGTCATGTTCGGGTTGACCCGATTTTTTAAAAGAATGTCTAATATATTTTTTCAGATAAAATCTATATGCAGTAAAAATTTCATAACGGGCAGTCCCAAATAGTGGAAAGCTTTATGTAGGGAATACTTTTTAAATCATTTATTTAGTAAAACCTCCGAATTACGGACACCGTGGAGCCGTCAAGTTTATCCGCAAATTCAGAAGTAATAGCATGCACAGTAAGACCTCCGTACTGTCACTACTGATGAGCGGAGACAGTCCCCAATACAAATATTTGCATATTTTTATGCACTCCTCCGAGTAAGAAATAAATTCGGTGGCAACCGAGATGTCCGTTTTTAAATGTTTTACAGTATTTGAATATTAATGAGTATATATATACTATATGTTTATATTTCTATATAAAAGAAAATTGAAATTAGAGATATAATTGCATACTACATTTTATAATTCTATTAAAATATGGATTAATTTTTTTTCAATTCGGTTTCGGGAGGACGAAGATTTTTTTGGGAGAGTTCGGTTTTTCTTACAATGGAATTTTCGGGTTCGGTTTGGGACAACCCGACCCGCGCAGGTCTCTAGGTGGAATTTTAAGTTGTATGTTCAAAAGGTCGATTTTTTTTAATGGGGTTTTTGTAGTATCTTAAGCATTGCCCAGTGCGCTAATTTTTTAGGAACTCCAAAACCTTGCTGTATTAAAAGTTACGGTATAAGAAACTACGGTAGTCTCTTAGCGAGCGAGAGCAAATTTTTGAATTGCTACGGGCGCTTAAAACACAGCCTTTGCTACTGATCTTGTATTCTTATATGTGTATGAATAGCAATGATTTTGTAAATGTGTCGAAAAAAAAGTGAGTTTGTTTTTGAGAACTAAACTTACAATTCATTAAGGCTTATGGCCTATAGTACCGAGCCCTGTTTTTTTAGCTATGGGCCCTGGAGTGCTATAATGTCCATGCCCCTGTCAGGTTGTCAGCCTAACGCGGGATCATGTTTAGTCCACAAGTAAGCTTTGGTACTCAATTTATAGACCCCGAATGGATTAAGGCCTGAGTTGGCCTTGATCAGTCCGCAGTCGAACTAGGGACCTGTAGCGTGGTAGCGAGAAAAGCTGACCATTACACTACTGGGCTTACTGTTGTTAAGAGTATTAACAAAAACAATAAACAAATGTTGTAATTGTCCTTACCTTTTTAAAATTTATCACCCTTTTTTAAGCGTATTTTGTTTATAATGGAAAAAGCCCAATTTACTTCGAAATTTCGTGCCTTGTTCTGGTTCTGTTTTAAATAAAATGTTGCTTTTTTTTTTCCCTGAATTACATATGCTTCGCCAGTTTTTCTCGGTTTTTGCAACAAACACATCAAATTTTGAATGCGAATCTCTGCTATCTACTACTTTGCACATGTAAGCAATTGTTGTATCACTTGATTCTTTTTACTCTCACGGCAAGTAAATTACGGGGAGTGGAGGACGGGAGGGAGCGAAGATTATCGTAGATTATGCTAACTTGAAAGCTGTCGCTAACTAGACAGATGTAGGGATGGGTACAGTGAGACTGGGCGAGCTCTTCTCCCTGTAACATCGCCTGTGATGCAATCGACGTACTGGACCTTGTAATAAAACGTCCAAAGAAGCAACGAACACTTCGAAGATAGAACTATAGGGAAGAACGACATCACATTACAGTACTAATATAAAGGTTGTCTAGATTTTTATTAGAATTATACAGCGGTAGAACGAAAAATATACAAAGCATTCATACAAACTTTTTTAGAGGCAATGTGTATCTCTGGGCACTTGGGGAGATACCTTTCAGAAGTCGCATAAAGGCTCAATTTTTTGAAGGCTAATATAATCATAGAGACAATTTTAAGCTTTGATTGATAGCCACATTTCAGAATTCTGTAAAAAACTACTAACTGGGCATAAGATTGCTTGTTTCTTTATATCAAAGATCAGTTCTAATTCTGTAAAGACCGTTTTGAAACTTATTAACGAAACATATATTCAGTAGCTATGGGACGTTGGCTGAAAGAGGCATTTAGAAAAAACATTAAAACTAGCTTATATACCTCGGTTAGAGGTCTACACTTGCCGAAATTTCCGGCCTCGGGTTAGGCCCGACCCGTGCAAAAAGTATTGGTCCGACCCGTGAAAAAAACATTGGCCCGTCCCGGAATAAAAGCCCGAGCTCGGTTCGGCCCGCTCCAATATAAAAGCTAAAAGTTTGTCCCAAGCCAAGTAAAAAAAAGTACATTTTTACTTTCTTCTATATATAACAGAAGAAAGTATTGTAATTGAAATTTTTTTCGACTTCCGGTTTTCGAAGGATTTACACCGAGATTCCGAAAAACATGTTTTTACAAAATGTCTGTCTGTCCGTGCGTGTGTCCTCTTCGTATCATCGAAAGTGTATGAAGTTGTGCATATAATTAAACCAAATTTCCTTTATAGGTTTTTGACTACGACTAGCAGGTCGTACCTAAATTTGGGGATATTCCGCCGAATGGGGGGCTCTGTAATAGCAATTTTGTGCATTTTTTATTGTTGTATCATTGGAAAGTGTATGAAGTTATGCATAGAATTGAACCAAATTATATATATAGGTTTTAGACTATGGCCAGCATCTCTTAGTTCAATTTGGGGATATTCAGCCGGAAGGGGGCACTGCGATAGCGATTTTTGTGCAATATTTCGGAGTTTAACGTCGGCTGTTCATGCAGCGAAGGTAACCCAGCACTTCACAAGCAGCTGACGTAAAACAGAATTCTGTGATAGCGAATTTTGAAGTATTACCATGTATGAGATAGAAGAAAGTTTTGGGATTGGCTCATCCCACTAGTTAAAAATATATCCCTTTGATTTATTAAACCAAATTAAATTTCTAAAAATTATGCTAAAAAAATGCACAGCATCACTACAATTTTTACGAAAGCTAATAAATATTATTGATGTTGTGACTATCACAAAACTTTCTTCCATGTAAATCAAATCGTCTACGATAAAAAATTAAATGACAATTCTATATTCGTTCTTGAGACTTGAGATATAGCTAATGCGGAAAGCGTGAAAAGAGATCATAGTGGCGACATCCGTTGGGCGTTATATACCCATTTCTAATAAAGATCTATTTATACCAAGGTCAACCCTAATCTAAAATTTAATGAAATTCCGTGCGTTAATTCTTGAGATATAGCTAAGCGGAAATCGCGAAAATTGCAGCATAGCAGCACACCACCTGTTGAGTAATTTAAACCAAAAGCTCATCAGTACCAATTTATGTCAAGGTCTAACTGAATATGCATTTTCATTAAATTCCGCTCATTAGTTCTCGAGATAGAGCGCCCACAAAATTTGTGTCACATAGACAGACATTTTCTAAAAACATTCAATTTGTGTTCAGGATTTCCTAAATTGTAGAAATACGTCGAAATCTTTTTCCAATCCAATACTTTGTTCTTGAAAAGATAGAAGAAAGTAAAAAATACCATCCGAACATAGGCTCGGGGGGGAAAATTTAGAGGTATGTATGCACAAGCCAACAATGGTTTTCATACGGGTTGAGTCAGACACGGGCCGAACTCTTAGCTTTCATACGGGTCGGGACTGGTTCTGGAACTTTCGGCTGATGCAGATCTCTAGGAAAAATGAATTCCATGCGAAACTCGTCCCGGGAAAAAGAAGTCTAGCCCGGCCCGGCTCGAGTCTACAGAAAAAAGAAATACCCAGCCAGGAAAGAGTGGAGAACAGGCAAGGTCCGAGTTTCGTGAATGAAAATTGGCTCGAGATTTTTCTTCGGGCGATACCTTTTCCCGCACAGACCTCTGATGTCGGTTTGCTGACCTTTTATTAGCGCAACGGGGGAGAGGGGGGCGATCGATCCGTCATTGGTTGCAACCGGGCTGAATTTTGAGCTTTAATGCCGGGCCAAGGCCTGAAAATTTCCGCCCGTTTAGACCTCTATAAAGAATGAAATCTAAGCCAGGTTGGACCCCAAAAAAATAAATCTGGTCCGGCCTCAGTCTCCGGAAAAAGCGAGGGTCGGTCTAGGCCCAAGTCTCCAGAAAAAAGGCCCGGTCCCAACCCGACCCTTAAAGAGTGAAGACCTGTCCGGGCCCGACCCACGGGTTGGGCCGAGTTTCGCCAGAAACCTTTTTTCATGGAGGCCTCTAATGTCAGTTTACCGACCCTTTTTTAGCCCAAGGGGGGGGGGCGATCGCCCCATCGCCCCTCCCTTAGATCCGCCATTGGTTCCAGATTCTATCCCCGGTCTGGACATTTTTTCACTCTGTTGAGTGTAAGGGGTACGCTGTGTAGTAAAGTGATAATTCACATCCTTTGTTTTCATATAATGTATTTCTCTTTGGTCTTGACTTCAAAGGCAGCTCTAATAATGTCCTTAAATTCTTGAATGGTAGAATCTTTGTTGGACATAACAAGGAGGTCATCTTATATGTACACCTAATACCAAATCACTTTCCTTATCGAAGTAAACACATATCTCAGCTTTGGATCTTTTAAGTTTAATTGTTTTAAGGCATTTTTCAAAGCATGCATGTTCCACTCTCGCCCAGATTGGTGAAGACCATATAAGCTCCTTTGCCATAAACAAACTTCTTGGTTTGTTTTTTCATGTAGCTTTTGAGGTAGCAGTTCTATAAAAACAGTTTCAAATAAGCTGCAGCTATGTTAAGTTGGTAAACTTGCCAATCTTGCTCGACTGAGAATGTCAACAAGGTTCTAATAAACTTTTACTTTATTACAGAACAGAGTGTCTTTTTGTAATCAATTCCTTCTACCTGGGTACAACCTGGCCGACTAATTGTGCTTTGTATCTTTCTACGTGCCCAACTTTATCATATTTTCTCTTGAAGACACACGTGCATTTCACAACTTTTCTTCCCATTGGGCTAGGTACTATGTCCCAAGTTTCAGTCCTTTTCAAATTTTCTAATTCTTCGTTCATGACTAACTTCTATTTTTCTACAGTAGGACTTGCCTGCTTCTTCCAAGTTTCAGGATCATTATGTAAATTTTTCTTGGATGTTTTTGGGGTCTTCATATATGGATTTCTTCGATTGTCAACTGGACTCTTCCTTACTTGTGACATTGTTTATTTCTAGGGAATATTCTCTATATTTCTTTGAGTCTCCTATAACATAATATTTTGTCCACTTAGGTTCTGAGATTTGCCTCTTAGGTGGACTTCCCTTTGACTGTATGCCATTTACTTTTCTTTCATCCAGTTGCGAATCTTTATCTATTGTAACTTTGTGTTAACCACTGTAACTTCATCATCTTGAGCTTGACATTTTTCACCAGCCTGTTGAAGAGGCTATATTGCAATATATTGATAACGAAGCTTAACTGGCTGGTTTACATTTTTATCAGCTAGGTGGCGCTGATCTATTAATCAAATTCGGGAGCGCACATACCGGCCCCCATTGAAGTATTCTGATAGTTCAATGAGATACAACAAATTAATATACAATAACATACAAATGAATTACTAATTAATGGCTATATATAATTCACTAAATATAATACAATTATAAGAAATAATAAATTCAATAGATAGATGCTAAGATTAATTGATATTATCATTATTTACTATAGGTAAAACACAGATATTTGATATACTTCTTTTGTAAAGCCAGATGGACTATGAACTACTACAACTCTAACATTCTCATCCTTTCCTCTTATTATTTCTGGAATGTGACCTACAACACATTTACAAACTGGTAAGTCTCCATCCTTTACAAGAACCATCATACCTGGTGCAATGTTTTTTTTTTCTTAAAGAGCCATAGACCTCTGCTGTAAATGGCTTAAATATGAAATGGTCCAATTTTTCCATAGGATTTGCACGATTTTTTGAGTTTTCTGCCATCGGTCGAGCAAGTTTTCCTTTTCATTTATCAAATTTGACTCAGGTAGAGCATTGATTGATCTTCCAATCAGGAAATGTCCTGGGTTAGGGCCTCCGAGATCACGCTGTGTGCTTTCTCAGGTTGAGAAAGCACACAGCGTAGGGGAAAGAGGGCGAGAATTGAGAATACCTTTAATTTGGCTAGTAATTGTCAAAAATTCTTCTAAAGTTAATTTCCTAAGACCAATAGATCTTTTTAGGTGATATTTGAACTGTCCAACACCTCTTCCCAGAGTCCTCCAAAATTTGGTGAACGAGGGGGTAGAAATTTCCAGATAACTTGCTCGGATGACAGGAATTTTGATACATCATCATTATTCTTATTTATCGAATTTAATAATTTCTTCAATTCAGCAGATGCTCCAACAAAGTTGGATGTATTGTCACATGAGATTGTACTATTTTTGCCTCTGTGAGCGAAGAATCTTTTTAGAGTTGCAATTAATGCATTAGAAGTTAAATCAGAAAACTACTCTAAATGCAGTGCTTTTGCCATCATGCATATGAAAATAGCTACATAAATCTTATTAAATATCCCCTTTCTTTGGTTGCGATATTTAATCAAAAATGACCCACATAGGTCAAGTCCTGCTTTAGAAAAAGGTGGACTTTGGATTACTCTCTCATGGGGTAAATTACCCATAATTTGATTGACAATTTTAGGTTTTATTTTGAAACATTGAACACAATCGCGTACAACTTAACGAGCAATGTTTATTCCGTTAATAGGCCAAAATATTTGTCTTACAGTATCCAATAGTCCTTGAGGACCAACATGTAATCTCTTTTATGATAGTAAATAAAGATAATTTTTGTTAATTTACTACCTGGGGGTAAAATGATTTGATGAGATTGGTCATAGCTTAAATTTGAGTTAGCTAAACGACCACCTACTCTTAATATATTGAAAACGATACGTTTAAAACATCTTATTTGAAACAATTTTCTTATAGTGTCGTTGTAAAATTCCGTGACGCAGCGATATTTTTTACTTAGCCCTTTTATACAAACTGATTTTCAAATGTTTAATTGCTCTTTTGTAATTAATCACGAAAACAGTTGTTAGCTGTCGTGTCGTGACAGCAGTTGATTCTACCCTAATATCCCTCCCAGTCAAAGGGAAATGAATGGAAACTCGATTACAGAAGATCGCTAGTGGTCGTATAATTATAATTTGTGTTCCGTTCTATTACGGAGATCAGTGCTCAGAAATCTAACCCGAAGCTGCCAGCAAGGCGTTGCTTTACCAAAGTATCCGGATATGGAAAATCCCACCATAAATTCCACCCAAAGGAGGTAACCACTGGCCTTTCAACGGAGTGGAAGAGAAATATGCGACTAGTGTACCTGGAGGATGCGGAGAGTTCGACTCGGACCACCAAACTTGCGGTAGCAAGACCAGTTCGCAACAGTCCCTTTGCAAATTTTACCACCCGGAACCTTGCAAATGCAAGCCCTCCCAACTTTTTCGAACAGGCAGCCGGTACAAAGAAGAATAAGGCAGCCGCTTTTGATCCATGAGAGAGAGGTGGTAAAAAAATCTCCCAAGCGCATAGACATACCCCCACTCGATATTTAGTAACGGGGAATTTATATGAAAAAGAGTCTGCAAGTCCAACAACGGCGCAGAGAACTCAGCCTAATTGGACCATGTTACGTTCCAAATTGGATTAGTTAGCAATCCGGAAGTTCAAGTTAGATCGAACGCCACTGCGTCACACGCCTTTGGAATCGTGGCATGCAACCCCATACGTCTTTACGGTCCCCGGCCCATCCCTCTTGTCAGTTCGATGCAGGGAGTAGTGGAAGCCTTCTGTCACATACATTAGAGGTCAGAGGTTGCTATACATCGTTCCACGTATGTGCTTAGATTGAGGAAAATAGTTTCACTAGGGTGTTTCTATGTGAGAGTGGCGATATACGCACAAGCCGCATGCTCACTTTGTGCTTAGACAGCGTTTTTGTCCCAAAAATGGCAAGCCTACATTCCAGAACATGGCGATACTCATTTGGATGAGTTCTATTACACAACTGAGACAAATTAACATGCATTAGCTTGGAGATAATGGCAGGCTCCCCAAGATGCTTGCCGATTCGCTTTTGTGCAGAATCGTCAAAGTCTATAAAATTTTATATCCCGTATGATGCCAGTATCATATCGAGGCACCCTAATCTTCACGAACGCATTGAAAGCGCTCATGCTATTGCCCCTAGGCAGGATGCCTTCATGCTTACATGATGCTCCGCCGTCGCCACTTCACTCATATCTGGGGTTCCTGCTTGCTGCACGCCACCCCACATATGGCTCAACGATATTATGGAACATCACGAAAGGCTGTGCTTCAAAGGTGTACTCTCACGTCTCCAGATAAGAAAAGGGCATGTTTACAAACAAACACTTCCATCAACCAATCTACCACTATATTTTAGTCGTAACGATTATTGCAGGAATCGTCATGGCGACGTAGGCCAATCATATCGTAAACATCTTAAACGTAGACCAATCAAATTGCCCTAACTCATCTGTACAGTAGGAGTAATAAAGAAAGTACAGGTGTTTCTTGCTACCCTACAGTAATTTAACTTCCAGTGACGTCATCTGCCCTTTCCTCGAGGCTAGGAGCCTTACTCGAAGCTAACGAAAAAGACAGGCTACACGCGACCTACGTTATACACGGCCGGTGCATGACGCGAGGCTAACGAAAAAGACAGGCTACTGCGGTACATTCCGCTTATGTTTTTTTACAGACCGCTAGAGTGACGTGTGCTCTTTTCGTACATCTGCATTGGTGCATTCGAGCATCACGTGACTCCCGCGGTCTGTAAAAAAAGATACGCGTAAAGCACCGCGGTAGCCTTTCTTTTTCGTTAGCCTCGGCATGACGTTTAAAACGTCACATGGAGTGGATTATTTTTACATGGTGATTGGTTCAAAGCGGCGCGCCCACCGTTTTGCACCAATCGCCGTGTAAAAATGATCCACTCCATGTGACGTTTTAAACGTCATGCACCGGCCTTGTATAACGTAGGTCGCGGGCTACAACGGTGCATTCCACTTATCTTTTTTTACAGACCGCTAGAGTGACGTGTTGCTCTTTTCGTACATCTGCATTCTACCGAGCATCACGTGACTCCCGCGGTCTGTAAAAAAAGATACGCGTAAAGCACCACGGTAGCCTTTCTTTTTCGTTAGCCTCGCCTTTTCTTTATAAAGAGCTTGATACTAGTCTTAGTTTTTGCCCACTCCGGCCAAGAATCAGGCACTGGGCTGGGCTTGACCATAGAAGTAGTGACCTAAAGATTGTCGTTCAGAGACTGTACTTATCGAGCAGAATGTCCAAAGAACTGCTAATGATTGCTCCTGAAAAACAATCCAGATACGCGGTTTTTACTGAAATCGAAATGTAAATTTGAATTTCACAGTTCGAAACTCAAAGGGGTATATTGTAATTATCGTTGCTCACGTTTAATCGTAATCCATTCGTTTACGTTTCGCTCATGAAGAAGTTTTAATTTTTCTTGAACTACTAGAAAATAGAACATTTTTTTGTTTCACCTTCTCACAGTGAAGATACCATTGCTTGATCTTACATAATATCTGATAAAAAATGAAAATTTCATTAAAAGATTTTGAAAACAAGCTCGGTGTTATCTTTAGCGAAACATATGCAATAATTGCGAAAACCCTACCAACATGATGATAACATTTTTGCGTCACATCTATTTACCAATGAAATGCAGCTGACTCAGTGACGTATTTGCCGCACAGAAAAAGGGAAAACTCTTGCCTCCTGTCAACAGAAACGAAACAATCAACAATTGCTCTAGTCGTCTAGTCTTGAGAGAGTGATTGATTGCTTGTGAAATGAAATTATAAACTAGTTACATATTTGCTAGAAATCAATTATTGTAATTTGTGTGAAATAATTTTATACGTGGTTTACAACTGTAATTTAAAAAGTATATTAGGTTAGTCATCAGAAATCTATTGATTTAATTTTTCCTTTAAAGTCTCAGAAATTAAAAAATCTTCCAAAAAATAGTATTTTTCATTAGATAAAAATTATAATAAAGCTATGAATTTTCTACGTAATGCTTTAATCTAAACGCTATAATTGAAAAAAAAAAAGTTAAGGAAAATAGTGTAACGAAAAGAATTATGAATAATCTTTGTTTAATTTTACATCAAACCGAAGAATATTATGGATCTTTCATTTTGGATTTTTATTGTTTATGACCTGAATAATTATATTGTGGATACCTGACTCGAAAATAACTGAGCCGTTCTCTTGAAGAAAAAAAATAAGGATTATTAGAATTGGTTGAAGTTTCTAATAAAGTATACAAAAAGTGTCTTTTGAGAAAAATTACAATGAGATAATGTATGTGAAAATGACGCTTTGCAAGCATTTATCAATAATTGATTTTACACTAGGAAATACTCAGTGTATCTATTGTTGTTTAGAGTGAAATAGTAGAAATGTTTTCCTCTTTTCTTGTGAAATTGTTTGGATAAGATTTGTTGCTGCAAATTGCTTGGAATATAATTAATCTGCTTTACTATGTTTTTGTGAAAAGATTGCATTTAATGCGCTGTCTTAATTTTGTTTTAATGTTCTAATTGATTATTCTTTCAGATATTTCATATTGTGTTATCAGCATGTATTCTAAAGAAATAAAGAAAAGTCCTGAGAGTAACCCAGGATGGATACTCTTACCGGAACAGATGGATGTTTTGAGTAAAAAACCGTATACTTACAATGCAACAGCTGGTTCCTTTTTAGAACTGCTCTTTTTACAAAAGTATGCATTTATTCATGATCTGAATTATTTCTTGAAAGTATGAATTGCTGCAATTTTTCATATATAGCTTGCAAATGACTTTATATTGTACTGTCCTCTAAAAAAAAACCCAGAGTGAAATGTTTCCTTAAAAAAAAAAAACACACAGTAGTACTTCATCAAATATTTCACTAAAGTCAGTTTTTTTTGTTTTGTTCTGTTTTTATGCACCCTTTAGAATAATAAGAATAGTTAAAAATACCTAAGGAGTACTTATTTAGTTTTAAAATAATTTAAACTACAATTGCAGAATTCTGGCAAAACATGAGTTTCATTTTTACAGATTTTCTTGTTATAATAGAATTTTAGAATGACCTACATAAATTTTTAATTGTTTTTATGCTAAACCATTAAAATGTAATAAAATGCTTCATTTTCAGCTGATTATGTTAGTTGTGGGGATTTTTCAGGTAAAATGGGTTATTTTTTGGAAAAGTGTGTTTTTTTTTTTTAAATTCTCGCTTAATTAGCTGCCACTTTGTAATAAAGTGATAAAATGAAAAATGCTCACCATTAAAATCTTAGTGGGAACAAGCTGTAAAAGTTTAGTAACGTTTATTATTTTTTGCATTCTTTATTAAACTATATATAGAGAAAATTTGAAAAAGTAGGTTTTTTTTAGAGACAGCACAATATACTCTTGCAAATGACTTTATATACTCATACAGAAAAAAAAAAGTTCAGATATTCAGTTTCCCTGAATTATATTTTTTATGATAAATTTATAAACAATGAAATTGTGTATCTCTAATAAGGTCAATGCCCAACTAAGTTAATACACTTTTAACTTATTAGCGTGAATTATTTTTTAATATAATGTATACAAATGTAGTAGATATAATTAAAAAATTTATGTGTTCTGTGTATAGATGCTGTAATGACAGAATCTGTAGTAGTAATCCATGATATATTTAAATGTTTAATGCTATATATAAATTTATATTTTTGTGTCTGACTTGAATAACATATATTCAAGCATAATATAGTCATGAAATTCAGAAGAATTTTTATTTCTGAATCAGCATGCTCAGAAAGGTAGTCTGTGTAGTACTTGGAAAATAATGATCACCTGCAAGCAACCGTCAATGAATAAAGCAGTTGAAATTCATGAACATGAAATGTTATTTGATAGTTAAATATGTTTATCATAATTTTCTTACTATTTACAGTCTTGACAAAACTTACTATTCAGGGTCATTCTATGGTAACTTATGTTACATTTAGAATAATTCACTTCGGTAATTTTAGTAATATAACACTAAAAAATATTCAAAATGTAATGTTTATATGATTTGTTAATTAAACCTATACAAAGCTAAATTTGGATAAAAATTACTTAAATTTAGTATTATTTCTTGAACGCTAATAATTATATTTACTATGGTAACTTATGTTTCTGACAAAAAGAACGTAAGTTACCATAATAAATATAATGGCCAGTGTTAAAAAAATAGGACTAAAGTTAGGTAATTTTCATCCAAATTTCGCTTTAGATAGGTTTAATTAACAAATCATATCAACATTACATTTTCAATATTTTTTGGTGTTATATTATGAAAATTACTAAAGAGAATTATTCTAAATATAACGTAAGTTGCCATGGAATGATCCTTCACCTAATGGTATATTTTTTGTATTATAGATTTTGGACATGGCTTATTAAATATGTTCCTTCAAGAATAGCACCTTGTGTTTTAACTTGTCTTGGACTAGCAATCAATCTTGGCTGTGGTTTAACTTTATTATATTTTTGTCCCGATGCTCGAACAGAAGTAAGCACAGTGTTTAAATTTCTTTTTTTTTTTTGTTGTACGTTAATGAGTCATTTCTGTTCTGTAATTTCAGTTTCCATTTTGAGAGAGTTGCTTAGTATCTAGTATTTATATATCATACCTAGCAATAAATATATTTTGACATCAAGAAAATCATATAATTAAAGTAGAGTAAAATATCTAAGTACTAGGATAGAGGGGTAGGCGGTAAGGGGATTACAGGTTTTTAAACTGACTGAAATAAGTGTGTAATAATGTTACAGAAATTCAGAGTTCTAGTACATTTTTCTCAATCTGATAAAAATCTTATGAAATAGGATATATACTGAAATTATTATCAGTTTAACTTAACATTAATTTTACATAAATTCTATGTACTATAATTTACAACATAGACGTTCAAACTGTAGTGATACCATTGATAATTTTTCATTCATAAGTTCACAGAGACAAATTTCTGTATATCTTATTATTCTTTATTTAATTGAGAGGAGGAGGGTTTAATACTAGTTTAACAGATATTTATAAGTCACATAGAAGAAGTTTAAAAGAAATGATTTCTGATTAAAAAAATGTATTTTGATGGAAATTGTGTATGTATAAAGATTTTTATGAAGCTGTATTGCTTAAATGTGTTTTTATCCTGTGTATCCTGTACATGTAAATTCTGACTGTTTAGTACTTTTACAAAGTACATGTTGGCTTTCCTTTTCTGAGAAAAATTGGTGAATTATTTAAAAAAACATAACCTTAGAAGTTATATTTTAATTATATATATAAGTTGGTTTTCATGTCAGTTTTTTCTCTTTGGTCGAAAATTACTGCAATAAATGATTTATGAATTATTTTTTTTAAATGAATATTTTCATATTTTTTATAAATTAAAATATTATTGGATCTTTATATACCACAGTAAATTAATGATAAAATGTTGGATTACACATAAACTGGGTTCATATGGTCCTTGAAAGTCCTTAAAATTTTTAAAGGTAATGTTTGGTCCTTGAAAGTCCTTATTTTTATCCTATATCTGAAAGAAGTCCTTAATTTTACTCTTAATTAAGAGGCAAAAATCTTTTATGTTTTAGTAGATTTCTGCTTTTTTTAAAAACTTCTAAATTCTGCCTTTTCAAACATTTGCTTCTCTCCTTTGCTCCTTTTTCACAGTATATAAAGTTTAAAATCTTCAAAACTCTTTAATTTTTTAAAAAACTTTATCTACTCTATTTGTTACTTTATTGTAACAATAAATGATCAGTCATCTAAATCTTCCCTCCACGTCTAATATTGCTGTTTCCCCTTTGTCCTTTGTCCCTCCTCTCTCTCCACAGATTTTTTTTTTTTTTTTTAATATTAATTTCCTCATAAAATACAGAGGATATTCACATCTTTTTTAGATGAGTTTGTTTTGATGTAAAAAAAAAAAAAAATTAAAAAATCGTCTGGATAGAGATATTATTTTTGACAGCTAATATTTTTTTGTAAGTATAAATTCTTGTTCGTCAACTGAAATTTTCATTTACATGCAAAATAGTGCTTTTAAAGAGCCAATGGATATGGATGGAAGATATTTCTGCATTTTCTGAAGAAAATTATTCATATTTTGTTATTAAAAAATGCTGTGAATGACATGGTTTTTCTATATATAAATCCGCAGTAGGTAATATTATCAATAAGACAGGGGAAAAACGTGAATGTCTGGCTTTAAGTGGAAAAATTGTTTCAAATGCGTACCCAAAAACAAAAAAGAATTCTTTGATTATTGCAAAGGTAAGATCTTTTATGATAAAATAATATAATCTAAGTCAAAGGACTGTTGTTAAATCATTAAAATGCTCAGTGTGAACTGTTAAATTCATTGACACTGATTTGCATTTTAAAAAGGCCAAAAAACACTATGTTCATCGTCTTTTTCCACGACATATTGCCAAATGTAGAACACAATGCAGAATTCTTTATGAGAAGCTTTTGTCCAGAGATAAATAGAAAATTGTTGTTACAACAGATGAAGCTTGAATCTATTTAAATGATTGTAATAAAAAGAGATCCATTTATTATCATCAAAGAGTAGAAAAAATCTTAAAACATGGTTCAATGTATCTAAAGAAAGTTTTAGCAAAATATTTATGATTGTTGCTGGCTTTGCATATAGTGACAAATTTAAAATAAAGAGAGTGGAGGAAAGTGTTAAGATCAATTCCACATACTATCAGAAACACATTTTACTCCCATTCTTCAAAACATGAATTACCATCTTTTTATCTCCAGTGCTCAATCTGTTGAACTGCATCAAGATAAAGAAAGTAGCCATACATTGCAATTCCACTTTTAATTTCCTTTAAAAAATGATATAACAAGTGAATATCAGGGCTATACCCTTCACCAGGGCTGTAGCTAGAAGTGAATAATAGGAGAGAAGGGGGGGGGGGGTCAAGAAAATGTAGGGGAGGCTCATATGTTTTTTCTCTCTCTGACACATGCGCACACACACACACACACAGATATATATGATCAAAGTATTAGATAGAAAGATAAATTAGTGGACATTCATATTGTAGGCACTACGTTTCTTATTAAACTGTTTATAATAACTTCATTTTATACTAAGAAAACAAAAGGCTGTAGAATAAGAATTTCCAGTGTATAACTAGTGTATAATTATACTGGTGAAATAATAAGTGATGATGTCAACTGTCAACAAGTAAATAAAAGTTCATAAAGAGTTGCAACCTTTAATTTTTTTTCTGAATATTCCCTGCCCTTAAGGATTCTAAACTTGTATTTTTATATGATAAAAAACATTAACAAAATCAGGGATGTACTTTGCATTTTAAAGTTATTATTGTTTTTAAAACACTTATTTGCAGTTTTCATACAAATACTACAATTTAGTATTTGTGCAAACTTGTAAAAGAGACTCAAAACTAAATTCAATTTTTGAAAAGAATTTCATTTGGTGACCTTGGAATCTTTTCAAAAGGGGGGGGGGGAGGTCAAATCGACCTACAATCCTTCATGGACTTTGTAAAGCTGTTCAAGAGGAATGAGCCAAAAAACTCACCCAAAAATACAAAAGGCATTATTGTCATGGAAATTACGGCGTAGAAAGGTAATTAAAAAAAAGGGTTACTAAATTGAAAATTTAAAACACAAATATTTTATGTAAAATATTTCTGTAAGTACCACAAAAAACCATTTAAAAAATGTGTGCAGTCTGTATATTTTAAACATAACAATGCATTCTACACCCATTGGTTTAATATTAGCAAGAGGAATTTGAGACCTGACTGACTAACACCGTAACATCCTTAAGTTTTTTAATGTAGCCAGTGCTCGTGACATACATGCCAAGTCTATCTTTTTTTTAAAGGCAAACTCTCTTATTTTCAGACTTTACCCCTTTCTCCCTTACATTAAAACACATTTCCTGCTTTTATTTAAAATATTCTTTAAAATTATGTCTTTAAAATCCTTCCTATAACAAGCCATTAAATTCACCAAGATTTGTTTAAAGATTTTTGGTACTTTTGGGTTATAGTGGCCCTTACAAGTACGATTATGTCAAGATTGCAGTTATGATTTTGCCAAGATCATCACAAGGCTTTTCTATGCATCATATATATACTCCAAATGCTTATATATGTGCTATATACATCATTATATACATATTATTTATTATATGTCATATATACATCTTATACATATGTCATATATGACTATAATTGGGCCATATGTATCACGAAATGTTATATGCATCATGTATTATCATAATGTAATGTATGCTTTATAATTTGGCAATAAATCTTGGTCGCTTAGCGATTCATTCTGGGGAGATGTTATAACCTAAAAGTAGGGATGCACTGGATGTGAATTTTGTTACTGAATATTCAGTATCCGGCAGAATACATTCTTGTTTTTAATTTCAATAGTAATATTTCTATTTTATGCTTGCTTAAAGAAGAAAAACTCTAAATTATTATAATTTTATGTCATTCAAATGTTAATGATAAATTTAAACTCATTTATTAAGTTAAAGTTGCTTAAAAACAAATGCTTTTTACTAATTAAGTATTAAATTTAATCATGTTTTGTCCTTTGCCTATTCTAATATACATATTAGCAGTTTTTTTTCTTTTATTCAGGGTCATTGAGCATAAAAAGATAAACAATTAAGTAATTTCTCTGTTTTTCATACTTATAAATCTTTGTTATTTATAAATACTAAACATCCTATTGAAGCGTCTTTTTCTTTTCTTACATACTCGTACATGTTATTACTTACTTTTCCTATGATGGATGTTTTCTAACAGAATTTAAATAGAGAAGCTCCTCATTGCAAGTATCTTGTTTTGTAGTAGAAAGGGGACAGTGAACTATTCAAGAAAGTGGCACAATTCTTTTCATGATCAGTATTATTTTACTACAGCTGGTCTTCCATCCATAGGCAAAATAATGACAAAAGATTGAATAAAATCATTTTTACTTTAGAATTGTTGAAAACACAAGAAAAAGAGACAACCAAAGGAATGAACGCTTATTCTCAGAAAAAGGAAAATATTTGTGATAAAAAACTTTAACAAAGCCTGAAAATTCTGAGCATCATAACTTGCCTTTAATTATAAATAATTAGTTGTCATATTTTAAATATTATATTTTCATTTATATATAAATTCTATAATTTCATTTTTGTGAAAATATGAATATTTATTTCTACTAACATTGTTTTAACGGGATAATGTTGGTAAGAAGCAAATTAATTTTGCACTAACTTTTTCTGGTAGTGTTAAAAAATGATTTAGAAAATGAGTCACTATTTGGCAACCGGATATTGAAGTTTTTGGCCGGACCGAATATCCGGTTTGAGTGCCGAATAAGCAGGATATCCGGCGCATCCCTTTCTAAAAGTACCAATTTTTTTTTTCCTGAATCAAAATCTTCGGCTTATGTAAATTTAGATTTCTACTACAGTTGAAAATGAGTGAGGTAGTCATCTTCATGTTTAGATTTTAAGTGATCAATGTTAAAGAAAATATTTTTTATTATTTACATTTTTGGTAATACTATATGTAAATGCTTTTCTCATTAAAAATTTAGAACAAATCTGTTATCTCTTTTCCTTGTCTCTTTTGCAATTTTAATGTTTATGTATATTTTTAAATTACATGCTAATTGAGAAACATGTTGTAGTATGTTCTCCCTTATTTTGCCTTTTCAGAGTTCACAGGGTAATAGTGCACCATAGCAAAATTGCAATTCACACTATCTTCCTTATGCTTTTTCATTGTTTATAAGTAGAACCAATATCTATTATTTCACGAGTGAGAATCTTCCATGTTTTGGTAGATCCTTAAGGAAAAATAAATAAAATCACATAAATTGTGCAATTTCCTCTCTGAGATTTCAGTTTTCCTGCTTTTGCTTTCTCCCCATCACAAAAAGTTTCATATCATGAGCTCTTTAAATTTTTGACATTTTTCTGCCTTATTTGTTATCTTGCAGTAATAATAGTCAAATAATCATCTTATTTCTTCTTTCCAAAATTTTGATTCCCCTCCCCGCTCTTTTTCTCTTTCCCCTAATACACTCAGTTTACAATCTCTAAAATTTCTTTTTTTTTTTTTTGTTAATTTCTCTGTTTGTATTTATTAGAGTAGACTCCCTCAAATCCGCAACCCTAAAGAAAACACATTGTTACATATGTAAACAGTGAAACTTAGTTAAACATTTAGGTGAAACACTCAAGATTTTTTTAATTTTTATATCATTCTGTACACATTTTAATGTGTAATTCTGGTTAATATGGGTGAACTCATGCTTTCTTATGAAGGTAGTATAAATTTATTTCCAAACAAATTCAAGTAGTGCTGATATCAGTGGCAGTTGTGATCTTTTTGCCAAATACATTTATGCATTAATAAAGCTTTTTTGGTTATTAAGTTTGTCTAAACATGAAATAAAACTCAGTTATTTTAAGATTTTGATGTAAATTATTAATGTACTTTTATGAAAAGAGTTTCATTGAATAATTCAAGAAAAAATTCTCATTATTATGCATATTTACTTATGCATTATTATTTATATGACCTTTATTTTTAATATTTTAATCACTTTTAAAAATTTTATTTTATTTTATTTTACTTTATTGTCACTCATTATAATTTCGAGGGAATTATTACATTCAAATTACTGTTTAAAAAATGGGGACTTTTATGTTAGCCAGGCACCAGTGATATATATACTTATGTATATATATACATATACAGTAGAGTACCACTAATCCGCAAACCTGTAATTTGCCAAAATGCCTGTAATCAACACTGTATATATGAATATAAATATAAATAAATAAATTTAATTCTTAAAAATTATTTAACAAATGGAAATTTTTTTTTCCGTTTTTTTTCTCCAACTTTAATTTTATTTCTGATATATATTATCATTTAATAGTTTATCTTTTTTTAATTATGTACTTAATCTCACTTATAATTAATTACAATTCATAGAATTGAAAATAAAATCATTTACTCCATAGTGTTAATAAATATAAAAATCAATAAATTCTTGTTTAATCTGTACACATGTACAGTAGACTCCCTCAAATCCGCAAAGCTTGAAACCAGAGGTTTTGCAGATTTCAGAATTTTGGAGATTTCTGGTCACTGCTTTGTTTACATTTATCAAACAGTAATTTGAATGTAATAATGTACTGTAAATTATAATGAATGCTTACAATAAAGTAAAATAGTAAAATAATTAAGTAAAGTAATAAAAATAAAAATTTAAAACATGATTAAAATTTTAAAGGCAAAGCTCAAGTAAACAATAATGCATAACTAAATAGGCATAATAATGATGAGATAATTTTTTTTAAGTATTCAATGAAACTTGCCTCATAAAGGTACACTAAAAATTTACATAAAAATCATAAAAAAAAGTTTTATTTCATGCTTAGCTAAACTTAATATCCAAAAATGCTTGATTAATAGAAATATATTTGGTAAAAAGATCGCAATCACCACTGAGATCACCACTATCTTGAATTTTTTTCAGAAATAAAGTTATACTTCCTTGAAGAGAAAACATGTGTTCAGCCATATTAACAAGAATTACATATTGAAATGTGCATGGACTGATATAATAATTTAAAATATCTTTAATTTTTCCCCTTACATCTTAACTGTAGGTTTCATTGTTTACAACTGCAATGATGTGCGGATTTTAGGGTGACAGATTTGAGGGAGTCTACTGTATTTAGAATATTTAGCCAAGGATATTGAAATTTCTAAAAACAAATTTTATGGTTCAGAACACAATTATGGATATTTATAGACTGTGAGATACAATACAAAAACATAAACCAAATGTTTTAATACAAACAAATATTGATGATAGATTTTTAAAATATAAAAATTAATAAATAATTTAAAAAATAATTCTTACTTTATTTATATGGCTAAATGTCCAATTTGTTTCTTTTTAAGCATTAACAATCAAAATTTGCTCAAAGTATGAATAAATTAAAAAAAAAATGTAAACAAAGATTAAATGGACATGACCTATAACATGATCCACAAAAAGTCTCAAATCTGCAAAATGCTCGGAACCAAGCATTGAAGATTAGTGGTCTTCTACTGTATTTATATATGTATATACATATATATATAAGTATATATATACTTATATGTATATATATATATATCACTGGCACCTGGCTAACATAAAAGTACCAAAAAATGTAAACAAAACAGTGACCAGAAATCCACAAAATTTTAAAATCTGCACAACCTCTGGTCCCAAGCTATATAGATTTGAGTGTGTACTGTATCTTCAAGCAACTACAAATAAATAATCAGTCTTCTAATTTCTTCTGCACATGCCGAACCCCCACCCCTCTTTTATTTGAATGTTTAAAAGTTGTATTTACAAAAATAAAACCATGTATTCAAAAATATGTGTTATTAATCATTAGTTTATTCAATTTGTAGGTTCTCAATTTTTTTTCTTTTGTTCTTAAAAGGAAAGTTCTTGAGAAATGTGTACAAACACTGTTTAAAGATCTGCATAGGTTTTTAAAAGAATAAAATAACTTTATCAAAGCATTAACCAGTGTAAATGAATTTTCTTTAGCTTGTATTACTTAAGGAGCAATGAATAAGTTTATATAATATGTTTTATCATTTGTGTTATATTGGTGTTAACATATTTAATTCATTTTAAAGTATCTTTAGGCTTTTTTATGATACTTTTACTTATCAGAATTTTAACATGTATATTTAATTCCACTTTCTACGGCGATTTATTCATCTCAATTACTTTTTAGGCTCCATCTTGGGCATATGTCCTTTGTGCACTAGGTGTATTTCTATATCAGACTCTTGATGCTTTGGATGGAAAGCAGTGTATAAAAGTTCAAGATACTCAGATTGAAGAAGTTTATGATCATGGCTGTGATGCTATATCTATTGGTATATATTATTTTTTGTTACAATTGATAATTTTTCACAGCTGTTATTATTATAAATCTATTGGTATTCACTTAGCTGAATAACTTCTTTGAATTATTCATGTATCAACTGCTTTTATAAACAAAAAAAAAAAAATTCTCTTTTATGCTAAACTTTAAAACTATCTGAAAGATCCTGTATATGTTTTTTTTTTTAGAAATTGAACAGTTAGAATAAAATTTGATAAATTAGAATATATCACATCAAAGCTTTTTTATTTATCTATATATTTTTAATTATTAGTATTATTTTCTTGCAATTGTTTAACTTTTATTATTAAAATATCAGAGATGCTTTCAAACGAGTTTTCATTTTCATTGAATTTCTCTGACTGTGTGTTTGAGTTCCTTATACACACTTCTCTGAAAACAGTATCTTGAAACATTTTATATATATATTTTAGAATAAGACTTTTTTTTTCTCTCCATTATATTAAAGAGAAAATATCGTATAGTATGTATAATCAAAATATTGCAAAATTATGATTTGTTTAGAATCCACTGTTTCAAAAATATCAAAAAATTTCTTTTATTAAATTTTGATATGTGAAAAATATATTTTCGGCACATTTTTGTAATTTCAGCCTGTTAGATTTCATGTCAATGTTTGTATTTGATTTCTAATAGTTGGCATAAAGTAACTCCCCCACCCTTTTTCTTTTACATAAATTTGATTTATAACCGGGGTATTTAAAGTACATCAGCCAGCATGAGTAAAGTAATATTCAGTGATGCGGAATACAAGTAAAAAAATATACATATTGTTGTGTATGCTTATGTGTTTTATTCTTTAAGTGAGAATGTACAATAAAATGATCTTTAATTTTTATATGTTATAAAAGTAATTTTGGACAAAGAAAAAAAAACTGAAATGATAATAAAATAAAAATACAGGTTTCAGTTGATTAGTGTGGTTAATTAATCCTGTGATATTTCTGTACTAATGGAAACTTACATTGACATACACAATTGAATGGAGAAAACTGCAATAGATCCACAGCCAATTTTCTCAAAATCCCAATATATACATAAACAGATAGTGTAATAACATACTACAATGTTGTTTTTGATGTATTATTGGTAGAAAGTACATACAACTCCGATTCAAAAAATTAGAATAATGAAAAGAAATACGGTCAAGGGAAATGAAAATCGAATTTATCAAATAAATAATCAACAATATCAAATATAAAGTACTATAATATGAATCTGCATATTTTGCAGATTATAAAAATGTAAACACATTACAATGAAATAGAAAATATATTTAAATCAGCTAACAACAAAAAATTCAAAATATTAGAATACTTTCTAACATAGTTCAAAAAATTAGAATAATGAAAATATATTGAAGATAATTTAAACTCTAAGTATTTTTACTTGCTAATCAGTACTTTGTTGCATCACCCTTAGCTTTAATGACAGCTCTTAAACGTTCTGGCATGTTTTTAACTAAAGGTTCACAATGTTTTTTATCCAAATTCGCCCATATGCTCTTTATACTAGAAATAAGTTCTTTTTTGTCTCTAGGCGGAACTTCTTGAAGTCGTTTCTTCATAATTCCCCACAAATTCTCGATAGGATTTAGATCGGGTGAGTTTGCAGGCCAAGGGAGTACAGGTATGTCCTTATCTTTGAGCCATTTAGTTGTTGATTTGGAAGTGTGGGGAGAAGCTAAATCTTGCTGAAACAAGAAATCGTCATCACATAAATCCTCAGCTGAAGGAATCATGAAATGTTCAAGAATTTCTTTATAGACTTCTGAATTGACTGTTGTGGAAACAATACACAACCTGCCTGGGCCTTCAGCAGTCATGCAGCCCCATACCATAACAGAGGTCGCAAATTTAACCGAACGTTTTAAACATTCTTTCTTATAAGCTTCATGTTTGAGTCTCCAGACACGTATACCTTGATTTCCGTGAGACACACAAAACACACTTTCATCGCTGAAAAGTATCTTTTTCCAATCGTCGTGATCCCAAAATAGCCTTTGTTTACACCATTTAACTCTAGCAGCCCTTTGCTTAGATGATAAGAATGGCTTTATCTTAGGCACACGTGATCTAAAACCTAATTTGCGAAGTCGTCGTAGTGTTGTAGATTTGGAGACATTTATACCCATTTCTTTCCATTTTCTATGCACATATCTCACACTCCGAAAATGATGTTTCTTCACAATCTTTTTCAATTGCCTTTCATCTCTTCTTGAAGTTACTGGCTTTCGACCACTTTTAAAGTGTTTATTTTGAAAACACTTATTATTAGAATATTCTCTCAAAACTCTACTCACACTTGCTTGAGAGCATTTCACTTCTTTTGCTATAAAAAGTTGTGTTTTTCCTATTTCGTGCAAGTACACAATACGATATTTCACAGCCTCAGATAAATCGCTCTTTCGTCCCATATTAAGCAAATACTACGCTACAATCAAATGCCAAACGACTTCTCATTTTCAACGGAGCACATTTTATAGTCCCACAGATGTTAATCCCGCAGCCGTTCTCTCAACTTATAAGAAAAATTTGAATATTCTAATTTTTTGAACCATGCTATCGAGGTATTCTATTTCTTTGAATTATTCTAATATTTTTTAAATAGTTAATTATTAATATATCAGATAAAAATAAATATTTATGTTATATTTATAAATGCTCTGAAGATAATTAGATACTTTTAATATATTTTTTCCTGGACGCAGTATGCAAATTGACGCGTTAGCAACATCAAACTCATTCTTTTTTACATTATTCTAATTTTTTGAATCGGAGTTGTATTACAGCTTGATTTGAAAATTTAAAAAAAAAGTTTATCTAATTTTCATGAATGTCCATTAACATAAACGTGTGAGCTAATTTAATAAGTAACAACCAAGAAACATTAAAAAGACAATTTTAATTCTGTATTATTTCAATTCTTTAGTTTATTTATGTTAGCTTACCTACCATTAGGTTAATTTTTAAAAATTTACATAATTTTATTTAAAACTTATTGTAATAAATTTTGATTACTTCAAACTTACACACATTTTAATTTATTTAAGCAAAAACTTATCAATTGCCAATTGTACAGTATTTTACTTCTCTTTGGAATACATGTTACGGTAACACAAAATCTGATTTTCTAAACCTCAGTACACTTGCATACTTCTATTGATGTCTGGGTCTACTATATCTATCACATGCTGTTTGGAGAATTTTAATTTAGTGAAAATTTCTTCAAATTCTTTTAATGATATTTCTTTTTTCAGCATTTAAAAAAAAAATTCATTTTTAAAAATATGATGCAATTTTACTGGAAAAATAATAACATATTTTGTGCTTTGCACACTAATCCAAATTTTCCCAACACTAATCAAGGGAGCATTTAAAAAAAGTTTACCACACTAACTGAAAATTGCACTAAGGGAGGAAAGCCTGTACTAAGTGTTTTGCTAAATTAATAATTCTTGATGTTAACCTTCTAAACTATATTAATGTGACCTGAATTAGTTGGAATTATCTTAGCCATGATCAAAAACGTACTATTGCTGATTGTGGAGAACTTTAATTTGAAAAATCAAAGGCAATAACCCCTTTAAATAAATTTTTAAAGTTGTTCTTTATGATCACTTGACTAGAAATTAACAAAAGAACTGTCTTACTTTAAAAGATGCAGTGTAGAGCTGAACACAAGAACCACAATTTTTAAGTTCAAATAAGTCTTTATTCAATGATGAAATGTTCAGAAAAAAAAAAAAAGAACCCTCCTTTGTGACCACATTTGGAAATTTAAATTACAAACTAAAAATGACTATTAAGTTGCCATTTAAAAATTTTTGCTAATTCTGAAGAATATATGTTTGAAGAACACTTTAAAAAATAACGGCAAAAGCATCACTAAGATTCACAACTTCATTTAACATCCCGTCAGAACTCAGCTGCCTAAAAAATTAACTGTCAAAGTGTATATAATAATACTTCTACGGGAAACCCAAACATAATTAAAAGAAATATTTAATTTAATTGATCAAATTTAAAAGGTAACAATAATTTAAATGCTTAACCACATTCTTTTAAAACAAAACAGAAACTTCTGATTCGTTTATGATGTCACATGACACACCTCCGATCAGAAAAATGCATGCAGAGTGGTGAAAATTCAAAATCTCCTTCGATGACACTGATTGAGCATGCACGGCTAGGTGCGAAGAGAAGGGGTGCCAAAATGGAATGAAGATCGAATTTGCCATAATAGAAAATGTCAGGAGAATTTGGATGTGCGTGCAACATTAGGCAGCACATCTGATCGACCGAGCAATTGCTAAAGTATGCAGCACTTGGAGACAATTGAAATGGCGATGAAAGATAGGATTACCGGCAAAAGACATCATTATGAAATTGCATAATTGAGTAGAAAAATGCTTGCGGCAAAAGGAAAAACATCACAGAGCGTAAAAGCTGAAAAATAATGCCGATAAATGAGAAAGGTCAGCGAAGAATAAACTATATGAGAATTTATCTCACAATTAATTGCATCTCGTAACTAATAAGACTTATGTTCAGAAAATCCAGAATTTATCGGTAAAATGAATATGGCCAGTTTAAATACATGTTATTTGAAAACTGATAAAATTATTTATTATGATTAAGCACAAAATATAATTTCATTAAACATTATTTCTTAGGAAGTAATAGTAATATAATTATATTTTAAAAACACAAATTGCACAAATTGTGCTTATTAGTTGCTAAAATCAGTGTAAAAATTGTTTTAAACTCATAAAAGAGCTAAAATCCTACATGTTTCGGCTTTAAACTTAAAGCCATCATCGGGGAAGAGGAACAACACAAACGACTACTGATCTTTTAATTTTCGACCCAAGAAAATTGAAATCAACAGTATGGAAAAATTTAAATAAAATAAGCGGGCGCTCTCTGTTGCCAAAGAGCGAAAAACAAAACAAGGAATTAACAAGGGGTTTTAACCCCTTGTTAATTCCTTGTTTTGTTTTTTGACTAGGTTAAAGTAGCGACTAGGCTTTGGTAAAAGTCATTTGAACTGTTTTAAAGTTTTTATTGCACAAATTTTCTAATAAACATTCTCTGCTATCTTTTGACCATAAGAACATTTCTACTATCAATTCACTTATATTTTAATTGTAAATTTTTTTAGTAGACAGTTCTAATTTAATTTGATGTACATTTTTATGGCAACAATAATTAAAAAGGTACTAATTAATAATACATTTTGTTTTAAAAACAGTTTCTATAAAAGAAAAAATTGTTTTAGTAAAGGCCTGCTTTTTTAATATATAAGCTGGCCTTTTTAAAGTGGTTTAAACCAGAAAAAGCCGGCCAGTTTTAACTGGCCTGGCTAAAATCCGACAGCCCTGGTTGGATATAACCCAATCCACACAGGACTCCAGCTGAATTTATTTGAAGAAATGTAGAGAAAATAAACAAAGATAAATTAGCTAATAGTATAAGGAAAAGTCTCAATTAGGAATGTTACTAAATAGAAGCTTTTCATTTATAATGTTATATCAAAAGATTTTTGAAAACACATGATTACATATTAAAATAATAATAATAAATTTAAGTGTCTATGTTGTAAACATTAATCTGATAATCTCTTAAAATATTTATACTTAATTTTAAAATATTTTCTCATTGTTTTATTAACTAAATTTATTTTATGATTTGGCTTTATTTTATTTATTGATTTTAGAAAACTGTATTTAACACACACGATTTTGTTACTTTAACCGTGTTTTATGTATAAAAACGATTCTGCCACTGTCTTTTGTAGAATATTTTAATCACTTTACTCAATTCTCCCCCTCAGATGTCATTTTACAACATATACTCTTTTTGTTTTTAGTGTTTGTGTGTCTGACAAGTTCAGTTACTTGCCAACTTGGAAATTTACCTCTTCTAATGTTCTGTTATTTCCTTGCTTCAGTATTAGCATATTTTTCTACACATTGGCAAGATCATGTAACTCATGTTATGGTTTTTGGGAAGTAAGCACGTTTTCCTTATTATCATTCTTTAAATTGTTGTTAGGAATTCTGATTATCAATGTTTAAAATAACATTACCCCTCACCCTCCAAATATATGCATTACCACAATAATAGATTTAGACTTGGATGTTATAATTTCTGCCTGAGAGTTAAAAAACTTGTGAATTTATTAATGACAAAAAAAATATTCATAATTTTTTATGAGTAATCAGTTTAAAACTACCCTTAAACTTGGATTCTGACAGTTCCAGTGATAACACACAAAGCTTTCAGATATTTAGGTGCATATTAATTTCCATATGACTAACTTTGTATTTTTCAGCCTATATTACAATATTTGTAATATGTAAATGTTACTTCATATTTTGGATTTTGCTCAGTTTTAATTTTAAAAAATTGTTTTATAGTTTTTAATTATTTCAAATAATATTGGAATTATCATTAAGTATAATAAACTGAAGATAAATCTACCTACTCAAAATTATATTTTGATGCATAGCAGTAGAAAAAAAGATTAATGATGTAGATTAAAAATATCATTTTTTACCAAAATTAAAATATTGTTTTTCTGTACATAAACACATTATAAACTTGTGCAACTAACTTCATTAAATTTCTTCTGTGCCTAGTTGCCTAATTATCAAAATTATTTTTTTTTTAATGTTTAAATTCTTTTTCTCCTAATAATTCCTGATTGAATTTTTAAAATGTGCACCAAGAAGTTTTCCAAAAGAATGCCGCAAATATCAGTATTTTGTAACTTTTATTGAATTATAATGCACACACACACATGCAAGCTCTTTTATATATCTACATGTTTTTATTTATATTGAATGTAATTTTTAAACTGAATATTACTTTCAACTTTATCTTGTGGCTATTTTGCATTGTAATTTACCATCATTTAATTGTTGTTTGCACAATGTTTGGTTTTTAAAATGTTTATACATATATCTTCTCAAAACAATATTTTTATGCATAACAATAATATATAAAGAATACTGATGTAGATTAAAGCATCATTTCTAAACTTAAAATATTTTTCTCTTTCTATACATAAACACTTTATTATAATTTTGCTATCTTATTGCATAAGATAGGGGGATATTATCAGAATTGTGTAGCAGGAAATAGCCCCACCAGTGGCTGAGAGGTTCTGCTCTCAAAGCTGGTAGACGGGAGGTGCTGGATTCAAATCCCTGTCGTGCTCGTCAACCTAACCTTTTGGAGTTTTCTGTGGTTTTCTTCGAACCTTGCCATAAATACGGTTAGGATCCCTTAGAAAGACCACCACGGAGAACACTCCTCCCCTACGGCCTATATCCCAAGAGTAAATAATCGGCCGTCATAAATCAACCAACCAACTGTGGTGAGCAGGAATTCAATCCTTGTTGAAAATAATTTCTCTTTTGCTTTCTGCCTAGAGCTTTATAATTTGGGAGATTTTAGTTCTAATAATAATAATAAAAACAATAATTGCTGGGGAATTTTTGAAGAGCACTAAAGATTTTTCCAATGACAACCTTAATTAGCAGTACTTCATAGATTTTATTAATTTATAATGCATAAAAAAAATCTACATTTTTATTTGTAAGTACGTATCGATAAATGTATTACATCTCGAGTTATAATCGAGTGCTGTCTTATGACGATCCTTCAATCACTATCGTGTCCGGAAATCCAGTTCAAAACACCCATTTTGACAGTATCTCCAGAAAACTCTTTTGCATTTAAAGAAAAAAAGAGAGACGCTAATTGATTTCTTGATTTCTGATTATGAGTACCTGCTGATTTTATGTGTTTACGAATAAATATCAATAATTAAAAAAGTTATATTTCATAGAAATATTTTATTATTCCTTAAATATAGCTACAACGAATATTTTATTTCACTATAAGCTTCGGTTCTTTTTACAGTACAATTATGAGCAATTTTAATTGATTAAATGCATAATTAATACTAAATTAACCTAGTTCAAATCCTACAAGAAAAACAAACACGTCTTGCCTCCCTATTTCTTAGATCCATGGTTCCTTAATGTTTTCATTCTTCTTAACACTTTCCAACCTAGTTGAAAAGTGTTTATGACTTCGGTTTGTCTGGCCGTCTGCCATCTGTCCATGCTCTAACTCCCGTAAATATGCTCGGATTGCCCTGCAATTTTTATATGTTATAATCGTTATCTATAGCATGTTCCCTATTTCAACGGAAGTGTGTAGCACTTATAGTTTTTTTACAGGGACACTCAAAAGAATTCCGTTACATTGCGGTCTATGGGGAAAAATCATTTGCGGTTTATTTAAATAATGTTTCACTATTTTAAACGCATTGAAATTTATATATATCACTAAGGTGCATTAGAAGAAGCTTAATATGGAATAGGGTGTGCATACCACTTATACTTACTTTACAGGGACAGTCAAAAGAATTCCGTTACATTACATCTATGGTGAAAAATCGTCTGCGGTTTATTTAAATAATGTTTCCCTATTTTAAACGCATTGAAATTTATATAAGGTTCATTACAAGAGACTTACTACAGAATATTGTGTGTATAGCAGTCATCGTTCATTTACAGGGACACACAAAAGAATTCTCTACTGTATGTTAACAATAATTCCTGGAAGTGCGTTTTAAGTTACTGAACGAGATTTTAATTTTAAATCGCTTTTTGTATATTACGTGGTGTGTATAAATTCTGTAGATCCTATACAGGGAAGCACAAAAGTTCGGGAACACATTTCCGTATTATTTAACTCCAGACGGAGAATTTTAAACTGTGCTACGTGTTTCCTAACTGAACTAAAATTTAGCATCCTATGTAGTATATATACAAATCTATAGATCCTATACAGGGCTGAATAAAAGTATTCGGATTACTTAGATGTTATCTTTTAGCTTATTAAAGAGTATGATTCGTAAAATTATTTTGGAAGCGTTGGAAAGTGTTACATAATCTATGCTTGACGCATGATTTTTCGTTCTTGTTTTAAATATGTGCAAGGAAATTTTAATGTTTTTTGGTTAAAATAAGTTCTACAAGTTTCTTCTTAGCAATCAGTTTTGTTATTAATATTTGAAAAATACATACAAAACTTCATATCTGTGAGATTACAAAAAAGTGTAATCCCTAAAAGAATAAACGATCTTTACGCAAATGAATGGGTCTTTATTAAGTTAGTACTAAAGTACCGAAATGACTAAATGATCACCTGTATGTCCGAAGTGCAAACAAAAACTCTCGTATTTTCGCATCAGACTATCGAGCTCCATGAATCATGCGAGAGCTGTTGCAAACCGTACTTATTTGTTACTGAGTAATGGGTATTCTGACTCGAATTACTGAATTGTTTCATGAATGGAGACAGATAGTTTGATATGAAAAGATGAGGGTTTGCAGTTGGACTTCAGACTCAGAGAATTTGATCTCAGTTTTTCCATATCGGTACCACATACAGGGATATAGGTGTTCATTTAATCCTTTTGATACTTTACCACTGGCATAAGTAAATACCATGCGAGTGAAGGTAGCGTTTGCGGTTTGTTTCATTTAGTTCTGCAGAGTATTCCAAAGTAACGATTCGGTACTTTGTATCTGAGAGAATACTCATTACTCAGTAACGAATACATACAGTTTGCAACAGATATATTAAATGCTTAGAGTGTTTAAAAAAGCAAAATAAAAAAAACTAATTTTACTTTTATCTTTATTTTAAAACATAATTTAAAGTTATTGATACAAAATAAAACTCTAAAATTTTATTTTTGAAAGCTGCTTTGTTTTAAGAATAGTCTTATAGAAACCTTTTTTCAACATTTTTAGTTTTTTCCTGAGCCAAATTTCAACAAATCAGTTGGAATTTTGAATATTAGAGAAGATATTGCTTTATTTAACATGGATGTTATTTTACCTTATTTTTCTTTCATGCCTACATTTTATTGTTTTTTGATTCCCCTCTTTCTTGCTACTGTTTTAATACTTTATTAAATGGGGACATAGACTAAAACGACTATAGCAGTATTTCAGCATAGCTACATTTTTGTGCTCTCCTGCCAAATCGTGTAGCTCTGTGTGCAGCAGTCTGTCCAGAAAACTCTGAAGCAGACATACAAACATCCATTTTTATAGATTTTGCAGTAATTTGAATTATGCAGGTGGATTTTATTTTTAATTTTTAGAAAGGTAGTGTTATTTCTATTTCAAAAAGTGAATTGCATGTGCCTTTTTCACTACTGCAAATGATCTTTATACTTCCTTAATTAAACTGTGCCCTCCCTACCCTCCCTTTTTTAAAAATTTCATGTTCATATTTTGATGTTTATTAATGTTCATTCATAATATAATCTTTTAAAAAAGTATATCATTGATAAAATTTCGTTTTTTATGCAGTAGACTTTTATTATGAATGCAACAATATTTTATGTAAAGTATTTATTTATCTTCTAGTAGTTTCTTCCATTGGATAGTCTAGTTGCATTTAACTTTCATAAGTTTTTGTTGTTCAAATACTTTTATATTACTATTGGTGGAGAGATTGCATAATTTATTGAAATATTTTATTCCATTAATTTTACAAATGTATTCTTTAACTTGGGTTGCAGGTTGACTTCAATGGATTTTTTTTTTTTTTTTTTTTTTTTACTCTAGTCTTGATTTGTATATCATTCAATTTTTATACATATATGAAAAGTTCTTAAGTTTTTCATTAGAAAGTATAGAAACTGTGAAATACTTTGAGTCATTACATTAGCTTTTTTAGATATTTAAACACATATTAAAAATTATAATTGTATTTTTGCTTCTTTCAAAGGAAATTCTAGAACTTTAAAACTTATATTTAAGGGAGAAAAACTCTTTTAAAACTCCAATATTCAGCTCATTTTTTTCTACCTAATGTGATCCTTGGAATAGTTTGTTTTAAATTTGAGAAATTTAATATGAAATTAAGTATTCTTATATAAGTAATTTAATTTAACAGTTAATTTAGATCTTTTAGTTTATAGTTCCTCTATCTTTTTAATTATTGAAATTACATTTTTAATTTAATTTCTCCCATACCTATGTGCAGAATTGTATAAAACCAACAACTTTCTGCACACATAAATATTAGGTCAAAAACTTTCTGCAAAATAATTTAATGTTTAATAAAATTACTCGTTATATTATTTTGACGTTATGAATTAAAAACAGTAGTTTAAAATAATTACCATTTATATTAAAAATGAATTAATATTAATTAAAAAATAAATATTTTCGTTAAAAAAAATACATTTCAGACAACATTGAAACAAGCATTTCAGAATTTTCTTAGAGAGCAGGCTTAGGAGAATCATTTAAGACTTTAAGACTTTTGTCAATTTTGAGGAAATACTCCCGTCCTCAATATTTTCAAAAATGGGATCAATATTTCCATTTCCATGCTTATTTTGAGGTTTGACAGAAGCTGAAATTATTGATGTTTGACTTCTTTTATCAACAGAACTTGCTTGACTGTGCTTATTTTGTAAATGCACACTGTAATTTTCCTCATCACAATACATTTAAAATTTATTTTAAATAAAAAAAGAAATGAAGAATAATCCTAAAGTTCAATAGAACGAACGTATGGGCCTCACTAAGTACCACTTTGGAGCGAGTTGCACGTGTTTGTGTTTGATGGTGTGCTAAGATATGTGCTACATTCCGGCGGCAACTTTGGCTGTGTTTGGAGTTGTGAGTTGCCATTCGAAAGTAAACAGTTTTCTGCAGAATGTAATTTGAGGAAGAAAAAAAACATGTGCCTAAAAATAATACATCATTTCTTCTGTGTCATTTATGAATTTTTTTTTTTTATTGCTATTTTCTATTATTATTTTTATTTCTATTTTGAAAATTTTCCAGCCACAGTTTTTTTTTTTTTGGCTAGCCGCCAGTCAGTTATTGATGTTCATTAAAATTTGATGCATTTTGAAATATTTAATTTTAGCTTTAAATCATTTTAAAGAAATTTAATTTAAAATGTTTTCTAACACTACGAAAGTATTCGATTTAACTACCACCGCCAGGCTAAAACGTCCTTGCAGCTGCCAATAGAAAACCGATCGGCGCCAAGCTCTAGTCTGCGAAAAATAGAAATAAAAGCGTCTGTGATGTCACAACAATGTTTTGCATCTTTAAACTTTAAATTGTGCGCAAACAGTAAAAAATGGTACATAAAATCGGGGAATATTTATAATTTTTCAATATTAAAATATATATATATATATTTTTTTTCCCTGCAAAGTTTAAAATTTTGCATAAAATTTTCCGCACAAGGCATGTGCGCGTGTGTCTATATTACACAACTCTGCCTATGTGATATATATTTTTAACAATGCTAATATTCAAACATTATGTGTTGCCTTTTCCACTAGTTACACTCAACTTCCTCTAATCTGCAAAGTTTTGGACCAAACATTTTGCAGATTTATAGGTATTTACATTTTTCTTTTGAAGATACAAAATGAGTCATTGTTAATTCATGAATAAATGTTAAAATGGAAAGATAATAATTTCAAATAAATTTTGCAATGAAATATATCTTCAACAATATTAAAAAAGCTTACCAATTTCATAAAAGTAAATAATGTATGCACAGTGAAATGATACATTGCAATTAAGGAATTAAGTAAGCATACATACTTAAATATACATATTGAAATGCACATATATCACTGATTAGTTTTAATTTTCTGAAACAGTGATGTAATTGTTTGTTTTAACAGTTTAGATTTATAGTTGGAAATTTTATTTGGCAAGTTGTCAAAAGTGTAATTTCCTGTTCCAAAATGAAAAACTGTTTTGATAAAAAGTTAATGTATATTTTTCAAATTATTAATTTAATTATTGTTTAACTTATGGTTCAGAGAGACAAGAATTAAACTGAAAATTTGACTAAGTTAATGCATAGAAAAACAGTAACTTTCTCTAAATAATGAGAGAAAAAATGTTGCCAATACCGAATTTGTTCGAAATCTTAACTATAATTTTCATTGTTTACATCCAAATATGTCTTGTGGGTTAAAGGTATTTGTAGATCATAGATCTGTGGATTAAAGAGAGTTGACTGTATTCCCTTGAATGAAGAGTAATTAAACAATGTTACTTTGATGGATGTTATGTTTTTTAAAGTGGAAAATCATCAATAAATAAATAAATAAGTAAATAAAATTATCAATGAAATTTTCATTTAAAAAATGTGCAATTTTATATATAATCTTAAAATGTTAATTGTAATGTAAGTGTAAATTGTTAATTATGAATAATATATTTTACTTTACTCGTAATGCTTTTTATTACTCACTAGAAAACCTCTCATATATAAAATCAAATTTACAGTTAAAAAATGAATAAAAAAGCTCTTTATAATATAGTATTAATAAACAAATAATGTAAAAATGAGCTACTGAGCTGTTGAGATTCAAACAAAGCTTTGTAAAAAATAAAAAACTTTAATAAATTCCAAATATTTGACTATATTATCCTACAATAAGTCTGTCAGTATTAATATTTGTTTGAAAGTATAACTCGGCAAAATTTTTCTTCAATGTTAAATCACAATAGACTCTTCTGGCAATCTTTCTGTGTTTTAATATTTTCTCATAAGACTCTTGTTTCAAGTTTTAGCTAATAATTACGTTATTTATTTATTATTGTATGTATTTTCATCTTTTTTTTCCATTTGTAAATTGGTTTTATATATTTTAAGACTTATCTTGTCAGTTTCATATTTCAATTTAATTTTCTAGAACTTTGTGTATTTAATTTTTATGTAAAATTTAAATTATACTTAATGTGAAAGTATCTCTTTTCAATAGTAAAGTTATGTAACTAGTTAAATGGAATTTTATAAACATCTGAGAACTATTTATTCTGATCAGAAGGTATTAGGAAAAAACATACTGTATTTACTTGTGTAATTTACACCCTTTAATATTTTTCACACCCCTTACTTTTGAAAGAAAATTTTGGTTAAAAAAAATGTATAATTTTGACATGTATCGCATGAGATAATTTAAATTAATGAAAATTTTAATCTCACTGCATGCGTACTAATGAATTTCCTTTTGCAATATTTCAATTAGCATCTTAAAAGCAAATTCTCTACTCTCCTGGGACCTTTTCTTTTCAGCTGCATTGTGTGCAGGTGTTACTATAAAACTACTGCAATTTCAACATTTCTTGTGGTACAATTACAATTGCACAGACGATTTCATATTTATAATATTCTGCTCTATTAACATAAATAAAAACAGGGCAGCTGGAAACTAATTCAGTGTAAATGAGGTACTTATTCCATATTAGCTGAAAAAGAAATATGCGCTAAACAAAGCAGTTAACAGTGTATATGAGCAATTGATGGTCCCAAATCTGGGAAATACATGTCAATCAGAGATGCTAAAATATTTTAATTCGTAAAGGATCAAGATTTAGTTACACTAAATGTTTCTATCAAACCCATTAAAAATTTTCCTGTATTTGTTTGCAAATTTGGACTTTTGACACTTTCCAACCTAGTTGAAAAGTGTTTATGACTTCGGTTTGTCTGCCGTCTGGCCGTACTCTACCTCTCGTAAATATACTAAGATTGCCCTGAAATTTTTGTATGTTATTGTCATTTACCACAGCATGTTCCCAATTGCAAATGAAGTGTGTAGCACTTATACTTTTATTACAGGGACATTCAAAAGTATTTCGTTACATTACAGTCAATGGGAAATAATTGTTTCAAGTGCATTTTAATGATGCTAAGCCATTTGAAAACTGATGCAATTAATATATAATTATGAAGTGCATTAAAACATGCTTTTTTTAGAATATGGGGTGCAAAGCATTTATTATTTATTTACAGGGTCAAACAAATAATTCTGTTACACATTGTTCTTTGGGGAAAAATCGTTTGTAGCATTATTTAATGATGTTTCACTATTTCAAAAATAATAAAAATTATATGCATTACTGATGTGCACTATAAATTACTCGCTTAAAAGTATGGTGTGCATTGCGTTTATCGTTCATTTACAGGGTAAAATAAAAGAATTCTGTTGCACATTGTTCTACAGGGAAAAATCGTTTGCAGCGTAATTTAATGATGTTTCACTATTTGAAACATAATGAAATTTATATGCATTACTATAAATTGCTCACTTAAAAGTATGGTGTGCATTGTGTTTATCGTTCATTTACAGGGACACATGAAAGATATTGGTTACAGTATATGTGCGATATTTACAGTCTATGTGTGATAAGTGCGTTTTGAAGTTTGGTTTGCGTTTTTTAGTTTAACTAAATTTTTTCATATTACGTGGTGTGTATAAATTTGGTTGATCATATACTAAAAATAATAAGGTCTCAGCAACGCATGAAATCGAAAGAACAAACAAAAATAAATATCTGGTGCTGTGTTGATCATAATTTCATAATACGAGTCCTTGCTTTTTCTTCTTTTTATTTAACAACAAACTTAAACACAACAGTAAATTAATAATGATAATTAGACTGAAAAATTATAAATTCCATGAGAGCAGCTGAGATATTGCTCCATATTCAAGATACAAAATTATTCCAACTAAGAAAACAACAGATTTCTAATCAGTTCGGGGTAAGTATTACATCACGTTACGTAACGCCGTGAGCTGAACTCTGCCCACAGACATGTGATCAAATAAATTCTCAACATATACAGGGCTACACAAGGGAATCCATAAATATTACAGACTATGGGAGTGAATTGTTTAAGGGCAGTTTTTAATTGTGTTACGTATTTTCTTGCTGAACTATATTTAGTTGACTAATTTAAGTTTGTGGAATATAAATAAATTCATATACAGGGCTACACAACGAACAAAATGAATTGTTGTTTATGGTTGGTAATTGCTGGAATTGTGTTTTAAGTTGCTTTATGTGTTTTTTACCTGAATTACATTTTAGCTTAATATGTGGTGTGTACAAAAGTGTTTAGATAATATACAGGACTGCAAAAAAGATTTCAAGTGCATTTCCATCAATTGGCGAAAATTGCTAAATGGGAATTTTCTAACTGAACTAAATTTTATCATGCTATGTATTATATATCCAAATCTACAGATCATATACAGGGCTGCACAAAAAAATTCGACTACTTTTTTTACAATGAAAGGTAATTTTGAAAACTGTAGTTTTCAATGTGGTATATGTTTTCCAAACTGTTTACTTACATATTTTCTTTTACCTTTTTTAGCGGTGAATTTTCGTTACAGTTTTCTGGATGTGTTGGAAAGTGTTTCATAATCTATGCTTGATGCATGATTTTTCATTCTTGTTTTAATTTTATTCTAGGATGTTCCTAGGATTGTTTTCTTCCTATTCAAAAACTATTTATATAAACTTGAAATTGTTATACATTTTTAATTTTAATTATTCATTCATTAAAAGATTATATTTCGTATAGAATAGATAGTCATTTCTTTTTTTCTTCAAGCTTTCTTTTGAGAAAAATGAATAATCTAACAACAACAACAAAAAAAAACCTTTCTCATATTTTATGTATCCCTTACTTTTAGCACTGAAAAAATGTCACAAAATATGCAAGGAAAAACTGTAAATCTTCCATTTTGTTTTCATTTTAAAATTTTCATAAATTTCTGTGATTTTGCTTTCATTTACTAATTATATTTCTTATTTATTTCCAGAATCGATGTTTCCGAAGCCCAGTTTGCAGTTACATGTATTCATTTTCTAACAGCTTTTTATGGCCCATCATTATGGACGAAGGGGGTAATTCTTTTAATAAATTAAAATAAAGTTATAACTAAATATAATAGGTCCTTAAAAATTAAACAATTTTTTGTAATAACACATATTTGTCATATTGCAAATTTTCTTCGAAATTCTTTTTGTTTCATAAATTAAGATGTTGGTGGATTTTAGTTATTTAGACTAAAGATAAATTCTACAGTATAGAAATCATAGTTTTTCAGTAATGTTAAAGTATTGGTATATTCATTTCACACAGGCAAAAAAATTTATCTTGTAGACATTATTATGCTTTTTAATTTGGTGCTTTTTTTTCTTTATTGAGATATCTATTCTGTCCTTCCAATTTTGAAATTTTATTTCATGATTTCGGATGTTCCATTTGTTCAAAAGTTCTTGTAATCCTTTCTTGTTACGATAATTTTTGTGTGAAGTTGGGGTGTAATGAGACTAAAATTAAGCTAAAATATCTAGTCTTAAGACATAAACTTCACATTTTTGGCTTACATTAGGGGAATCACCCCGAGATGACGCCTTTTATGATATAGCCAATATAACTTCAATTCTTTTATTTGTTTCTTGTTGATTTTCGTTTTTTCTCCTTTGTGTTGATGTTGGAATTAGTATGCATATATACACTATCTACCAATAAGTATTTGGACACCTGTGATCGAAAAGAAAAACAACATTTATTCACATTCAATAGTTAGTAGAGCCTTCACGAGAAACAATTACAGGTGCAACCCTCCTGAGCATGCTTTCTACAAGTCCTTGGTATTTTTTTTCATTCGGCTTCGAGAAGACAGATAAGTTCCTTCACTGATTTTGGACGGTTGTCGCATCCTTTAATTTGGCGATCCAACTCGTCCCAGAGGTTTTCGATTGAATTCAGGTCTGGGCTCTGGGTCCAGTCGATCAACCTCATTGTCACCATACCAATTCATGGTAGACCTCGCAACATGACAGCTGGCGTTGTCATCCTGGAAGTAACATGGGTCTAACCCATAGAACTGGCAAAATGTAGGAAGCACACTGTCATCCAAAATAGTACTGTAGGTGTCGATGTTGAGCTTACCATGAATTGGGACCAAGTGTCCCAGGCAAAACCAGGAAAAATATCCCCAGACCATAATTCTCCTTCCGCCAAACTTAACTGTGGGCACAATGCATTCTGGCAGGAGGCGTTCTCCAGACAGATGCCAGACCCAGACCCTACCATCCGAACGGTAGAGGGTGAACCTTGATTCATCACTCCAGAGAACCCGTTTCCACTGCTGTACAGTATAGGTGCAGATTCCCAAAATTTGGAAGGAGTCACTGGCTCCTAAACCCAAAAAAATCCAGTAGCCACAGTTGAAAAACAAATGCATAAAAACAATAGTGTTTATATGGAGTAAAAAACTAAAAAACCTCTGGAATTCAACGGTAGAGGGTGAACCTTGATTCATCACTCCAGAGAACCCGTTTCCACTGCTACCAGTATAGGTGCAGATTCCCAAAATTTGGAAGTAGTCACTGGCTCCTAAACCCAAAAAATCCAGTAGCCACAGTTGAAAAACAAATGCATAAAAACAATAGTGTTTATATGGAGTAAAAAACTAAAAAACCTCTGGAATTCAAATTGTAAAGTAATTTATTTAATATAAACACATGTACAACAAAATTTGAATATTAATTAAATCTTAAATCATGTACAGTCAGAAGATAAAGTGGGCAAGATACGGTTTAAAAAATATATGTAGGTATAAGCATAAGCTAAGCAATTATGATAGCGGGGAATATCAGAAAAACAATATTTATTATTTTGATTTTGACAGACAAAAGTACGAATAAAAAAAATCTGAATTTGTGAGATTATTTTGCACTATAAAAATCAAAACACACTTCAAACATTTGTTTTTATATATATATTTAAATCACAGTCTATGTAAAATTATCAGATTCAAACTGTTACGAATAACATTGCTATTCGAACATATTAATAGTTTGCTGTGTTAAACAGATCATCCTGAAATGTTATTAAAAGATAATAATAATGTTTGTTATGTGTTTTGGTCTTAATCTTAAAAAAAAAAATACCAACATTTCACGATGTGAACTGGAAATACCAGAAATTGATTACTTTTAAATCACATGGCGACTTAAAAACCGAAAGTTAGTGGCCACAGCAAAAAATTTAGTCGCCACGTGGCGACTGGCGACCGTGAATCTGCACCTATACTGTACAGTCCACTGTCGACGTGTTTTGCACCACCTTAACCGAGCAGTGCGGTGGGACTTGGTGATCAAAGGCTTATGGGCAGCAGAATGACCATGAAAACCAAGCAGATGAGTTTCCTTACGGATGGTATTCATCGAAACAACACACCCGGATGCCTGTTGAAACTCATGGCATATGTGTGCCATTGGTTGAGTGTGGTTTTTCTGAATTTCTCTCGACAGCACCTGTCTGTCTCTATCTCCCAGTTTTGTGGGTCTGCCGACTCTGGGCATATTCCAACAATCACCGCTCACCTTCCACTTCTGAATCACATAGGCCGCAGTAAATTTTGGGTAATTCAGCTCACTATGTATGTCACTTAAGGATTGGCTATTTCTGTGGTACCGTTGATTACACCTTTCTCGAAATTGGATAACTCTGTACTTCGTAGCATCTTGCATGCGACTGATGCCAATGTTGTTTCAGACAGCATATTTAATGATGGAGCGTGTGATGTGTATCAGTATCGCAGATATCTGCATTTGCATATGTGTCCAAATACTTATCGGTAAATAGTGGGTATATATATATATAAAGAATAAAAAATAATTATACCTTTTTAAAAATTCAAAATTTAATTAAAGTTCTAAATTTAAAATCAGAAAAACCAACTTATTTTCCATAGACTTCTAAACCTAATAATAATGTCTGTGACATCATAAACATATTTTGACATTAATTGATATTTATGAAATATTAGATTCAGAAGAAAAGAAATTACCCTTTGCAACATAATGTTGACATAATACACTTATTGCCATATTATAAAACATATTATTAAATTATCTTAAAATCAGTTTAACTGTAATAAATCTTTATTATGAGCCAAGAATGTAATCAAATTATATATTTCCTATCATAATCAAGAATTGCATCTTATATTTCATAACATAAACAAACTGTTTTTCATGCTATGCTTGATTGTTTAGTAATCAAATTATAAAAATAAACAATGATTATTGGCATTATGCCAAAACATCTTGAAATATAACTGTTAGCAGTATATTTAGGTTATAAATTACAGTAGACTCTCTCAAATCCGCAATTTTCTAAAATCTGCACATTGTTTCAGATGTAAACAGTGAAACTTACAGTTAAGATATAGGAAGGAAATTCAAGCTTTTTTATTTTTATATCATTCTGTACTGATTTTATTATCTAATTCTGGTTAATATCATTTAACTCTTACTTTTTCATAAAGGAAGTATAAATTTATCTCTGAAATTTTTCAAGATAACACTGATATTAGTGGTGATTGATCTTTTTATCAAATACATTTATGTATTAATCAAGCTTTTTTGTTTATTAAATCTGGTCAAACATCAAATAAAATTTTGTAATTTTATGGTTTTGATGTAAATTACTAGTGTACCTTTATGTGGCGAGTTTCATTGAATAATTCAAGAAAAATTTCTCATCATTATTACGCATATTTAATCATGTATTATTAATTATTTATGTAACCTTTACATTATTTCCCATAGTTATTTTAATATTTTACTTTATTGTAAGCATTCATGATAATTTTGAGTGCATTATTACATTCAAATTACTGTTTAAAAAATGTAAACAAAACAGTGACCAGAAATCCACAAAATTCTAAAATCCGCATAACCTCTGGTCCCAAGCTGTGCGGATTTGAGAGAGTCTACTGTATAATTAATGTCAAAATAAGATATCCAGAATTACATTTAGATCATAAAGTTTAATAAATTTCCCCTAAAATGAGAGTTATTACATTCAGATCATGAAATCAAAGTAAATAATTATGTTTAGAATATAAATTCAAATCATTGTCAAAATAAGAAATTAATAATTAATTTTATGTCATAAATCCTAATTACTTTTCTCTGTCTGACATTTCCCATTGCATTCCCAGAGCATAAATAACCATTAACATTAAATTTAGAAATGAATGTTGTTGATGCAATCAGAGGCAAACCCTATTTATTGCATCATGAGACCACATCAATCGAGGATTTTATCCAATTAAAAGTAAGTTCGCACCTATATTTTTGCCCTCTGCTGGAAAACAGGGCTTCATATGAACAGGGAGTTCAGATTTTTGGCACATTTTAAGATGTTCAGCTCAGCTTTCTCTAGAAGCCATGTAGGAATTTCAATAAGTATATGGTTCTCTCTGGGCCTCCATCGAACCCCCACCCTCTCGATGTATCATGAGCTGGATTAATAAATGAGTGTGAGCTGCAATGAGGTTCCGAATCAAGTGATTTCATCTCTAATTCACTTACACCAAAGTCGTTACATATATATCAAGATGCATACACTCTTTACAATTTTCGAAGAGTATGTCACCACTATTTCAGATTAGAAATTTTCTATTTAATATTTAAATTGCAGAATTTATAATCCCCTTATTTACTCCCAACATTTGTAATACCAGTGGACCTGTACAAGGCTTTTGCACTGCAATCTTCAAGGTTATTTACTGATACTTTTTTTCATTAATTTTTAATTAACTGCAGTTTTTAATCAAACAATGTGTTTTAACGACATGTGAGTATACTGTGACAAAAGTCTGTTCAAAAACCTTTCATGTGATATCTCACTCATTGTTGATGTTTTGTATATGCATATGCATAGAAAAGGGATGTTGACATCAGAAATAATATATATACCAGTGAGCCCGTGCAAGGATTTCGCACTACAATCTAATATCTTTTAGCATTATCTAATATTATTTAGATGCAGGGTTAAACTTCTAAAGAAAAATTCAGGATAAAAATATCTGCAAACAACAGTAGTCAAGCTAGAATATCATCTCATTTGTTTTATCAAAGTTATAGTAAAAACTGATCGAAGATAGCAAAAGGCATGTGCAAGAAGAAATTAACAATTGTAATTTAACTGCATTAGAGAATGACATCATTTGCTTCAGAAAGAACATGGGACAAAGAAAAATAAATTGAATACATATAAAATACAATTTAATTTACCATATCAAAGCCTACATTTTAGGCTTCACGTGAAATACCATTGCTTCGATCGATCAATGGTATCTTTTTCTTTTAAACATTTGCATTTTGCTTTTTAATCATAAATATAAAATAAGCCCGTGCAAAGAGACATCCCACTTTATCTTTTACAATGTTTTGAAATATTAGCCCTTTTTAAAATGTGATATTAATAAAATATTTTTAAATATATGAGTATTGCATACATGTAATTTTTATTTATAGTTATTCTTTGGAATTGAGCCACGTATGATTATTGCTGTGTGTGTCTTATCATCTTTATGCATAACAATTCTTACCAATATTGGATACATTCTTGGAAATAAGACACCTCTTGATGATGTTGTGAAGATTCCTAGAAAAACGGTATGTTTCATTTTAAGATAGCTTATTTATGATATTTCTTTTATTAAGCATTCTGTGTATGATTGCTTTAAAAAATATTTTTTAAATGCTTTTAAACTTTTGCTTACTTTTTATCATTTATTTAAGATGAATGTTTTTTATATTAAAAATGATAAGTTTGTTATGCTGTTAGATCTATTTTATCACTATTGTGCAGAACCTGATTTATGGCAGGGCATTCAGGATACATGCTCTTAGCTCCACTCTTAAAGGGAAACACCCAAATCCTAAAATAGGCCTAATAAATTAATAAAAATGTACATAATGTGTTTTAATGGGGCTCCCAAAAGGATGTGTGCTCAGTGTTCCCAAGAAAAATAAATCAGTCCTTACTATTGAATAATGTTGTAATTTGTTTTTCAAGTCTATTCCCTGGTCATACACATGTTAAAAACTATGCATTTATAAAACATTTTGAAAAAAAAAAATGTTCTTTCCTCTAATAAAAGAAAAAAAAAACCCTTCCCAAAACATGATTTATTATTTTTTCCAAATTCTTATAAAACAGAGGACCTGACTGATGACTGTCAAATTGATTATCACTAAATATATAATGAAAAACATTATGTATTTTAATGCAGCTTGTTGATACTAAACATAAAAATACAGAATATAATACCACTTTATCTGAGTGTTTATTAGTCTTGATTTTCTATGATAAAACATAAAATATTCCCTTTTCCCTGTCATTTTCTTCTGTCATTTTTTTACTCTTTTATTTAACTTAGGATTGAATTCGGGATGGGAGGAGGGGGGGGGGGGGCATTCCTTTGTTTGTACAATGTTTTCCTAATGTGCATTCACAATTTAATTAATATTAAACTCGTAATTTATGAAAGTGTATTTAAAAAAACATGTATTATACTCTTTATTTTTTTTAATATTGCATTTTCTACTTAAAAAAGAAAATATTTCATTGTTGCAGTTTCACAGCCATATTGTATATTTTAATGAGTGCAGTTTGGCACATAACTAACTCTATTACTGTTGTAACTCATATACGGTTGTAACTATATACAGAATACTTGGCAATTTATTACTTGCATTTGGCTAACAGAAAAATGCCTTAAAATGAAGTTATAAATTTATAATTAAAGTTCTAAAAGTATTAAAATGTTCTATTGTCATTGGGAACACACTTGTGTACACAATTTTTATAATTCTTGTCTATCAAGAAGTCAGTGGAAAATCATTTACAAAATTCCATCTTTACATACTTAAATCAACTTAGAGACGTAAGAGAACAAAAGAACACACAAATAAATAAAAATAAAACATTTAAAAAAAAGAATAAGAAAAAACTGTGAACATTATTTAAATTAATTAATTTTGAACATTAATTGTGAACATTAATTTTGATACCTGCATCAAATTGCACCAAAAGCTATGCATCACATCTGCATTCATTAGCAATAAAATAAAATACATGAAAAGCATTGAAATTGATTTCGACTTTCAATTATTATTGTATCCTACAGAATTTTCTTTGAATTATTATATCTCTACAATGGTAATCTTATATATGTATATATTGAAAATACCATATTTACTTGTGTACAATAGGAATATGTACACTTTTCCCCCAAAGTTTAAGGGCTAAAAAGTGTGCACATTATACACAGAATATTTCTGACAACTACATGAAATCATACATGTTTTCAGTAAGTCACTCTATACAACATGTAGGTATTATGTTACAATTGTCTGAATATCGAAATAATAAGTAAAAAAAGTGAAGTAATTTCACTTAATGCTGCAAGTTGTTTATTGTGAGTATTAGTAATTACTCACGTCAACATTTTCTGTCCAAATGAACGGGAAAAGTAATGATTTTCTTATCTTAAATTTGTATAACTGAGAAATGAAGTCAAAACTTACCAAATAGAAATGCATGATGGGGAGATTTTTTTTTTTTCTTCAGCCAGCATTTCTGCAATATTATTTGTGAATTCTCCAGATTTTTTGTCGTTAAAATACTATGGTGTGTATTACACACATGAGACAATTTTTTTGTTTTGTTTTGTTTTCCTGAGCAAAAACAGGTGTGCACATTATACATGAGACACAATTTTTTTTTTCTTATTAAAAACAGGGGTGTGCATTATACATGAAACTTTTATGGTGTATTAATTTTGTTCCTTCATCTAAGGTTCTAATATGCCAGAATTTGAAAGTTGATACTGTATCTTATGAAAGTGTTAAGGTTTGAAATGAATGCCTGAATGGCAGGTTTTGAGCTGATGCATACAGTTTCAGGCAGTGGCGACGACTTCTGGGTCTGTGGGTCTGACCCTGAAAAGTATCTGCAGACCTTGCAATATCTCGGCAGACCCTGCAAAATGTGTTTAAAATATCAAGAAACGGTAAATTTCATCGTAGGGTCGTGAAAAAACAGCCAATTCTGTCGAAGGATCGCGACAAATTTCGTCGAAGAATCGCCAAAAAGCGGCACATTTCGTCGAAGTGTCTCGCAGAAACGTCTAATTTCTTCGAAGTATCTCGCAAAAACGGTAAATTTCGTCGAAAGATCTCACAAAAACGGCAAATTTCGACGAAAGATCTCGCAAAGACGGCAAATTTCGACGAAGGATCTCGCAAAAACGGCAAATTTCGTCGAAAGATCTCGAAAAAATGGCAAATTTCGTCGAAAGATCTCGCAAAAACGGCAAATTTCGATGAAGGATCTCGCAAAAACAGCAAATTTCGTCGAAGGATCTCGAAAAAATGGCAAATTTCGTCGAAAGATCTCGCAAAAAAGGCAAATTTCGTCGAAGTATCACTCAAAAACGGCAAATTTCGTCGAAAGATCTCGCAAAAACGGCAAATTTCGTCGAAGTATCACTCAAAAACGGCAAATTTCGTCGAAAGATCTCGCAAAAACGGCAAATTTCGTCGAAATATCTCGCAAAAACGGCAAATTTCGTCGAAAGATCTCTCAAAAACGGCAAATTACGTCGAAGTATCTCTCAAAAACGGCAAATTTTGTCGAAGTATCTCTCAAAAACGGCAGATTTCGTCGAAGTATCTCTCAAACGACAGATTTCGTCGAAGTATCTCTCAAAAACGGCAAATTTCATCGAAGGATCTCTCAAAAATGGCCAATTTCGTCGAAAGATCTCGCAAAAACGGCAAATTTCGTCGAAAGATCTCGCAAAAATGGCAAATTTCGTCGAAGTATCTCTCAAAAACGTCAAATTTCGTCGAAAGATCTCACAAAAACCGCAAATTTCGTCGAAGTATCTCTCAAAAACGACAAATTTCGTCGATTTATCTCTCAAAAACGGCAAATTTCGTCGATATATCTCGCAAAAATGACAAATTTCGTCGAAGGATCTCGCAAAAACGGCAAATTTCGTCGAAGGATCTCGCAAAAATGGCAAATTTCGTCAAAGTATCTCTCAAAAACGGCAAATTTTGTCGAAAGATCTCGCAAAAACGGCAAATTTCGTCGAAGGATCTCGCAAAAACGGCAAATTTTGTCGAAGGATCTCGCAAAAACGGTAAATTTTGTCGAAGGATCTCTCAAAAACGGCAAATTTTGTCGAAGGATCTCGCAAAAACGACAAATTTCGTCAAAGGAACACTAAAAAATGCAAATTTCGTCGAAGGCCCAAGAAAAAAAAGTGCATTTTGTGAAATAGTCGCAGAAAAGCTACAGCATTCCTTTCGAAAACATCACACACACAAAGTTCTATGCTTGTTAATACAGGTAAAGTTTTTAATCTGAAACAATATACTGAACTAATTTTTGAAAAATCGGGTTAACCTGAACCCAATTTGCAGGAATCTACACTCATTCTGAAATCAACTCGAACCAAAAGCAGGGTTAATTAAAAAGCTATCTAAAAGTGGTAAGTGGTCTAAAATGTTCTGAATTTGCATTAAAATGCTCAAATTGCATCAGCTCACGAGCTCAGAACGCTCCTCCCTGATCTCCTATTTCATTGGACTCGCTTCGCTCGCTGTCTACCTTAGCAAATCGCGTGTTTCCCAACCCCCTCAAATCTGCCCTTGTCGCAGACCCAGCTATGGGACCAAAGTTGGCTCCTATGGTTCAGGTGAGGGTTGTTTTTTCACCAAAACTAAATATTGGCTTTTAAGTCTAACTCTAAATTTCCATTCTTATGACAAAGAAATAAAATAAAATAAGCATAAATAAAAACACTTAGTATGGGGAAATTCATTAATTCATATGCCCCGTGGCAGAATCGTGGTGACACGATGACAATGTTGCAAAATCAGAAAACTTTCTTGTAGAAAAAAAATTTTCATTTGGGAAAAAATATAAATTTTTTGATGGGGAGAATATTTATTCAATAGCCAAAGGATTTTTGGTATATATGTTTCAGTTTTGCAGAACAATATTGGTAAGAGGTGACAGTCCTCTGCGTTTCGACAGATTTTTGTTGCTCTACCCACATCCCAAAATTTTTGTGTCCCTCTCTTTGTAGCCCCCTCATTCTCCAAACATAGTTAAAAAAAATTTTTAATTGTTAAGCTCTAAGTTCTGCCCAGTTTTTTAGTATTGTTTTGCTCTATTTTTTTATTGTTACTTTGAAAGACTAATACATAAATAAGGAATCATCTACATTTCCCTCCCAACTGAAATTTGTGGTTGTTACCCCCCGCCCCCCACACACACACCTCTTCACATTGTTTAAGATATTTAAGCTTTAAAAAACTGTGTTATTTATTGCTTTCATGTAACAATAAATGGATAATCAACTATCTACTTCCCCTCAAAAATGTTAGTTTTTCTGTCTTTGCCCCTCCCCCCCCCCTCCCTCTCCAGTATTAATACTTAACTGCTGTGACAAAAACTAATGCAAAGATACTGTGAGTGGTTTCTGAGACTGCTTATTCGAAAGATGAAAAAAGGCTTGATTAATTCCTAGAATACCGTTATGTACAGGACTATTACAATTAAAATGAATCTATTTAGAATTCTTTAGCAATACTACTAAGGCTCCAAACAAAACAAAATTTCACTAGTACCTATAGTTAAACTGGGAAAATTGAAGAAAAAAAACCCAGCAGTCTGTGAGACCGCTACCAACAGTTAAGCTAACAGTAATTACAAGTTAACTTTTTTGTAGTTGTGCCTCACTCTTGTCTTGATTTTAGACTGTTCCTGCAGAAAGATTTTGCTGTTAATAAAGTTTGTCACAGAAAGCAAAGTAATTTTCTGCCACAGGGTTCATATGTTTAAAACAAATGCCAAAAGTTACACATATTCCAGTAATCATTACATTTTTAACCAGAAAAATGTCCACCTCTAAAAGTTTTTTTTTTCTGTTCAGTGATAAGATCTGTGATTTTCAGCCATTTTTCATCATAATAGCATAATAGTTTAAAAGCTGTAACAATTGCTCAGTATCTTTTGTGATCTCTGTGTTTTGTCATTTAATTTAAAAAGTATTTTTAATTTTATGCTTAGATATTATATGATTAAAAAAATTCTATATTAATTAGTAATTGTGTGCATTAATTTAACAGTAAATTTCTGTGTGATGAAGAATTAACCTAAAATTGTAACTTGTAAGTATTTTAAGTAATCAATCATCCTTATCAATTTCAGACTCCACAAATTTGGAATCCAGTTTTTCCAGTATTAGCACTGACATTCCTTGCTATACTAGCATATAATGATGGTTTATTTCATCCTGCACCATGTATTTTTATAGTTGCTTTCGGCTTTGCTTATGCAAAACTTACTGTGAAACTTGTGGTAAGAATTTATATATTTTTTCCCTTTTGTCTTCTTCTATTCCATTGAAATTAATAATCCTGATTATTAACAGAATAATTTACAGATGTGAGCAAAGGCTGCTTTTCATGAAATCACACACCCCACAAAACTTAGGTAAAAGACAAATTCCTGTGAAATAATTTTTTTTTATATAGAAAAGCAATATGTATTCTCATCAAAGGCTTAGCATGGAGATTGCTTGTACATTTGGCATTCCCTGTATAAATTTATAATTTAGCATACACTTTAATTTAAATAATTTTCAATATTTAATGAAAATGAACTCTGCCAGTATCCAGCATATGGAATTCGGTCATGAATGTCAATTTTTGTGATTGTTTATTTCGTTAGGAAATACAGGCTCATATCCCATTGTCCTTGTTGACTCAACTATTTTCAGTCATCCATCATCATTCTCATTCACTCATTCATTATTCATCCTTTATAGTTAAAGTTTTATTTAAAACATTATAAAATTTTAATTAAAAACAACATAAATGTCCAAAAATATGTACGTACAATTTCATAAAATACTTTACTGGAGGTGTTTTCATATACAAAACTGTATTTCTACATAGATTTTGTATATGAAAACACCTCCAGTAAAGTATTTTATGAAATCATACATATATGTTTTTGGACATTTATTTTATTTTTAATTAGTATTTATAGTACGGGGTGAATATAGATCTCTCTTTAGCTATAAATAGATTCGAGTCTTGTTGCATTGCAACTTGTTAAATAATCATAATTTATCCTTTCACAAAACGGGAAAATATATTTTCCTCCGAGAAATAGAATGAGCAGTCTTTAGAGCATTTATGTTGGTGAATATACATTTAAGTTTAATTATGTTAAATGGTAATTCATCATTATTATATATATATAGAAGTGCAATATTTTTAAACCCTTTTTCATAAGTAACCTTTTAAAGTATTAAGTATTGTGTTTCTACTATAGCTCAATGGCTTGAAAGTAGTGTAATCAAGTCAAATACAGCCTTAAAATAGTTCTGGGTGGCTAGTGAGCAAAGTCCTCAAAACTAGCTCTTTTTGTCACTAAAGGAATGTCATCGACATTGCACTCATACATTCTAGGCATACGCTAGGGTTTCCTAAAATTAAATAGTTTAACTGGTTCTTCTACACAGGGGCTTAGGCTTTTAATGTCTTATCTGAACTAGTCTAAAGTGAATTAGAGAAAATAACTTTATTTCTCTTTTTAATGACGGGGTTACTCAGATGTTGTAGTTTACTAGAAGAATGAGAATCTTTTGATTTGGTTCAGGGTGAACCAAAAAACGATAACAAGTCCCGACTGGACTTAAATATCTGGTAGCAACAAGGGCTGCCTAAAATTACTGACTATTTTTTTTCCCCATATTCCTTTCTTCATCTTCGAGCGGGAGTTGCAGTCCCAGGTTTTTTTTTTCTCCCTCTGCTCTCTTAGGAGGGGCTTCCACTCTATTGTTCTCATTGGAGGTCTGGATTTCCCGTGTTTTCTTCAGAAAGATGACCTTGTCCCTTGCATGCTGGCTGAGGTATTTCCAAAAGACAATTCTTGGACAATTAGGGTAGTTCCTGTATTTGCATTCATTTATCTGGTAATGTCAAGATAGTGTCAAAATTATGACTTATCTTTCTCTTTGAAGATACCAGCATGAAAAACAAAACAATGAAAAATTCCTGGCCAATTTCGCTTATCCACTATGCTTGTAGGAAACTTGACTCTGCTGAAAATTTGGGATTTTAGGCAAAATTTTATCCTACAAAAAAAGGGGCAATATGTTTTGTACATTTATTTTAAGTTAAGCTTACTTTATTTTAACTGTGCAATATGGAATTATTCAATATTTAGTGGAAGAAGAAATGATTTTTAATTAATCTTTTATGTAAACTTTATATAGAATAAAAATTGGACTTTGACTTTTACAAATTTGTATCTCTGTCTTCAATCTTAACCCAAGTTACACTTCAGACTAACAACTGAACTTTTAAAAATGTATGGAGGTTTTTGCTTCCAGTTATCATAGTTATTGAAACCCCTGGCTATATTGAGCATATCAGCTTTCTCCACTATGCAGATTCGGCCAAAATTGATAATCTGCTGTGTTAATGTTTTTAGATTTGAATGCGTGAGTTGCAGTGGTTACTTATTCATTATTCAGGTTATGGGCGATTTTTGATAGTTCATATGGTTAGGCTTGGGGAATCAGTATTGTGAAATTGAAAAAGCAAAAAATTTCCTCTTATTGAAGAAAGTAAATTGTTTCCTATGGCCCAATTTAAGAAATGATGAATGATAAAGCCCAAAAGATTTAAATAATTTGTTAGTGTAACAGTAAAGTGTTACAATCTATGAAAATCCTTATAAATCGTATAAAACTGAAGTTTGTAAGTAATTGTTAATTTGAAAATATAATTAATGTGTCTCAAACTTTTACGATGAGAAACAAATGAATGTGAGTCCCTATCTGGACAGGGTAGAAATGTAAAAAAAAGATCAGTTGATCTACTAAGAATCTTGGGCAAGATTTGTGCTAAGCCGGGCTATGCTATATCTGCAGTTTTCAGCAAAATGGACACATCTTCTATAATTACACGTGGCACCAGTATATCTCAAATTTCCATTTAGCACCAGCTAGGTGTTTGTTAAAGCCAAGCATTATAAAGATGCCAAACAAAGACACTGAAAAGGCTTTGGAAAGCTGCCTAAAATAGGGGGGAAATGACATGCTGCACTAAGAAAAGTTTTATCATGGAAATTTTGAGCTAGTCAAGTCTAATAGTGTCAAAAAGTCAAAAGAAATACAGAATTTATGCATAGAAATAAATTGTGAAAATCATTTCCATAAAGTGTGATCCATCTTCTGTATTTCATTTTGAGTCAAAAATAAATTATTTATGAAGCCTTTTATTTCACTGTGACTGATTTCTGGGAAATGTGGTGTCTGAACATAAGAGCACTTATATTATGTATATTTAAATATATAAACAAAAATCAATTGAATCTATTTTTTTTATATATTTTTTGAAATTCTGTGTTTTGTGTATGTGCACTCATACATATGTTTGCATTTATAATTTACCTTTTTCTCCTCTTTTCCAGATAGCAAATGTTACTCATGCTGATATGGATATATGGGATGGCTGCATTGTAGCTTCTCTTTTACTTTGTATGAATAATTATTTACCAGAAACGTGTATGATACCTCCATCAACTGCTTTATTATGTGGACTGGTAAGTAAAATCTATTGATACTACTTTTGTAAAGTATACCTTTTCACCTTATGTATGTTAAAATTTTTCATTTAACATTTTTCATTAATCAACTGCCTGGATAATGTGTTTGCAGAAACCTTTGAAAATAAATGTATTTTCTTTCAATGCAGAAATTAATTGGCCACACCTGTATGATAGTAGATGTTTAATTTTTATTTTATTCTCACTGATAGTTAAAAAATTATAAGAATTTCAATGTTACATAAGGGTATTTTCATGTCAAATCAACCAGTGACTCAACCATTTTAGATTTGGATGAAACTTACAGGAACCATTCTCCCTGATGATATAAATGAGAATATACTTTTATTATTATTTTTTTTATCTCAGTAAATTTTCATACAACTAATTTTTTAAATTTCGAACAATCCTCATTTTTTGGCTTGTATATGTTTTTCAATTTTGAATTTCTCAAGTTCTATCAGGCATAGAAAATTGTTTAACCCCTCATTTTAAAGAGGATTTCATAAGGTTTAATTTGATATGCAAGTTGACTATGTTTGGTTAAAAAAAAGTTAATTTAATTTTAAAAATTTAAAATAAATTTTTTTTTTAAATAGTGTTTTTTAAAAATTTTGAAAAAAATGTTTTTTGTAATATTATAAACTTTAAATTCTGACAGTTTTAGAGTGGGATCTCAATGGGATCAGCAGTTATGTTTAAAAAAAAACTCATGTTAAACACCAGTTGGGGCTGGTATTTAAAGTTGGCACCTTGCCAACTTTATGATTGTGCTAAAGATAGTATTGTTTTATTAATTTTAAACATTATTTTTTTATAACTGCTGATCCCATTGAGATCCCACTCTAAAAATTTCAGAATTTAAAGATTATAATATTACAAAAAAACATATATTTTTTTCAAAATTTTTAAAAAACACTATTTTAAATTTTTTTTAATTTAAAATTTTTAAATTAAATTAACATTTTTTAAACCAAATAGTCTGGAGACCACTGATTAAATTCATTATACTGAATAATCCGTTAATGTGAGATTGCAATACGACGTCGTTAAAAAAGGGAAATTTACATGCATATTGAATAAAAATATATATTATTACTACAGTTATATTAAATTTTGTGTAACATCAAACATGTCTAAATAATAAATATACAGTATTAATAAATTGTAAACTTACTAGTTAGAAATAAGATAATTATTAAGTTTATAAAGTTTCAAGATTTTAATCGTAACTATTATAAAGGAATTATAATTTATCTTACAAGGGGACCGCCAAACATGATGCGCACAGATTTTGATGATTTTAAAGTATATTGTAGGGGTCATACCCCTAATTATTCAGGTCAAAGGTTTCCTTCAAATGGGCTTTAGTTTTCGAGAAATTTTGGGTTAAAGTTCAGCATGCTTTTCAAATACCCATTAGTTTGCGATCTTGAACAAGGTCTCCGTGGTGCAGGGCTAGCACTCTCGATTTGAGAGCCGGAGATGAGGGCTCTGTCCTCGCCTGTGACTTTTACCTTTTTTTAATAAATTTTATATATTTGTCGCGTTGTAAGTTTTATAAAGAATAATGAATTCTGCATCTTTGAACTTTTTGATATTTTCCTAATAAATTCTATTTACATTTTCGAATTTTTCGTGAAAATTTATAGTTTTTGCGCAGTTTTTATTCTAATATTTCTGTTGACGAATATCCAAACTAATTTATGTCTTGATATCTCGTCTTTTTAAAATGATTATTGTTTACATTTATGTATATTTACTTATTTATTTACCGTATTAATGAAATAATCCATTTTTTTATTTGCATTTTCTATTTTAAAAACTTTAAATGATTAAGAAAAAGTTAACAAAATAATATATCTTTTTAATATTTGATTTTTTCTAAATATATTGAAATATGTTAACTGCTGAAATACAAAAATATTTATCATCTCCGACATCGACATTTTTAGTTTATTATATATGGAACTAATTGTGTGATACATATCTCAAATATTCTAAACAAATTTCGCATTAAAAGTCACCTTTAAATATATTCTTTACGTAAATTGTTTTAACAATATTGGAAGAATGTATAAATTAGCATATTATATATTCTTTAAATACTTAAATTGTGATAAATATATTTAAAAATGCATTAAATTTGAAAAAGAAATTATTTCAAATGTGGTAAATGTCTGTAAAGGAAGCTAAACGAAATTGATAAAAAGAAAATTTATTTATTCTGATATTACCGTAAAAGTCATTGCAGACGTTTTTTTTTTTCCGGATATTTTTTATATGTATTGTAATTAACAAACGATTTTTCTTTTCTAGTTGAATTTTTCTGTATGGCATCGACTTGTTAGAATGAAAAAAAAAAAAATTGTAATATATTATTTTTTATTTGTGCAAATCAAAAATGATGTTGAGTTTGAACTTTACAGTTAAATGTATTTAAATAACATAAATATATATATATATATATAACTGGCTAAAACTTGAATATAAGAGTTATTGTTTTAATATTTTATTACTCCTTTCAAAATATGTTGTTGGAATTACCTAATCATACATACCTTTTAAAAGATTTGAAATAAAAATATTTTGTATAAATTATTAAAAAAATATATATATAAAATTCATTTAAGGGTGATCATCACTTATATTTTCACCTATACTTCTAATGCTATATTTTTAACATCAGAATTGCGCATTTACTATTGAACCGATTTATTTCAAAAAAATTTTAGTGATAGATATGACTTATTTCTTTGAAATGACACAAATTTTATAAGTGAGGTGTAATTACCCTTTTTTAAATTTAAATTAAAAAAAATTTAATTTGTTTCCAATAGATTTCACTAGATGGCTGTACCAGTGCTGCAGATTTTCCGCATAGCTTAAAAAACGATTTTTTCTGCCAGTTTTTACATATATTCTTGTAAATTGTTATCATTATCTTGTTATAAATTTAATAAGGGGTATTTTTTACACGATACTATATAAAATATATCGTTCAACAAGCCTTTTTGTTTTTGCTATAGTAATTTTATTCTCATCTTCCATACCTGAAAGAAAAATTTTTTCACATTTGCAGTAACCCTAATCATTTCCGGTGAGTCAAACACCAGGGGTGCGTTAGGAAGAGATAAGAGATCTCCAACTCCCATATCACTTTTGACTTTTTCTCTACCCTTGCCTTTGAAAGGAAGGGGGGGGGGGGTAAACAAGTGTTAATAATTTTAGTAACACATTTTTACTAGTGTTAAAGTCTCAAATATCAGCTACATAACAGGAAGATTAAGATAAAAATGCGTTAACATTTGACAACACCTAGACTTACTAGATTTTGCAAGAAAGATGTGAGAAAACGTGAGCATAAGATATTCAAAAATATTTCGCCTAGAATAATATATATATATATAGTATATATTGCAGAAGAATTCACAGAAATTTCGAATATTTTTAGTGTTAATAATTTTAGTAACACATTTTTACTAATGTTAAAGTCTCAAATATCAGCTACATAACAGGAAGATTAAGATAAAAATGCGTAAACATTTGAGGTCATTTCATTTTCTTTCTGTAAAAGGAAATTTGTCTTTGCTTTGTAGGGACATTTATTGAATCGGTGAAAGCGAAACTTCTGATCATTTTTCCTAATGCGAAGCAGATATTTAGCAGCGTTCACTAGTACCATTTATTGTGCACTGATTTGTCTTAAAATATGCCCAGTATTTGTGCTATGCATGCAACATGTACTAATCGTTCGGATAAAATGCACAATGTTTTATCCTATATATTGCAAGGATTGTATTCAATTGAATTGCAATTGATTGTATCTTGTATGCATTGCATGCAAACGAACATATAATAACTTTAATACTGAAAAAGCCCAAATTTGTTCTGATAATTTTTATCCTTGTGATTATATGAGAAATTCGGTTTCAGCATTTTTGGGTTCCGTTCCTGCTAAGAAAAATTGTCAATTCTAGAAAGATATTGGCATCGTCTATCAATGTAAAAAAAAAAAAAAAAAAAAAAAAGTATATTGCTTACGCATGGAATTATTTATTATTACTATTATGAACTAACTCATCTTCAAGTTTTCAAGAAACAACACCTAGACTTACTAGATTTTGCAAGAAAGATGTGAGAAAACGTGAGCATAAGATATTCAAAAATATTTCGCCTAGAATAATATATATATATATAGTATATATTGCAGAAGAATTCACAGAAATTTCGAATATTTTTAGTGTTAATAATTTTAGTAACACATTTTTACTAGTGTTAAAGTCTCAAATATCAGCTACATAACAGGAAGATTAAGATAAAAATGCCGAGAAAAAAATTAAAGGAGTAAAAAGTTATTTTCAGGTTAATGAAATTTTAAAAATATACTCTTGCATAGCTGTCAACTTTTACGCTTTTTTGTTACCACTAAACTATAATAGTAAATTTTGTTCCTATTTTTACGAACAGGACTTTCTCACAAGTAAACTTCATACTAAAAAGAGAAGAAAAAAAAATCTATGTTTTGAATTATTAAATAAGATTATAATTTTAATACTTGTAAATAATACTTTTAACTTTGTCTTCCTCTGTGAATTAAAATAAATTAATACAAATTTCGTAAACTCTAAAACAAACATTCTAAAATCGATTTTTGTTTTTGTAAAACCATAATTGGTTTTTATGAACTAATCCCCTCTTCCCTTTTCTCTAACCTCATTATAATTGACTGAAAAGAAATACTTACAGTCATATAGTTTTTATTTGTCAAGAAAGGACAATATATATATATTTATTTATTTAAATGATGGCAACTGCACAAGAATAATTTATCTGCTTCTAGTTGATTCAGCAAAGAAGTATAGCAAGTTCCCTAGCAAGAAGAGTCTGGATTGAACAATTATTTTCAGAAGTTAGTTTTAGAGAATGTTTCTAAACTATTAGAACTAACTTTTAGGAGCAATAATGCTAGAAAAACAAGTTTTGTGCATGAAACTAGGTCGCAAACCGCTTATTTAATGAATAATACAGGGTGTCTCGCTAGAATCTGAATCCTCATTCACAACTGTAGTAATATTGAAAATATTTAAAGAAATTTTTTATCAGATTAACTTTGTTTTATATAAATATGATAACTTCCTTGGAAGTGCATCAAATTTTGATCAGTGACAGCATGTACTGTCAGCTGCACGCGAAATTATGGAGCATCTAGATTAGTGTTGTTTGGATGAGAATGGTGCTAATTATTACCACTTTTCGTAATATCATATTTCGTATAAAGCAGTGTAATTCTGATAAAAATATCATAACAATATCTTTATTATAATGAAAGCTGGGAACAAAAATTCAAGTTCGGCTTGAATAGAAATACTCTGTATTTGAATAAATGGATTGGAACCTGGTTTCCTATACAAAAACTCTCTGTCTTGATAGATATTATCAAACTTAAAAGTGTTTTCCATTAGCTTAGAAACACTCTGTACATGAAAACGCCAAGATACAGATTAAACTTACATTTATTTGTTGAATTATTGCTTATCAGTAAAAAAAGAAAAGAAAAAAAACCTTTCTTAAAAAAATCAGTAATTCATGTGAATATCGTCATTTTATGAATATCGCCATAATCTATTAATTACTATCTTCAATTATAATATCTCTATTAGAGATTCACTCTTTAGGGATAGTGTTTTTGGCGGAATACCGAATATTCGGGCTCAGGTAAACCGAATACCGAATATTCGGCCAACTGAACAGTAACTATACAACTGATTACCGAATATTCGGCTAGCAGAATATTTTTATATTTTACAGTTTAAAAGTATTAAAACCTAAATTATAAAACAATTTTACATAATATTTAACATAAATACTACCATTTTATGGACTAGACCTTTTTACAAGAAACTTTACACACACAAAAAAAAAAAAAAAAAAAAAAAAAAACTGTGCTTGGAATTGTAATTTAAAACAAGTGGGTAAGTGTGATCGAAGATCGCTCAATGGGTTTCGTTTAATATTCCTTTCAAAACACTTTATCCTTTCTTTAATAAATCCAAATAAATTTCACTTAGCAACAACAACAACAACAACAAAAGTCATGTTTTTTATAAAGTAAAAGTTTACCGGTCTATTTTTTCGTTTTTTCGAATATCTAAACTAGCTCTATAGCGGGCGAAGCCCGCTATTATATTCTGTCATAATAATATCTGTCATGCGGACTAAATGCGATATTTAAAAAATATAATTTCAAAATTAAACAAATTGTACACCTTCAAAATGTTAAAATATGCGAATATTTCCATAATTAGATTTTTATCACGATTCAATATGTTTCTCTAACTCATATATTTACTATTCTCTATTACTCATATTGATACTCGCTTTGTATTATTCTTAAACATTTGAAAAATTCGTTAAACTTCCAATAGGACGTCAGATTTTCTTTTTAATTCTCTAATGTCGTGATATTAATCTGCTTTGTGTACATACACATACTCATACTCCTTGTACTATTGAAAATTTCCGTTTTATTACCACAATTACGTCAATCATTTTTATTTCATATTAATATTTTTTTCAATTGGTGAAACTTTTTATTTCATTTTCATTTTTCACGTGGAAATCGTTCAATATAAAATTAATTATTGTAGAAAGAATTTCATTGTGGATTTTTAATTTTTGGCAACTGCTTTAACGAAAAATGTTTAAATTTAATAGGAAACGGCTGTTAAAATTTTGGTTTATCTCTATTAAAATAATACGATTTTTTCAAATTTTAATATTTTGAGCTTCATAGCTGGTATTCAGCTAGACATACACAAAGTTTCAACTCTGTAAGTTACATAGTTTCTGAGAATGGCGCTGTGACGGACAGACAATGAAGCGGGAGTAATAGGGTTTCATGAGATGAACGAAACCCTAAAAAGGACAGTCTTAAAACTTTTTTAATTAATAAAGCTTTAAACTTTATAGCTCCTTCTGTGAATTAAAATAAATTTATAAAATGTTCTTATATTCTAAAACAAATACTTTAAAATCAAAGAAAATTTTTGAATGAATTAGAAGAAACATTTTACAGTGATATGGTGTTTGTCAGGAAAATATTAAAGTAAAACAATATAATATATTAAAAAAATCCCTGACGGCTTGGCCTACAGGCAAAGGTAGATTTCAAAGACGCAGACCGTGGAGGACCTGTTTATTGAGAATTGCAATAGAAATTACCTTTTTGCCATGATGCGGCAGTTGGGACTGCTCACTTTGAAATCTACCTGTGTCTGTAGGCGGAGCCGGCAGGGATTTATTTATTTATTTATTTATTTATTTTTGCTGTAAGGGTTGATCCTATAAAAAACTTGTCAGTATAAAAGTTGTAGATAATATTAATAAGATTTATAATAAATTTAAGTTGATTTGATATCTTGTGAATTGACAAAATTGTGAATTTTTTTCTTCTTAAACCCCTATTTCCCCCCCCCCCTTGAGGCCATTTTTAATGATATAAAAAATCTGTCCTACATAAATTTTCGGCCCTTTTCCTAGAAGTAATAATAACTTTAAACGGATTCGATACGTATCATAATTAAGAAGTTATGGGTTTTTACTGTTTTCAAAAATCCTCCCCCCCCCCCCCCCGGTTCGATTTTGCCCATTAACGAACTTGACGGAGATTTTATGTATCAGTTTGGAAGAGATTTGTGCAAAATTATTGAAGTTATCGTGTCCTTAAAAAAGTGATATAGATAGATAAAGTTTTGAACTGGGGGTGGTTTTGGGTTCTGGGAGTCACGATCGGTATAGATCTGCAAACATTTTTAAAGAAATTCCAACATAGGGGAGAATGTAACAGATAGTATTTCTTACGAAATCTACCTAATGGTGGCAAATCAGTAAGAATAACTTTCCTGCTGCTTTTGATTTGGCAAAGAAGTTTTTAAATGAACCAAGAGAGCATGTGTCTGGAATGGGCGATCCTATTCAGAGGTTGTAAATCTACAGAGTGTTCATACATCTTGGAAAAAACTTTCTTCGTAGATAATGTGGTCAAAGCAAACATTTTTTGAGCAAGAAACATTATCCCAATCTACTTATTCCATCAAAAATATAATACATTTAGATCCAAAAGCACAGGGTGTGTTATCACAAGCTGAAACTGAATTTTCGTTCACAACTTTAACAAAAATGAAGATATTTTAGCGAGATTTGCATCATATTCATTTGCTTGTAGCAAATATGATGATATAATTGGAAGGTGCTGAATTTTAGCCAGTGACACAGTATAAGTAGCACTGTCAGATGCCTTCTGAATAAAGGAATATCTAGCTCAGTGTTGTTTAGATATGAATGGTGGCAATTTCCAGTTCTTCTCGTGATTCACAGAAATCAAAATAACTAAGTTGAAAATACATTTACAATATTTTCAATATTATTAAAGTAACAAATGGAAATTCAAATTTGACCTGTGGAGTTGGATGCACTTTATTTTTGACTGAATAAGTGTGTTGCGATTCTGGTTTCCTGGACAAAATTTGTCTGTCTTTATGTTTATTATCATTTGTGAATTTTTTTTTTTTTTTTCGTTTTGTTTAACATGATGTTTGCGAAAAAACGAGAAACAGATTATTTACTAGAAGACAATATTCAGGAATTTGCATTTATTTGTACATCATAAATTGCTATGGTTTATTTTAATTTAATTAATTTTAATTAATTAAATTAAATTATTAATAAATTTTAATATTTAAAAATAAAATCATAAATTTTAAAAATCATAAATTTTAATATTTTAATTAATTAATGGTTTATTTTCTTAAGTGACACTTTTCAAACAGCGAATAAATAATGTAAAAACATTATCTTTCATTGAAATATAATTCTAATTCTAATTATTTTGAATATCTTTATTAATTGACAATTACAAGTAGAAATTGTGTTTTTTAAAAATATTTAAAAAAAAGTTATTTTGAGTATTCAGTTTGGCCGAATATTTCGATATTCGGCAGATCGAATAGTTTGATATTCGGCCAAGCCGAATATTTTGCAGACCGAATAGTTTGATATTCGGCCTAACAGAATGTTCTGTAATATGGCCGAATAACGAATAGATACCGAATATTCGGTGCATCCCTAGCCTAATCTCTATGAATATTGTAATTAATATCGTCTTAAGTGTCACTTTTCCTACTAAATAAATTACAATAAACTTTTATTTTAGTATGATTTTATTCCTTAATTATCTGAATAAACATTTTTATTTATTGCCAATGCCAGTTGGGTTAATCATTAAATTTAGGAATGTTGAAAAGAGATAATAGTTTAAATGTTATATGATACTTATCCTGTGTGTAAAGAATATATTTTTATGTTTTCTATATTTTTCTTTTCACAGAAAAATTATTGCTGATATTTATCAATTAAAAATGGACATCTCATACAAAACCTATTGAAAAAACAGAACTGAGAATCAAACATCGCGCGTAGTGACATAAAACAGCGTGTCGCGCCCTATTATAGCTTAGGGGTGAAATGATTCAACCTTGTAGTTGTAACCTCTAATCTTCTATTCTAACTTTCCAGTTTAGAGTCTCTGTGTTTACTCCGATGAGACTTCAAACGGGAAGTGACGTTTCACAGAAAATGGGGCTGCCAGAAAAAGAAGTTAATCTCCCATGCGAAAGTCAGCGCCATCTATTGAGAAAAGGAGATTTTCGTAATATCTGACGCTCCCTTTTAAACTTTCATAAAGTTAAAAAAAGTATTATTTTAGAATGGTTATTAAAATATAAAGAGTAAATAATAATAATAATTAAAAAAATAAACAAAATCTAGACATAAATTAGTTTGGAATTTCGTCAATAGAAATATTAATTTCAAAACTGCACAAAAAAAAAAAAAAAAAAAAAAACTATAAATTTTTCCGAAAAATTTGAAAATGTAAATAGAATTTATTAGGAAAATATCAAAAAGTTCAAAAATGCAGAATTCATAATTCTGCATAAAACTTACAACGCGACAAATATATAAAATTTATTAAAAAAAAGGTAAAAGTCACAGGCGAGGACAGAACCCTCATCTCCGGCTTTCAAATCGAGAGCGCTAGCCCTGCACCACGGAGACCTTGTTCAAATCGCGAACTAATGGGTATTTGAAAAGCATGCTGAACTTTAACCCGAAATTTCTCAAAAACTAAAGCCCATTTGAAGGAAACCTTTGACCTGAATAGTTAGGGGTATGGCCCCTACAACATACTTTAAAATCATCAAAATCTGTGCGCATCATGTTTGGCGGTCCCCTTGTTAGATACTTGATGGATTAAAGAACCTTGATATCTGCCGTTAACATAGCTTTATTTCTTTAAAAAAAATTCTTTTTCTGGAGTTGACAGTGCATTTTTCAAAACAAATAGTATAAAATGTTTTTGTTTGTTTTTTTTTTTTTTTTTGGTGGGGGGGACACATTATTTTGCTGTGATAATTACTTTTTAAGAGTCTCAATGTTTTATAGAGCCCCTTTTGATCGTACGAGGGATTTTTGAAAAGTAAAGATACAATGCCGCATACTCATTCAAAAAACTTTTAATTGATAAAATGTCCATTACAAATTACTTACTAGTATATGGCTTATTTTTCGACATAGTTGCCGCCATTGTCCAAGCATTTGTAAGTCTGGGTACAATCTTTTTTATTCCACGGTCATAAAAGTTTACTGCCTGTTGTCAAAACCACATTTCAACTTTGATTTTGATCTCATCATTGTCATGGAAATTTTGCCCTGCAAGATGTTTCTTCAGGTAAATAAATAATTGGTAGTTGCTGGGTGCAAGGTCAGAGATCACAGATGACCTACCTGTTCTGGGTTCTTCATGAACATTGGTCCTACCTCCAGAGAAAGCACAACACCATTTCATTACATTTTGTTGATTCATAATGTTCCCATATACGGAATTTTTTTTTTTTTGGAATATCCACTGGAGGCTCACCTTTTGCATAAAAGAAACAGAAAACCTATGACGGAGCGTACTTCACATTTGGTGGGATTCTGAATTGACGCAGCCATTATAAGCACGTGCTACACGAAACAGACTCAGCGTACAAATAACGAATGACTGTGAGGGATAGGTAAAATGTTCAAGGTTAAAATATGTGTTGCCAACGCGCTTAAAACTTTTTCTTTCCTGCTGTCTGAGGTGTATCTTTACTTTTCAAAAACACTTCGTACATTACAATCTTCGGTACTTGATGGATAATCATCATCAGCTTCATTTCCACTGTCGTCTGTCTCCTCTTCATTGAGTTTCCGATGAAAGTTTTCTTCCAAATTTTATTTTCTTCTTGTCAACTCAACATTCGTAAAACTAAAATAACTATTCTTTTTAAACTCTAAAAAAATTTGTTAATATGAAATTTATTAAAGTGAATATTTTTATAATGTGAAAGCATAGGACTGTTTTTTAACAGTCCAAAAAATAGTTGTTAAACTGAAAAATTTGTTAAAGTGACATTTGTTGTATCGAGATTCTACTGTATATGAAAGATTTTTTTTCATGATTTGGTAGTCAATTCTACAGAGCAACTCATATAACAAGACCATGTGATAAAGATATATCACAGTTTTATCTTTTTTAATTATTTTATATTTCAGCTCAACGTATTTCTATTTTATAGCCTTTCCAGTTTAATTGCTGTTCTTTTAAAATGCCTTTTTAGCAGCGATCGCGCGCCTTGTACGTTGCTTCTATGGCAAAGCATCCCTATTGTGTCAGTACAAATGTACTGACTGGGGTATTTAAAGAAATAGCAGAGGAAACTACAGTAGAAGCGTAATAGCTGATTTTATAAACCCCAAAAGCTGAACTATTAGATTTAAGATTCCATTTAATCAATTACTAAAATTGAGTATCTATTCTATAAGTTCTGTAAAGATTAAAATTAATGACAATTTGTTTAAAACAAACAAATATATTTATTTAAACTTAATACACATAAATACAATAAACTTAAATATAGATTTCACTCACTTAATGTAAAAAGAATTATCCAAATAAACAATAATCAGACATCATGACGTGCACAGAAATTCAGCAAAATAATTATAATCAAAAACGTCTTTAAACACATATTCCGGAACTCAAAGTAAATGATGACATTAAACGTTGAACCACATGCCTCTGCATCAATCATCTGGAACCATAAATACGTAATCTCCAGATACCTTAGTATGGAGTCTAACACTTTAATGACAATTTTTATCCAGCTAGGTTAGTCTTGCATATATATTATTTCAACTCATACGAAGAAAACACCATGCCTAAAACATCGACATCGCTGAAAAGGGAAAACCCCCAGTTCCAGAATGATCGCACAAGTAAAACGCGATATCACTTTAATTGTCCTCTTTCACAAATAAAACCAAAACAACATTCGGAAACCAAACTTAATTTAGACTTTTATCTATTACACAATTCTAAAGAAAACCAATCAAGGTTACATCCTTATTACTCGACATCTCACGAAAGCAAAACAATCAACAGAAATAAAATGCCAAGGCAATAATGCTGGTAGACAGATCTATTTATCTTCACGACATTCTAATAGAAGAGCATCCACGCATGTCCGACCCTCACTTCCATCTGCTTCTCGAATGTCGTATGTAAATTGAAAACATCGACACGAGGCAAGAAACGAAATACGGCTGCGTTGAATCGCACTGCCATCTAGGAGCGTTCGTAAGAACCACTCAGAAAAACAACAGAAACGTGGCCGATGTGTCGATACGAAGATAGCTAGAAACGCCGTGAGTTAAAGACTGATATAGCTTTTAAATATTGAAAATATGAAACAGGAATTTAAAGGCAAGTTTATTAAAAGACATTTAATAAAGATACTTAAAGATGTTTATTTATTAAGAACAATTAAAGGTAAGTTAATTAAAAGTAATTATCTTTAGCTTGTTTAAAGTATTATATTATATTATGAAAAGTATTATATTATATTTTATGAATGATACATATGGAATGCATGAGGGGTAAAGGAATAAGCATGGTGATAAGATATTAAATATACCAGGGACTGTTATATTTCCTAACAATCCCTCCTGAGTTCGCTTCAATCGGCGCTGAGCTGTGACGTCATCGTCATTCGGCGGCTCTCACCCCGCTCGTGTGTTGTGCGCATGCGTCACTGCCGCCCTTGTTCCCTGTGTTTTCGGGAGCTGTTTTATTTTGGCGCTACAGGCGATAGGGGCGTGTCTTTCAAATACAAATTAGAATGGTTCTTTTAATTATTAAATGTTAAAGATTTTCTGATTTGTTATTTTAATTTTCACGTAATTCCTAATCAACAAATTAGTTTAAATTAATCTTGCTGTCACATTTGTGCACCCCTTTTCTGGGTATATATACTAATGTTGCGCATTTTCCCAACAGAATTTTAACAAAAATGATGCTGTAAATTTATGCAAAACGTCGTCTGATCTGAGGCCTGGCCTGTGCCTGCGCTCGTATCCTAGAATCGCCGTGGCGCTGATTCTTTGGAGATCAATTTCGCGTTTTCAGTTTTTAATTATTCTATAAATATGCTGTTGTAAAATTTAACTCAATATTTTAAAAGTAAAAATCAACTGGAAAATTTAATTGACTTCTGAATTAATTCTATAATTCTTCATGGACATGGCCAGAAGGTATATTTCAAAGATTCTTCGAATTTTACGAAATTTGAGCCAGTACTTTTTAAAGCAATGATGTGCAGCTGATTTCATCCTCATCCTTCCTCCTTCCTCAAGAATTACAATAAAGATTTTATGGATCCAATCTTATGAAGTATTCATCATTTATAGTCTGCATCTATTTCTTCACTCAAGTAAGACCGTGTAATTCATTTTGTTATTATGATTGTTTCTCCTCTTAAGAATTTTTGACCAAAAGAACAGATGCACAAATTGTGCAGGGTTAATTGCTTATTTCAATCACAACTGCAATAAAAAAATATTTAAAAGTTTACTATACGATCTATTCTTCCATCCATTAAAATAATAATATTATAACGGCACTTAAAATATTTTTCTTCGTCACATTTGCCGCCGTTTATTCTTTTATGAAGAGAAAAGTTGAAAATTTTATTTTGTTCTTAAAAATAATTATGAAATTTTGAAACTCATTTTTATGATGCAAACAATATTAATTGAAGATTTGATGCTCTTAATTAATTTATATTAAAAATGGAATATAATTTGAAGATTTGCTGATTTTGATTAAATTTTTAGAAGCTTAAAAAAAAATATATATATTCTTGTGCTGCTGAAATAAATTTTTTTTTTTTTTCCCACAGATCGATGTTTGCAATACATCGTTAATTTCGGAACTTTTATTCTCAACTGGCTTGCATATATTTAATAATTTATTTATAATTGAAAAATGATATTTTAACAGAAATTAATTTTTATTCTGGTATTTTTCCATGAGATTTATTGAATCTTTTATGCAAATTTTACTGAAGAATGAAATTTTTAGAAAATGAATTTATTCTTTTTAACAAATGAAATTATGGTGCTTTTTATATATATAAAATAAAAAATATATATAATTCATGATGAATTCAAATATTTTTGAAAAATGTGAAAATTGTTCTTGTTCTAAGTTTTGAGAACAAAATTTAAAGAGGCTATGGTTGTTCTATTCTTACTTTGGGTTAATTTTTATTAATTTATTGGCACTTTTAAATGAAATTGATATATTTTATGAATATTAAAAAAATTTTATTGAAGCAAATTTTATTGGAATTAAATTATTGAAGTTTATGTTCTCATCATATTACTAATTTTGCTGCACTTATTCTCAATATGAATGAATTGCCTTCATAGAAGCTCAAGTTTTCATGTGATTTTGTAGTTGTTTTATCATACATAAATTTTTTTGAGTTCTTGGTTGCTTCTACAAAAGTTAAATTACTTATTGCAATAACATTACAAGTTCATTGACTCTCGCCATTTTTCTACAAATATTTAGTATGATTATGATGTGCAAGCAGTCTGTGTTCTTTCCAGAAATTAAAATTCAAGAACTTTATTTATATTTTGAAAATATTACACAATATTTTGCATTTTCTGTTCTACATTTTGAGAACTCTGTTATTTGAATTTCAAGGAATTGTTGCTTCATCCTAATATAAATTTTATATTACACAGCATCTGCATCTTTTTATTGAAATTCTCATACCATAATCACAAAAAGAGACTGGTATTATTTTTTTTCTTTTTTGAGAAGTTTTAACCATTACCTAACTGCTGCATATTCTTGTTCCTGAAATAGTTACTGTCTACCCATGCTGCATTTTTAACATTCTACAATCTGAATATATACTGACAACTTCAATAAACTGGTTATTATTATCATCTGACTTTGCTTACCTGGTGGAAAAATCTTCAAAATGTGTTATATCCATTGTTGGCTGATTTTCTCTGCTGTCTGCAAATATGATGGTTCCTGATAGTACAATAATTACTTACCTGCACTCTTTTGCGAGTTGAAGTGACTGTTGATGGTCGCCATTCATATAAGGCAAATATATCCGTGTGATTGCTCCTCGTCAGTCCTCTTCATCTTGTGGAACTTGTTTCTCCCTCATCAATATTACTCATTTTTATGGATCTAAAGTGTTACAAATTTACAGCTGTGCCTATTTGCAATAGTTTTCTATCTTTTTCTACCCTCTGTTGCAAGACTCGATTATGGTAGTGTACTGTCATTTATTTTAAAGTTCAGTTTCACAGCATTTAGAAATTGCTGCTTCCTCAAATGGAACTTCTCAAATTTGGAAAAATTATTATGATTATTTGAAAATTTTTATTATGCGTAAATTATAGTGCCTTTTCTTGTTATTCTAGTATTATTTCATAACCCAATGTTTTCTAAATCATTTTTACCATATGCCTCACTTAAAGAAAATTATTTTATAAATGAAGAAAATTGTTTTATAAATGAAGAAAATTTATAAATGAAGAAAATTTTTTTGTTGCATTAAATTATATTGCAAATTTACATGCAAAGCAATATTATTCTTAGAACTTTCCAGCGCATTATAAAGAAATATTCTACCACTTGTGAAATGATTTTGGTGAATATTATTTTCTTCTAAGAATCTAAAATGCTTTTATAGTCTTAGTGACTTTCTCAAATGTCACCAATCCCAATTTTGTCTCTAAAGTGTGCAAGTAGTGTTATATTGCCTCAAATCTGCAATTTCTGCCTGCTTGAATACACCTATACAAAAAATGTATATAGGCAACTTAGACTTTCCAGCGCCTCTCAACAAGAGTCTTGTGCTCTTTGTGTTATTTTATTCTAAGTGCCACTTCGTCATATTATTCCTCAACATCATGGAACCACAGTTCATGATTTATGTCTGCTAATTACCTGATGTGTCTTCAAATGCTATTATCTGCTGTGTCTTCAAATGCTCTTGCCTGATGTGTCTTTTTTAGTGCTTATAAAGTCTTCAATTTTATTTTAGTGGTGTGTGTTTCAGGCAAAAAGGCCAATTTGCTGCTACACTGCCATAATGTCAATCAACCAACCAGTGTGCCACTTAACTTGCAAACTTTTCAGCAAGTAGTTACTTTTTTCTCAGTGTAATCATCTTTTTAAAATCAGACTGATTTTAGAACTCTTTTAAAAGGTATTACATCTGATCATTTGTTATGTAAAGGCAGAACGTTTATATCCTTCATCTGTAAACAAACAATTTTTTTTTTCTTCCTTCAAGCATTTTGTTAGCAATATTCATCTGTTTATTTACAATAGTTTTAGCAAGAATGTTGTATATTTTTGTCTAGTTTACATACTTGCTAATGGTTTAACGGGAAAATCGCTATTAGCATTTTTGTAAGTTTTGATGAATTTATATTATGTTTTATGCTTATTTGATTTACAGATTCGTCATTGGTTCTGGAGATCGCCTTTGACAGTCTTGTGAGTTTTGGTGTTTGTTCGATTTACAGATCTACTGATTGTTTAAAACGGGCTGCTATTAGTGTTTTGTAAATTGTAATGAATACATATTAATAGTTTATATTTATTTGATTTACTGATTTGATAATGGTCTCATGACCGAAGGGAGGCTATTACCACTTTTGGTAAGTGTTGTAAATATCACCCAAATACTTCATATATTGTCAATAGCTGATTTTTCTATAGGATATATTATCCTTTTCATTAATGTTATATAAATTTATGATTATAATGACATGCTTTACATAACGGTGCACTGTGTTTGTTTTTAAATTCTCATAAAATGTGTCATTTGATTTTAACTTGTCTTTCAATGAAAGTTAATGGTTAAATTAATTTTTTTTTGACGATCCTCACCTTTTCTCAGTTTTTCTCTGATTATTTTTTTGCAAAAAAAACCATGGTATATTAAAAGAAAATTTATTGTGTATGAAAAGAAAATTTATTGTGTATACTAGAGAAAAATGAATTGAGTATATTTGAAAGAATTTTGTTGAATATTTCAGAAAGAATTTTATTGAGTATTTCATGAAAAATTATTTCTACTGAATATTTACAGAAAATTTTTATTAAGTACATTAAGTATGAAGTATTACTGAAGAAATGTGTCACTGTTGGTTAAAACTTATTCATTATTTGTTATATATTGAAAAGTTTTTACAAATCCAACTATTTTGATGAATTTATTATTAGTTATGAAAAATGAATTTAAATTTTGTTGCAACATAATTTTATGCAAATTTCATATAAATTTTGGGTAATAATTGTTATGCACTTATATATACTTGGTTAGAATTGATATCAGTATTATGTGCATTATGTTAAATACTTAATTTTATATGATTTGAATTATTACTAATGCAATATGTATGACTTAAAAAAAAAAAGTACATACTTAGGCCTTTAAATGAATTTAAAATCCTTACAATGGATTGTTTTTGAGCACATATATGTTATTTAGAGTTAATTTTATATGCTCTATATTTTAAAAGTCCTAGGCATCAGTCAGAATTTAAAGTATTCTTGACTTTTTGTTGCTTTAAAATTGCAACTTATTATAATTTAAATATTTATGTCTAGACAAGTCGGAAGAAGAAAGATATTACCGACTCTTTTTATGTTGCTTTACTGTTGCAACTATTTTGATATGATCTCATTGCTAATTTAAATTAAATATTAGCATTTTTTTATATACATGATGATATTTGTTTAGAGATCAAGATTAATGGAAGGTATGCCTTTCTTTGCTAAAAAAAAAAAAAAAAAATGCAATGGGGCTTTTGTATACTATGTTATATTGTATACATTTTGTATAATTTGTGATGAGATTTTTGAATGTACTACAATGATGTATATTCTTTCTCTTTTTCTTTTTGGTCGCTGCACATCACATCAAATTTTATTTAATTTACTTTTCATGGCTCTAAATTTATGTAATTTTGTCATTTTTACTTTGGCATTTAAAAATTTTGTCTTCCCTTTGTCGAAAAAGGCTTTACTTTTTTTACTTTTTTTACCCTTTTTCTCCTTCTGGTCAGTCAAAATTTTTGTCGGTGAATGGGGGTATTGTGATAAAGATATATCACAGTTTTATCTTTTTAAATTATTTTATATTTCAGCTCAACATATTTCTATTTTATAGCCTTTCCAGTTTAATTGCTGTTCTTTTAAAATGCCTTTTTAGCAGCGATCGCGCGCCTTGTACGTTGCTTCTATGGCAAAGCATCCCTCCTGAGTTCGCTTCAATCGGCGCTGAGCTGTGACGTCATCGTCATTCGGCGGCTCTCACCCCGCTCGTGTGTTGTGCGCATGCGTCACTGCCGCTCTTGTTCCCTGTGTTTTCGGGAGCTGTTTTATTTTGGCGCTACAGGCGATAGGAGCGTGTCTTTCAAATACAAATTAGAATGGTTCTTTTAATTATTAAATGTTAAAGATTTTCTGATTTGTTATTTTAATTTTCACGTAATTCCTAATCAACAAATTAGTTTAAATTAATCTTGCTGTCACATTTGCGCACCCCTTTTCTGGGTATATATGTCAGGAAAATCACATGCCTCCAGAATATTTGTTGGTCTTATTGACTCAAGCAACACATAAAAACTACCATTCATTATCACTCATACACTCTTAGTATTCTTCATATTAAGTAATAAACATTAAAGTTTTACCTTTATTAAATATAAAATACACTTCATAAATATAATTTACTTTTGTAAATACATCGTTTTTACTTACCTTTTGCACTTTGTTCTTTCCATAATTTGAGCTGCTTTCAGGAACAAATACTTTTTATTTAGTCCATCATTAAAACGTAACTACAGAAACACAAACACACTTTTACTTCTAACGAGAACCGCACTACATCGTGAACATCGTAAGCACTTCTGAGGTAGTGCCTCTGCCACTCACTAGATGGCGGCACACGTAGACCGTTCGGATTGGAAGACCGAACGACGAATCAACAATGGCACGTGTATGCAAATTTCGATGGATCGTTCTAGTAAAGTGGGTGTTTCTAGTGATTAGCCGACATTCTACCAGTATAAATAGTTGCTACATCTCTGCATAGGGTGTATATTGGAAATCGATTGATCAAGTGATCGGCGGTGTTCTTTCAATAGACATTGTCGTAGTATTGGAATATCTGGCTTATTAATGTGATATAAAAGTAAACGATGATCGTTGTGGTTGATGGCGGTAGTATTTAAAGTTCGAGCAGCTTGGTACATTAAAGTATAAATATATTTGATGTGTTTAGTAAGTTTATCTTGTTCTGTTTACGTCTATTTACTGAATATCCGTGTTCTGTGAAAAGTGAAAACGTTACTGTCTTCAAAACGAAACTGTGTCATATCAAGTTATTAGAATCAAGATGCTGTATTATAATATGTGAGTACTTTGAATAAATCTCCTGTGTTTGAATAACTTTTTGTCTTCATTGAATTCTATATATATTCTGCATTTCACTATTTCACTATTTTAACTTTTATATGATGATCTATCTAAAACCAGCAAAAGCTTCTCACTACGCTATAACTAAAAGTTATACTCTGCTTACTTCGAAATAGACTACCTATATTATTTAAACAATATATACTAATGTTGCGCATTTTTCCAACAGAATTTTAACAAAAATGATGCTGTAAATTTATGCAAAACGTCGTCTGATCTGAGGCCTGGCCTGTGCCGGCGCTCGTATCCTAGAATCGCCGTGGCGCTGATTCTTTGGAGATCAATTTCGCGTTTTCAGTTTTTAATTATTCTATAAATATGCTGTTGTAAAATTTAACTCAATATTTTAAAAGTAAAAATCAACTGGAAAATTTAATTGACTTCTGAATTAATTCTATAATTCTTCATGGACATGGCCAGAAGGTATATTTCAAAGATTCTTCAAATTTTACGAAATTTGAGCCAGTACTTTTTAAAGCAATGATGTGCAGCTGATTTCATCCTCATCCTTCCTCCTTCCTCAAGAATTACAATAAAGATTTTATGGATCCAATCTTATGAAGTATTCATCATTTATAGTCTGCATCTATTTCTTCACTCAAGTAAGACCGTTTAATTCATTTTATTATTATGATTGTTTCTCTTCTTAAGAATTTTTGACCAAAAGAACAGATGCACAAATTGTGCAGGGTTAATTGCTTATTTCAATCACAACTGCAATAAAAAAATATTTAAAAGTTTACTATACGATCTATTCTTCCATCCATTAAAATAATAATATTATAACGGCACTTACAATAATTTTTCTTCGTCACAGACCAATCAAAAATCATGAAAACTCAGAAAGATATCAGCAATACAGCTAATTGGAGGGAAATCCCTGCCCAACTGGATTTTACCCTAAATTTGTCAATTAGCTCACTGTATTGCTGACATCTTTCTGAGTTTTCACAATATTTGACTGGTCTTTTTATATGAGTTGCTCTATAGAATTGACTACCAAATCACGAAAAAAAATCTTTTGTATAGTTCACACATGCACAGTTAAAAATTATTTCATACAAATGTTCATATCTCATCAAATATTCAATATTTAATTTTTAATTGCAGTACTGTACTGTTCTTAAAGTCAAACATGTGCTTTACATCCTCGATGTATAAGGACAATTTGTCAAAAATTTCAGTAGATATTTGAGAATCCGTGTAAGCGAAAGCATCTGGTCACTGCCCCTTAATTTTTGAACAGCAGTGTACAGCACATAAAAAAAATTAAGCTTAAATTTGTTGTTTATGTAGGGAATCAAAGAATCATTAAAGTGGAATGATTTTTTTTGTCACTTTTAATGAATTATAGTTCACCATTAAATACTTCAGATCATGCAGCATCCTTTTTTAAAAAGATGTTATCGGATAGTACTATAGCAAAAAATAATTATGCACAGGGCTTGACAAATGCGGTTGCCAAGTTGCCACTGGCGACCAAGTTTTATTATCTGGTGATCACATTATTTAATCTTGTGGGGTTTTTTTGTACAAAAATCGACTTAAGAAATGAGCACAAAAGGTATCTTTTCTCCCCTCTACCCCTACTCATATGGGCCAAGCAATGATCTTCCTCTTCTCTATTGCTTTTAATGGAAGAACCAAGTTTAAAAGGCATTTTCCATTTCATGCACAGAAAATGCCATTCTTTTCCACTCTAACCATTCAACATATCATTAGAATGTGGGAGTTTCAATTCAGATTTTTGTGTTCAGAATTAAAACTGATTAATCTATCACATTCGTTAAAAAAAATAATAACATATAAGTAATGCATTTGAAGTAAATCAAGAAAACTTAATTAAAATTTGAAGAATAATTAATTTAAAAAAATTAAAGAATAATATTTATTTTTTTCTTTCTTGCTTAAACTGCTTCGCATCTGAGTGCACTGTACACATTGCACAATAGGTCGTGCTACTTTGTTTTTCGTGAGAGGGTTCGGTTTCCAGTTTTTCAGAGAATTTAGTGGGAGAAAGAATTTTTAATTACATCCATCAGAAATTTAGTCAATATGACGTGAAAGATTTAAGGCACTCCTTCTTCGTGGAGAGTGGCTTCTTTTAAAAAGAGGGGGAAAAAATGTCATATGTCTTTTGTCAAAACATTGATTTTAGTAAATAAAAACAGTTTTTCTTATACTGTACATTTATTCATTCAGACTTTGTAGTATAAACAGTAAATGCTTTGTTATCCAGGAAGAAGAGAGAACAGCTTATTTATTCAGATTATGTAATATGAGCATGGGAGAATGATTTATTTTAGCAATGGATATTATATAAACTCTGAGTTATTTTGAAAATGTAATTAGTTTTGATATCTCTCATATTGAGACTTATTTTATAAGCACATAAAGATTTTTATTATTTGAACTGGCTTGTGTTTGTAAATAAGATAATTTTTTTAAAACCAATATGTTACTTGGTGACAATTTCTATCAAGAGAAGCATGTGTTACTCATTGTCATTTGAAGCATTCAGCAATCAGCATTTCCCGAACATGCCAGTTAATTCAGCCTTTACAGTATTTTTTTTTTTCAGAGATATTTAATTTTGATAAGTTTCATTGAAAAACGTAGTTTACATCTATATATTTAAAATGCTAAGCATTTTCTTTCGACAGTCCGTGAGAACAAACTACTGCATCAAAATACATCATTCTTTTTTCAAATGAAAGATATTTGGACACAGATTTGTTATCATACATTCGTTTGTTCAAAAGTTTTATTAATTAGCCGTAATTTTAAATTAAACTTTTACTTCTGTGTATAACATCATAAAGTTAATAGCCAGAGGACGCTGCAACTCTGCCCAAAATTGAAGAAGTCTGATTCTGACCGTAACTTCAAGCTATCTGGGCAAGGTAAACAAAGATCGATTACATTCTAAAAATATCAATGTTATCAATCTATTTACGTTTAACATTTGCTGAGACAATAAAACTAATACAAAAAGCTTATAATATATTAAATTACTCATAAGTTTGTTTTTAAACATTAATAAATTTTATTTTTGAAATGAAAATACCCTTACATGATTTAATAGAACAGATGTCCCAGACGCACCAGTATTGGCGTGATTTTTTTCGCGACATTTTGGCGAGAAAACCTAATTTTTACACATTATTTTTATTAAACATAAGTATTTAACTGTATTTATTAATTATTTTTATTTTATTTTATTTATTTACACACACATTCAATTTTATTATAAAACACCAGGTTGCCATACATAACAAAAATCGCCATTTTGGTGCCAAAAAGAAACTCCGATGCGCCTACGACATCTGTACCTATGTAATCAAATTTGTTTGGTGCACCGCATATTGCAAAATTAATTAAATCCATGATTGTTTCTTTCTCAGATTAAAAATAAGAAAATTTAATGCTTAATGAAATACAGCCATTTGATCGATCAGAAATTTTTACTTAGTTCGGGCTATACACAGAGCCGTCCTTAGGAGGTGTGCAACAGGTGCGGCCGCACAGGACCTCATGCCTAGGAAGGCCTTGCACCCGAAATTCATAATAAAATTTGTATGTGTAAACCTGATAATATTAGAATTATTAATTATATTAGATTAAGACAGGAATCACATATATATTTCCTTATAGAAGTGGAAGATGTTATATGACTATTAATATAATAATTAAAAAAATCTCTCTTTTTCTTCTTATTTATTTGTTTTGTATGTATGTGTGTGTGCATGTGAGAAATCTCACATTGTTTGTTTTGCGAATTGCATTTTCATTTTACCAGCCCAAGCGATTTGCTTCCTCTCAGGCATATCACATCTTTTCCCGGGGGCGATTTCACAAATAGCCATTTTTGTTTTGCTGGCCTGGGTGATTTGCTTCCTCCTACGTGTATCACACTTTTTTGCAGGAGCAATTTCATTCTTCTTCGGCACATGCCTTTCTCTGTAGAATGGGTGTGGCTAGTTTGCATCATTGAATGATGTATGTTGCAAAAGACTTAGCCGATTGCATCACCCTGCTGATGGGATGTTTTATTGTTCCCTTTTGAATTCTTGTCATTTGCTTTCCGGCGTATCAGTTTGAAATTTACCTCTTGTTATTTTACAGAACCCCATTTTTATAGAATTTAATTTTGAAACGTTCAAATTAAATCAATTGAAGTCTGATGGGGTTTTGCTGAGGTGATGCTGTTGCCTGATTAAAAAATTGTCATTTCGTTTAATTTAAGCAAATATGTTCAAATTCTTTCGTATTTTCATTCTTCCAGGATTAGTTTAATTGATTCAACAATTTTGTTTAAGATGGCCAAGAGGAAAATCATCCCTGCTATTTTCATGACAAGAAATAAAGAAGATTTTTTTATTAAAAGCTTGTCTTTTTTGCTCTGTCTCTATTTTTGATTTCCAGAACTCTGATAAGAAGTTTAATTAAATTTTCTCTTTCAATAACCTTAAGAATGTGCAGGTTGTTGCTTCTCTTAAAACATTATCCCAACAAAAATTTACTAAAGTAAAAATTTGGATTGTTATATAATTATAGAAAAATTTAGTATGTGATCTTTTCATGATGACTAAATAATTTTAGTTCACAGAAGTTATTTTATCATGATTCTTAAATTCGTAGAGTATATTAGATGCCACATGAAATATTAGTTAGCATATTTAATTTTACCATGACATAAATTAAATTTTACCGAAGTGCCAAGGATTGAGTCAGTTTCAAGATATATGCATATGGCAAATAGGATGGTCATCAAATGTCGCCAATTAAAAAATATTGTATAAAGCAATCTGTATAAAATATAACAACTATAAATGTAATGTTTTACTTAATATTATTTCTTTATTTCTTAGGTTTACAATTTAATGGACCTGGCTCGATATTTTACCTATATTAGCTGGGACATGAGAGAGGCTTTAGATGTGTGGATATTTAGTCTTAAATATCCTCCTGGTCATCCAAAATTCCACAAAAATAAAAATCAGGGAATCTATGTAAATGGGTTGAATAACAATGAAGTCCTGTCTTCTACTTCTAAACCTCTGGATAAAAAAGAGTGAAGAGGTGCAATTAAGAGATAAAGGACTTATGCTAAACCGGCAAAGCAGTTTCAGTCTTCAGTTGCTAAGTGTCAAACTGCTGTTGCAGCAACTGTAATGGTACGCTGGAATGGATCAAGAAAGTAACTAGATGTACAAGAAAGTGAATGTAGATCTTTTTAAGCATTGAATAACTTATTAGTTATATGTTTTATTGAATGTCTAGATTCTCTGTCAAGAGACAGATATTTGAAAGTCTTTAAGCAGATTCAGAATTCTTCTGAAACTGATCAATTGAGCTTTATGTTGGAGCTGAGGTCAGCAACAACAAATATATCCTCCCCCCCTCTTATATAAAACAATTTGTAATTGAAAGTGACTTTAAATTGAAAGCATCACATAATTGGAAATGTGGTTTAAACAACTTAAAAAGGAAGAGGATGGGGCCTACAATAAAACTCATGCCAATTCCCAGAACTTCTTTGTTTAGAATTTGAAATGATCTTTTACTGTGCATAATGTCACTGCTAAGTTATTTTGTACAAAAAAAAAAATTAACATCGCTCCCCAGAACTGTTATAATTAAATAGTGACAATGTGCATCAACATGTTATTCAGTACATGTACATACATATACTTACATATGTATCATGCTACCATAACTAGAATCTGTCCATTGTTTGTGATAATGTTATTATTTGTGATTGTAAATAGTTATTTATTTAGAAATGTTTTCTTCTGTGAAGAAAAAATAACACTTGGAAAAAAGTTTATGAAGCTTTTTGTGATCAAAGAATTAATACCAGTGTATAATTGGAATTGTTTTTCAATGCTTTTCACCATCAAAACTTAAAGTAAACTGCTTGATTCTTGTCTGAAATATAAATGAATGAATTTATAATGTATCACTCATAACCAGTATATCCCAATATATATTTTTTTCTGCACAGCGACTTCAAACCCCAAGAAAAAGTGCTGAATATTCCATACCAATATTGCAATATCTTCTTCAATCCTTTCTTTTACACAATCTATGCATTTATTTGCTGCCCCACTTTATTCAAACCAGAATATCCCCCTCCAGTGATTATCTCTCTTTTATTGATATCTCAATATATCACAATACATTCTCTACGTTTCTTGTTATTCCCACAAATCATAAATTCTATGTCCGTTCATTACTGAATATTACAGTTATTGTCTCTGTTTTAATTCTGCTACTGCTATTGGTCTTGATATATCATGACCAATAACATGAACTAAAATATGTGCTGGTGATTGTGGAGTTGATAGTATTATTAGAGTTAGCAGTTGGGAAACTTGGCTTGTGAGCAACTAATCAGAGTCCACTAGTGGTAAAGTTTTGCCTTTTGCTTTTCGTCATGCTGTGAAGCCTCTCTGCTTGTTCACTGTAATTGATTGCTTTTGAGCTGAGCTCTCCATCTAACTTCTAGTATTGCCTATGCTGCGCTCAATGCTCATTCATATTATCGATAGATTGAAGTTTTCCCGAGTGAATTTAATATATCCTGTTGTGATAATTCAGCTTAAAATGAATATTTATCAAAAAAACTAAATTTTAATTAGTATGAAACTATTTCCAAATGTGATTTTAATATTTATATTTAATAAAAAGGTTTTAATGTTGTATTCATGTAGTAAATAGATAGGAAGGTTCAGAGAATTTTTTTCTATTAAGAATGCATTGATAGCTTAGAAAGATTGAAAAACTGCATTTCTGCTGCATCAGTCATCCATTGAAACCTATTTAATTACAGGTATATTAGCATGATATGTGGAAATAAATCAATTTAAGTTTTTGCTTTTTACTTATTTTAATCATATTAAAATTAGCAACATCCTAAATTTAAGAACATTTTATTTTAATTTCGTTTTTATAATATTCTCAATTATACCCAAGGAAATTAAATAGTTAAAATGTTATTAATAAATAATGCATAAAATAAGAAGAATAAGGAACATACTATTTTTAAAGAAAAACACTATGCAAGTAATGGTATTAGTACAAATAGATATCAAACATTGACTTCTTTTTCTAAAATATTCCTATTTTGTATAAATAAATACATATATATTTAAAGGATGCTGTGTGAGCAAATAAGTATAAAACATTGATTTGTTGCTTTCTACATCTGTTTGTACTTAAATTGCTGCTACCATGCCATTTATCTTTTGAAATTAGCAATTTTTATATTCCCATACACTTTAAGGTAGTTATCACGATATGTCACCAATATCAATATTAACTCGTTGATATATTGAGATATTAAATTTCTGATATTGTCCAGCCCTACTGTAGATAAATATAAAATTATACTTTTCAGAAAATGATTTTTATATGAAAATATAATAAAAGATTTTGCACAATCTGAAAAAAAAATAAAAAATATATATAAAATAGGGGTCCAGAAAGTAATGACGTTTCTGCACATATCAATATTTGTTTACCATTTATCAGCTCATTGTGTACTTCAAAGTCGTGCCAAACACATTGTAAGTTTAATCTGACTTGTTTACTTGTAAAGAATGGAATCTTAATTTTTTTGCAATTTTGGGTGAAATGGCCAGCCAAATACCAGAAGAGGTACATATCCAGCATTACATGCTTTTTGAGTTTCACAAGGGTAGTAACGCAACAGTTGCTACCAAAAATATTTGCAATGTTTATCCAAGTACATTAGACGTTCGTAAATCCCAAAGATGGTTTTCTAAGTTCAGATTCGGTAATTTTGATCTTTCCTACTCGTATCGATCAGGAAGACGAAAAACTTTAGACAACGATGTGTTAAGGTCAGAAGTGGAAGCAAATCTGTGTCAGACAGTCGAGGAATTGTCAAATACTCTTAACTAACCTTGGTTGACTATCCAAGAACATTTGCAGCAGATTGGTAAAGTAAGCAGATCAGGTGTTTGGGTCCCATATAATATGTCCAAAGAAAACAAAGCTAATTGATCCACCACATGCAACTTATTGCTTCAACAGCATAATACAGAAGCGTTTTTTTATCGTTTGATCATTGGAGATTAAAAATGGGTCCTCTATGATAATCCAAAATGCAAAAAGGCAATGACTCTTTTGTGTGTTAGGTGGAGTATTTGCGGATTCGTTCATTTTGAAGTGCTGAAACCTGGACAAACTGTGAATGCAGACCTTTACTGTGAACAATTGGATCGAGTAAATCAATCTTTAATTGAAAAGTATCCAGCGATTATCAATCGAAAAGACGTTATTGTGAAACACGATAATGCCAGACTGTACTGCACAAGACAAGCCCTGGAAAAAATGAATGAATTGGGGTGGGAGGTACTGCCTCACCTACCATATTTACTGACATTGCACCATCGGATTTCCATTTATTCCGATCGCTACAACACTTTCTATATGACAAAAAATTTGAAATTTTGGATGATATTCAAAATGCCATCTCCAGATAATTTGCTCAAAAACCAATTGATTTTTATTGATTCGCCATTAAAAATTTTCGCACTAGATGGCAAAAGGTTGTTGATAACGAGGGTGATTACATCATTGATTAAAAATAAAAACTTGTTAAAAATTTATTTGTTTGAATTTAATGTGAAAAAACAGTGTTACTTTCTGGTCTCCCTAATATATATATATATATATTAACTCGTAGCCTATTTTAAAAGACTATAGATAAAAATATTTAAAAATTTTCAAGCTTAAATTTTATGCTTTCTAGTAAATCTAGATTGTCATTTTGCATAAAAATGTGTGTGATAAATAGTATGATTGTAAAACTAATATATTATAAATTTCTAAAGGAACTTGTAAATTTTATTTTGTGCTTTCATTTAATATATCTTCTTTACTGTTGAAAACTTTGAGTATCTAATATCGTCAGTATGAAAAACTTTAAAGCAGATATATTTACATACAATATGGAACCATTTATTGGGACAGGGATTTCCATGGTTGCTTACTTTTGACTATCACTATTTTCAAATAGTAATATTCACCTTGATTAATTGCAGAAATTCTGTGAATAAAAAATGTAAATACTACTATTCAGAAGTAGTGATATTTAAAAGCAAGTATCTGTGGAAACCTCTCTTCTGGGTAAACGGTTTCATATAATCAATGCTTTCTGTCATACATCATACTTATTGCTTTGGGGAGAAATATGTTAATATTTGACAAAATTTTCCAAACACTTCATCTTGCATTTGACATTTTTTTAATACTTTCCATTTTAGTTTAAGTATTTACTATATTTTACATTTAAAAATTGTAATAAATAAATAAATATATATATATCAGTTGAAAAAACTACTTTTAGAAGCAGTACACATAGTGTCTTGCGTAATATTGTTATAGTGATATGTTATATTGCCTCTTTCCATTCAAAACAAAAAACATTTAAATTTTTATTCTGTTGGAAAAGTGTTGTTATTTTTATATAATTTTTTTAATCTTTTCTTTTTTGTTAAGTTTCTTTAATTTTAAATGCATTTAGGTGAAAAATATCAAAATATAAAAAATAGTATCTTCCAGAAATTGAATTGCCGTAAAATCAGAAAAAATACAGCACAAGTAAATATGCAGATTGTGGTAGTCTTTCAAACCAATTGCGAATTTTTATATTAAGAATATATAACAATTCATTTATCATAGCCTGTTAAAGCAATTACACTAAATTATAATTTTTAAAAAGTAATAAAACATTTTCTCATTTTTCACTTCCAAACACAGATAAAATTATTTACCAGATTGCTCAATTAAATAATGAAACTAGGCATAAATAATCATTACAAATTTGAAATTTTAGAAAAGTTGTTGAATTTATGCTTGATTAGTAGAAAAAACAACTTAAAATTGAATGTAAAATACTGCAGTGTAGTATTTTATGGCAATCAATTTTGAGTGATAAATTAATTATTGTGTTATTTCTTTAGTAGTATTTACACAACACTTTCCAAGTGATGATTATATACAATATCTTAAATTGCTTCATTCCAAAGAAATTTTTTTTTTAATAAGAAATTATTGTAACATCTGTTAATCAAATTTAAATCTGGATATCTTAGTTTTATTATTTATTTATTTTTTTTTTTTTATGGAAAAAAAAAATGTTTTGTTTATACAAATGGTGCTTTTTATGATTTGTTGAAAATCTGATGAAATGTAAATAAATTTTGTAATTGAATTTTGTCAGTGTCTATGTGGTTCTACAAATTTAATTTTTTTATCTTAGTATATATCAATCTACATATAAAAATTAAGTTTAATGTAAGGAGCATGGTAGAAAAATCTTGTTTAAGTTAATAGTTTAAACAAATTTGTAATGCACTTTTCAGTTGCAAATTCATAGAATGAAATCGTTTGGTTCTTCTCCTTTTTTCTCTCTTAAAAATATTGAAGACATTGACATTACTTTTATTAGTAAAGAAAATCAGTGTAAAAGTTAGTAAGAAAACAATCAAATGAACCTTAAATTATTATTATTATTTTTTTTTAGATTAAATTCTTTCCAAACAAACCTAAGGTTGTGGGAGCCCACAGCTTTTGGCTACATACACAAGTTTCATAATTAAAAAAGCATAACTTGCTTGTGGCAATCGACACAGATTAAATTAAAATTATCAGCATTGTCATTCACATTGCTATAGGAACCGATTTGGCATTCTTCTGACTTGGATTTATTCAAGGGAGTAGTGAAATTTGCACGCGGATTCTTCTTTCCATTTCAGAAAAAATTCATCGCCTTACTTTTTTTTAATTAATTAATTAAAAAAAACTATTTCATATATTTTGATTTTTTTTTTCAAGTCCTATTTTGCAGCAGAAACAGGACTAGTTTCATTGAAAAGAGGATAAAATTTACTATATTGGGCTAAAGAATGGAACAATTTCTTTTGCAAATGAAAAAAAATCGCCAAAAAATGATAAAAATTCAAAAATTGCCGTATAAATTCCAAAGGTACGAAAAAAAGAGGCCCTGCCCACAGCTTTATAAAGGTACTCTATTCTGATTAGTGGGTTTATTTCTCCTGTCTGTAAATCGCTGAACAACTCAATCCATTGTTTACTTTTATTTAAAGCTTTGAACGCTAACTTTAAAATGTTTGTTCTTCAGATCTATATCATTTACAGGTAAGTTGTAAGCAAATAAAATTGATACATTTCAAAGCTTTATTTGATTTTGTGAGTTCAGTTTTATTTCTCAAAGAAAAAAAAAAATGCTGACTCTTTCTTGAATCATTTTATGATTTTGTATATTGTGTCATCTATTGGTATACATTCTAGTAAATATTTGAATGCCTAAGAGGGACTGCTCAGACTGGGAACCAGATCTGTAGAGCATAGATGTCCCTCCCGGTCCCTTTATTAAGGTCAAAAAAAAAAAAAAAAAAAAAAAATACATATTTTAGCTGGAGTTGAACCCGCCAGAAAACGCGACAGGGGGCGGGGTGGAAATAGTAACATTCTAGTAAATACCAAGTCCCATCAAAAACATCTCATGTGAAAACGTAACCAAGTCTCGTTGACTCTTTTACCGTAAGAAATACCGAGATCATTTAGAGCCAAGTTTAGCTCTCTTATTAACCCTCACACTTTCATTCACAAATCATTCCTAGTCTCTACATCTTTAGTTAAAGAATATTTTGTGACTTGCCAATTACACAGCACAAGAATGTGACAGCTGTTTATAATTGGCCTTAATCAAATCCCATCCCATAACATAGTAAGGTGTAATAACTTCTCTCTGTAACTGCCAAGAACTAAAGATATAGAAACTAGAAGTGATTTGTGAATGAAAATGTCAGAGTTAATAAGAGAGCTAAATTTGGCTGTGCATGATCTCGGAACTTTTTACGGTAAAAGAGTCACGGGATTTGGCTACATTTTTACATGAGATGTTTTTGATGGGGTTTACTTCTTTTTGTAAGTAGTCGTAGTAGTTTCTTGACTTTGGGTTCATTTGGACATCATCCGCTGGTTTCCGTCAAGCTCACACCCTGTCCCTATTATTTGAAGGTACCAAAAATTTGGAGCCTTAGTTCTGTTTCTAAAGTTCTCTAGATAAAATGAAGTTTCATGTTCCTAGCCAACTCCAGCACTAAGATATTGGGGATGGGGGGGGGAATCAAAAGTACTCTTAGTTGCTTCCAGAAAAGATGCTATCGATCTGAGGTATTACTCGCAGTCCTAGATATTTGATATAAAAGGTAGTGTTTAAGATACAAAGAAGGACAAAATTAAAAAATCTGAAAAATTCCAACAAATCAAACTATTTTTTTTTTTAATTTCTGGATTTTGTAATTTTTTTTCTATCTTTGTAGCCTAAACACTACCTTTATGCCAAATCTCAAGTTTCTAGGGCTATGGTATGTACCTCAGATTATTGATGAATGGCGAGTGAATTAATGTAAAAAAATCGAAACTGAGTTCATATATCTTCGCTCAACAGGTGTCTCTGCTACATTCATGTGCATGATAGTTATAGCTCAGCATCTAAGGGATAGAATTGCACCAAATTTGATATGCAAGAAGCTTATGAAATACTATGGGGATTCAATTTTGATCACTCAGTGGTGAGTACTGCTATGCTGTACATGAGGAAATTTCCATAATAAGAACCATAGCCAATTTGTATATTCTAGAGAATATGATTCAGAGTATATAATTAACTCTCTTGTTGTAATTCTCATACTCTTGTAACCATGTTGTTGCCAGAATCATTCAAGTTTCATGTCATTCTTGGCTGTGCACTTGATTATGAAATATTAGCCCTAAGCTTTAACAGGGTTTATCTTTTTTTGTTTGTTTATTCACTGATAACTGAAACTTGTTAAAATAAAAAAAAATTACACTATACTTCATATATACAATTGTTGTCATTAACTTATTATACTATTTAAATTAGTACCGGTAGACCTGTATGAGATTTTTGTACTGCAACCTGAGATTTTTTACTGATACATCTTTTCATCGATTTTTAATAAACTGCAATTTTTAATCAAACGTGTTTAAACAATATGTGAGTGTACTACATCCAAAGCCTGTTCAAAAACCTTTTGTATGACAACTCATTCATTGTTGTGCATAGAAAAAATAAATGCTAGCATTAGAAATAATATACAGTAAACTCTGTTAAGACTAGAAAATTCTTCACCGTAGATAGTGTTAACAGTAGTGATGGGAGTATTCGAATACAAAATGTCTGTGTTCTCGATTCAGCTAAGTTCTCAAGTGGTCTCGATTTTAGACAGGAGTATTCGAATACAAGTCACCTGGCATCTGTGTCGGCGACGAAAACTGCGGTTTTAGAGTTTCGACTGTATTCAGTATTCAGTTCTCATAGCTGGAGTTTTCTGTGGTTTCATAAGATATGCCAGCGAATGCTAGTATTCAAATACTAGACTACTCGGCGCTGTTTTCTCCGGAATTTTGCGGTTAGCAGGATGATCAGCGCTGTTTTAGTTTTGAAATTTTGTTTTATTTCTTCAAGCGTACAATAAATTCAACTAATATACATATATAGTTTTAGTTAAATCGATCATATGGATGTTAATTTAAGAAAACGATTATAATGAATAACATTCTGTGAATTTGTATTTAAGAATCGTAAATATAATTTTTTTTTAATTAAATTAAAAAAAAAATTATGATCAAAATAATTACTTTTAGTGGAAAATAAAATTGTACATTCGTAAAAAAGAAAAAAAAATCTTGATTTTGCTAATTAAAGACAAATTGCTTACTTTTAGGGGCGTATGCAGGGGAGAGCCGGTTCTTCGCCTTCTAAATCTTAGAAAATAATAAGATACAACTTGCAATACTGAGAGACATGGACGTCGGCAGAATTATATCTTGGGACGGGCAAGATTTTGGAACACGTGTGGCAATGGCCCACAGTCTAGTCTGCTTTTAAAATTGCAGAATATAAACAGGAAATAATCTAAACAAAGATTTTTTTTTGTCAGAGTTATCATGCAAGACAATTTTTAAACATATCAACATAAAAAGCAATACAAGAATTTATCAAATAAGAAATACTAAATATAAATAAGTTTTTTTTTTTTTACCAACATGTTTTTAAAAAGGAAATTGAAGCAGTTCTTTTTTCCATCAAATGGCTTTGCCACCCTGAATCCTTTTTTTTAAGTTAAGTAGTTAAGTTTGAAACGCATGAACATTAACAGGAAAACAAAATTAAAAATTATCTTACCCTGGAAGGGGGTGGTGTAGGGTTCAATGGGATAGAATCATCCTGACAAAAAATTCTCGTCTTTTTTTTCTCTAATGACAATCGTAATATTTATATCAAAACTCAAAAACATTAAAAAGAAAAGAAATTGTTCTGCAGCTGTAAATTATAAAACGTTATCATAAACAAAAGAGAAGCATTTGTACGAAAGAGGCGCTACTCATACTTTTCTAATACACTGATGTGAATCTGACACGTGATCATAAAAAAATGGCAAATGATTTTATGTAGAATAAACATTCGAAGCGTGAAACAGACGAAATGTCGCCCCTCATATAGTAGTTTGAAGGAAGTCTGGAGTAGTTCTTAGTGCTACTCTGCTACTACATTTGAATACAAAGAATCTATTCTGATTTCGATTCTGAAAAGTTTTCGAAAACTAAGGTATCGATTCTTAAAAGATCTCGAATCGGCCCATCACTAGTTAACAGCACTGAAAATCTTTCTGCATTAGATTTCCATCTTACACAGAGTTTACTGTATATGATATTAGAATGATATAATTTAGTAACAGCCACAGGAATGGAAACATACTAATTTAAATTATTTGTATTAATTCCTATATACAGGGACATATTCAGGCATGTGCCACTGCACAAAAGCGACACAATTTTGAGAGAGGAAAAAATTTGGAAGACAGCAAAGAGGGCTGAGAGGTTAATATTATTTACTAGCGACTACAATTTTTTGCTGGCTAACAGATTTTTAGCAAATTTGTAAAGCCCTGGTCAGCGAAGCCACTCCTTCCTAACCTTTCCTATTTGGTCATCCATTTCTAACAGTCACTTAAATAAAATAAGTCCTTAAGTAAGTTACTTATCCTCTTGCCAAATTTTTAATATCCATTTTTTAATTAATCCACTAATAGTAAAAGGCTGTTAATATTTTTATGGTTTTTATTTATGAAATTTGCCGTAGTCAATGATCACATACTGATATTGGATTATAGTATTAACATACCACTGCCATAAGGGTAACTTTCCACGCAGCTGACAGGGCGTCTAAAATCCACAACGGCTACGAAATATGACTACATTGCTCATGCCAGCCCAAACTCCTAAAACAGCTTAGCTGTATTTTGATAAGATCCCAAATCAGTGGATGTGCCAAAGTCCAGGAACAGCAAGTTGAAACGTTACTTACTTTTTACGTATATTACTTTCCGAACTTACTTTTCGGAATTGGGACATACATTTATCACTATTTCCAAATAGTAATTTTTGCATTTATGACAGAAAATATGCATTAAATAAGGCTTTTCAAAGGGTACTCGATGTCTGGAACCTGTGTACTTATGCCTTAATCTGACCCTGCTTTGAAAATCTCAATTAATCTGGCTTAAATAATCTAGTTTGAACATGGTATACAAACGAGTTCACTGCTCATACACCGAAGCCATGAAGTATTAGAGAGAGTGTCATTCAGATTTTCGGATATCAGGAATCTAAAAACCGCTGTGCATATAATAAAAAACTAGCTAGCTTCGCCCGCTGGCGAGCCCCTAATCTTGTAAAACCTTGAACCATATACAACAGGCATGTCAAACACGTGGCCTGTGGGCCCCGACTGGCCCGCCGACATCTTTTCTGTGGCCCGCGAAGCCTTTGGCATTTTAACTGAGTTTAATTTAGTTGTCAGAACACGCATGCTGGAAATACACTTTGTACGAACACAATGTATACCAGTGTTACTAGTTTAGCAGGATTTTTTTTATATTCAGAATGCTACCACTATTTTTGAATAGTAATATTTGTTTTATTTGTTCTGTCAGAAGAATATTTCTCTTCAGAATGTGGTAGCATTCTGAATTTTAAAATATCTTGCTCATCTGGCAACAGTGATGCATAGAGACAGATATAATTCAATTTTACATTTTAGCACAAAAATAAAAACATGTGGAATAAAGATAACCAATTGGAATGTAGCAAAACTCGTTACATTGAGTTTGAATATAGGGATATTGAATTTGAAATTTTAAAGATTCATAATTTTTTACAAGTATTTTACTTATAATTTTTTTTTATTTTTTGTTGTTTTCTGTGGAAAGTGATATTTTATTTTACTACTCTCCTCGATTTTACACCACTTTAGAAAATAATATCCTGTATTTATTAAATACTAAGAAATGTATTGTAAAATTAATAAAATTCGGCGCTAATTAAGAACAGTTGAAATATTTAAAAAATTAAAATATAAAATTAAATTGATTAAAGAGTGACTTTGAAAGTGACACAAATCATCACTTTTGTGCTTGGCACAAAAACTCCGAATATGTCATCCAGGTGCTCACTTGGGCTTTAGTCGAACACATGGATTTTGGATTTAAGAACTTTAATTATTTTCATTACTTAGCTTACTAATTGTATGTGATCTTTCTATCCTTTCTTTCATTTTTTATTGATATGTACACACATTTTGTTGACATACCCTCACACATCCCAGGATTAAAAATATATATATATGTGAAAGCTCTTTACCTTTACCACTATGAATAAATATGATAAAACTGAAAATGAACATGGTCGATTTTTTTAAAGGTGAATTTACATTACAATTATACTCAAAGGGAAACTGAAATTTGATGTTTGATATGTAGACACTGTTGGAGTTTGGAAAGAATATAACATTAAGAGGTGCTACAGCACAAAATATAAAGAAAAATCCCAAAACTTTGGCTAACACTGGAAAGATAAACTGTCAGAATTGAAACTGATACTTCTTAAAAGATAACCAAAAGTGGAGAAATGCATTTGATTTAAAAAACTAATTATTGTCTTTATTACATTAAATGTCCAGCGAGTCGAAATCATTCACTACGAAATTAAAGAAATGGTGTCTGAAGCAGTTAAAGAAATTTGAAAATACTGTATGCAAAAATAGCATTGCTAGAATTTTTTTTTTTAAGCGGATAGATTTACAAAAGCCGGATATGTACTTAAAATCTTATAGTGTTCATAAACTTACATTATATTCGTACGCACATGCTTAATCGTCGTAAATCTTGGAAATATGGGTAGTGGAGATAAACAGATCTCTCTACCTTCTTATATGTAGATATTTGACGACTTTCCATCATAAAGTTATAACTTTTAACTTCGAACTGTTAAACAGTTTTACAATTTTCATTTTAAATCGACAAATTATGAATGTGGATTATTAAAGGATCACTAATAGACAAAGTACTTGGAGTTTCCATTTGAAATTACAAAGCCCCTGAGTAAATTTCAACTTCCAGGCAAATTTCATAATCCTATTTTGTTATTTGATTGTATTAGCGTTTTCAAATAGTTCATTACTTCATAATTATTACTTTGATAAACATTTGGGATATAATTAAAAAAAAGAAAACTTAATTCGTTTTAAATGCCAGGTATTATTACAAAAGTCATCAGAGTAAAAATTTTTAGAATATACTGAAAATGTATTAAAAAATGAATTCAAAAGAACATTTTCAAATTTTAAAAATAGGAAAATTAGTTTAATCTATTTACTTCCCTTCTAATGATTCATGTTGAAATTATTCTTCCGAATTTATTACTGCAATTCACCAAAATTCAGTGCGATTCCATATTAGAGAGAAAATATATGGATATGGGGTTTCCAAAATTCTGTACATTTATCAATCGACCGATTTTTTAAACTATAGTGTGCAATTAGGTATATTTTAGTTAAGTTATGTTCTGTAGTGCACTTTTATACCACATCTTTGTGTGGCTGCCAATGATTTGTTATTTTTCAAATCAAATAAACAAAAATTTGTACCAGAAAATGTATTTAATAAATGAAATCAAATAAACATAATTATTTGTACTAGACAAAGGTATTTAGTAAATGAAATCAAATAAGTAGCGCATAGATACAAGACACATTTTATTAAATAAATTTTCTAATTCAAAATATGTTTTTTTCATTTTTACTTGAAGAAAACACGGAAGATGACAGCTATGCCTTTGCTAGATCAAGATTAGCAGACTAGTGTGTACAATCAATTTTTAAACTAAATACAATTTAGAAAATTCAGTTGAAGTTTATAGATTTGGCAGAAGAAAAATAACTTTGAGTATCTTTTTGAAGAATAAGATAAATTACACTATGTATAATAATAACTTAGAAACTTTGCCTGAATATTTCTTTAACATGGCTGTGTTTGTGCTTACAAATTTTATTTTGTGCAATGGGAACATTATTATCTACTTTTTCTATGTGGCCCGCAGCTTTGTATATAATACTTAATTTGGCCCGCGGCAGTAAACGAGTTTGACATGCCTGATATACAACCTCGAACCAAATGAACCTCTGGTTTGGGTCCCCGCCGCCTTCGGCACCCTATAACGGGCATGCTGCGCACGCACCAGAAAAACCCTTGAATTCCACCTCGAATAGTATAAACCTCTCACCGAACTAACCTCCAGCTTGGGTCCCCGCTGCCTGCGGCACCGTATAGCAGCGGTGATGTGCACGCTCTGCAAAATCCATTAGTTCCACCTTCCACAGCCAGGGGTGATAAGAAATATATTTGCTCTTCTTGTCACCGTACAAGGAATATTCATTCAGTTTCTTTACTTTTTACATGGATATATTTTATTACAATAATCTTTATTTAAAATGCATTTTACTTTTACTTACCTCTGGTTCATTTTCAAATTTCCATTTTTACCACGTTGTCATGTTTTCATTCCGTTTCTTAAGTCTAAACATCGCACATGTTTCCAAATCCGTAAGTTACGATCCCAGTCTCCAATCACTCACTAAATGAAGCAGTTCGTGTATCTGCCACTAGATGGCGTCGATCATCTTCATCTGCAGCACATCTCTCTAGCATTCTGTCGTAGCAATGTTGTACTTCCAGGTGAGTCTAATTCATTGTGTGGGATTGTGCGTAATAGTCTTATTATCGTCTGGCTGCCTTGGATAAAAGGCATTCATTCACCCTCAGTCTGCAGCTTCGTTTCTGTTGTAATTTTGTTTTCGTTCCTGTTTAGTTTTGTTACTGTTTAACTTCGTCTTGTATGGTCCATCTGCTGTCTTCGTAACTAACCAGATGTCATGATGTTAAAATGGAAATAGAATATATGCTGAACAAGTTTTCGTTCATCGGTAATACGTTGAAATAGTCTCCATATATTATATGCATTAACATAGACTGAACTTTAAAGTAAGCTATCTTCTAATCGACTCCTGGCAAATTTTGATTTTCGAGTAATGGATTCCACCACCTCACGGCTATTAGGGAAGTCCATTATGATGGCTGACCTTGAGAAACATAAGCTCTGAAAGGGTTGAGTCAAGTTTCATTTATTTCTTTTTCATTACAAGTTTTTGTCGGTTGTCACTTATCATGGATGTGCTTAACAGTTATAATATCTTCAATAAGCAAAGCTCCATTTTTATCCAGCATTACAGTTTTACTTATTGTCATATCTCCAGCTGACATTCAACGTATTCATCTGTTACCTACTCCTGCCGTTAAATAAATTTTAGTTGTGCTTTGGGCCATATCTCATTCAAATATTGTTCATCTTGTGTTTTTCAATAATCATTTACAGCGTTACCACACTAACTGTTATGAAGCCGTTTTTAAACCATCTTAAGTTTATGAAAGTAATATATTATATCAGCAATAGATGTTTCTTTATTTTCATAAGTAGTTATTGTTTAAAACACTTTCCAGTTATATTTGATTTATTTAATTTATGTTTAATGCTTTAATAAATATGCTTTGGTTTTAAATCTTTGTCATCCTTTCAAGCCTTATATATATTTGTAGTTTGATTAATGAAAGCTTTTTACTTTATAACTTTTCATATCAGTTAGGGGTGTTCAGGCATTACACGTTTTCCCACTGCAAACTTAAATTAATTCAACTCTGCTTACTTTAATATAATCTCTTTTTAAGTTTAAACTTTAACTTAAATCCATCAAGAGGGTGCAATCTGTTCTATATGAACCTCAGGCATGTGTCCCTGCTGCCTGCGGCACCGTATAGCAGGTGTGCTGCACACACGCTGCAAAGTCTTATTGGTTTCACATTCCACTGCCAGGGGGTGCACTCTGTCCTATACCAACATCACCAAAATCTGTAAAGCTATCGAAATCCAGTCGAATGAGCCAAACCCCGTCGTAATCGGGCCCATAGAACCCGAGTTAGGAAAGCGCCCCCTGGTGGTGAAACTTAAACTAAAACCAGTAAGTTCTGTCAATGTCGAGTTTGAGTCGAATGAGCCAAACTACATTGTGATGAGACCCATAGAACCCAAGTTAGCTGCAAAATCAGTTAGTTCCACCACCGGGGGGGGGGCACAATCTATTCTATATGTACATAACTGTTATCTTTGAGGCTGCCGATGTCGAGTCGAATGAAGCATAGCCCATAGAACCAGAGATATAAAAGTGCCCCCTGGTGGTGAAACTCAGAACTAAAATTGGTAAGTTCTATCAATGTCGAGTCGAAGGAGCCAAACTGTGTCACGATTGGACCCCATACAAACCCAGATAATTTGAAATGAAATAGTAAAATCCTGTTTTTTCTTTTTTCTGTACAAAAATCGAGATTTTGCTAAAATAAAAAATTATGAGCCGAATTCGAAAATTTTTTGAATCCCTGAAATCTTAGCCCACTCTAAGCAAGGATGCATATTTTTCAGATTCGAAAATCCAATATTTAAAAAAAATTTTATATAGCCTATAAAAACTGCAATCCTTTTCAAGTGTATCATTTTAACAATTTTCTTCTTTTGGCAGAAGCATTGCAATGTCTGATCAAGAATCCGTGCAATTATCAGCACACTTGCAAATCTTTTGCTTCTGTCCTGGAATAGAAATAAATTCATTTTCCATTTTCATTAATGAGTTTTAATTGATATTTTTAAAAGTTACTAATCGATTTTTATGAATTATTTTTTTTGTTGAATTTACAATTTTTTTTACATATATTTGCAAATTTTTATGGACATAGAGTAATTATTTTGACGTGTTTCCAAAAGCTAGTGAACTATGGATCTGGCAAACCCGCATTTTTTACAGTAACCTCTTTACTGTCTGTGTCAATTTTGGAAGCCTGGTCAGTTTTTGGCCGAAATAAAAAAAAGTTACAGTCCAAATTTCAAAAAATTTGATTTTTGGAATGGTAAAAATCAACTATATGTGTACCCCGAGTTTCGAATAAATACCTCTGGTAGTTTTTTTAAATTCGATGTTGCGTGAAAGAGAGACAATTTCCTTGTCTGGGATTATCAAAATGGTAATTTTCTTTTCAGGTTTCGATAAAACTGCTCCTTGTTTTGCTAATTTTGATGAGGTTTTTAATTAATAACTTTCTTAATTACGGGCCGACTTCTTCAAAACTGTAATTCCAGAAGGTCCGAATTTTTTTACACTAGAATCGCCTTGCTGCACACTGTGTTTATCCATGTACAGAGACACACACACGTTTCCGAACATTAGTAATAAAGATTCCGATTTTCACAATCGACAAATTCTTTTCAATTTCCATGCATATGTTGCTATTCGTTATCCTGTGTTCAGGACTGCAAGGGGAAAAATTAATATTTTTAGCATAAAAATTCTATATCTCCATAAGTTTTAACAAACATTTTCATGGCAGATTGTTAATTAAAATTGATGCACTGCTTGACAATTGCTAAGGAACAGAGACACTTAAAGAAATGAAACTTAGTACATATTTAATAGAGGTCCTTATGTATCTTTATTAATATGTCTACCGAGTGCATCTTGGATGTGCTCTATAAGATTTATGTTACACAAGGCATGTCATACGCTCAATATCGTCTCCTATTATTGTGAGGGACGCTTCAGCTGTTTTATGTGAGCGCCATGAACTGAAATTATGGACTAACTATACCACAGGACATAAATAACCCTGGAGAATACCTCTGCAATACAACTGCGATATTGTACCTTTTTCAACTATGTAAATCAGAATTCTGCGATAATGCCTGATATCCACTCACACAATCACTCTTTAGTCATAGTTATCAGTTTACTGGACATCCTGATAATGGGGATGAATTCCCCTCTTTCTAAACTAGCTGGTGCCCAGAATTACTGTTTATGGTTTAACAGGATTCATTAGCGTACATGACCACTGTTTTTCTGAACCAAACAAATATGCTCCTAACACCGAAGTAAACTTTCCATATATTGATGTGCTCATGGTGGAATGCATGTAACAAGCTTTTGTGCATCGAAGCCGACATTATTTAATTACCAAGAAATGGTTCTCTCAGATAACCAAGTCCAGTATTGTTAGAAAGGTCTGAAGTTAACTGACCTGGAGTATCATTTATGTTTCTCTTGACCACTAGGCAGATATATCGATGCTCTTGAGGTGTGATGTTTCTAATCAGGTCTGTAGCTAAAAGTGAATAACAGGGTGGGTTCACGAAAAGGTAGGGGAGGCTCATATTTTTTCTCTCCCTCTTACATATGCACACACAAACACACAGATATATATGATCAAAGTATTATATAGAAAGATAAATTTCTGCATATTCATATTGTAGGCACTATGTTTCTTATTAAACAGTTAATAATAATAACTTCATTTTATACTAAGAAAAGAAAAGGCTGCAGAATAAAAATTTCCAGTGTATAACTAGTGTATAATTATACTAGTGAAATAATAAGTGATGATGTCAACAAGTAAATGAAAAGCTTACAGTTCACCTGTTTCATAAAGAGTTGCAACCTTTAATTTTTTTTTTCTGAATATTCCCTGCCCTTAACAATTCTAAAGTTGTATTTTTATATGATAAAAAATCTTAACAAAATCAAGGTTGTACTTTGCATTTAAAAATTATTATTGTTTTTAAAACACCTATTTAAACTAATTTAAAACACTTATTTGTAGTTTTTATACATATATTACAATTTAGTATATGTATATTTAGTATTTTAAAAATGACGAGATCTGGAGAATTGAAATATATTGTACAATAATACAAACTCTTCAGAGTGATTGACAAAAGAAAGTTATATCCACAAAGAGTGATTTAAGATTTTTATTTCTTTCAAATATCACCAAACTAGAAGTTACAAATGCTGTGGAGAAACTTCGAGCCATTTATGATTCCGACATAGAGCAGAGTTTTACTGAAAATTGCATCCATTTTAAAAGCTATTAGTTTGTAAAACATCCTTTTGACACATTAAATTATATGTTTTTCTGATATATAAGTTTTAAATATGATCTATTAAACTGTAGAGATTTTTTTTTTTCTGTGTATTTCTACTTTACATTTTGTGTGATTAAATTGGAGATATGTGGGAATTTTACTTGTAAAATTAAAACTAGTGATATTTTTCTTGTGATTTCTATCATATATATATATTTGGACAAATGTGGGTTTTTGTGCAAAATTTTTGAAAGGGCCTGATTGACTAGTGACAAATTTATGTGTATTTGTCACTTATTTTTCTCTTCAGAATAATTAGTAAAACTTTAACTTTAGCATATGCATATTTGTTTTATGCTTTATGTATTCAAATCAGTTTATTTTTTATAGTTTAAAATTGAAGTAAATAATTCCACAAATTGGAATTCAACTGAGGGAACAGAGAAGGGGAGACGGCATAAAATAAAAGACACCATAGGGGTGTCACACTTCCAAAATACAGGCCTGCCTGTATATAATACAGGAGTGTGTGTATTAGAGATGAGACGGTCTCAGCCTGGGCTTGACACAGCCTCGGGCTCTATTTTTATACCAGTCTTCGGGCTCTATTTTTATACCAGTCTTCGGGCTTGTGCTCATTCCTTCTGAAACTGACAATTTTATTTGTTCTTGTACAGAATTTTTTTTTCCTTAAAAATTACTTATTGTACTTGAAGTTATTTTAATGCTAATTTGAGCATAATGAAGGGAAAACAGAAATATGGTTTTATTTTCTAGCATTAGAATGCTATTTTAAAAGAAAATTTGTCACATTTGCAGATTTCTGTCTGGCATTTACGGCGACCATTTATTAGCGTCAATCGGAAGAGCGAGAATAATTTGTTGTTCTATTTTCATTTTCAAACTGTTCTGAACTCTGTGTTTGTGACAGTAGGGAATGTTTTAATTGGAACATTTAATATATTTCTTTTTTAATATTCAACCAGTATTAGCTTAAGGTTTTCTATTGTGTACGAGTCATAATTGCTCTTCATATGAAAATAACGTTAGTGATTTTTATATCTATTTTACATCATGAACTTTGCTCATGCTACAGCTCTGCTCTGCATATCCTCAAAGTCATTTTCATTCATAAGTAGATATAATTAGTATGTATTATTATTTCGATAGTAAGCAATCTTTAGCAGTGTTTCCTCTTTTCCTATAAAAGCATCGGATCATTCAGTTAACAATGTCAATTACAGCGTTCTTAATTTAACCTGATTTTCAGTGACAGAAGAATCATGAAAGATTGTTTTGAGGAAGGAATCTGTTATAATTTAAGATGTACACCTTTTATAGGAAATAGAAAACACTGTTCGATTCTTCAGCATATTAATAGTAATTTCTGCAAATTTCAATAATTTATTCATAAAACACACTTCGTTAATATGTTCATCAGATTTGCTTGTTGGGGAATAAAAATATGAGAATCCTTTTAAGAAAGTATATTTTTATTTGATACCAAAGTTCTCTTTTGATAAGATTGAATGTAAATTTTCAAAAAATGTACTATGTTCTTGGGATTATCAGTTATTTTCCTGCAAGAAGACGTTTAAAAATGAGATTATTTTTAAAACAATCTTTAAATATGTTATTATTCTACTGTATGCTTTTGGTATCAAAGCTCTGGCTCAGATTCAAAATCGTCGAGCTCGGGCTTCAAAAAGAGAGTCTGAACTCATCTCTAGTGTGTATCTGTCTTTCGGATTGTGGAGTTGCACACAGACCTATAAAATTTGAAGAAAGGTCACTTAGAAAAATTTCTAGCAATTTTATCCAAATATACCTTTAACTTTTTTCATTTTATTTTTTACCAGTTTTTGTTTTCTAGGATATATATTAATTTTTGCACTTTTAGAAAGAGCAAATTTGTTATAGACAATTAAAACAAACAACTAAAACAGTTTTCAGAATTTTTTAAAGAATTTTCCTATTGTATAAATCTTGATTTTTAAATTATTAGATTTGTAAAAATATGCAACATTTGTTTTTAAAAATTGAAAATAATTATTTTGCCTTTCATAATATATACTGGGTGATTCAAAATAGCAGCTATTATGTCAATTATCTTTTAAACTACTGATGATAGGAACAAGTTTCCACTTCAAATTACTAAAAGTATACAAATCAAGTATAGCTTTAACCCTTTCACTGTTAGGCCCATGTTTCTCTGTTTTTCCATTACTAGAAGTCATGTTAAAATGGCTGTAGACAAAAATATTTTTAACAGAATTCTTTTTTGAACCTTATATAGAATGAGAGGATATAAAAGATATAACATCCAACTGAGATTGAAAAATGTATATATCCTGGGATTTACAAGCATACTTATGAAAATACAGAAAAACCCGCAAACAGCGAAAGGGTTAAGTTATTGCATTTGTTTTGTGAAAGGCTGTATAGATATATTTTTTATATATGGTTGTTGAGTCTGATATGTTATATTTAGAAAAAATGTAACCATGCTCTGTCAAGTAAAATAGTAAAAATTCAGTTCTTCTACAACCAAAACTGAGTTACGATACTTTGAAGTTTATGGAATTTTGGAGCTTTCTGGCACTAAAAAATTGTCTGTCTGTATTTAATGCTGGAAAGTTCTGAAATTCATAAACTTCACAGTATCATAATATGATAACGTTTTGGTCATAGAAGAATATAATTTTTACTTCTTATAACATGAAAGATTCTAAATAGAATTCATAGGACTGAAATCTATATATATATATAAAAAAAAAATAATTTTATATGTATACAGCCTCTCACAAAACAAATGCCAAATCTAAAAGCCATGCTTGATTTGTATATGTTTTATAATGAAGTATGTTTCTATTATCAGAGGTTTAGGAGGTAATAGACATTTGAATCACCCAGTATGTATAAACTTAAATGGGGAATTTTTTCAAATAACTATTTTGCTTCGGTTTATGTTATAAAGAATTGCAAAAGATTGTATGATTACATGATTATTTTCAGCTACACACAATGTAATATGCATTTAACTCCTTCATTACAAGTGTTTGCTGTGTTCACCACATAAGATATCTCTCCTGTGTCAAGCAATGGTTCTTTTTGGAATTCTGTTTAGCTTTATGGCGTTAATAATAAAAGAGTAATAAAAGCTAACTTATGCCAAAATCAAAGTTTTAATAAAAACCAGATTTTATATATATTTAACATTCAACCACACTCAGCAAGGGCGCGCCAGCAGTATCTGGTGCCTGTGTGCAAAACTTCAGTTGGAGCCCTATGTCCTTCTCCCCCCACCCAATTTTTTTTTTTTTTTTTTTTTTCCAATGAGTATAAATGCATAGCTGGCAATCTTCCGGTTTTTTTTCCAAGTCAAGTAAACATATTTCAAACTAGAAAATTTATTTAATAAAACGTGTCTTGTTTCTATAGGGTTCTTATTTGATTAAATAAAATTTCTGGTTCATAATATGATTATTTAACTTGAAAAATAAGTAAGGCTATTCAATATACAGTAAAACCTTTCTGTATCGGAATACTGCATTAATCGGACACATCTCCTTGCCTCGGAGAAAATAATACAATATATAAAGTCTGTCTGGCATCATTTTGAAGTGTATTTATATTTTAATTTATTTTTTCATAATTTTAAGTTCAGAAAACAAAGGGTAAATGCCATAGATACCGACAATGACAAAAGAATCCAAAAACAATTGTAAAGTTTGGATAAACAGTGATTAATTCGTTTGAATAAATATATTGGACTAGCAATCTACAACAAATCTACACTACCCTAATTAACTGCAGACTCTTCATCAGTCATCACATATCCTTTTGGAGACAATTCCATGACGTTCTTTAAACCTTGACAGCCATCCTTTTGAGCATGTAAAATCATCAACACCAAGAGCTTCTGTAAAAAACTTTGCTTTTTCTTATAAAACAGCACCAGTTAAAATGATATTCTGATTCCTAGCTTCTCTTATCCATCTTAATAAAGCAACTTCAATGTCTTCATTCTTAGCATTTTTCATTAGTTTTCTTGCAGGCTCGAAGTGATTGATAGCACAAGCCGTTTCAATTTGCTCTCGATTCTTAATAACTGTCGAAAGAGTACTAGCAAGTATTCCGTATTTTGCTACAATCTCTGATTTTTTTAAAGTCCCATCACTAGAATCACATAAAATCTTCTGCTTAGTTTCCAAACTAAGAGCTACCTTTTTCCCCCCAAATCATTTTCACAAGTAAAACTCCAATACAACTAGAATTATAATCTACTCTATATATATAAAATCCTAATGAAACGATTTTATGAAACGAATTTATGAAACGATTTTATGAAACGACTGATTAAACGACTGATTATGTTTCAGGGCTATTTTTAATAAAATATTAAACGCTTGATGGTGAAATTAATACCAAATGTCCATAAAAATCCGCGGATGTCAAAACTGGTAATAGAATTTTGAAATTGGAATTAGTTTTCGAGATATTAATTTTTTTCTAATTTTAATGACATTTCTGTAATGATGGCAACTAATTACTCAGTTTTTTTGTGACAAAAAAGGGAAAAAAATTGAAAAGTATCCCGATAGAGATTATTGATTTCTTTTTATTCGTCATTTTCAAATTGAAATTGAATTTATCTTTTATTTCAATCGGTAATGAAGACAAGATTGTGATTAAATTATGTTTTTCAGGCAAATTTGAAAAAAATCTCATTTTTATCGTCAGGATTCAATCGTCTGTCAGCATTTAATTTAATTTATAAACTGAAAATATTTTGAATAAATTCGTCCAAATGACGTCATTTATGTAAACGCAAAAGAAAGGGGAGTGGGGAATTAATAGTAATTATTATTTATTGATATCATTTTGTTATTTTTTTGTAAAATTTAATTAAACGAATTTATAAAATCACTAATTCGGATATTTGAAACGAATATATAAAATAATAATTGGTCAAATGAACGGAAGGAGAATAAATTATCCTGCTTGGTTTAATTTCCAATTTTAATGAGAATATGACATCAATTATGGTAAAATGACATTTATTCCTTTCTCTCTTTTATTGGCAGCAAGGAAAAAAAATGCTCTCTATATATTAGAGAAATCCTATTAAAGTTTAAAACAAATGAATTTTTCAGTAGCATTACTTTTATAATAATGAATTATATGTTTACACATAAATAACAAAGAGAAGAAAAAAACTACAAATAATTAAATTACTATACTCGAAACACACTTACGGTGTAAATTAAGTTATATATTAAAATGATTTCCCTTTCTTTTCCAATTTAGGGGCCTTCGCGAGATACAGAAAGTGACCTTGGCGATGAATTGAAATTCGGCAACATGTTTTCTAACAATCTATTTGCTTTTTGATATACACAAGCAATTATTACGATATTTATACAATTTATTTATAAGCCATTTATCTATTTTTATGTGCAAAAAGAGTTAATTGAAAGACAATTATAAATAAAGTGTATATATACATATAAATACATGTATAAACAAGCATAAAAGTTCGGTGCTTTTCCAGTATATGGGGCCTTGACGAAACGGAGAAAATAGCCTTGGCGGAAAAGAAAATTTGGCATCATACTTTCTGTCAACCTATTCACTTTGTCATTTCGTATACAGAAGCATTTTTTCACTATTTATACAATTTGTTTAGCGTAAAATGTCATTTATCCTATTTTATATACAATCAGAAGTAATTTGTATAGAAAAAACAATAATAATATACGTATAATTAAAATACGCATATAAACAAAGAAATCGTCGAATTTTTTTCCATGGCTGTTTATGTCATTTGGCACCAAATCTCACTTTCTGATGCCCGAATTGCGCTAAGCTTTTTTAAAAAGCGTAAAGACTCCTATAATAGAAAAGCACAAAAAGTTCATTGTGTTTGTTTTCATAACTTTTGGCAACAAATCTATGTATATTAACGAATCTATCCCTTTTTAAAGCTCGAATTACGCCAAACCTAAAAGCAAAGGACCCTATACTGGAAAAGTACCCGATTTTCTTATGGACAATATTCAAGTGACTTAACATCGTGTAAAATTATCGCGGATAGCAAATTTGTTTAAATATCTCATCAATTGATGCCGAATAAATGCAGGCATTCATGCACAAAATATTTATTTAATTTTGTATGATAAACAATTATTAGAAAATTCATATATACATATTAATTAAAATAAGTAATTTACATATTTAAAATAACATGAAAATATGCATGATAGGCACTAAAATAGAGAGAAAATTAAAACCTGTTACTGAAAATGTCTATAACATAGTACTTTTCAATACCGTGGTTCTTAATGTTATACACAAGCAGATGGAATTTTTCTCATCCTTAAACGCAAAGGAAGAATAGAATACAGATCGTTGTTATAAAAGTTCGAGAGGTAGCCACAATTTAAACCTAACCATTTTATACAAGCTGGTTTTCAAGTTTTATTTGATTTTACTTATCAATCCCGAAAATAGTCGTCAGTTGTCGCAACAGCTGTGTATGAAGCCATGATAATCAAAAACATGCCACATTAAAACGTTAAAAGCATGGCAACCCAATTACAGATTTAACAATATTTTAAAAACAAAGCACGCTGTCATGTTTTTAGAGGAATCGAAGTGTGAGCGGGGGTTGGCGAGCGTAGCTGGCAGGGGATAGGCCCCCTAGTAAATCAATAAAATATTTCTAGCAAAGAACTTTATTCACATCAAGTGATCAACCACGTGCTAGCAACAAAATGAGCCCACAAAATAATTTCAACATCAGCAGAGAAAGAATGCAACTCTTTTCTCTTCCCCCATGATCACCACTACACCCACTTTTCTTCAACCACCTGAGTTCCAAGAACAAACGCATATCCTCCCTAGTCTGTTTCAAGAAACGCGATAAACTTGTTTCAAGGTGGAAGGTCGCAATTAGGAATTTTTTTTTATTAGGTGCAATATTAACTTCGTCTTAAACGGGAGAAGTTTGTCTTCATGTTCGTATTAAATGAAGCAATTATTATTGTTTTCAGTGATAACGTGATGGGGAAACTATTTTCCTTCGTCTTAAGCGAAATTTCGTGTTAAGTATTTTCGTCTTAACGAGGTTCGACTGTAATTATAAATGGAGAACATTCGAGAATTTAGTCATTATGAAGATCATACAAATTTCAATTGATGTGCTGTGAATTATTTTTAGGAAGCAAACACCCTTACAAAATGTACACTGTTCTTTTTTAGTTTGGTAGAGAGAAAATACAGATTTCACATCAATAATTTCTTCTTCAAGTCAAATAAATATAGCCAGTACAATGAAGATACTCTTTGTGAATAAAAATTCTTTTATTTTATCCAGTAAAAAGATAGCAGGAAAAGTAGTTTCCTTCTTGGCCTAACTAAAAAATCTTGCTGAATATTTATTTAATTCTCATCAGAGCAAAATGTAGACAGCTTGTGTGATTCTTCATTATAATTAAAAAAACCATTTTAAATCAAGCTATGACATGACCTCTGAGCTTTCCATGCCAACAACTACTACTCACTTAAAAATTGAATGGTGAACATTTAAATACTAATTAAAGGTCCGAATTTAAAAACACATAATTAAAAAAAAATATTTGATAAAAGCGAATGTCTGAAATTAAAAACCCACAATCAAAATATTACCAAGGAAAACAAATCTTGATATGTAATCAGCCGTGTCTCAGAGCCGACGGCACTCGATGAAAAATCGCCACATCCTACATGCCGAAGGGGAAGCGCTAAAAGCCTGGTGACAAGGCAGAAGCACCACTCGTGACAGAAGACATGACATAAACAAACAACAACAACAAAAAACCAGCTTAGGTCAGTAACAAAAGGGGCAGAGAACACGGATGGCAAAAAGAAAGCTTATTCATGAAAAAGTAATGTGACATTCCTCTATTATGGAAAGCAGATGATTCTTATGATGTTAGAGAGAAATGAAAGCGATCAGGATCTTAATATTTTTATTCTTGACGCTATACACCTGATGACAGATGCTTGAGAAAGTGTGACTCAATCCTGTACCCAAAACTGATACAGGAAAGCTGGATGGATTTATAGAAGTGATGGTAACTTCGAAGATGAAGCTGACTTGCCACTTCTCAGTCTGGTTGCAACAAAATAACATTGAGCAGTTTAAGGATGTTTTAAGCAACAACGAGTACAATAACGTTGGTGACGATGTCTTAATGTCATCGGGCATACTCTCCAATGAGGATATAGTCATGGAAGTGGTAAAAGTCCAGGGACAGGAAAATGCAAGTAATAGTGACTAGGAAGAAGAAACTGTACTTAAAATATCGACACGTGATTGTGCTGCAGAGTCATTACAAAATCTCGAATAGTTTTTTAAAACAAAGAAAATTACTGATTATGCAACGTTTAATGCATTAAGTGCTTTACAACGAAAATTAAATGAAATGAAATTTTGCAAAATCAAGCAATCAACTTTGGAGGGACTTATATGTAAAATTTCAGTCTTAGGCAGAATTAAAATCAATAGCATTGTGTAGATCTACAATTTAGAGACAAATTTTATTATTAGTAGTACTTTAGGATAGGGGTAATAGTTATTTTTTTGTTGTTGTTCATTCTTTGGTTAGATAATAAAAACAAAACTATGCAAATTCATCTTTATTAAAAATTTATCTTATAAAATAAAAATATTAAATAATCCATTTTTTATACAAGAAATATTTCAATATGTTCCATAGTCTTCTTACAGAAGAGACACTTCATTAATATAGGCAGCAAGTACTTTAGTCTGCAATTTAAATAAGTATACATTAAAGTAAAATATAGATGTTACAATTTATAAAATAATAATTACTTACATATAAAAATATGACACTTGTGTTTTATTCCATTGTCCCTATGTATTAGTTACAAATTTAGCACAATATTTAAAAAATATCTAAAGCAAAATAGTCTATAATAAATCAGCCAATTTTTTTTTGTGTCAGAAAAGGGTGCATCTGATAAAGAACAAATATCTGCAACTTTTAGGTGAAATAATAATTCATATAAAATATCAGCAAATTTAATATAACTAATTTCTAAGTGAAATTGATCTTTCTCTGAAAACATCTATCACAATTCTACAAGTAAAAGTTTTTATTATCAACTTTTATCTTATTTTATATTATAAACACATTTGTTTCACAAGTGGTGTATTCTATAAATTTATAAAGATACAACTAAATGTAAATATATTGCTTGAAGGTGCGTAAAAACATACATAAAACATTTAAAAGCACATTAAAGTCCTTTTAAAAAGTTCAAAACGTTTTCAACCGAACTACTCAGTCATCATCAGTGAAAAAGTAATTGTTGAGTTCAGTTGTTGTCTCTTCGCGTTTTCTATTTTTGTTTGTCGATACATTTTGCACAAAGGTGTATTCTATTATTTTGCTTAAAAAAAAAACAGTGGCACTGTCAGGTTTCTGACTTTAACCAAACTTAAGTTTTATATATCTTGTTAAATTAATTAATTATATTTAGTTATTATTGTATATTACTGTATTCATTTATATATTTTCTTTTTTTTGTAAATGTAAACTTCTCTGTGTGATTCACAATGGAATTTCTCCTGATCCGCATAGCTATTTTTGGGGGGTGTTCACGGGGTCATTATGAAATGAGTCTAATCCATTCTGGAATGTGGACACAATGAGCACTGAATTCCTAGCAAACTAAGTTAGGAAGGTGAGAGGAGAAAAAAGGGGAATGTTCTAGAGCAGAGGTTCCCAAAGTGTGCTCCACGGAGCCCTTGGGGCTCCGCCTATACTTTTCAGGGGCTCTGCAGCAAACCAGGAAAATAAACAAAACATGAAAAAAATTAGCACATTTCTCAGTAAATATAGTAAGTAATGGAGTATAAATTACCCCACTTTAATGATCGCAAAGAGTGAAGCAAAAAGAAATAAACCATTTGAGACACACTTACCTCATTAGGAAGTTAGAACCTGGTTACTAAGCAAAAAAGAACTAAGTATAAACATATGAATAGGCGGAGCTTCAAAGAACAAAACTGTTCTCCCTTTTGTTCGGCAAGCAGAGATAACAGCAAGGGAAAATTTTTCGAAAATATGTAGAAATTTGTGTGTGTGTGTCAAAAATAAATACATCTATCACTGGGTTGAAAAATGCTATAATATATTTTATTAAATCACATAAAATTTTGCATTATACATGCATTCATTTTCTATATAATATTTTTGGTTTAAACTACTTTGTTTTATGTTTCTGCATTTAATGTGTTTTAAAAATTTGATTCAAAATAAGCTACAAAAAATAGTATTCTGAATCGAATGCACAATGTGAATCGAAAGAGCAAAGGCGTGACAGTGCTGTTATCTCTGCTTGCCGAACAAAAGGGAGAACAGTTTTGTTCTTTGAAGCTCCGCCTATTCATGTTTATACTTAGTTCTTTTTTGCTTAGTAACCAGGTTCTAACTTCTTAATGAGGTAAGTGTCTCAAATGGTTTATTTCCTTTTGCTTCACTCTTTGCGATCTTTAAAGTGAGGTAAATTTATACTCCATTACTTGCTATATTTACTGAGAAATGTGTTAGTGAAGCTTTGTTTGTTCCAGTGATAGATTTATAAACAATTGTAAAAAATCTATTTAATACTTGCAATGTTTTCCATAGAAAATTTCTCACGCCTTGCATTCATAATATTTAAAATTTTAATTGCTTAAAAGGCGTATAGCCAACAGAGTGAAAAAGTATCCAAGCCGGGACTCGAACCCGTGTCATCAGTATAGCACACTAACGTTCTACCAACTGAACCACTTGGAACGATACCCAGCTTGGCACATAGTGTGATAGTAAAAAGTACTTTTTCATAGTAAAACAATGTTTGTCGATAAAAAGCCTCTTTTTTGTAACATTTTGTATAATTTGATAAACCTCTCATTAGATTCATTTAATATTTGTATATGTTGTGTATATAGTTTTCTTTTTCCTTTTTGTAACTTTAACTCCTTTAATCTGCTTATTTTATTTTTATTAAATTCTTAGTTATTTAAATTTTCTATACTGTTTTACATAATTGTACTTAATTTTTAAAGCAATGTATGTTGCTGAAAACGCATTTTATTTTAACATCTTGTATCACTTAACAACTCCTCTTTAAAATTTTGTTTTAATTGGTCTCGGCATTGGCTAAGATTCTTATGTTATGATGCCACATTTTCCTATCACAAATAAGGCTGTAGCAATTAAAAAATATATTGGTTCTTTACATTTGTCATCACACTAACAATCTAAACTTTTGCTCAGCTCCACTCCTTGCTTATACTTTTCGTCAATGAGTACCCGCCCTGATATAAATTTAACCCAACCTATATATCCAGTTTTCTTAGTAACATTTTTCTACTAGTTGCAGTTCTTTTAACATGTGTAGTTTTTAACAGTATATCTATTTTGAGGCAAAAACAATGGTGAAAGAAAGTTTTTTCAAAACTATAATTAATAGCTGAATACTTCAAATAAAAAAAAGTGAACGATGCTGCACCTAACAGTACAGGTTATATATTTTGCCCCACCCACTTAAACACTAAAATGATGATCTGCTTCTAAATGTATTTTTAAAAAATGGTTCAAAAGAAAAAACTCAGAGGCGATTCGTTTTCGTTGCATGTTTAGAAGTACTAGAGACGTAAAGAAGAACAAAAAAGGAATCTGAAAAGGAAGGACCGATTATACAAGGCAGATATTTTAATACAAAAAAGTGGTTTTTAGTCCTATTTTTAATTTATTGTGTCCAGTAATAGTAATATTAAATAAAACTGTTAAAAGTTTAAATAATAGAAAATTTGATTTTCAAAATTTCTAGTTTGAATTCAGAATTTCTGTATCAAGAAAAGGGCCAAACTGTGAACTTTGGCCCCATGTTGGAAACTACTGGTTCGGATTCTTATCCAGCAGATCTTTCTCTGCTCCATAGACATAAAAAAACATTAATTTGTAAACCATAGAGTACCGTGGGGTTAAGGAGCTCCGCCTTAGAAATTCTTCTAAAAAAAGGGCTCCGTGAGCCCAAAAGTTTGGGAACCACTGTTCTAGAGAAATATATTTACACGTGGGGAAAATCCATGAATGAAGAAAGAAAGGCCCCAGAGATCTTGTGAAGGGTATGACAGGAGAGAGCAGTTCCCAGTGTGTAGCGGAGGGAGTAGGACAAACTGTGTCCTGGAAGTACAGCGTAGGCAAAACAGATCAGAGTAGACACGGGGAGAGGTCTAGACTTTGCTGGAGGTAGCAAGGCGAGATACAGCCAGATATAAATAGGACAAGTACAGGGATCATCTTTAGAGGTGGTTGTGATATAACTCCACCAGAACTGTGTGTGTTAGTACTGCGTAATGAAATAGAGTATAATGTGCGATCAGGGAGATTGTCATTCGTCAATCACATGGAAAAAGTTCTTATAATATCTAATTATATGGACCAAATTGTAAATCCAGCAATAAAGACTATTCCTGTATTTTTTTTATGCTAATTTAATCAATAAATTATTAGTTGATTATGTCTATTCATATGTCTATTAAGTGAGGAATTCTTTTCACAGCATGTCACAGTGGTGGCAGCAAATATCATACTACTAAGGTCTCAAAGCTCAGGGTTGTTTGGTTTAAACCAAGCGGTTAAAAAAAAAAAACCATGCTGTTTTTTTTAATTTTCCCTAATGTTTTCATTTATTTTACACATTATTGAAAAATGCAAAATCCAAGTTATGCACAAGCTACAAGCAAATCTTAAAAAAAAAAAATGATGAAATTTGTAAAGCGACAAACATTTTTAATCAATCCAACTAGGGATGGGGAACTACATGGCATTACCTGCCAGTGGCTTGTAAATTATTTAATTGGGCGAGTAAGTTTTCAAACAGTGTATTAAAAAATTGCATTGTATAAAAATTTGCCATAAACATTCCTAATTTTCAAATCATTGGCCATATTTCACATTTTTCTCAATTTGCTGGAATGTAAACATGGTACTAAGTTCTGTTCTGCACTTGCATATATTTTTTAATTGTATGTAACAATTTTACAGAAATATTAATATGAAAGTACATTTTTGTAAAAAAATAATTTAGTCATTAATGCTGTCTGAACAATGTGATTGTTGCATCTTACTAGCTTGCTGCTAGAAAAAATCCATGGCTTGTATGATTTTCTGAAAATCCCCCACCCCTAGATCTAACTTTTCTTATAAGCTGTAATCTACATGACAAAATAATTTTTCTAAAATTAGCTGGGGAGAAAAGAAAAAAAAAGTTAATTTTCTTTCTTCTTTTTTGTAAGCTTTTATTTTTAAAAACAGCCAAAATGACAGATTTCAGCTAAAAATGACCTTTTACTATTTAGATTGCTGGATTAGTTAAGATTTACTAAGGAATGCATCAAAGAATCAATGATGACATAATCATTTTTTCCATTGGTTACTCTTTGTTCTGTATGTAAATGCTGTCAAATTAGTTCTTCCTTCTAATACTGAGATGGAATTCTTTTTCAGATGCTTTAGACGTACGTTTACCTTAAAAATTGGTCCACTTTACTTAAAATTTGTGAAGAAAATAGGAATGTTATTGATAAAAACATTCAAAAACTCATGTCTAATCTAAATCTAAAAAGAAATGTTGAAGATATGTTTGAACTGTTAAAGCCTATTGTAACTGCCTTGGATAATATCCAAAGTAATAATTATTCTACTGCTGATGCAGTTTATATTTGGAAAGATCTTAAAAAAATATTAAAAGAGAAAAAGGTAAATAAAGAAGTCTCGCAGCTTTTTGAATCCAGGTATAAAATGTCTCTAACACCCACACACTTTTTGGCATATATGCTTGATCCACGGTACAATCAAAGTGAACTATCTGAGCAAGAAAAAAAATATGCATTAAATTTTGCAAAAAATATCCATCTAACTCTATGCTTGCACTGAGTGTAAAATTTAACGCCAAATCTTCAGCTTTTGACGAAATTTTTTTTGCGCAGAATATAGTAAGAGAAGTCACCCCATATGAATGGTGGAAGAGTCAGCAAATTCAAGTAAATAAATTTAACAGCAAAGTCTTTACTGAAATTGAACAACTTATAACAGCAAAAGCATCCTCAGCAAGTGTTGAAAGAATATTTTCAGCATTTGGATTAGTTCAATCAAAAATACGAAATAAGTTAGGATTGGAAAAAGCTTCAAAACTTGTCTTTTTATTTAAAGCTTTTAATTAAAATTAAATGCATGGAGTTGCTTTTATAAAGAAATTATTTTCCTAAGTATGTTTAACCAATAAATATAAAGTTCGTATTTTTAAAATTATAAATGATTTTTTTAAGTCTATGTCTCAATTTCTGTAAGTGTTACACTCACAGAAAAATCAGTTAAGTCAATACATATATATTTTTCTTTTAATTAGACAAAAATGATTTTTTGATTTGAAAGTAAATATATATATATATATATTAAGAGACTTGTTATCATTTGTTGATGTTGATATTATTGATATTGTAAATAATTTTTTGGTTATGAACACAAATTATGCTTATGAAAATGCTTTCTATTTTAGCTAATTTTTTGTTGGTTTAGTAAAATATGTTTTTTTTTTCTTTGCCCTCATTATGTTTTGTATCAATACACATAATAATTTCTGTAATTATTTTCCAAAAGTTTATATATCTATAAGTATAGTAATAAATTAATAGCTAAGTTTTTCAAACAATAAAACTTTCCCTACAGAAATCTATACTTATGAGGTAATTTAATTATAAATTTTTGTATTTATTAATTAATTATTAAAAAAATTAAGTACTAATCTGAATGTTTAGCGTTTATTAACTATTAATTATAAAAAATCATGACTTACTAAAGTCTATACTCTTTTTCTTAAAAATGTTATTTATACAATAATAATAAAAAAAAATGGTTTAAACCAAAAAAAAAAACCTGTTTTTTTTTGTTTTTTTCTAAAAAAACGTTTTTTTTTTTTTCCAACCCTGTAAGGCTAGAAGAGGAACTATGAGGAAACACAACAACGGTGACCGCAAAGGGGTCAAAATCCCAACAAGCACCCATAAAAAAAAAAAAAAAATTAAAATTTTTAAAAATTGCAGAAGGCAAGTATAGTTTTCAGTTTAAAATGTACAGTCAGCTCCCCCCCCCCCCCCCCCCAAAAAAAAAAATAAAATAAAATAATAACAACATCCCATGCATTTTAATTCCCAAATTGTCCATTAACAATAGGTCCAATTTAACATTAGAAGAACAACACAACAAAACTTTAAACATTCATAATTCCTAAACTACTTGACTGAATGATTTCCTATTTGGTATTCCAAGGTAAAATTTACCAAAAAAGCCAAATATGATGTCAAAATTATGTGTTGTTCATATTAAAAATTTCCAAGTTAGGCACAATTTCAGTATGAAGATGACCTTCTCATAAGCTTAATTTAACATAAATTGAAAAAAGATGTAATTATTTCCAATCGAATGGCCATTTCAGTTTTTTTCTGGGACAATTTTTAGATTAATATATATATATATATATTTGGATAATTGTGAATAACTGAAATTTAGGCATACACAATTATTAGCATTTAAGCATAAGATACACTTTTCCTTCATTAAAATCCATGAGGCTTTATATATAAGTTTCTCAAGGTTACTTTACTAGCAACAAGTGAATTATAAATAAAAAAATCTTATTGACATTAATACAAAATCAGCAAATGAACACGTAAATCTAATATAGATATACAAAAAACTTATTGACATCAATATAAAATCTGCAGATGAATATCTAAATTAAATAATAATAAATAAAAATAAGACTAGGAACACAGTCATGATGCATTAAAGAATGTGATACTGTAATATTTTAAACAATGATTTAACTGTGTTAATGGGGCTTTTGAAAAAACTACATTTTGGCATATCTGTCTACAAAGCTGTTTAACTGTATACAAATAAAAATAAGGTTTGAAACTCATACCAATGGCATTTTCCATGTCAGCCGCAATACAATTACACCACTGATTTTAAACCATATTTATCATAATCAGAGCTAAGTTAAATCAATAAAGATCAAAGAGCAAAGAATCAATAGCAGAATCAAGAGCAATAAACCATTAAAGAGCAAAGTTAAATCAATCATAAATATTACAAGATATATTTAATGGATAATAAGTGGAAATTTCTATTAATATAATTATATAAGTCAGTAGAATAGACAATAAAATAGTCTTAAAGTTAACTTACTCCTTCAATATAATTGCGAATATCCATTTTTTCATTCTGAGAATGAGCTCCATCATCACCACAACCCAAGCTTAATAGCATCACATTCTTGCCAAGAGTTTCTTCAAATGTTAATGTTACAGGTATGCTACCTCCTTCTCTAATCATATCAGGTTCCACTCCATATACTATAAATATAAAATTAAAAGTTACAATATTAAAGTAATTTACACAATATAAAAATGCCATCAAAACTAATTATAGTAACTATCTTATGCAGGGATGAGACTGAGAAAACAGCAAAAAAGAGGAAATGACGTGTGAGGTGAAAATCAAGCAAAAAAGTTACACTGATGTGCGAGGTAAAAATAGAGTTAAAAAGTGAAAATGATGCGCGAAATAAAATTTGTCATTATTTGAATTCAAAACGAAACATATACATGCAATACCAAAATACATTAAAATAAAATAAGAACACTAATAAATATATTAAGAATGGCTAATTCAAAATTTTATTCAATAATTCTCTGATATAAATGACAAATATTAATATGAGAATGCCTCAAAAGGTAAAACTATTCTTTAAAATTTTTAAAAATCTACATGCTTTCGCTCAAAGCATCAGTTAATACATATGGCTAGCTAATGTTTAACCTACCACCCCGCTATAAAAAACATTTGGTGAGAACATTAATGTTGTAGAAAATTATTTACATGAAAGTCTAGCCATATTTTCCTACATAAAATTAGTTTTTTGGCAATGAAACTGAAAATACTACAAACGAAAGGTTTTAAAAACATAATTTTACCTTTTTTTTTATTTTTTAAATCTTGCTCTCTAACAACACTAGCATTCATTAAAAATTTATTTTTAACATAATAGGTAATACAAGAGTAGATAGTCGTTGGATATATCTTCAATGCAAAACTCTATCATGTGCAGATATTTACAATTTATCGCTCATTTCTTTCACAATTATGGTTCTTTTTGTCCTTGTGCATAACTATTTTTACTATAGCACCATTCAGGAACATCTTTTTAAATAGGATACTGCATGTTATGAAGCATTTAATGGTAAACTATGATCCACTAAAACTAAAAAAGATGAAAATAAATATTCCGCTTTAATGATTCTTTGATCCATTCCATCAGCATTTAATTTGATGGGTTGTAGATTATCTATATGATTTCGGGTGTTACTATATCTGGCAAAATGGGAAATCTAAACAACATGCCGCACATTCAGTATGCAGACTTTCTTTCACCCATAATACTTCGCATTATCAAAATCTGTCTTTTGCAGCGCAATAATTAAATATAAATCTAAAAACAAACGATGAGATTAAACACTTAATCCATAATGAGATTTCAAATCTTACTACCTACTTCTGCGCAGTGTTGGTAAAAACTAAACAAACACGGCATGGCTCATCTTCTACACTACTTATCGAAAGCCACGACACTTCGTGCTCATTGTTCAGTTGAATCGTGACTTCTCCCACTGATGATGCGACTTCAAACATACTCACCAATCACAGAGGAGAAAGTGTTCAGGAGTTCTTCTGACAGATGGGTTGGTTGGTTGGTTCCGTTTGACGCATTAAAAGGAAACGCGTCCGAGAAATAAGCAAAAAAACGGAAATCCACATTTCTGCAGAAAAGTGGCATGCCTGCTTATGCCAACCATATTATGAAGATTAGTCTAAATTAAACCCTTAGGGCTCTTGCTAACTAAGTTTAGAACCTTTTGATCCTAATTTCAGATGGACAAAATGTTTTTCTGATGAAAAATATGTCATAATTAAAAGAAATCATGCTTTTACATTAAAAACTATGATTTCATAAAAATGGCATTGTATTTTATTGAATTTTATTTACCAGTACTCAGATTAGAGGCCCTTTCACAAAGTAATTACCAATTCAAGTAATTTTTAACAAAAAATAAGACTTCAAGAAATTGTTTTTTACCTTGGTGTTTTTCTAGCAATCATGTATTGTTATTCACATTAGAGTCTCACAACCATTATTATACCAACACAAATCCAAAAATTCTATTTTAAGACATCCGAAACATGACACACTTCAACTCCAAATTTTAATGCAATTATGAAAAAATACAGTGGGTGATCGGTTAACAAACTGTTTGGTTTACGAACAGGTCGGTTAACGAACACTTTCGCAAGAGATTTTTATGTTCGGATAAAGAACACCTCACAAAACAAAGCAAGAAGAAGCCATGCTGTGTTTCAGATTTGCAGAGCTGTATTTAATTGCATCTATTATCGACTTAGAGAATATTTTAACAGTTGTATACTTATGGTCTAATTAATTCATGGACTATCGGTGGTTTGGACCCTACATTTTAGGGCCCCCAAATTAGAATGAACAGATTAAAAACATAAATTTTTATATTTTGTGTCCCTTTTTAAAGAAATATTTTAAATTTCAAATTAATTATCTTAATCAAAATTTAGTTCCAAAATTATTAGCAGGCTCTAGGCTTCACTTGAGCTTTATCAGGCCAAGCAGTAAAAAAGATCTTTCCAAGAACTAATGGTGTTTTTGATAGGTCAAAGTGATAAGTTGATAAGATTTAATCCTGTAGTCAATGATTGTGATCCTAAGAGTTCTAACAAAAGACATGCCATTTTTTTTTTTTTTTTAAAGTACAGCATGACATGGACAAAGCCATCAAAATACCATCTGTGCACATTAAATACGGATGTATATTAACCCTATTAAAAAAAAGAAGATTGAAAACTCCAGAAAAGAAAAATAAGATTTTGTCAAAAATTAAACTCTCTTTTGCACCCCCATTACTTGCGGTCCCATTACTGCGGCGACCCAATTTTTTTTTCGTCCTTTTGACGAAATTTGCAGTTTTTTTCGATATCTGTTGATATAATTTGTGTTTTTTTCGCTATTTTTTTGACGAAATTTGCCATTTTACGCGATTTGTTGATGAAATTTGCCTTTTTTTGCCGTTTTATGCGATCTGTTGATGAAATTTGCCGTTTTTTTCGCTATCTTTTGACGAAATTTGCCGTTTTTTGCAATGTTTTTGACGAAATTTGCCGTCTTTACTTTTAAAAGAGACTTTTCCGACAACAGCAGCAACAACAAAAAAAGGTATGAAAATCAGATCATCCATTCAAAAGTTATGTGTGGACATACATTAAAAAAAAAAATTACAAATACAAATTTTATAACTTCCTTTATTAAAAGTCTTAAAAATTAGAGTATTTTAAAAATACTCTTTAAATATTTTCAATTTGATTACTCAGAGGAAGTTATGACAGTATAAAATAATACATTTAATATATCAATTTTAAATAAAATGCTTTTTATGCTTGATAAAAAAATTACTGTTTCCAAGCATATTACACTTTATTGTTCACAAACTTAAAGCAATTAAGCTTGTTAATTGTTATTTAAGGCTTTTTTAATGTATTCAATAGGCAAAATATTTTTAGAAACATTGTAAATTATGTTCATCTTAGATTCAGGATCGGACTGGCCCGCCGGCCCATCGGCCCGAGGGCCGGTGCGCCCTCAGCCAGGGAAAATTTTGCGCCCCTAAGCCACTGCAATGTTTTCCCCTGGCTATAAGCATACATTCTGATTATTGTACTAAATTTGGATAATTTTCTTACGAATAATCATCAATTAAGACAAATGTCAAAAGAGAGAGATTTTTATTATCATGAAGAAATTGAAGATACATCGAAGGAATTTCCTGAATAGGAAACCAAAGCAGACGTGTTTGCATACTATTGAGGAATCTTCTTGCGTACTATTTAAGATCTTGTTCATAGGGAAAGTTTTAAAAGCCCTGGCGCGCTGTGGATACTACGCCCAGGTATTACTCCCGCGCCCTGCGAGAAATTTTTTCATTGGTTCTTAAAATAATATGTTTTAGGTCTTACATTTATGCTAAATATTTTGGAAATTTTCCGTCCCTTAGCTATTAGGCGGTCACCCACAGTGTTGAATTCAGACACTTTTGTCCGGGAGGGATTTCTGTAGCTCCAGGGGGGGTGGGGGGGGGGGAAAATTCCACTTTTTGCCCATTGAAAGCATAAAATCTCAAATCTTCCGGGGGGGGGGGGGGGGACATTTCCAGGCTCAGAGGGATGATGTCCCCCCCCGGGCCACCGCCTGAATTCAACATTGGTCACCGAACTTGCGCCCCTTTAAAGCCGGCCCTGAATGTCCCTATAATCGAAAGTATGCTTTTCGAAAAACAGTTTGATAAAAGAAAGAGATAAATATTAGAAAACCAAAACGTTTTGTGTGGATTTTGTTGTTGACTGGAAAACATACTCTTTCTTTTCGAGGAATACAACCTCGATCACATTTCTGGATTGCAATTCTACAAGCTGCAGATTCCCGCGGCCAGCGTTTTTTTTTTTTTTTTTAAATTAAAAAAACCTATTATATTTTTCGGATAGTAATCTTAGATATATTTAATAACAGCATTTCTGTAATTAAATAACTAATAGAAAATTCTGGTATGTATTTTCAATAAAAAATTACTTTATTTCATCACAGAAAACTCGATCATTTAATAAAGCGATGATTACTATTCAGAAACTATTGTAGGTTAAAAAAAAAAAAAAAACGCTGACTGCAAAATCCTGTAGCTTACAGGATTGCAATCCCCGGGCGATTTATTTCAATTATGGAAACTTAAATATTTCCCTTGATCTCTAATTGTGATAAAAAATTTGCAAATCATGGTAAGAGTGTTCTGAAAAAAGTAAATTTACTCAATTATTTCAGTGATTTAAGACTACTAATAGCTATTTCCGATCTATCTTTTCAGTAGAAACTTTTTTATAGTGCGATATCAATTCAGTATTTAACGGATGCATAAAGTAATTTTTAAAGCAGATAAAATACCTCTTCCCCCTCCTGTCTCTCCTTAGGTCAAATGCTTCAAGTCTAATATTATTTTCACAAGTAAGTGTTCTTTCCGCATTTACATACAAACAGTAATACATCATACATTCATCATATAGTTCAACATTCAAATACTGCTATAATGTGTGGTACTTTTTCCAAAAATATATAAATAAATAAATAAATGAAATAAAATAAAAATCAAGCATGAGTTTTAACTTCAGAATTTCTATTTCCATTTCCATACAGAAAGTACATTTTTGTTTTAGATATAAATATTTTTTGAACGAAGTTTGCATATTAAATCTTTTTCTGTGTATGTGTGATGAGGTAGACACCTGCAGAGATCCCATTTAAATATACTACTTTGCTAAAGAAAAAACAAATATTTAGCAATTTTAATCAGTAATTCTAGAAGCATAATTAATTTTTGCCTAAAAAAATCGACAAATTAGTTGAAGTTTCTAATTAAAATAATGTCAATTATCATCATATTTTATTGTTATTATTAGCGCAGTTTTTTTCCAGTAAACATGACTGTTGGTCAAATGGCAACTCATATCTTTAGACCAAAGATCAGCCAAACGTTGACTCAGACGCAGTGTTAGCTGTTGGTCCAACTAATAGAAAAATCTTTGGCCAATGTCAATCGCCAAACTGCCAATCGCAAGACTGCCAAACTCAATCGTTGGCTAACGAAGCTAGAAAACAATGAACTAATGATATCCCAATAATTCTGTCTTGCTTGAGTAAAAAAAAAATATATATATATATAAAAAAGGGAAGAGTCATAACTCACAGAAAGATGACGTTAATATACATATATATATATATTGTTAAGCTTGTAATAAAATCTGAAATTCTAAAAAAGTAAAGCAATGTTATTTTTGTTGTTGTTAATGGACACGACTATGGATATACCAAGTTGGACTAATGTGTTAATTTACACTCCTGGACAAAAAAAAATCAAGCTAGACTAAAGTGTTAATTTAAAGTCCTGGACAAAAAAAAAAAAGCGATCCCCTCCTACTAATTCCTGTAAAAATATTTGTAAAAAAAATTATAGGTATCAATCGATTGGAAATAATGTCTACTAATTAATGCTATGCATAAATAATGTTTCAGGAGTCGTCTACATATTAAATATTATACCAACTTTGAATTTAAAACCATAACACGCATTTTTTAACCCCATTTGAGTTCCTTGGATCGAGACAGCTGGCGGAAAGGTATAGTTTATAGTATTTATCTTAAATATTCATAGAATTAGAAGAGTTTAAAGTTTGAGGATGCTAATGTTAAATACATTTGACAAACTTATAAAAATCATCCGATTGAATTTTTATTAATTTTTTAATGAAATACACTTAATTGACCTAAACATATTCCAGGCTTTTATTGTATTCAAAGACATTTTTTTTAAAGTTATTAATAAATTATAAATCATGAATTGCATTAATTTTTGTATAAAAAAATCACTAGTGTGTAAGTTTACATCTCATTTGAATAATTAGTTTTCGAGATATAGAAAACCTTCTTCTGTTTTCAAAAGATCCACAAAAAATAAATCGTAATATATTACCTGAAACATTTTGCTGTATTTACTTTTATAGAAAGAAAGTTAATTATAAATTTAAAATTCCTGTATAATTTACTGGTGTCTAAATGAATGTTTTCATTACTTTTTCTTGTAGGATTTTAATTTTATTTTTCAAAATTTTTAGACAAACCCCTAACACATTTTCTTTTATAAGGCTATGGAGATTTAAGAGAAGTATATTCCCAAGTTACCTTGATCCAGGGAACTCAAAGAGAGTGTCAAAAGTAGGTTTTACCATTTGAAAAATCATGGTTCGTGCATTTTTTTTAATATGTAGACAATCCCCGAAACAAAATTTATGAATAGAATTTAATAGTAGATATTATTCCCAATAAATTGGTACCTATGTTTTTTTATATCTTATTTGCAGGATAATTAGTAAGGGTGATCACTTTTTTCTCATGACTTTGTAAGGCATCTTCTACTGACAAAAAAGCTAAAGTAGGAAAGCCGTAACCTATAGTCAATCTACTACAATGTGTTCAACTACTATTTTCAACTTTCTAGCGTTTTTGAACATTACATAACATGTTTTGGAAAATTGTGTAGCATTGTAAAGATTTGATGGAACATCAAACATACACGAGGAATATAGCGAAGTCGTCTTTCTAGACTCAATAATATTATTGGGTTGTCCGGAAAGTTTGTGCCGGTTGGGAAAATCAAATAGTACCGGAAAATTCTACCATTTAAGTATTACACATTAAATTCGACTCAAATGTATAATAATTAACGGGTTGAATTTTCCGGTACCAATTGATTTTCCCAACCGGCATGAACTTTCCGGACAACCCAATTATATTAAACAATTTTCTTACTTAGTGCTATGCGAATGTGTTATCACTTGTCAAGTAAAACACAGAAAAAATAAGTAAGATTGACATGAGTTATTTAACATTTTCGCGCCCTCTGAAAATCCAAGGTCTGCGCCCTTTCCCCTGGCCAGTCCGACCCTGCTTAGATTCCAATATTTTTTCCTATCATTTTAAAAACTAGTCGTTGGGGGCCACCGTAATACTTACCCATCATGGATATGCATAAAGTAAAATATTAAAATAAAAATGTGTAAACTACTTATAAAATGCATTGCAATTCAAATAAAATCGTGGCTTGATGACGTCACAAACTTTAAAGGCTCGATTACTGAATTGCTTGAAAAAGGTTTTTCCTTATAACTCCAAAAATAATAATCCTATTAACTAGCGGTTTATTGCATCTGATTAAGCGTCAAATTTCCAATTAAAATATATCTTTGAAGTGAAGTTTGGATGAAATACAGGGTCATGAAAAATCGAAGAGTGTGGCAAATAGGATTCCAAATATCTCTGCAACTAATTATCCGATCGACTTCATGCTTTATTCAAAATTTATGTTTTTTTATTGTCTTTTATATTCATTTCTTAAAATAAACAATTTCGAAAATTTTTATATACCTTTCATCAGAACGAATATTTCGAGAGTCCGAAAAAAATTGTTCCGGTTAATCGAGGTTATTGAAATGAAATAGGCTTCTTCCCATTATTACATACCAAATTACAAGTCTCTATCTCAATTTTTTCGGGAGATAGAGCGTTTACAGACACACACACACACACACACACACAGACGGACGGCAAAATTTTTTTTCTAAAAATATGTTTTTCGGAATCTCCAGTGTCTGAAACGTGTAAATCCGTCAAAAAAAATTTTCGATTTTCAAAACGATTACAAGACTTACCCTATACTACGTATGATGGGTAAGTAATTAAGAAAATGCTGGATTTTAAACAATGATTTAAAAAAAAAAACAATTTAATTAAAATTGTGATCTAAAATTATCTGATTAAAATCATTAACACCCTACTTAAAAATACTAGCTAGTTATTTGAAACAAAACTAATGCATTTCAGAGGATACCAATATTTTAATACCACAGAATGATTCAGTGACAGGCAAAGATGTTGTGCAAGTGTGTTAAAGAAAATGTTTTCCAAAAAACAAATAATTGCAGTACAAAATGTTGTACTTAAAAAAATGATAAAAAGATTATGGGAATTTAATAAATTAAGAATAGCTAGAATAAAGATGCATTTCAGTAGTATACATTCAGTTCAAAACTCAAAAGTAAAACATTTAAATGCCAATTCGAATTTCATTAATTTGAAATATATATTTTTTATTTATTTGAATCAATTTGTTAAATTAGGGGCAGTATTTTAAGGTGAAAAAAAAATTCAATAAAAAAGCTTGAAGCAATCCAAAAGTTTACAAGATTAACCCATTAACTATAAATTCTTAATCTTTCATTTTTAAAGCTGAAAATTTTTAGCAATATTTATTTAGACTTTTTATCGATATTCAATTTTAAAGATAAATTAATCTTTGTTACTGTTTTAATACAGTTTATAATAACTAAAGAACAAAATATATTTTTATATTTTAGTTTAATGTATATCTGTATAATTCTTGCACAAGTCACGCTTTCTACCAGACATCCATTTTATCCTTATGAAATGTCATAAAAATCTAAAATAATTAAAGAAAAACTAATCAAAATATCATAATAAAATTTAATCCAGTGAGATTTATATTACTAAAACAATGCTTTAAATAATCACTTTTGCAATTAAACACCCACCTTTCTTCATAGCTTTTCTTCCAGCCATATAATGAGGATGGTTAGGATCACTCATCCAAGCTTTACTTCCATGGTTCATGGTAATACTGCAAAAGTTTTAGGTTTTTAAAAATAATCTTAAATATTATTCAATCCTATATATAAAATAAGCTAAAACAGTTTTTTTTTAAAAATGCTTTAAATCAAGATGAGACACACCATAGCATGTTTTCTATTAAAAAGGCTGCATGAAATATTTACAGTTTTTATACAGGGTCACATCAAAGAATTCAGATATATTACCACCTATGATTTGTTATTATTAGAAATGTGTACCAACTGTGTTATAACTATAAAATTTTAAAATTTGTATGACCTCAGTTTGTCAGTCATTTGATTGTATTCCAGAAAGATATTGGCTAGTTCAAATAGTTACCAAATGATTGCTAAGCTTGGTAATGTTTGGCTATGTTATGATTTAAAAATTTGACTCTTAATTTATTCAGTACTTTTACATTTAACTTTAATTTATTCATCAATTTAATTAAACTCATTAAATTCATTTAAATTAATTAAGCTAAATTTCATTTTTGCATTTTAAATCTAACATTCTTTTTAAATTGTTTACTTTTGGTGAGAATATAAATTAATTTCAGAATCTTTCCATTACATATGTTTTAGGATATTTATTCATTCAATTTAATTTACATATTATTCACTTTGCAATATTAATTAAACTTCATTTCAAATTATCTAAAATAAAAATATTTCTGACTTACTTTTTCTAACTTTTAAATAATGTCCATTTTTCTTAAATAATATACAGTCTAAATTTAATAAATTATTCCAAAATATAGTGTATTTCCTTTTGAATAATATTGATTAAAAATTGGTTAATTGTTAATTTTATTCTTTTCAGAAAGTTCAAATTCATTTATTTTAATTCAGGCAAATTCTTTCAGAATAACGAACTTTTCCATATATCATTTCAAAATTTCTAAGTCCAATAATCATTTTTCAAAATTTCTTAAATTAAATATTTTACTTTCAAAAACATATCTGGTGGAAAGAAATTTTAATTTTATTCAGATTGCTAAAATTTCATTTGTTTTCATCCATTAGTTTGGCAATTATAGATTTTTAATTACTTTCGTTTATTTTATTTTGATCATCGTCAAGATTTGCAATGAGACGCCATTGACAAGCTTTTAGATGTTTCGGGTAAACAAGCAAGCGTTATTTCCGAGTTCCCGCGCATTTGTATCTGGGTCAGTGACTCACGAGAGGCAAGGTCATTATCAGTCCGATTCAAGGTGATAGATGGAAGCTCATAGAACATTCGCAGTGACGTGTCGTCAACAGTTAATATTTGACTTTGACCGCGTGGGTGAGCTTCTTCAAAAAATCCATCAGGTGGTGTCACGAGCGCGACAGTTAAATTTGCAACCGTTGAGAAATGCTGCTGTCTGATTGGAGGGATTTTTAAAATCGTAAGTTTTCCAGTATTATCGGAAGTGCCGTGTGAACTCACTTCTCAACGAAACACCAGCATGTAAAGATCATCCTTTTTTAAGCTGCCAGGCCTCTGGCCTAGCAGCGGGCCGTAGAATGCCGATCCAGCGAGCGTCAATTTAACATTTTATTTTAAGATTCTCAACATTTAAGAAGATCTCTGTTTCATCTTTATTATTCTAGACGAATGATTATATATCAATCATCCTACCAAGATTCGTTTTTCAGTGTCATTCAGCATTGCTTTTGATGATGTGATGGGTCCACAGCTTATAGCCACCAGATGATTAGGAGTTAGTTTTTTTTCTGGATGCTTTCTGAACGCCTCATCTACGCCTATATTCATTTCCCAGTGAGTGTGTTGATACTCTGCTTAGAAGTTCCTAATAACAACGTTATGGTTGGTTCTACTGAGTCTAATCTACAATGATCCTCCATCCGTACAAATGTCTTTCGACATAGCCCATTTAACTTTTATAATAACTTTTGCCTCCTATGAACTTAATTTTCTTCATATGAACATTCGGAAAGCTTCTAATGATGCAGCTACAATTTTCAGAAACTAAATAGATAACCTCCACGATAAATTGAACAATTTGAACTTTGCAGAAATCAAATTATTATTTAAATTAACTGGAAAATTAATATTACGAATTATCAACTTACTTATGTGAACTGAAAACTCCAAAATTTTAATATGGTTATAAATATAAAAAAATGATTGATTTGAGAAATATTATATGATATCTATTTTTATGGTGAAACAAGTGATTTTATTCAAATGAAATATTAATATTTAAATGCATTGAAGATGTCAATAAAAGTCTGTGTTTCTTACATCTGGTGAGTTCTTTTGTTTTTATATTCTCCTTTTACACCAGGATCAAGTTGATATGCAGATAAACTTCAGAATAATTTTTATGATGTACATGTACTGTAAAATCTAGTCTTTGATTTTATATGCTAAATATATAACTTTAACTTTGCTTAATAATAGGTAGTTAAACGTAATACTATGAATTTTAACTTAATATTTTTATTACTTCTCATGGCTTCGCAACGTGTGCTGCTACTTACGATCATGCCTATAATGGTGTTTGGGGAAAGTGTTGAATATATGTTTTGTCTAAATTTTTCTAGGTACTCAGAATCACTCCGGTGCCAGTCGCTGGTGATTCACCCTTTATTAATTTTTCCTATATATTCATCGCGATCCCCAAATACCGTTATAGGCTAAATATAGCTAAATTTAGCACAAAAAATAGTGCCTGTGCTAACTGGCCAATTTTGTGAAAGTGCAGTTGAAAACCCACATTGTTTCCAGCCTATAATTTCTTTTATAACTGAGGCATTCTGATTGAACAAATTGAAAATTTTAATTATTAAACATATAAGGCACCTCAAGCAAAAATTTGAACATTACTTTCAAAATTTGTAAAACTGTACTTCTCTCAAGACTAGGAGAGGAGGAATTCTCTGACTGTATGTCTTAGGAAGAAGAAACCTAAGACAGATGGCTACAATTACACTGAACTTATTAAACTTATCTCTGCTCAACATTGTATCAAACTCAAATTACAAAACCTCTTAACTGAAAACCTAGAATTAACTACAAACTAAAATTAAATATAATAAAACTAACAAATTTATCCATATAACATCAATTCAAACTAAATATACAATTAAACTGTCAGCCCAATGTCAGAATACTTGCTCTAATTTATGTTAAAATAATCACAGTCATAGAAGGTGTAAAATATCTTATAGGGGTAGACTACAACATGTTTCTATCAATGGGTTTAGAAATAGGCAGGTTTCTCCATAAGGCCGTAGGGGCAGAAATGGATTTGGAAGTTGGTACACAAAAGAAGCAGGAGGATAATTTCCTAAGTTAAAGTAAGAATAAAAGTATATGAAACAGAGTTAAAATTACAATTAAATCAGTAGATAAAGCAACTGATATAAATAGAGTTTTTTGAAGGATTTTGAAAAGATCTTTTTCAAACTACAGAGTTTTTTTATTTTTTACTTTAAATTACTTTAACTTTTTGTGTAAAATTTAATGTAGACTTTGAATACGCAAAACTTTTTAGACATACATTTTCCTAATGAAAAACTATAAAGCTATAATTAAAGAAAAAACTAGTGAATTTTATGTTATTTAAGTACTTAGAAACTTGTAATCCATACTAATAACAGAAAGTTTTGCTCTGCGTATCAGCAATGCCTAACGAAATCTAGTGCACCTAGAAGTCTGAAAATTTCGGTGAGGATAGTCCAAAGCATGTCCTGATGCACCTGGGACTCAGAATTTTAATATTTTGATAATTAGCTGAGATATTAATTAAAAACTCATCTCTTTCTTTGTGTGCCGGCAGAAGTGTTGGTGCATGCCCAGAACCCGATTTATACAGCAGATGAAAATGAAGATCCGTTTGAATGAAGAATGCTTTATTTTGTCTTTGTTTTAACTTCTATCAACTAAACTGTTTGGTTTACTTAAAAACAGAAAACATATTCTGAAAGATCGCATTCTTACGTCTCAAATGCTGCAATCAATTAAAAAATATATTGATGTTAACCCTTTGAAATTTTTTTTCAAAGGGTCATTTACCCGGGTGGATGTATTCCCCCTTTCAGCAACACCACCCCTCAAGGGTGCAATTTTAGAGGTACCGACAAACCAAAAACATGCTCTTAAAGCAGAAACCTTCTTCTAATTGATGGTACAATCTGTTAAAAAAATACTAATTTTAACCTTTCCGAAAACACAGGCGAAAGCAGGTCATTTCATACCTCCTGAGACAAGAATTAAGTTAAAAGGACTTTTCTGCCCTCGGCTCTTACTGATATTTTCAGTCAATAATTTTTCCTAACGTTTTAAATTAATTTTTTTAATTAAATATATTTATACAGTACAACCTTGATCCATCATTCCTGCATCTTTCATTTACCCACTTAAGTAATTTTTTATACTCGCAGATTCCCGCATCTATTATTCAACAAATTTTACTGACCTTGGAAAAAAATGGTAAATTCATCCCCTTGTAATCATGTTTTCGAAAAAAGAAGTTTGTTCTAATTGTGACCATGAATGCATGTGCGTACTGATAAAGGTTCAGTCAAAAGTACAATGGGCAATTGAAGCTGTATTGAATTGAAGATGAATGGGAAAGTAACGACCACCCTATGTTCAGTAAGGGGAATTCTATTCTCTTGTGGTTTTGACCACTTTTGCAATCGTTTTCTTGCAAAGGAAGTGTTATTTTACAAAGGTTACTTCTAAATGTGACCTGGAATGCGTGTGCACATTTGGAAAGGGTAAAGGTGAACAGAGTCTAAAGATAAAATCGAGTTTGGAAAAAGATAGTGGTTTGCCTTTCGCAAGTGAGAGGTGGGAATGAAGGCCTTTCAAATAATGAAATTATGGAGGGCAGCAGCACCTTCGTGCTGCTTTGGAAGAAAGTCGAACCGGAGGCCACCGGAACCCGGCTCCGGTACTTCTCTGCTTTTAGTAAATATTTAAATATTGGTCGGAATTCACCAGAGCCCATAAATACAGGGCTCCAAAGCCCAGTGTAAGCGCTTCCGAAAAACCGAAGCCTAAATTACCTTTCCTTTTCCTCATATTGAAGCTTTTGCATTCTTTTCTATCAAAACACTATATGTGACATAATGTAGTGGACACGTAGGAAATGGAGATGAAATGGGCTCAATTTTTATATCACTCTTCGGGCTTGTGCCTGCTCGAACTCAATCTGTCTGTAAATTAAAAATTTTATTTATTCATCTCTCTCTCTATATAAAAAAACAACCTAACAATTTGGAAATGGACGAATCAAAATCAGTGTAGATATTCCGGTTTATTCTCATCACTTTTTTACTAGGGACTTTTTTGAGGAGCGATTACTTTTTTTTCTAGCCATCTTATGGATTCGAAAATCATACCACCAGATGCGAACTATAACAAGCTTTAACAAATTCAAAAAATTATCATAGTCAGACAATAAAATCTCAAAAAATCCTTAAAAATCGAGTAAAAAATCTTTTATTGAAAAAGTTATTTTTTTTATATTGTTGCCAATTTCTAAATCAGCGCAAAGAATTATGTTTTATCTCAAATAAAAAATGTATTTGTGGGAGACTGTTAAAAACAATAATGAAAGTTTGAAATATTAATTAAATGATCACGTGTTGAAAGCAAGAAATAAAGAAAATTACGTCATAAAAACTGTATTTACACATTAATATTAAAAATTAAAAAAAGTGCTCAGTTAAACTGATGGCAGTGAGCTCACAGGCTATTCAGACTAATTGTATACTATACTCTTATTTTAAAGAATAATGCCCTCCATAAAATAAATTAAGGAGGCATTAGCTCCCCCTTTTCCTTCCTTTATACTTTACCATTGAACCACCAAAAGTGATCAGGGAGGCACCTTATCATAATAAACCTATATCCAAAATTTGAAGGGAATCTGATAATTCTGCATGAAAAACCCATTTATCTAAATTAAGAGGGGGGATTTATCTCCCGTTCTTCAATTTATACTTCCTCATTCAATAAACCGATACATTTAAAACTATTTTCTTATGGGTATTATCAGGTAACCAAAAAAGTTCTGTTGTTTTTAGTAGAAAGATAACAAACAGCAAAATGTATTGGAAAAAATACAATTTATTCATCAAAATAACCCTCCGCACATGCAAAAGCCTTTTCCCAATGGGAAACAAGCTTATAAATTCCATTTTTATAAAAGTGACAACCTTTACACCTGAAAAAGTTCTCTAACTCCGTTGCCATAGCCTCTCGACTTCTGAACTGTCGAATGCGCAGATTATTATCGAGGCTTAAAAATAAGTGATACTCAGAAGTGCTAATGTCATGGGAATAAGGAGAGTGCAAAAGCGGTTCCCATCCAAGAGTCTGAATTGTATTAGAGGTCACACGCTCGATATGCGGCCTAGCATTAGGAAAAGAAAGCCTTTACGGTTCCCCAAAGCTGGCTTTTTTAAAAAAGGGATTGGTGAACTCGACGGAGTTGGCCACTATAGACATTCACAGTAATCGTCTGACCAGATGATAACAGTTCATAGTGAACAATTCCATTTGTTGTCCACCATACGCACAATAACACCTTCTGCTGATGGATCTTGGATTTGGTGGTCTGTGGCACAGCATCAGTGGCTGACAACCAATGATGCGATCTTTTGGGATTGCTGTACAACAGCCACTTCTCATCACAAGTTAATACACGGGCAAGAAACGGTTCCGTTTGATGGTGATGCAGCAACCTCAAACAAATGTTCAGGCGCTCGAGCTTCTAGGCAGGTGACAATTGATGAGGTATCCATTTGCTTAGCTTGTACACTTTCCGACGATGCAAATGTAAACGGATAATTTCATCACTGACCACGAACCTTTTTGATAACATCTGACAGGTTTGAGTGGAATCTTCTTCTAATGCAGCCTGTAATTCCTCATCATTAATGACATATGGCCGCCCTGCTCGTGGGGCATCTTTCAGCGACTCATCGCCAGCAGCAAATTTTCTAAACCACCTTTGGGTGGTGTGAATGCTGACATAACCTTCTCCGAAAGCTTGGCATATTTTTTGGGCCGTGTACACAGCATTTGTTCCAAGTTTAAACTCATACAACATACAAGCACGGATTATACAGTTTGGAGTGCTCCTGTTCACGCTCATTTTTCTACTGTAATGAGATAACCTTTCCAATTTTCTTTATATATTACGACTCTGCATTACATCTTGATTAACATATTTCGGCGATTGTAGCACCATCTATTATCCATTGCGTATAACATTCTTTAATGTTTGTCATTTCATAAAAACGACAGAACTTTTTTGGTTGCCTGATATTTTTATATGATGTCACATTGGGAATCATTTGGTGTAAAAATAATGCAAAATAGTTTCAATTTATTTTGTACGCATTACTGCTCGATAAATAATATTAGAAATTTTGTATAATTATTAGTTAAAACAAATAATCTTTATTGTAAAATTAAATGAAAATATCCATGATGATGCATTAAAATAGAGAAAAGAATTCATGCATAAGATAGGTTTGTTCTTGAAATTACCTAAAACTCGATGAAAACATAAAATATAAGAGTAAAATTTGAAAACACATTGCTTTTCAATACTGTGATTCTGAATGTTATTCCCAAGCAGACGGAGAAGTTTAACCTGGAACCTAAAGGAAGGATATTGTCCATAGAGTCCTTATAAAAGTCTGAGAGGCAGCGACATTTTTAACCAAATCATTTTATACCAGCTGATTTCCAAATTAGTAATTGATCTTACTTATCAATCCCCAAAACAACCTAACATTATAAGAGGGAGAAACAAATACTGAATGTAACATTTAACATATGGAGATTTGTAACTTATTTACCATTCTATTTTCTACTAAACCCCAATTATTGATTAAAAAAATAAAACATGATAAATAATACTTTTATAATGGAAAAGAATAAAGAATAATTTTGAAGGATTTTTTTTTATCAGAATGTTTGCTAAAGATTTTTAAGATTTTCATTAGTTTGAATATCAATCTATTTTTACAATAGTAAATGCAAATTATTAACAATTCATAAACAAAATAAGGATTACATTTATCTATACTCACGTTAACTTGTTAGGTGAACCCCTAGATGCATGAATTTTGTTTAAATAATCAACCACAATTTTTTCAACTTTAGAAGGATCTTGTTTTGGCACAACACGTATAGAAAATTTCCCAATGACTTTTCCAGGAATGACAGTTTTACTTCCAGGTGAATCAAATGCTCCTTGGATACCTGAATAATAATAAATCCTTGAAAAATACTTTGTTACAGTTCTACATAATTACAGTCAAATCACTGGTCTCACCAGTGGTGAGATTCAAATAATTTAACAACCGGTCCTCTGCTCTTATGAATTTTTCAAGTATAAAAAAGACAGGAAAATAGTGCATTACATGTAAATTATGAAACATTTTCCAAACTTATAAGAACTATGTTACAAAATTGTTAATTAGCTGACTGTTAAGCATTGCTATTTATATTTTTGCTTTGGCGAGAAATATTTGTAACTTCTTCATAGTAATCTGTAAAGGTCTAGATATGGATTCGTGTGGATTGTAGAGGAATACTTGTTTTTTTTCTTTTTGAATACATGTTTCACACAAATTTATTGAACAGTCACTAATTTTTGCATTTGGCAAGCCATTAACACCAGGGCAGTATTTGAAAGTTGTAGTAAAAATACCAAAGGTCGTTCACATTTTCTGAAAACGATTTCTACAGTTAATTTAATAATTTCTGCATATATATATATATACCATACTATTTGCGACATTTTGACTGTATTGTATAACCTTGGCTCTTGGCTATAAGCTCTAGTACAAATTTCTATCATAGTAGATTTTTTCTTAGTAGAGTCATATCAATTTTCTGCCATACATCTAGGGAAACATTCCAAAGTCTTCTCAGTGTTTGTGTATGGAGTTTCCCTGACACTCACTTTAATAAACACATAGATGATGATAAATGGAAACTTGTGGTAACCAGGGCAGAGTTCTTGGCAAGTTTTGACCAAGCTTAGCAAATTGGCTAATAACAAAATATAAACTATAGACAAATGGCAAAAAATATTAGCAAAACAGATTTGTCATGAAACATACTCTAAAATTGTTCTTCTCCAGTTCTTTAACACATATTTTTAATTAAGTTTGGCACCTTGTGCCATAACACTGCCTCTATAATAACTGCTGCAGTTTTGGCTGTTGCTAAAATGAAGTGGGGTTGAGCAGCGAATCTCCCACTCCACAAAATCTAGACATCCCCCCCCCCCCAATTTTTTTTTTTGTAGAAGGAAATATTTCAGAGAGTTCTTTAGATGATTATTTACTGTTGCTATAACGTAAAAAGTACGACAGAAAAATAAAGATTTTAAGATATATGTGCCCAAGAGGGTTGAAAAGGGAGAAGCAACAAATATAGCAGCAAGAAATTCTTTTTTAAAGTAAACAGCTTTAAAATTTGAGAGCTGGGGGAGTAAAAGGGGGAAGAAGGGGAATCTTTGAAGTGAGAGGATTATTTAGACAATTGATTATTTTGTTACTATGGTGTAACAAGACAGAATGAATTCAAAAATTAGAATAGAGTTTTTAAGATTTAAAACTATGTGTGCTCAGTTTTGGGCTGGGGTAGGGAGCAGCAAAAAGAGAAGTGAAGATTTCAGAGGGAGAATTTAGATGACTGATTACTCACTGTACAATAAAGTAAAAATAAAGGCAGAAAAAGTTAATTTTAAAAAAATAATAATGATTTTTGACTTTGTGTGCTGTAGACGAACAAAGGGCGCTTTTTTTTTTTTTTTTTTTTTTTTTTTTTAAAGGAGAGAGGGGTGTTTGGAGGAAAATTTTTAAAAAGTGGAAATTTGTCATAATGCAAAAGATTCTAACAGAAATAGTATCGTATGATTGAACATGATAAGCAACATTAATAGTGCAGCAAAATGGATGAGAGTGTTGCATACACACAAGAGATAGAAAAAAAAAGTTCAGCACTTGGAATTTGGCGATTTTTATCGTTCTTTTCCTAGCCAAATGAAGCATTTTGTTGCGATTTGGCGCAGTGGCAATTGGCAGCAAGAAACCTGGTGGTAATGTATGAAACATGCCTTTGCTAAAGTGATTGTAATAAAAAAGAGAAGTTTTTATCAATTAATGAAGAAAAAGACCCAAAGAAATAAAACAGTGAATGTAAAGAAAATATTCTAAAAGCTGGATTTTGTTATGAAGGTAAATTGAAGCTCAAAACAATTTGAAGAAAAGCTAAAGTAAATTCACTTTATTAATCAGTAAAATATTTTAGAACCAATTTTCGAAGAAATTGCAGCTTTATAGAGAAAAGACACTAATAAAGTTGAGCTTCATATGGACAATGCCTTCAGTCACTCTTACCAGTTAACTGCCTCATACTTAGCAAAAAAAATAATTACTGTCACGTTGTGACGCGACACTTTTCAAAGATTTTATGTATTACTTGTAACCACGTGCATATTTCCCATTCTAAAACATTAATTCTAATCATTTCAATAGTTTCCCTTTAATTTGATACCCCATTTGTCTTTCTACGACTCTTCGTTCAAATTTTGAGTTCCTTTGAACGAACGTCGTAACTTTGGTTTTTATAATTAGCTCTTTTGCTAGTCTTGGAACATTGCCATCTTGAACGGTCGTTCCTTCTTCTGCGCGTTTTGCTTGCCGCACGCCTCGGTCAGGGCTCCCACTCAACTTTTGCAGTTAAAAATGGAAAAAAAAGGGACCATTTTTTTCAAAAAAAGGGACCAAAAAGGACCATTTTCTTTTTCAAAAAAGGGACTGAAAAGGACCACATATTTGTTAAGAAGGGACCTATTCCGGCAAATCACAAATAAAATAAACACAGACACCCCCCCCCCTTGCTTATTTGTTACTTATTTATAAATGTTCAAAGTATAATTTGTTATATTTGTATATTTGCTCTGATTCAAATTCACTTAATTCTGAAATTCAGTATCTGAAAGCCATTGCTATTGGCAGAGGTTATAAACTTCTATTATTAATACAATTTTATTTGAATTACAAGGGTCAGTCAGTAAGTTAATTGCACTGCTTAAGAAAACAGGATTTAAATTTTACAATAACTTTATTTGTATCCTAAAGTTTCATGTAAAATCTACTTTTCAACATCTATTATTTAAACATTTATCGAGACATGGCACAAGTTTTTTAATGGCTTCTGCAAAGAAATCCCGTCCAATGTCCAGCAATAATTTTATGCACACTTACATGAGAAATATTCAATTCATTTGAGATTTCGTCTATTGTTATGCGTCTGTTTGCAAAAATGCATTCACGAGAGCAGCGATCTCATAATTTTATGCAGGTGATGGTCTTCTCTTGCGCTTAGTGTCATCAATATCTGTACGTCCATTCTAAAATGTGTTGCACTGCTTCGCGATAACTTTATGTGACATTGCATTTTCACTATACACTTCATGAAACTGACGATAAATTTCAATACAGTTACACCTTTTCGCCCACAAAAAACGAATCACTGCATTCATTTCCCATTTGGATGCCACTTGCAGCTGCCGAGATATGTTTATAACCAATAATCAGATAAACTAAAACTTCGAATCTGATCATTTGCTCTGTGCATATGTACTCTCCTATAAAACGATTTCTTGACATTTGGACAAGGAATTTCATTTCAAACTTTTAGTCTAATATAGTAAATTTCATACTCTGCAATTTTTTATTTTTAGTGATTTTTAATGAGATTTCCAATGAAATTCTTAACATTATATATTGACAAAATTCGCCATTTTTTCCGTTAGCGATTGACAAAATTCAGATTTGGTGAACAGTTGATGAAATATGCAATTATTTTACGTGACAAATTGACAAAATTTATAATTTTTTTTAACTATTGCTTGTTGAAAATTCACGTTTTTTTTTTTTTAAATACCGTAATTTTTGGCCTATAATTCGTGGATAATCTGCCAAAAAATTAAAATTTTTGCGATGTGCATCAATAGTATTATATCATTTTCATTTTAACAGTTTCTGAAAATGTACAACAAAATAAATTAATAAAAAAGCCAGCTTTTTCTAATAGTACCTGGCTCTTTTAAAGTAGTTTAAAACAGTAAAATCTGACTGTTTTTTTTCGGCCAGGGCTGTTGGCAGCCCTGGATTAAACTGGTAATCAGAGATAACTATAAATTCAACCCATGGTACTTTACTCTTACCAGTCCTGAATTCAAGTATTATACAAACTTACCATGAAGTGACAAAGATGGATAACGCCAACGGCGCATTAAAGTTTTCTTTTTATCGTTGCGTATTAACTTTTCACATCCAACATCACATTTCATTTCATCCTGCAAAAATTTAATGTATTTCAATAGTATTAAAATATCTTAAGCTAAAAAATAAAGCAAATGATAAATGAGGAAAATAACATTGATATATGCATATATTATAAATATACTATATTAACATTGTAACATTTATACATGAGTGGACAATTGTTAAGGATGGATGACACTATCAAAGATAACACTGAAAAACATGTAAAAATTGGTATGTGAGATGCTGTAAAAAGTACTGCGGGTATGGGGCCATCCATGAAAAACAAAGACTTTCAGAAGAAAAAAAAAATATTTAAAAAATAATTATATAAGTTACTCAGGTTATTTTTTTTTTTAGGATACTCGAGATTTTCAGGCCTGGGAATTAGCCCAAAGAAAATCTATCTTTGTTCAACTAGATACAGTAAAAAAAAATAAAAGTTCGGCCCAGGTCCAGCCAGTTTATTTTTTTTAATATTTGACTCAACAAAACTTACTCATTAAAAAATTAACTAATATTATTTTATATTAAAGTTCTTAAATATATTTCATACATATTTATGCAAAAATGTAATATTTTTTAGTTTATTTGTCCGCAAGCTACAGGATATGAAATAGCAGCATTACTGATTACTTAAACAAACACAGTCAAATGAAGAATCATTACAAAATAAAATGTAATTTAAAGATCTGCACAGACCAGAGTCCCATACTCAACTCATGGGCTGGGTTGAAAAAATAAAGACGAAAGTTCAAATGTGCTGACAAAACAGACAATTTTCTTAATGGGCCAGGTCGATAAAAAAAATTGAACAAGCCTGTTGGGGCAAATTTTTTTAACAATGTTCTTATAATGGTAGAAAGTATTTCATAATCTGTGTGTGATGGCTCATTTTCCTTTCATGTTCAAATTTCAGAAATCATTGAGGCAGAGAGCTAGTTGTTAAACTATTTGAACCCCAACAATGAACAGTACTGCTGTACAGTAAATGTTTGAATGACAAATGAGATACAAAGATGAGATGGACTATTTTTATACCAGTTTTCGGGGTTGGGCTCAAAGTGAAAATTTTTTATTTACAAACTGAAAAATGGGGGAAAAACTTTGCTATTTGAGAAACAAGATTGTATTTTAAGCTTTTTAAAGTGCTTACAATTCTTTAAAAATCATTCTGAAAGGGAATTTAATTGTTATTGATGGAATATAAGTAGAAATATTCAATCAGTTTCTGAAGCTTCAGGCACGGTCAATGTTAGTAACATAAAGCAGCCGTGGGATATCACTTGTCATGAGAAAATTAATCTTGAAACAATTTAAAAATATTATTAACAATTTTATACTGCATACTTTGGTATTGAGCTTAAATTTCAAATTATCAGGTTCTGGCTTCTAAAAAAGAGACTGAACACATCCCTCGTTCTCTACCCAACCCCCACCTTTAATTTGCATATACCACACAAACATAAAAAAAGGTCAATTTAGCAAACAAATTTAGACAGTGTTTACTAATTAAAATATTTCAGATATAATTGCTATGAATACTTTAAAAGTGATAAAACATACACAACTGAAATCAATGGCGTCATACAATTTTTCTTCTTCTGGTGTAACAGGAAGAACGTCCTCCATAATTCCAGGTACTAGAATGTTTCCTTTTATATCAGTCAATGAATTCATTAATGCTATTAAGTCAGACATTGCTTCATTTCTAAAAGATAATTTGAATACCTTATTTACTCATGTATAATTTGCACCACTATGTTTGATAAAGAAAAATGGGAAAAAATTATATGTCTTGTATAATGTGCACCATACAATTTTAATAGCAAAAAATCTAGGAATAAAAAACATTATCATGGCTACTTAAAGTTTCAAAGTGACTGGAATTTCAAATAAATTAGATGGAAGTGAAGATGATACGAATTATGTATGATATAGACTATGTCAGTGCAGATTTCTGCAATAATAGTAGTGGTTAAGTTGAGATTTGATTAATTTTGACCTGTATGTAAGAAAATTTGAAAGTATATGTAGACATTTTTACTGTTTCAGTTACACAATGTTAATCTAATAAAAATGTATGATGTATTTCTATTTCATAAGTTTTAAGTTTATTATTTATTTATGATAATTTAAAATAATATATAAAGCTATGTTTGTTTGTTCATTTTGACAGTAAATGCAGAAGTGAGCAATTGCCTTGTATATTCTCAGAATTAGAAATGAGATTACTTGGAAAATAACTATGATTTTTTTTTTTTTTTTTTTTTTTGGGGGGGGGGGGGGGGGAATGTTTGCCTAAAAAGGGTTTATTTCCACTTGGAAAATTAAAAATTTCCTTTCGAAATGCTATATTTAAATTCTTATAAAATAGGTACTCTTATATTCTGCTGTTTTCTCCTTCATATTTTTTCATTTGCATGAAAACATTCCTCCTCCCACGTGGAAACATCAACTTGGAAAATATAATCTGTAAGTTAATTAAATACTACTTCTCACATTTAAAATGAAAAATCAAGTGCAAAATTTTATCATTAACGCCAATTAGTAAAAATGATAAGGTTGATAATTTAATATAACTCTGTAATAATTGGAAAATTCATTTATTTTTATTGTTCTATGTGCAATTTTTCCTATTGCTTAAGTTCAGGTATCACAATCGTGATGGTCTATAACAGCACTTTCCGACCTAGGGTATGCATACCCCTGAGGGTACGTGAAATTACACTGGTAATGGCGGACAATGCAAAAAATATAACTTAAAAGCAGGTCATCATTTTAGTGTTCGACAGTTCAGCATTAGCATAAACCCATTAATGTGTATTAATGGGCGTAGATTCATCCCCTCTTTGTGAGGTGAGTGCATAGTTTGAAATCTTTAGCTAATATTTAGTGATTCGTGTGACTTTAAAATTGATATTGTGTTGTGATTCAAAATGGATATGTGGTTGAAAATTGGAATTCTGAAGAAAACTGCATCTAACATTAGTAACTAGTATAAGAACATTACTAATAAACGAAAACAAAAATATTGGGAATGGATTTATGTGAGAAGGGGTACACATAAATGAGGTCTAAGCAGAAAGGTTGAGAAATCAGACATATTGTTATTTCTAAATCTGTTTCAAAGCAAAAATAGACAAGTCAGAGTGGATTACTAATTTAATAGGCTTATTAACTGTGGATATAGCAGAAATTATATTGAGGGAATCAATGGATTTGTCAGACTATTTTGCTTATATAAAAGACAAACTACTACAAAGATTTCGCTTGATCCCAGAGGACTTTCGAATAACATTTGTCATTTGTCAGAAACAAGAGAGTTAATCTTGGAAAGACTATGCCTTCGAAATAACCAACTACTTGGACGAATGGCTTTATGGAATTAAGGTCTCAGAATTTAGTCAGTTACACAATCTTATGATCACGGACCAAATTAAGAGAAAGGTACCCCCCGAGATAAGAGAACACTTTTTGGATTCGTGGAGTTCTGTGATTATGCTTCAGGATCTCACTAAATTGTTAGACAATTATGATGCAGTTCGTAGATCGGTGAAAAGACAAATGTTTAATAAAAGTAACCATCACGGAAAACCATTCAAAAAGCCCACATTTGTAGAGAAACCGCTGTTTGAACAGGAAAAACCGGAAATCAGGGAAAATTGGAGAAATAAAGATGAAACTAAAACTAGAGAGGAGATTTTTGAAAAAAGAAGAGGCAGGTCTTGATTTAAAAATGACAGTTTTTCACATCTCCATTATTCATGCCTCGAACTTAAAAAAGATGAAACAATAGAGCATGTGAATCATATAGGAAATATCGACGATTTGAAAGAACTCTTTGAATCTTTTTTGAGCAAAGGGAAAATAAATGGTCAGACTGTAGATATTCTTAGAGATACTGCTGTGAATGTAAATTTAGTTTCGGCGAGAATAATAAGTAAAGGCCAATATACGGGCGAGATAGGTTATGTGAAGCAAGTGCTTGATAATTCATTAAGAAATATCACTATTGCTCAAGTTGAATTAGAATCAGATAACGGGAAAAAATTAAAACCAGAGCAGGAGCAGTGGATGAAGAGGTAGAGATGAATTATTACGTGTTGGAGAATAACACTCAGAAATTAATAGAGACGAAGAAATCTAAATCAGCAAACGCGATAGTAACTAGTCAGCAGACTAAACGTGTGACAGAGAATCTGTCTTCAGAGATCCAGTCATGAATGGAATAATTTTCAACAGTTGAAAAACAGAAGCCGTGTCAGGTGTCTGAAAACAATGACGGAAAAAGTAGTAGTTAAGGAAAAGGAGTAAATCACAGTTTAAAAGGTGCAGGGAAAGATGTACTTGAAGAACAAATGTTACACGACTCAAAGAAAATTAAACAGAACACCTTAAAGGCAAAGCCGCATTGTAAATTCAGCACAAATCATAAAAAATTTAAAACGCGAAATAAGGAAAAACTGCCCAGGATATATTGTTTTTCAAAAATAAAAGCGAGAATTTGAATATAAATCAGATGAATGTAGGAGAGTTTTTGAGTACGAACGAGAACAAAAATAAACAGGGTAGACCTTCTCTGCGAACAAAAGACGAAGTAGGGTCAAAAGCGAAACCAGTCTTTACTCCCCTAAATCTGTATGTAGCAGACAAGAAAATTGTCAATCACCCTTGGATTCCCCCAGTTAAGGGAGAGCCATTGAAAACCGAAATAGGCAGTGCGGAAGGGTCAGATGATGGATAGGTGACAGGGAGAAACGAAAAACAGAAGTAACATTAAATTCTCATAGGAAGGATAGTGAAAATAAACATGTCAAGATGTTTGGTTTCCAGAAAGGAGGATTTGTGCAAAGCTCAGCAAAATGACCAAACATTAGAATGAGTTAAAAAAAAGTGTAGGAAAGAAAAGATCACCATTGCAAATAAGAAATGGATTAATTTTTTGCGTAACTACAAATTTCCAGGGAATTCAACATAAGAAATTAGTCGTTCCGTTTTCGTTCAGAAAGGAAATTTTGTGCTTGTGTCATGAAAGAAGGACAAATCATTTAAGTGCTTCAAAATCTAGGAATATAGTTCTGAAATATTTTGATTGGCCTAACGTAGAGAAGTGAGTGATTATTTAAAGTTGTGCAACCATTGTACGAACATTAAAAAAAAAAAACGGATGGGGAAAACAAAGTGACTTTGTGAATCTGAATTAGAAGCCAGGGCACTATTTTTCAGAACACAGACCAGGAAAGCTAATTCCTCCGACAGAATGTACAAGTAGGATAAAGTGATCAGCCAATCAACTACCCTTATATATAAATTTTCCAAAACTATCATAACAATTAGTGTAAACGTAAATGTATTTTTTTTAATGTAATTATTTCTCTTAAAATTCTGCAAAAGTTGGGTATATGTGTTAGCCTAGAAAAATAATGTGAATTTTTATATCTAAGCCTTTGTCAAAAATAATTCATGTTTTTGCCAAGCTGTATTTAGCATTTTCTGCACCTTTCAGCCATGAAAAACACTGCCTGAAAAATGGCTGTAACGATTCGAATTCTTCAGAACATTTTCTAAACACTTAGCTCTGAGAAGTTTCCCACGACCAGCCAGAAAGGCAGCTATATCATAAGAACAGGGGTGATTGTGACACAAGGTAAAAAACCCTGAAAATTATTGACACACAGGTGAAAAGTCCTGAAAATTACCGATGCAAAATACTGATATCCATTTACACCATAACTTATTACATAACTGCATTTCTCTGTGGCCCTTTGATGAAATTCGCATTTTTTTTCCACGATCCTTCAACAAAACTCATGTTTTTTTTTACAGTCTTTTGACGAAAATAAAGTTTTTCCGTGGCTCTTTGACGAAATTAGCCATTTTCTCAGATCCTTTGATGAATTTCGCGTTTTTTCTTTGGCCTTTGGACAAAATTCGCGATTTTTCCGCGATGCTTCGACGAAATTTACCGTTTTTTGACGATCCTTCGACGAAATTTGCCGTTTTTTCGAGATCATTCGACGAAATTTACCGTTTTTTGACGATCCTTCGACGAAATTTTCCGTTTTTTCGAGATCCTTCGACGAAATTTACCGTTTTTTGGCGATCCTTCGACGAAATTTGCCGTTTTTTCGCGATCTGTCAGCAGAATTCTCCGTTTTTCGCGATCCGACGACGAAATTTGCCGTTTCTTCGACAAAATTGACCGTTTTTTCCACGATCCTTTGACGAAGTTGGTGTTTTCTCCGTAACCCTTCGGCAAAATTCGCATTTTTCCGCGATCCTTCGACGAAATTTGCCGTTTTTTCAATGAAATTTACCGTTTTTTGGCGATCCTTCGACGAAATTTGCCGTGTTTTCGCGATCTGTCGGCAGAATTCTCCGTTTTTCACGATCCAACGACGAAATTTGCTGTTTCTTCGACGAAATTGACCGTTTTTTCCACGATCCTTTGACGAAGTTGACGTTTTCTCCGTAATCCTTCGGCAAAATTCGCATTTTTCCGCGATCCTTCTACAAAACTCATGGTTTTTTTTTACGACCTTCAGACGAAATTCACGTTTTTTCACGGCCTTTTGACTAAATTTGCGTTTTTTTCGCGATCTGTCAACGAAATTAGTCATTTTTCGCAATCTTTAAATGAATTTCACGGTTTTCCGACGAAATTCGCCGTTTTTTTTAACGATCCTTCGATGAAGTTTGCCGTTTTTTCACGTAATTTACGCGCTGTAGCGCGTCCGCGGCATCGCTGACGGCATATTTTCAGTTTCGATTCATTTTTTCCACGGAACAGGATGATTTTATGACCCCGGAAGAGCCGAAAGAAAAACCCGGAAGGGTCGACAGAAAAACCCGGAAATCCGGGGTACCCCCGGAGCACAATCACCCCTGTAAGAAGCCAAAACTCTTCGAATAAGCAACAAGAGAGACAACAAGAAAAAAGGAGGTGAAGGTGTAGATTTGTTACAGTGCCGCCTTTATAAATAGTCTGGACCATTAAAGAACAGGTGAGCAGACTTGACATCACCTAGGACCATCCAGCAGGGAAGATACCAAGGGCGGTAACAGGAGAGTTTCCCACCAAATGAGAAACAGGATTAAAGATGACATAATCGAAACGAGAAGCAATCTGACATCTCTTCCCCCCCCCCCTCCCTTTTCTTCCGGAGAAGAGAGGAAAGAAAAAGGAGATCCACAAGCAGACAGCATCGGAGAGAAAAAAGAGATGTGTCTGGATTGAGAATGGAGGGAGGCCAACTCCTGAGCTTGCACAGAAAGAGAAACTTAGAGTGAGAATTTCCATCCGGATATTTCAAATGGGGAGATCAATCAATGATCTTGATGAGTGCACCTTGTGCTTTATTGTGAGAACTTTTCCCCCGCAATGGTACTGCTAAAAATACAGCTAAAGAGTTGTTAATCAGAGACTTTAGCACTGAACATTAAGTAATCAGACTTTATTGAGAGAACTCTTCTAAGTGAACCAGAACTGTAATCTGCAGAATCTACAATTTTGATTCTATAATGTATTCAGTGGTTAACGAATATGGATTAATTAAATGTTTGGTTTTTGTCTAAATATTTTCTGTGATTAGACACGATATTTACATCTTACCAATATAGTGTTTGAAAGCACCACACTCCAAACAAGATTCCTTATGTGAAATTTTTGATATTTCAAACTTACATGTCACATCCTCTTATTGAAAATGGAATTTTTCTCATAGTTTGGAAATGACCTAATGTGGAAAAGGGTTTCAGAAAATGGTGAAATACTAACTACATGATTAATTCCTTCTTTTCTTTGTCCTCTGATATGGGGAAGTTTTCCCACACTGACAATAGGAGCTATAGATCAGTCACAATGAAAGTTTCAGCGAAGGAATTTCTTTTTTTGAAAGTGATTACTCAATTACTCATTTGAAATTTATTGACAATGACAAACACAGTTTTCGAAATCCTCTATCTTTGAGTGAAAGAAGTGACAATCCCTACTTCACTACCTGATTAACATAGTTGAAAGTCTGTTCGCAGTTGCTCTGTATAATTCTATGAAGTCCAAAACAACAAACTATATCTTTAGAAACAAAGCAAAAAAATTTTTTTTTAACAAAGTCAGCAATAAAGTGCTAAAAAAAAAAAAAAAAAAATGCAGCAAAGTATAAATACCCAATAGCACACACTCTACGATTTTAAAGAATCGTGAAAAGATTGAAGCATATTATGCATCGATTGAAGCAGTCAATTCGAACCAGCAAGAAAATGAATGCGTAGAGGAAAGAATGAAGAAATTGAATTTGCTCTCTTGCAGTGGATAAAAGAGACAAGAAGCCAGAACACTGTTTTAACTAGTACAGTTTTGCAAGAGAAGATGCTCTCGGTGAGAGCGATTTCACATGTTCAAATGGATGGCTGACAAAATTCAAACAGCGTCGTAGAATTGTCTGAAAAAAGGTATGTGGAGAAAAGTCTACCATAGATGAGAATTCTATAGTCTTTTTTTTTTTTTTTATAGTGGTTAATGTTAAAAAAAAATTATGCTCCCTGTGATATTTTAATGCCGATGAAACAGGACTGTTTTTCAAAATACAACCCTCACAAACTTTAAAAGGAGTAAAAATGTACTGGAGGAAAGTTCAGCAAAGAAAGAAATTAGATTATGATCGGCCTGAAACATGGACAGAAGGGAAAAATTACCACTGCTCGTGATCGATAACTCAGCCACGTTGTTTAAAAAACATTAAAACTTTACGTCTTTGCTATGCTTCCAGCAAGAATGTGTGGATGAACAATTCTATTTTCACAAAATGGTTACTTGATCTGGACTTAAAATTCTGTCAAGAAAAAAGAAAAATCTGTTAATTGCAGTGCTCATAAAGATGTTCCAGTATTAAACACAATTAAATGCGTCTTTCTTCCTCCGAACATTACTGCAAAACTTCAGCCTTGTGACCAATGAATTATTCAGTGCTTAAAAGTGCAATACAGAAAAGAAATTGTTCACAAAATGATTGAATGCTTTGACAATAAAACAGATTTTTCTTGGGAATTAACTAGAAACGATAACCTACGTAAGAAGTGCCTGGAACAGTATCACTACTAGAACTGTGAAAAATTGTTTCAGACACATGGGGTTTACACATGAAATGAAGAAACTTATGAAACAGAATCTGAAATGCCGATTAATTTAATAGAAGATGACAAAAAATAGGGAATTCTTTCACAGAAATAGTACATTTGCATATATGAAGATGTGATGACTTAGGATGTGACAACAAACAAAGAAATAATTGCTGCATTAGCTGAAAAAAAAAGATGACAACATTGAAGTGTCAGATGAGATGAAGAAATCGACACAGAATAGAAAAGTTTAGTGTCATTAAATAAAGCTACACCGCAACTTCGCAACATTGAAAACTGCATGTTTCTTTATTGAACAAGATGATGCTTCCCGAGCGTTGGACAAATTAGATGAGGTCCACACATTCCTGAAAAGAAATCTACAAAAATTGAAGCAAAAGACAATAACAGACTTTTAAAAAAATGATTAGCACATAAATAAATTTATTATTGCCTAAAATGATGACCATTTTGTTTTATTTCTTAATAAATTTTCTGTCTTGTATTAATTTATGGTTTTAAGAGCAGGGATATATTTGTAGATTAATTTATTTAGTTTTTATATCTAACATAGATGTCACCACTATTTTGATTGTCACCACGAAATTTCGGATAACATGAAAAGTATAGTCCCGTATAATTTCGTGTTAATGGGGTTTGACTGTATTTCTTAATGAAATTTCTCCATAAATACATTTTGAATTACTTTATTTTGTCCTTGTTATTTTATTTAGTAGAGAAAGTTTGGGAGCCCTCACAGAAAATTTATCAGGGAGCTCATGAATAAAGTTCAGTTGTGAAATCTTTAATTACATTCTTTGATATTTTTATTAGTTATTTTCATATAATTTATAAAATGAATGAATGAAATATAATGAATAAAATATATTTCATTTATTTTCTGTTTGCATGTAAAATGCACCTTATGGGCCCTGGACAAAGCCTGAGCCATCATATGCAGCAAAATCGACCATGTAGACAGGCGAAACCCAGCTAGTTACACAAAACTACTAAACTCATACATAAAGAAACAATACAAAAGTATTATAAAATTTTGCTTTAATTGTAATTTTCTATAAATAAAACAAATCTTGTATAACAGAAAAATACTTACATACAACCTCCAAAACTTCCTGAATGTAAATCTTTTTTGGCACATTCAACTTCAATAAAAAAGTAACATATTCCCCTAAATAATTTTTAAACTAATTAAAGCTTTAAAATACTTATAAATACACATAAATTTAAGATTTACAAACAAATATTTCTTAATACCTGACACCATATGTTATGCAAGGCTTACATTTTCCAAGCCAGTAGTTATCAGAAATACATACATAATCTATGTCTTTAAAGAAAGTGTCTTTTTTAGATATAATTAAGTCATCCAATCCTTCTGACCCAGACTCTTCCATTCCTTCAAGACAGAACTAAAAATTAAATAGAGAAAATTTGATGAGCCAAAATATTGATAAAATAGTCAATTTAATCCATAAATGATTTTTTTTATATGCATTCAACAAAATGAAACATATTGAAAAGTTTTGCCGAGTTTTTACTATTTATTTATTTTATAATTATTTAGTTCTTTCAAGACAGAACTAAAAATTAAAGAGAAAATTTGATGAGGTAAACTTTTGCATAACTTAAATAGCTGAAAAAGACATGAGCTAATATGTTGATAAATATTGTAAAAAATATTATAACTTGATATACAGGGTACCCCATAAGCTCGTTCACATTAAAAAAATTAAATTGTTTTGCAGTGTGTTGCACCATAAGACTTGTCCGAGTGTCAGTTTTTTTGTTTGCGACAAAAGAAAAAAAACATTAAAAAAAAAAAAAAAATATTACCAAAATTTCAACAATTTGCAAAGTCTTGTGATACAAACCTTACTCCAATGTGACAATGTTAAATTTTTATGAGTTTTTTTAAAATGTGAACAGACTTATGAGATTCTGAACTTTTTTTTCCCCTTTTACCAAAAAATTCCACTTTTTAACAAGTCAAAGTGTAAATCACACTCTGATTTGATGAATTTGTATTAAGTTTTAAAATTTGAACTTACTTATGGGTTTTATTTGAGCTATTTTTATTTTTCTATTGCCAGAAAAAAACTGACTTTTAGACAAGTATACACTTCGATACAAATTACTTTTAGAAAATGATGTCAAAGTTGGAGATTTCAGCCAATTTTAGAAACACAACTGCCAGGAAAAGGTTTTTATTGAGTAACAATCTCAACATGCAATACATTTATATAAAAAAAAATGCTAAATGCAATTATATTCAAAAGACTTTGGATATTAACAGTGATGGAACAACAAGTTCATTTTAGAGCAGCAAGCTATTTTGGAGCAGCAAACTGCTCATTTTAGAGCAGTAAGCCATTTTGGAGCAGCCAACTGCTCATTTTGGAGCAGTAAAAAGCCATTTTGGAGCAGAAAAACTCCTTTTTTGAAGCAGAAAATAACTATTTTGGAGCTGCAAAATCACTCTTTTTTTAAGCATGAAAAGCTTTTTGGAAGAAATGCACACACACCAAAAGAGAGAGAGAAAAAAAAATCTAGTATGTTGTGGCCATTACAAAACTTTCTTCTATATCAATCAAATCCTCTGCAACCAAAATTAAATGACAATATATTCATTTTTGAGATATAGATATCGTGGAATTGCGAAAAACAGAGCATAGCAGCGCCACCTGTTGAGCAATATACATCCAAACCTAATAGGGATCTATTTATGTCAAGGTCTAACATAATATGAAGTTTGATGAAATTCCATTCATTAGTTTTTGAGATTGCAGAAATTGTGCACAATGCAGCATAGCTGTGTCATCTGTTGAGAGATTTACACCAAAAGTTAAGTTGACATCTATTTATATCAACATCTAACAAAATATGAAGTTTGATGAAGTTCCGTGCATTCCGTGTTCTTGTGATATAGCTATCGTGGAAATTGTGAAAAATGCAGTATAGCAGCGCAATTATTGTTAAGCAATTTACACCAAAACCTAATCAGTAACAACTTACCGTAAAATGCCAATTTTAAGCCCTCCCTTTAAAGCAAGCCCCCACCCACTTTACAGCCATTTTTATTTTATTTTCCATTCCCAAATGTTAGGCCTCCCACCACCAAACTTTCTTGTGCAAAAAATTTATTAAAAAAATACAAGGAAGAGAATTTTTCATCTTGAGTTTTTTGGAAGATTTCCACTTATGTTTTTATATAATCTCAATGAAATCCTCCCCCACCATGGAGAATGTCCACTTTCTTTCTCTGCCCCTCCCCCCCCCCCCCCCCCCCCAGCACAAAAAGTTAACTCTTGAGAATCTTAAATTCTTCTGTCGTTTTTGTTCGCGAGTAACAATAAATGAAAAATCAATCATCTAAACAACAAAATCTCTCACCTCCCTCCTGAGCATGCAGTTTAAAATCTTGAAAACTTTTTATAAAGAAATATATGCTTTATCGGTTGCTCTCTAGTAACAATAAATAAATAATCAGCCATTAATTTATCCCTATACTTCAAAATGTAAACTCCTTCCCTTTTCTTCCCTTCCCCAACAAACAAACAAAAAAATGAAACTCTTTTAAAATATTCTTCTGTCCTCTTTGTTGTTCCTTAGTGACAATCTATACTAATAAAAGAAAGTTTCAGTCTGTGTGCCTGTCTGTCTGTCGGCAAAGGTTAGCAAAATCTAGTGCGGATAGTCCAAAGCGTGTCCTGATGCACCTGAGATTTAGAATTTTAATATTTTGATAATTAGCCAAGATATTAATTAAAATCTCATCAAATGATCACCTCTTTCTTTTCAAGTCGGCAGAGGCATTAGTGCATACCCAGAACCTGATTTACACAGAGTACGAAAATGAAGAACACGTTTATTTTGCCTTTCTGTTTTAACTTCTATCAAATAAACCATTTGGTTTATTTAAAAACGAAGACGTATTTTGAAAGATTACACTTTTACGTCTCAGATGCCGCAATCAATAAAAAAATTATTTTTTTGAAAGAAGGTAGATTTCCTCCTTATGGCAATGCCCCTCATGGGCACAATTTTAGAGATATAGACAAACAAAAAATATGCTATTAAACCCGAAATCGGGATGTTTCTGCGTGGCAACGGTCGGCTTCAGGTAACATTTTTACTTTTTAATATGTATATATTTTCACAAAATTTTATAGAGGACTTGGATACAGTTATATTTATAAACTACTAAAATTTTAGAGAGTTCAGATGACTATTCTTTTTTGTTATGTTAGCAGACACGATGTGAAAACCAAAAAGCTAGAAGAAAAAATATTTATTTCACCACAGGATAACAATATTTCTGACGTAATTTTTACATGGGCAGTAAAAACATATTAAAAACCATTAAAACTTTCAAAAGAGTTTTGACAACAAATAGAACAGAAAATTTCTTTAAATAAGAGTCTAGAAAATTTTTAACTTTGAGGAGGATAAAAGGGGGAAACATGAATTTAGAAGGAAGGGGTTTGTAATTTAGATGATTTTTTGTTTACTTATTTTTAATAGAAAGCAACAATCAAGACAGAAGACTTTAAAAAAAAAATAGAGTTTTAAAGATTTTTTTTTTTTTGCTACTAATGGCAAAGGGGAGAAGCAGACATTTTGGGTGTATAGAGATAATTGAAATGGTTGATTGTTTATTTATTGTTAATAGACAGCAAAAAATAGAGCACATACTTTTTTTTTTAATAAAGAATTTTGTATGCTGAGGGGAGACTAGGGGAAAGAGAAGTGTAAATTTCGGAGGAAGGGAATTTAGATGATAGATTATTTATTTATGAGCTGATCTGCCTGGCATTGCCTGGGCCTGTGATAATAATCTTAAATAAATCCCAAATTTGTATTTTTTATATATTTAACCTAATTTTGTATGAATTTATATTTTTATGACAAAATCACAAAAAAAAAAATACTGATAATTAGTGATAAAAGTGCTGGTAAGAAAACATTTTCTTCTTTTTTCACATAGGGTTGTTCCATAGTTTTAAAAAAATATTTTTTGTTGCTTTCTAGTCTCTAGTAAAAATAAATAGATAATCTGCCATCTAAATTATCTCTCTACTCACAAAATGTTTGCTACTCTCCCTTTGCCACTCCCGAGCAGGAAAAAAAAAAATAAATAAAAATCTATCCTATTTGTTTTTCTCTATTAACAATAAGTAAATAACAAATCATTTAAATTACAAACCCCCTTCCTTGGAAACACATGTTTCCTCTTCATGCCTCCAGAATACAAATTTTAAAAATTTTAAACTTCTTACTTGAAGAAATATTCTGTCCTATTTGTTGTTTTCTAGTAAAAATAAATAAATGAATAATCTGCCATACAAATTAGCTCTCTATCCTGAAAAGTCTCCCCCCCCCCCTCCTCCTCGCATAAAAAATTAAAAATCTTTAAACCTCTATTTTTTAAAAATTTGCTTTCTAGTAACAATAAATGAATAATTAGTCATCTAAATTACCCCCTTTCTCCAAAAGTTCCACTTCCTGCTTTATCCTTCACCCACCAAATAGTTTAAAATCTTTAATATTAACTAGATGGAACCCGTCAAAACTTGACAGAAAAAAAATTACTATAACAGTATTAGTAAAATAAGCTTCTTTATTATTTAAGAAGGGGTGTGCATATGAAACAGTCTTTCAAATATTTTATTTTAAAAGTTTTTTCCCTCAGTGATATACAGTACTATTTCTGATGCAAACTTCAAACAAACAATCCGTAAACAACTGTATAATGCAAATCAGTTCAGCATTACCGCCATATTCCCCACGGCAAGAAAGAAAATTTCAGGGATCTATGAAGAATCATAAAATAGTATATTCCTATGTTCATCTCATAGTCAGTAAATAAAGGAACATAGTAAATAAAGCACATATCTCCTCCCCCACCCCCACCCCTGTGATAATGCAACTGAATGAGCTCCTATGCGCATCTGCCCAAAAATACAGTCAAATTTTGACGCTTTTTTTTTTTTTTTTAATGTTTAAATAAAAAGTTTTAAAAGTCCTCTTTAATCATTATTTGTTTCAAATCCACATCTTCTTAAATGCATCCATTGTTTTAAGCTAATCCATTTTTATGTAAAGATGGAGAATTTTTTTTTTTACAATAATAAATCAATCTCCAGATGAGAGAGATTTTTTAATGTTTTCAAGTGCAACTTATTTGTATAGTTTCTTTGGTTCCTTTACATCAGGCATGTCAAACATGTGGCCCACTGACAACTTATCTGTGACCCGTGAAGCCTTTGGCATTTTACCTGTATTTAATTTAGGTGTTAGAACACACATGCTGAAAATACACTTTGCAAGAACACACTTCCACCAGCCGTGGTGTTTAAGATGGCAAACATAAGAAAAAATATGTATATTAGTGTTACCAGTTTGGTGGGCTTTTTTTTAATTCAGAATGCTACCACTATTTTTCAATAGTTGTCTTATTTATTCTGTCATTAAATAAGGGAAATATTTTTCTTCAGAATGTCGTAGCATTCTGCATTAAAAAAAATCACGCTCATCTGGCAACAGTAATGTACAAGGGAAAATCAAAGAGTTCACAGAATTTCATTGTAAGTTTTTAATACCGCAATATAATTAATTTATTAGTTTACTACCACTATATTTTTTTACTACCAGAATTTATAACAGACAGTGTGACGGCATTATAGCTGAAAGTAGAAGTATGTGGGGATCAGTTGGCACAATGTCGAAGTTAAGGGCGAACATCAAGTTCATGTGCAGATTGGGGAAATCTGCTTCAGAGATTTTGTTATCCTTACAAACAGTTTACGGCGACGATTGGAAAGGAGGATGGTGGACAATGCTCCCTCCACACATCGATTGTTGTGCAGATATGGATCCCAGAAAAGAACATTCTACTCCTCCACCAGCCTCCCTACTCATCGGATTTGGCACCATCGGATTTCTGACTATTTCCCAAGATCAAAATGGGCCACAAACGTAACTGTTTTTACATCGTAGAAGACATAAAAACCAACGTGACGGCTGCACTTGGAAAGATAGCAAAACAGGACTTTCATCGTTGTTTCCAGCAATGGCAGGAGCAGTGGAGCATGTGTGTGTGTTCCGACGGAGCCTACTTTGAAGTTAAGTAAATATGTACCTATATTGCAGTAATAAAGAGTTACAATGAAATTCCGGGAGTGCTTTGACTGACCCTCGTATATAGATATAATTAACTCAATTTTACATTTTAGCAAAAAAAAAAAAAAAAAAAAAAAAAAAAAATTTGTGCATACAAAGATAACCAATCGAAACGTAGCAAAGCGCATTATCTTGAGTCTAAAAATTTAAAGTTTCATAAAATTTTTAAGTTATTTTACTTATAATTTTATTTTGTTTTATGTCAAAACTAATACTTTATTTTACTACCCTCTTCGATTTTACACCACTTTACAAAATAATGTGATGTATTTATTAAATACTAAGAAATGTACTGTAAAATTAATAAAATGAATAAATATGATAAACTAATAAATATGACCACTATGAATAAATATGATAAACTGAAAATGAACATCGAAGATTTTTTTTAAAAGGAGATTTACATTACAATTATATCCACGCAAAACTGAAATTTTATGTTTGATATGTAGACACTGATGAATTTTGGAAAGAATATAACATTAAAAGGTGCTACAGCACAAAGTATAAAGAAAACTCACAAAATTCTGGCTAAACATCGGAAGGATATACTGTCAGAATTGAAACTTATACTTCTTAATAGAGAATCAAAGTGTTTTCACCAAGCCTCAGTTAAAGAAATTTGAACTCGCTTATAGCAAACGCAAAGGGACCGTGATATTTGCTCGTTATAACCGGGTGCTCGTAAAAAATTATAAAAATGCATGCATACTTACTTTATTATACATACTTTATTTATTTTTTATTTCTGTACAGTTCAAAAGAATTTTGTTAATTTGCTTTAAACTGCCTTATTGTCTCTTTCTTGTGTTACTGTTCTTCGGAAAAAATCATGGCTCGAAAAACATCGTCATTTGCACACCTGGCTTTGGAAAAAGTTTGAAGTTTTTCTGCGCACTCAAAAGTCGTTGAGTATGTTGGGAGTGGTTCAGCTTGAAATTCTTCACATTCGTCATTATCATCGTTGCTTTCATCATTATTTTTCATCTTCTTTAGCTTGCTTTTCAGCTACAATATCCTCGGGAGTAGGTATCTCGGAAGTGATAACATTGGCGTCAACAGATACATAAGTTTCAAGTTCTTCTCTACTCATTTCCATTTTTTTCAAGTTCTCTGCTTCTTCTTCCTCAGAGATTTGCCCCTCTCGAGAAATGTCTAATCCAGCCTTATGGAAGCAATTGGTAATGCATTGGTAATGCATGTTGATGCAACATTTTCCCATACATCATTCATTAAACGTATCGCTTCCAGTATGTTTACATTAGCATTTGAGGTTGTTACTATTTTTTCTCTTCTATCGAGAAGCATCAAAATCAAGTGCTTACGAAAGTTTGATTTAAAACTTCTGATGACCCTTTGGTCCATAGGCTGTATAACACTTGTAGAATTCGGTGGTAAAAATTCAATCGTGATGTTTGTAAGTCCAGTGATTTCGGGGTGTGCGCAACAATTATCAATTAAAAGGAGAATTTTACGCTTTTCTTTCCTTAGTTGTCTCTCCCATTTTGAAATGAATTTTGTGAAAATGTCCGGAGTCATCCAGGCATTCCTGCTGTGGTCATAATTAACAGGAAGCTTTTTTACATGCTTAAAACACCTAGGGTTTTTGGACTTGCCAATAGCCAACAGTTTTTTCTTGTCAGTGCCAGACATATTAGAGCACACTAAAGCTGTCAATCGATATGTGGAGAGCTTGCCTCCGGCACACTTTTCACACTTGAGCTTAAAAGTCTACTGTGAGGTTCCGTTGTAGAAAATGTCCGTTTCATCAGCATTATAAATGTCATTTTTTGTGTATCCTTCTATGATAAACTGGCCACTTTTCACTCATTCATGTTGTGATATCCGCCATGTTTGCAGACTTTACTTCGAAATTTTTTTTCCAAAAGTTATCCCATGTCTATTCTTGAAGCAATCAACCCATCCATTCGAACATACACATCCAGAATAGCCAAATTATTCAGCAAATTTTTCTGCTTGAACTTTTAAAAGTGGACCTCTTACAGGTAAATCTGCACTATGTTGCACCTTCAAAAGAGCTTCATCCAAATCCTCTTTAGTGCATTTCTTCAAACATTTACAGTCATTCTTATTTTGACCGAACGCAGCCATTAATTTTTCCTTGTTCTTTAACAAAGTTGAAAGCAGAAGAAGATAAATCATACTTTTTGCAGATTTCGAAATTTTTAAGCCATCCCCAATTCCCGTAAAATCCTTACTTTTCGTCAACTGATAAAATTTTACATTTCGACATCGCAAGATAAAATTTCACGAGCGTAATCTATTAATGCAGATCAAAGAATGACTACCACACAAATCCCCTACTCTGCCACTCTTGCACAGAGTAAACTTGTCATGGGAGGTCCTCGCACGTGCACTCCACACGATGAAAAATTCCGCCATCACTTGTTCTCAGGATTTATGACTCATCACTAACTTTCAGTTGACTTCGAATTTTAAAGAAATTTTTCCAAGAAACGATTGGCTGAGCTGGAGAGGTGGAAGTCAATAGAAGTTTTATGAATCACACAAATATTGCTCGCTATAACCGGGGTTTGCTCGTTAAAAGCAAGTTATACTCCCATAGACTTAACATTGTACCAACCAAGTATTTCTGATTTCCTCATTAAATCCAGGTTCTCGTTAAATCAGGGCTCGTTATAAGCGAGTTCGACTGTAAAGCATATGTATCATTGCTAGAAATATTTATAAATAGCAATGTAGTGTTTATCAACTTATATTTTTACACAAATAAACCCCCTCCCCCTTAATCATCAACAATCTAAAAATATCTTAGAAATATGGGTAGTGGAGATAAACAGATGTACCTTCTTATACAGATACTATATATATTTTTATACTGTTATTTTCGAACTGTTAAACAATGTTACAATTTCAATTTTGATTTTAAATCGACAAATTATGAATATATATTATTAAAAGACCACCAATAGACAAAGTACTTGGCGTTTTCATTTTAAATTTCAAAGCACCTGAGTAAATTTCAAATCAAATTTCATAATGGTATCTTGTTTTTTGATAGTATCAGAGTTTTCAAATAGAATTTATTATTTTGATAAAAATTTTCAAAAAGAAAATGCATTTGGTCGGAAGTGGAAAATTTTAGATTGTATTTAAAATATATTGAAAAATGAAATCAAAATCAGATTTTTGATGTTCAAGAACTATGTAAACGAATTTAATCTGTTTACTTCACCTCTAATGATTGATGTTGAGATTATTCTTCAGAATTTACTGCTGCAAGTTAATAAAAAATTCAGTGCAATTCCATGTTAGAGTGAAAATATGGGGTTTCCAAATATCTGTAATTTTTCATAAATCGACCGATTTTTTAAAGAATAATATGCAATTAGGCACATTTTAGCTATGTTCAGTGCACACTTTTATACAACATCTTTGCGTAGTTGCCAACCTTTTGTTATTTTTCAAGCCAAATAAACATAAGTTGAATCAATAAATGATCATCTAACTCTCCCCTTAAAATTCCATAATCCATCCACAGAAAAAGGGGTGAATTTCTAGACATGGAGGGGGAGGGGGGGGGGGGGGAGGGCAGAGAGAAGATTTTAGTCTTTTTGTAGTTTGGCTGTTCTCACAGCTGATATTTTGTTAAAGGATGGGGAGTTATTTTAAAGAACATATTTATTTCAAAACATAAAATATATATGTGATTCAGGGGAGAACAGCCAAACTGCAAAAAAGATGAACATTTTTTCTTTCCTCTCACATACTTAGAAATGAACTCTTCTTTGGGAAAATAGGACAGAGCAAAAATTTCAAAAGTGATGATGATTTTAGATGAGTGATACTTGTATGAGATGATGTAGATAAGATGAGTTATCTTACTAGAAAATAAGAAAGAGATCAGCATTTAAAAAAAGTAATAATAATATTAAAGATTTTAAACTATTTGCTGTGCAAGAAGATAGAGGAGAAAGTGGAACTTTTGGGAGAAAGGGGGGTAATTTAGATGATTGATTATTCATTAATATTGTTACTAAAGAGAAATAAATACAGCAGTTTTTTTTAAAATAGAATTTTAAAGATTTTTAAATTTGTATGCGTGTGTGTAGGGAGAGGGGGGGGGGGGCAGACACTTTTGGAGTAGAGAGAAAACTTAGGTGACAAATTAGAAGGCAACAATGAGGACATAAAATTTCTTCACATAAGAGTTTTACAAATTTTAAACTTTGTATTCTTGGGGATGAGGGGGAAATATGAATTTCTCAGGAAGGAGTTTGTATTTTTGATGATTTGTTATTTATTTATTGTTAATAGAGAGCAACAAAGAGGACAGGACATTTTTTTTTATAAATAGTTTTAAAGTTTTTTTTTTTTTTTCTTTTAATAAGGGTTAGCAAAGTGGAACAAGTCAACATTTTGGGGTAGAGAGATAATTGAAATGGTTGGTTATTTATTTATTGTTACTAGACAGCAAATTTTTAAATAAAGAGTTTTAAAGATTTTAAACTTTGTATCAAGAGAGGAGAGGGAGGGAAGGAAGGAAGGAGAGAGAGAAGTGGAGTTGGAGGTAATTTATATGATTGATTACTTACTTATTCTTACTAGAGAGCAGCATATAGAACAGAATATATTTTTTAAAATAGAGTTTTAAATATATTTTGCTGAGGGGAGGCATAAGGGCAGAAGCAGACATCTTGGTAGTAGAGAGATAATTTAAAAGGCTGATTATTTATTGTTAGTAGAGAGCAACAAATAGAGCATTTTTTTTTATAAAGTATTTTAAATATTTTAAACTTTATATGTTGAGGGGGGGGGGGGCATAAATTTTGGATGGAAAGGGAGATTGTAGTTTAGAGGATTGATTTTTTTACTAATTGTTACGTTACTAGAGAGCAGAAAGAAGTACAGAAGAATTTAAGATTTTCAAACTTTTTATGTTGGAGAGGGTAGAGAAAGAAAACACATTTCATGTGAGGAGGGGGATTTCATTAATATCATATAAAAACATAAGTGGAAATCTGCCCAAAATGTCAAAAGAATGAAAATTCCCTCCCTTGGATTTTTAAAATCAATTTTTTGTGCATAAAATTTTTGTATACGTGAGGGGGGGGGGGGGGGGGGCTTATATTTGGGAATGGAAAAGAAAATCAAAATTGCTTAAAAGTGGGAGGACTTACTTTTGGGATTTTACAATAATTTTTTTCACTCAAATAAAAAAAATAATAATAAATTCTGGAACAAATTTTGGCAGTTGGAGATTAAAATTAACAGACAAAAAGTAATATATCACCACCCTTCAAAGGGTTTTAATGCTAGATTGCAATAATAATAAAAAAAATGTTTCAAATAATTTCATGTTTTAGTAAGGATTTCTGCTAATGGACAAACAATACACAAATTTTAAAAAGGAATTTCTTATCCCCCCCCCCCTTGCCTCTCCCCGAGTCTAAATAGGGCAATAGATGTTTATTTTGAGATAAAATTAATATTTTTTTTACATTAAATAATCAAATAATATTTTATATTGAATATCCATAATAATGACTTATTTTATATGTATCAATTTTAAAAACTCTTATTTCTTTCTGTTTGTTTTATTTTTGAAATGGGATAATTTCTTTTTTTCTTAATTTAGGTTTAACTGTAGTAAACTGTTCAGTCTGCAAAGACGATTAAACACTGATGCTAAAACTCCAGATGTGTGTTTACAGAAAAATAAACATTGTGAGTTGTTAATCTATACCGAGTATTTTCTGTTTCTACATTCATACAAAACAGATGTCTAAAATTTTTTTAACAAAATAATTTAAAAAAAAAAATTAAAATTAAAATTAAATCCTATTAATGCATTTTAAACTAATTATTATTACTTAATTGACTAATTATTTCTTACAAATAAATATTTGCCACTAAATAAACAAACAAAAATAAAATAAGATAACCAAGAGCTTTTACTTTTAAGTTGATAGGAATTTCTGTCTTTGTGGCATTATATGCACTAATAGCATGGAGCCATCCTAAAACAGGCCCTTTGTCATCAGTAGATCCACGTCCATATAGTTTTCCATCTTTCTCTGTCAATACAAACGGATCAGTGTCCCAGCCATCACTCTAAAATAAATAGTATTTAAAATATAAATTATAGTTCATTAAGTTAGTTCTAATTATTTTTATTTTTAGATGACAATTTAAAAATTTATAATAATAAAGAAAGAGGTTTGTGTGTGTGTGTGTGTGTGTGTGTGTTAGAAATGAGATGGGGTGGAATCAGCCTGGGTTTGGGTCCGATGCAGGCTCGGACTATCCTTATACCAGTCTTTGGGCTCAGGCTCAAAGTGAAAATTTTATTTATTCACAAATTGAAAAAAGGGAGAAAAAAAATCTTTCCAGGTGCTGTTTGAAGAACAATAATGTAATCTAAGTTTCTTGAAATGTTTTAATATATATATATTTTTATTCAGTTAATGATGGGATATAAGGAGAATATTCAGCCTGATACTGAACACTTTACATGATCGGTGTTAACAGAGCCGTCCTTAGAGAAAGCGAGGCCCAGTGCAAAAACTTTTGCGAGGCCCTTTCCTTCCATACTAATTAACCCCCCCCCCCCCCCCACACACACACGCACATACATACATTACAAAAAATCATTGAAGTAATGGTTGCAGTTTATCTAAAATCATCAATAGCACCGGCTTTTTCACAGTTGATATTATAACTGCGAAATAACTAATGAATCACGTGTACAGCATTGGTTATACCTAGCAGCATCAGCATTTGGAGCTTAGTTCGATGCCTCAGACGTTTATATTAAAGGTGTTTACGGGTTACCGCGCGTTTCCCGAAACTCAAGCCTTGGACAAACTCAGACTTACATTTTTATGCCGACTCTGATCGGGCTAGGCCTGGACTTCATTCTTTCCAGGTCGGCCTGAGCCCTGACCTCACTTTTTTCTGCTGACTCGGGCCGGGCTGATCATGGACTTCATTTTATCTGGGCTGAGTCTGGCCTGAACTTTATATCATCTGAAACAAAGTCGACCTGGATTTTATTTTATCCAAAGAAAATTGCCCCAAGCTCACGTCAGTTTGGTAGGCTTTATTTTAAGTAATAGTGATATTCAACTTTTGTTTGACGAAGTCTTTAGAAATTTAATTTGGTTTAATAAATTACTAAGAAATATTTTTTTAATCTACTTCCTCCCCCCCCCCCTACAGAGCTTTAAAATTATGATTTTCTTTAATAGTCTTTTTAGTTCACTCTAAGCCACATTTAAAAAAGAAGGGGGAAAAAATCTCCAGCCCACATATATAGTGTGAGTTGGAACTCCTGAGTAAAACTTTAAGGGGTGATAGAACATAGAACACATCTAGACAAGCTCAAAACACCATAAAATGCACGGTCGTAACTGAAGCAGTGAAGCGCTACAGGGCGCTTTGTGACATTCGTTCGCACTATGTTTTCTACACAATATCAAACAAATGATTTTTATTTTATTTATGTGGAATAATGTTACTAACTAGGATGTTGATATGGATAAAAAAGAAGAATAAAGAAATTGCAAAATAAGCAGCTCAAGAAAGTGTGTGTGTGGGAGGGGGGGGGGGCTGTATCTTAAATTGGGCCAAATTTCCTTCAGAGAAGTTTAGGATGAATCAGAACTTATGGGGCAAAAGTTTAAGGGGTGATATAACACATCTAAACAAGCTATTTTTGCTATACAATGTATGGGAGTATCGCGGCGAAGCACTAGATGGCACTGTCATTAATAACACAAAGCGCTGATTTTTGACACATATCGTTATTTCTACTGTGGATTGAAAACAAGATGGCTGTTTTTACTAATAAGAAAAAGGCGGACATGCATTTCATTCGTAGTGCTGTGGTTGTGAGTGTTCTGGAAGTCCTACTTGTGTAGTAAATAGGGTTCTCTCCACAATCAAAAAGCGTCCTGTAGCGCTTGAGTGACGACCATGCACAGCATGGTGTTTTGAACTTTTCTAATCGTGTTCTATCATCCCCTTAAGGTGTTGCCCAGGAGTTCCGAATCACTCTGTATTTTATCACTAAATTATCACAGAGGGGTATGACAGGTACCGATCAACTGGGAAATGTGTCTACTTTTTGAATATAACTGCAATTTTTCAAATAGAGGTCGTTTACATATTAAAAATTATACCAACTTTCATTTTTCATATGTTAACATCCACTTTTCACCTTCACAGAGAACAGAGTTAGAAGAGGACAAAATTTGAAGATGTTAATGTTAAATGCACGGGAAACACTAATTTATATCTTTCCAAAAAATCATCCTATTCGAATTTTCTCTTTTAATGAGATACAATGAACAGACACAAACATATTCGAATTTTCTCTTTTAATGAGATACAATGAGCAGACCCAAACATATTCCACAAGTACTTTTTTCAAGTAACATTTTTTTTAAACATTCAAAAAACATTTTTTTATTATGAAAAAATTATTACATACATTTACAATACATTAGTATTAAAATAATACGAATTATGATCTGCATTAATTTTTTCATAAACAGAATAAGGATCATTGAAATCATGGCTATGTGCTTTTACAGTTCCTTCCTATAAATAGTTTTTGAGATATGGGGGAATTTTACTTATCAATGGTCTGAGGGAATTGTCTCCTGTATTCGTTGGCATCCACAGAAAAGAACATCTTAGAAAACAACCGGAAAACAAATTATAAAATTTTCTTATAATTAAAGTGAGTTAATTTTATATTTAGAATTTCTAAATATTATTTTTTTTTTTCTGATAACTAATTGAATGTACCAAGTACTTTTCCATGTAGGATAAGGATTCTAATATTATTTTTCGAAATTGATGGAAAAAACACTAATACATTTTCTTTCATAACTTCATGAAGATTTAAGAAAAAACACATAAACTATGCCCTTTTTCCAAGCTGCTTTAATCCAAGGAACTCAAATACAAAATCAAAAGGGGGTGTTAATTTTAAAAATTAAAGTTGGAATTATTTCTAATATGTAGAAGACCCCTATTAAAAAATTCCTTCAAATTCGGAAAGTAGACAATTCCATCAGTCGAACAGTTATCTCTAGGGTCTCTTGTGAGAATTTGGTGATAAAAAATCCTGGGGTAGTGTCTTTTACTTTCTTTCCCACGACTAGCATTATTATTCTGTATTTCATGAATTGCGGATATATAACCAGAAAAACGATGTAATTTATGTGTTTTTATATAAATATATATGCAATATTATTAAAATACTTTTAATTTAAATATAATGTTTAAGAAATATCGACATGTTTTGTGTCTGAATTCTTTGCACGTAATGCCGGTTTCCGTCAATTTTTTACACGGAGCGAGCCAATAATGTTTTTACACGGGTCCAGTATTGAATTCAGAGGGTGGCCCGAAGGGGATCCCCCCCCCGGAAGATTTGAGATTGCATGCTTTTAATGGTAAAAAAGTGCAATTTCTCCCCCGGAACTCAATATCCCCCCCCCCCCCCCGAAGCCATAGAAATCCCTCCGAAGAAAAGTGTCTGAATTCAACACTGAACGGGTCAGACCACTTCCATCGAGAAACACTGTCTCGATGGCAACGGTCAGACTAGGCTGGCCTAGAAATTTCGGCCCGTGTAGATCTAAAACTTTTCTTGATTGTCATTAAATAGTTCAATTTCATTCTGAAAAAAGCTACACTTGTAATTTTTTACATTTTAAATAAGTATATCATATGCTGAGAAAAGTGCACAATCCACTTTCCTTTTCGGTGTTAAGTTTAGAAATTAAATAACACAATATGATACGCTTGATAACAGGTAAAATGCTTATGCGAAATAAAGTGAATTGTTCAATGAATGCTAATTATTTTAACATTTATGCAAAAGATAAATGTTTTATTTATTTTTTATTAAATACAACAAATCTTTTTTCGGGCGCGAGGCCTCCCTAGGCGCGCGAGGCCCTGTGCGACCGCACCTCTCGCACACCCCTAAGGAGGCTCTGGGTGTTAGTAACATAAAGAAACAGTGCATGGGCCCTTGTCTATTCTCGCTTTTTATTTGTAGTTTTTTTTCCGAATTACTGAACCACAAAACTCATGTCTTTCTGCCATAGTTGCACAATAATATTTAAAAAAAAATAAGGATTGTGACTTTTGTAGATTTCTGACAGTGATTGGGTATAAAAAACAAATTTGCTATTTTAAACAGATTTTGAGAGACATGAAAATCACAAAGCATTGTCATAAGGGAGTATTAGGATTAATGCCTATTTCTATGCAAGAAGATATTTTTAAATGAGAAAATTAATCTTGAAACAATTGTAAAATGTTATTAACAATTTTCTACTGCATACTTTCAGTTTTGACTCGAGCTCTGATGACAATTTTTTGGGCTCAGGCTCCGGAAAAGAGCCTGAATTCATCTCTTGTGTGTATGTGTCTGTCCAGAGTTTTCTGAAGAGACTGTAGTGTGCAGAGCTACAAGATTTGGCAGGAAGGTACCTGTATGTCTTGACATTATGCACCCCTAAAGCCAGTTTTTGGATTTTTTTTTTTTTAATTACTTCATTTATTAAATTAAATTTTTTATGTGAATTTTAACATTTTCTGCAACAGCAGCAATTTTATTCATGTTAGTAAAAGGAATCCAGTTTCAATCTTGCCCAATATAGTAAATTTTGTCCTCTTTTCAATAATGTTTATTAGAAATTCTTTCAGTGATTTTTGAATTTTTCATGAATTTTTGTATGATTTTTTTATATGTTTTTTCATTTTTCGTAGCGATTTTTTCACATTTGTAAAAAGAATTCAGTTTCAAGTTTTTAGCCCAATATAGTAAATTTTGTTCTCAGCAATTTTTGAATTTTACAAGAATTTTTAGTGTTTTTCCCTGTTCTGCGGAAATTTCACATTAGTAAAAAAAAACTGGTATAAATCTTTTAGACTAATATAGTACATTTTGCCCTCTATTCAATCAAAATTTTAAAAGTTTTCAAGAATTTTTTAATGAGATTTTTACCGTTATTTCATGTTTCATAGCAATATTTTCACATTCATAAAATGAATACAGTTTAAATCTGTTAGCCCAATATAGTAAATTTTGTCCTCATTTAAATAAAATTTATTCAGAATTAATACAGTAATTTTTGAAATTGTATGCAAATTCTTTCATTCTATTTTTAGTGGTTTTTCTTTTTGCAATTCACATAGATTTTTTTGACATTCATAAACTGAATGAGATTTCAATCTTTTAACCAAATACAACATAAATTTTGTTCTCAGCTATTTAAAATTTTTTAATGCAATTTTTAGCATTTTTCGTGTTCTATGACGATTTTTTTTTATATTCATAAAAAATTTGGTTTTTTTAGCCCATGGGTGCAAGTTTGAGATGTGGCCAAGACTGAAAATATTTTGAACTCCCCCCGTCCCCAAATGACAAAAACACAACATATTAAATATTATATGCAGTAAACTTTAATTTTGTTGAAACTGAGTGGAAAAAGAAACTTTATATGCATATAAAATATTGATAGTCATGTAAACTAATTGGAAAGTTGAATCATGGGTGCAAGAAGTCCATCTAACCCAGGACTGAAAACTTTTTTCATTATACGAAATAATCAAATGGAAATGGGCTAGAAAATTTCTATGCCTTGCAAGTATGGCCAAAATTTGATCTCTTACAATAACAGAAAGTAATAAAAAGTTCTTGATAGTAAAATTTCTATTATTTAAGTATATAAAGTATAATTTACTATCAGTCAAAAATCTCTCCAAGACTGAAATCAGTCCTGAGACTGAAGTCTTGCACCCATGATGACACCTGATTGGCTCTCTAACTCATGCTCATTGGCTGCATTCAAATACTAAAGGAAAGCTACTTTATGTTAAACTAAGTAAGTTGTGTTTCTTTTTTTTGTATATTTGTCTATAACTTTTCATTATATTCTAATAATTGAACAAAAAATATTTCATTACATTCTTGATTAAATTATCTTTCCACTGATGTATAATTATATAGTATTATTTAAACAGAAAATGATGTTATGAGCCATCAAACCACAAAAATACACCTTTTCAAAAAGGATTCCACAATTTTAGCCACTGCTGTAATTCTTGAAATCTGCTATTAGGCTCTCGCTATGTTTATATCGCTCATCCATTCAGAATCAATTTTGATCTGAATTTATTATTTATAAGAATGAATTTGCTTCAGAGTTAGCAGTTTAACATTTTTGATATAAAATGTTAAAATGCTACATTGGTTGTTGTTAATTATCTAAGCATTCCACAACTCTTATCAGCTGATAGATTTAATATTTATTTTTGGCGCAGTTTATACACCCCTGGCCAAAATTATCAATCCTGCAACTGAAGGTCTTGCACCCATGAATTAAATTGAGACATGCTACAGCTAAACTTGACATGCTATGGCACATAAAAATTCCAAAATCTATATAATAAAAGAGTAAGTCATGCGACTGTCATCAACAGTTCTGGGATGCCCGCATCGCTTTTTCATATGCCAGGCGGTCATTTTTACTCAAAATTATTTTTTCAAATAAAACTGCATAAAAGTTCCCTTTTTGGAAAGATAGTTAAAAAAAAAAAAAAAAAATATGCTTGAGAGATGAGTTACATTCAAATACGTATATATTCAGAGATAACTTCAGTTGAAATTGGATTGAGAATCCAATATCTCCTTCCATGAAAATAAACAAACACAAGAGATTTGTTCATCGTGAACGATAGAAATATAAAACCATGAAGGTAATCATTCTCAAAGGAAGTTTCCTGCGAATGAGTTTTTGGAGCGCTGCCTGGTGTCCAAAAAATAATTCACACCAGACCTGTGAGACAATCTAAGTTTACCATAATTTTGTTTCATGAAGTGCTGTACAACTCAACTTTCTTCCGAATCTTTCCTTGACGTAAGTTGAATGTAAACAAATACAACTCATGTACAGTGGGTGATTGGTTTATGAACGGATCAGTTAACGAACACTTTTACGAGAGATTTTTATATTCGGATAACGAACACATGTTCAGTTAACAAACACTTCACAAAACAAACACAAAATAAGCAATGCTGTGTTTCAGATTTGCAAAGCTGTGTTTAATTTTATCTACTATTGACTTAGAGAACATTTTAACAGTTGTATACTTATAGCCTAATTAATTCATGAGCTACCAGGGGTTCGAGCCATACATTTACAGGTCCCAAATTAGAATGAACAGATTAAAAACATTAATTTTTATATTTTGTGTCCCTTTTAACCCTCTTACTGACAAGCCTGTGTTAATGCGTTCACTAAGCTCTAGGTTTCACTGCAATGTAAGCATTATTTAAAGTAATAAATTTCTATTAATTTAATGCATTTTTAATGAGCTGAGCAATGAATAATACTCTCAAGGATCACATTCATACTAGTAATTATGTTTTATATATTCAATGTTGAAAAATTAGTTTTTCTTAGCATTTAAAACAAAATGCAGTGAAAAGAAACATGACAGATTTTCCCTTTTGCAAGACTTTCAGAGGGTTAAGAAATATTTTAATTGGAAATTAATTATTTTAATTTAAATTTAGTTCCTAAATTATTCACAGGCTCTAGGCTTCAGTTGAGCTTTATTGGGCCCGGCAGTAAACACGATCTTTGAGAGAACTAATGGAGTTTTTGATAGGTCAAAGTGATAAATTGAGGTGATTTAATGCTGTAGTCAAAGAATGTGATCCTAAAAGTTTTTACAAAGGGCATATCATTTTTTTAAGTATAGCACGACACGAACAAAGTCATCAAAATACGATCTTGTCCATATTGTATATGGATGTATATTAACCCTATTAAAAATGGAAGACTAAAAAAAAACTCCAGAAAGGAAAAATAAGCTTTTGTCAAAAATGTAATGCACCACAAACTCGAAAAAAAGCATGCCTGAAGGCAGGGCAAGACTGTATGTGTGTAATGTATGTTTTATTATTATTACATTTAAATAAATTTAGGAAACATTTATATACATTATTTAGCTCTTAAGAAGGTATTAAATGAATTCCCATACAAATCTATACTAAATCTATGATCGGTTAAACAAACAATTCGTTTAGCAAACATTGCTTTGGAACGGATTAAGTTCGTTAACCTATCACCCACTGTAATAAAATGAATCAAATTTCGAAAGAATTGTCGGTTAATTTGGTATTTATGTATTATACGTGCCAGGAAGAGAGATCACCGAAAATTATTGTTAATCACCAATCATATTTACCATTGTTAATGACCAATCACGTTCAAAACAGTAATTTAATATACATTTATAAAATACATAACATCATTAAGTACTTTTATGTTATTTGGACGCAAATGTCGGGAATAGCATTTTTAAAATCGCCAATATCAGCTTTTATTTTTTGCGTGTACAAATTAGAAACGATACTTTGATTTTGAAATCAAATGTTTTGATGGAACAGCGCACTAGGGTTGGCACAATTTTTGTTTGACGCCATTTTGGCAAGAAATTCCATTTTCAGGTATTTGTTAGATTGCTAAAATAGCATGTTACTTTTATTTTATTATGAAATAGTTTATTTATATTAAAAAACACACAATTTTATTATAAAACACACACTATGACTATGATTAATTTATTATAAAATACACAATTATTTAATTTCTTATAAAACATATGGAATCTGCTCTACCATGCTGCCATACGAAGTAAAATCTAGCCAAAACCTCCGGGTTGCCCAAGCATAAAATCGCCATTTTGCCAACAAAATGATACCCTGGTGCACCTGAGACAGCTTTACCCAAATGACCCATAATTAAAAATGGTAAATAATCTAGAATCAAAGTAAAATAATCCAGAAAATAATTTAGTATATATTTATTAAATACACAAAATTATATTGATGGCTTTTAGCTTAGATATTTACGATGGTAGTTTTACTGGCGGTATGTTATATGAATATGAAATATATATTCTACCATATTTTCCGGAAATAATGCTGCAGTGTTAAACTAGATTTTTCTGGTTTGTAAACAAAAATGCAGTCAATAACTAGGTGCAGATTTGTAAACTGGACCAAATTAATTAAAAATTTTTGAAATCTGGTTTAAAAAAAATTTAATCCATGATCTTATGTCTTATTGCCTGTGAAAAAAAGAAAAAAAGAAAATAGCCTCACGGCAGACATTAGTGTGTTTATAAATGATGCAATTTTCAGGAGCAGAAAATTCCACTTTGAACGGGTATTGCATCCAATCACAATGGCTCTCCTCAAGTTCGCCTCTGAGAGTCTTGCATGTCATATAAGGAATAATTCCTTCCATTTATTCTCTCCTTATCCGAACTACGGAAGCTATTTTACTCCATGTTTGTAATTTTTTTTCAGCATTAAAATATGGTTTGGCAATAGCTCAACTAATCTTTCAATATACTGTATGCATGCATGTGGAATTATAAATCCAAGGTTAAATAATTTCATGCTTTTACTAGATTTTACCTTATTGATATAAGTTTTTTTATTCAAATATGTCATCTAATGTGAGCTGCAAGCACCGTAGTTACCCTGTAAAATTTAAACTCAGTGCTATAAGATTAGCAAAAGTTAAGGGAAATCGCAGTGCAGCAAGAGAACTGAATGTAGACGAAAAGTGAATTAGAGAATGGCTGAAGCAAGAGTCCATCCTAAAAGAGATGCCTAAAGAGAGGCGATCTCAGTGTCGGAGGCGGTTTGGCCCAATTTAGAAAACACACTCTGTTCTTGGATAGAAAATCAACGGAAGAACAGGTGTTCTTTATCCACTGTTTTAATACGCATAAAGGCAAAACAGATGGTAGATGAAAAAGGATATGATGATTTTCTAAGTGGTCCATCCTGGTGCAATAGTTTTTTTTAAACGAAACAGACTGACGATGCAAACACGAACAACAATGGGTCAGAAACTACCCGATGATTGGGTAGAAAAGAAATAATTGTTCCTGAAATTTGTAAAAGAAAAAATTCAGCAGTTAGCATTAAATCCATCTCAGATCGATAATATGGATGAGGATCCTGTATTTTTTTTATATGCCAACTTCACATTCTGCTGATTTTATCGTCGTAAAATCAGTTTCAGTGGTAACAACTGGGAACGAAAAGAACAGTTTCATGGTTGTGCTTTCGTGCACGGCATCTGGGTATAAATTACCACCCATGGTAATTTTTAAAAGAAAGTCTGTGCCAAAAGAAACTTTTCCAAAGGGTATAGTCGTGCTGTGCAATGATAATGGTTGGATGAACCAAGATATTATGATCGAATGGGCGGAAAAATGCTGGCGAGAAAAAGGCTCAATTCTTTTTTTCAAAAGAACTGTCTTCTAATTATTGATTCGATGAAAGCTCATCTAACGAATGATACTAAAAAATGTCTAGCTTCACAAAAAACAGAACTAGCTATCAACACAGGCGGGGACTTACAAAATTAATCCAACCTTTAGATGTAAGTTTGAATCCCACTTTTAAAGCACAAATGCACCATTTTTGGGAAGAGTGGATGTCTGGAGAGGATCACACATTTACAAAAGGTGGTTGAATGCACAAAGCAACGTACGCGCAAGTTTGTAAATGGATTGTTGACACTTGGGAAAAAATTCCTAGGGAAATGGTACAAAACTCATTCAAAAAATCAGAAATATTTCCAGATGATGTTGATGATAATGTACAGTCGAACTTAACATCCGATCCGGACTGCTTTCTTGATAGTGATGGAGTTGATTTTATGAGTGATGATAATAATTTGTCACCTGAAATTTTAAAATTGTTCAACAGCAATACTGAAGACAAAGATTTTGAAGGATTTTCTGACGTGTAGTAATGTTTATAGTAGAATTAATTTATGAGCATTTTTATATTGCTGACAATTATGGTACAATACATTAAAAGGTAAGTTATTTAATTTCAAAATGTTTTATTTTATATCAGTTAATAATTTTAATTAATTGCTCTAGTAATGAATGTGGGGGTATACCCGGTGCGGCATTAGTTAGAATATAGACTTACATAGTTGTTCTTATGGCTTCTATCATAAATTAACTTCTGTCAATTTTCCCTGTTTCCAATCTATCATGTTAAGTTTCTATGTTTATATTTAGATCTCATTATCTTTTAATATCTTGAATATAGTTTTATTATCTTTAAATACAATTTACTTTTGTTAAACAAATTATAAGTTCAAATAAGTTCAATTTACCTTTTCTATTTGAGTTTTGTCCTTTTTAATCTTTCTATTATGTTTTTGACTTCCCGGAAACTTCCATTGTTTATTTCCTCCAGGCATAGCTATTCTGCTGTTACAGGCTGACTGAAGAGGTTTGGCCAAAGGCCGATAGATGGCGTATTTCAGTCTTACTACAATTTCACCACTGCATCTGTCATGTATTGCATAACTTCCCAGATGCTTCTGGAAACAGGAAGGCACCTGTACAGACTGCGTGGTATGTTATGTTTGTTTTTCGTCGCCCGGGAGCGTATATAAGCAAATGGCTGGTGGATTTGAATTAGCTTCGTAGATGTTTTTAGCCTTTTATTTCTGTTTTATTAAGTTGAAACTGCCCTAGTGTTGATGATGTTGTGATCCATTTGAAAGTGACTTGTTCTCTATGTGTCTGAAGTCAATGATGGCCGTGATAGTCTTCATGTTAAATTAGTTTTAGAATTGCATGGGACGAAGTGTTGGCTGTAAAGGAGTAATCCTGATGTTCTAGAAATACAAGTTTTTCTCTTCTGACGTGTGGAAGTATTAAAAGGTCATTTCCTGAAACAGTGTGAATTTATTTTTCTCGTGGTCGGCATCATTATTGTCCATCGCCATCATACTTCATTTTTCACTGGTTTTAATTAGGATTGTGTTCATAATAAAAATAAAGTTTGTTTATTTATATTGAGTTCATATTGATGTGCTGGAGATTGGCTTAATGTCTAAGGTAATTAAGTCTTATTAATGAAGCTTTTATTTTCATTTGTTTTATAACTTTTCAATTGTTAAACACTTAGATATAGTAAAGTGAAAGTGAAAATATATTGAAGTAAATGATTAAGTTAAATCTGGCTTTGTTTAAAAATATTTTTATTAAAGTAATTTATAACTATTTAAATTAACAGTTTTTAATTCAATTTAATCATAGTTCCAGTTCAGTTTATTTTTTACATATATTAACTTAAAGATTAAGTGAAATGAATATAAAGTACTTGCTATCTTAAAGTCTTGTTTTTCGTAATGTTATATTTTGATGTTAAAAGCTATATTAATTCAGTTATGTTAATTTCTTTTGTTTTATTTATTTTTAATAAAGATACTTCGTTGATTTTAAATTTGATTTCTTCTTTATTTCTAGATTACTGTTTTATTTACATAAATTACAATAGACATTTTACAGATACATTGTTGGTTATGTTTACCTTAAACTTTCGGGCTTTATTTTAACTTTTTAGTTATGTGTCTAATTTTACCTTATCAGCAAATGCGTTTCCATTCTACATGTTAGTCCTAGTGACTAACCTCTGCTTAGTTTAATCATTAGTGTTAAGGTGATACGTAGTGTATCAACCATCATATACCTGGTGCGGCATTTTAAAAAAAAACTAAGTGCGGCGTTATTCCCGAAAAATACGGTAATCACATATTATATACATATGAATATAATATACATATCTATATATATTATATCAATAAAAGCGACTACAATTGTCTTTTATATTTCTACTACATAATATTAACTATAGTGTTACAATATATATAGAGAAAAAACGGGTTGCTGTATTTAGAATACAAGGCGGCAATGTTGGCACATCGTGGTTACCTGTTATGGATCTTAATAGTCAGTAGACATTCAGCAGAAATGTCAAAGTAAGGGAATTATGCAATTATGAAAACTCCTCAACTATAACAAGAAATGGGAGCAGAAAGAAACAAAGTCAAACAGAGATCGGCATCTAGAAGGAAGTTTCTGAATTTTAATCAGATTGTACGCCACGGGTCAAAAGTGGTAACAGCAAATATGGTTTAAAGGGAATGTGATTATCAAAACTGGCTTCCAAAAGTTCAATGTTTCACAAACCATATTTGAAAATTACGTGTAATAATATACAGCCCTATTATGGCACATTATTAGAGATGTTTTAGATGAGAATAATGATAGACTTTCTAATCTTCCATAATCGAGTCTACAGCCAAAGTTAGCGAGAAACAAAAAACAAAAAATATTAGCAACAATATAGTTCAGTGTAAATGAGGATATCATTAAAGACTTTCACAAAATAGACTTCATTGCATCAAATCGTATTAACTAAAATATGCCAATTGGCAATTTACCAAATTACAGAAAATTACTTAATATGTTTAAGAATCTGCACATTAGCGAACATATTGCAACTGATAAACAAATGGACATGAAGCATAAATGCTTAAGTGAGTTAAGCGATTTTTGTCAAGAAAGATGAAATACATAACAAAAAATATGCAAAACACTACCATGATCATGAAAAGTTCTTGATTTGTCTATTAGAATCTTCCGGTTTGGCAAAGGATTGAGGAAAAAAATTAAATTATGAATAAAAGTAACGTGTTACACAGGGATCATTCTAGAACATAAGGGTGCACATTACATAGTAAGGGCAATTTTGTTGAAAAGGGCACATCATTTCATAAAAAGGGCATTTTTGTAATAAGTGCATATACCAATAAATAATACTGATGGGGAGAGAAGTCTGGCAACAACTTAAAGTAATCCTTAATTTAAAAAATCCCATAACATTTCTAATTTCCATAACTTTACCATTTGAAAAGTATTAAAAATAGCAAAATGAAACTTATGGTCTCGATTTTTTATTGTAAAATTGTTTACTATATTCACGGTCATTTTTCCCTTTACCTACAATATTCAAAAACCTCTCTCTCTAAAACTTTTATTCACCAGATAACTTTTTTCCAGTTTTAGCAAAACTTGTTTTGAAAAAGCTACAAAGTTCTAAAGCTACTTCTCAAATTTTTTTTATAGAACTTATGTAAGTTATCGTGTGGTCAAAGGTCAGAATCCCTGATCTAATACTATATTTCACTAGAGAAGGTGAAATTAATCAATGACTCTTAGTTACCCTTTATGGCTTGTTCAATGGAAAAAATGATAAATGGAAAGATGAATCACTCAAAGTCAAAGATTAGACATACCACGGGCATTTCACAAAGAAATAAAAAGGGAAAGAGTATACTCCTAAATGTACCATACTAGCATTCTAAAAATAAAAGATGGGTAAAGAATTTTTGAAAGTACAATGCAAACAAAACAAGGCAGGATTCTACCCAGGAATAAAAGGAGGGTTGAAATCTACCTGGAAAAAGGGCAAGGAGGGTAGTATTCTATCTGGAAAAAGGGCAAAGAGGGTGGGATTTTATCTAAAAAGGACATTAGGGTAGGTCGCCCTAACTCGTTAAACTCTCTAGAGTGATCCCTGTATTACAATGCTTAACATACATAAGGGAGACCAAACTGGTCGCCTGTGGCGATTCTTTGATATTAGGAAAATGAATTTGATTTCAAACTTTTAGCCTAATATAGTAAATTTTGTCCTCCACGATTTTTGAATTATAGCGATTTTTAGCTTAACAGTTCCACCACAGAATTTTGACATTTGGAAAGGAATTCTTTTTATTCAACTTTCAGCATGATATAGTAGATTTTTTCATCCAAGATTTTTGAATTTTAGTGATTTTTAATGAGATTTTTCACATTTTGAGGCGATTTTTCTACATTTATAAAAACAAAGGAATTCTTTTTATTTAACTTTCAGCATGATATAGTAGATTTTTTCATCCAAGATTTTTGAATTTTAGTGATTTTTAATGAGATTTTTCACATTTTGAAGCGATTTTTCTACATTAATAAAAACAATCTGGTTTTAATATTTTAGTCCAATACAGTACGTTTTGTCTTTTCAATAAAGTTTATTCAGAATTTGTACAGACATTTTTGAATTTTTCGCAAATTTTTTAGGTTTTTTTTTTTTCAAATTTTACAGCGATTTTTGGACATTGGTAAAAGGAATTCGGTTTCCAACATTATGCCTAATATAGTTCATTTCGTCATCCATGAGTTTCAATGCAATTTTTAGCATTTTTTCAAGTTTTGCGTGGATTTGTTTACATTCGAGAATGAGTTTCGGTTACAATGATCGTCCCATTATTTTTTAGCGATTTTTTTAAAATTTAATTTTTGAGTTTTTGGAATTCAAGGTGATTTTTCCACATTAGTAAAATACATCAGGTCTTAATGTTTTAGCTTAATACGAGTATAGTAAATTCTGACCTTTTTTTTCAATAAATTTACTCTGAATTTGTAGAACAATTTTTGAATTTTTCATGATTTTTTATGCAATTTTTAGAGTTTTTTTGCATTTTGCAAAGATTTTTCGACATTCACATACGAAGTCCTGTTTTAATATTTTAGGCCAATGCAGTAAATTTTGCCTATTGGATTTTTTATACTTTTTAGCATTTTTTCGCGATTCACTGATTTTTCGTCAATTAGTAAAAGGAATCCAGTTTTAATCTTCTAGCCCAATATAGTAGATTTTGTTTTCTTTGCAATAAGGTTTATTCTGAATTCGTGCAGCAACTGATTATTTTTTCTTAAGTGGAAAAATCTCCATGAAATGCAAAAAAACCGTCAAAAACCAACATAAAAAATGGGGGGGGGGGGGTATTTTAAATAATTTATTACTTATTTATTGTTACTAGAAAGCAACGAATATGACACTTTTTTTTAAAATAAAGAGTTTTAAATATTTTAAGCCCATATTATAACACAATTAGATGAGACTTTTTCTCTAAATAAATATTTTAAACCTCTTTCTACACTGGAGGGGGGAAGGGGGAGAAATGTAAATTTGAGAGGGAGAGGTAGATGATTATTTTTTTTAATTTAATTTTATTAGTTAACAACAAATAAGGCAGAATTATTTTTCTTAAAATAAAGTTTTGAAAATCTGCATGCTGGAAGGGTTGGGCAAGATGAGTGAACTTTAATGTACTGGTTAAATAAAGGTAAAGGTTATAATGAATATGTATACAGTACTTAAGTATGTTTAAATAAAGATGAGTGAAGTTTAATGTAATGTTGATTAAAAGGTAAAGGTTATATTATGAATATATGTACACAGTATTTAAGTATGTTGTGCAGTGATGAGACCGGATGTAATTTCAACAATTATAACCCGGAATTTTATTTTTGTGGCAACACTAATTTGAGGAAAACCTTTCGTTTCATTTATGAAAACAATGCCGATTTAATTTTTAATTAACAGCAATTTTTAATCAAAAAACATGTTTTAGGAAAAGGTAAGTGTACTATGTCAGAAGCCTGTTCAAAATCCTTTCATATGGTATCTCATTCGTCGCTCTGGGTTTCGTATTTTATTAGAAAAAGGGATGTCGACAGGAGAAATAATATGTATGATTATTAGAGACAGTAAACAAAAAATATAATTTCAATGAATTTATAAGCAGATATTTTCCGAAAGCTGTATGATTTTCCAGATGCAACATTTTTTAAATACTTTTCAAACTTTTCCTCACCAACAATCAAATTCCCTGTTTTTTCACAAATAGGAAATTTTCTGCCTTTTTCTGTTTTTTTCCAGTTGCTCACCATCTTGAGTATATGTAGTACAAAAGAGTCAAAGTAATTAAAAATCGCATTTTTCATTTTTTTATTAACATATTTGAAAAGGCTAGAATAAAATTTCCAAAAAGTCTCCTTTTTCATAAAATAGTTGCCTATTTGTCAGAAATAGTTGCTTTTCAGGCCTTTTTCGCTTTAAAAAGTTGCCTTAGTCTCCTGAAGCTGAAAATAGTAGCAAAAGTAGCATTTTAGAAGTAAATGGCAGGCCTGTTTTTACTAACATGAAAAAATCGCCACAAAACATAAAAATCACATTTAAAAAAAAAAAAAAATCAAATTTTTTTTTTTTAATCGCTGTACGAGTTTCGAATTTTTTTTATTGACTACAATGGGCTGCAAGGTTGAAACTGGATTCCTTTGCTAATGTGAAAAAATCACCGCGAAATGCCTTAACCGCTTAAACAATTCAAAATTAACAGAGGACAAAATTTACTATAGCAACGTTGTAGTAGGAATTCTTTCACAAATGTCAAAAAATCGCTGTGGAACGTGGAAAAATGCTAAACAGTGCATTAAAAATCTCTAACAAATTCTAAAATCGTGGAAGGCAAAGTTTGCTATATTAGACTAAAAGTGAAAAACCGAACTCCTTTTATATATAGCAACGTTGTAGTAGGAATTCTTTCACAAATGTCTAAAAATCGCTGTGGAACGTGGGAAAATGCTAAGTGCATTAAAAATCTCTAACAAATTCTAAAATTGCGGAAGGCAAAGTTTGCTATATTAGACTAAAAGTTAAAACCGAACTCTTTTTATATATTAGCAACATTGTAGTAGGAATTCTTTCTAATATCGTAGAAGGCAAAGTTTGCTATATTAGAAAAAAAAAAAAAAAAAAAAAACACGTCATGCAATGCGAAAAAACTCCAAAATCGCATTAAAAATTTGGTGATAAATTAAAAAAACGCTGTACGAATTTTGAATAAATTTATTGAAAAGAAGGGAAAAATTGCTATACTTGGGTAAATGATTGAAAATGGATTCCTTTTACTAATGTGGAAAAATCACTGCAAAACATGAAAAAAATGCTAAAAATCATGAAAAATTTTTAAATTGCTATACAAGTTCTGAAAAAACTTTATTGAAAAAAGGACAGCATTGACTGCAATGGGCTGAAAGATTGAAACTGTATTGAGCTGTCCTCTAAAAAAAAAACCCACACTAGTACTACATCAAATATTTCACTAAAATCAATGATTTGTTCTGTTTATATATATTTTTTTTTTTTTTTTTTTCAGGTAATGAATTTTTTTTTTTTTTTTTTTTTTTTTTTTTTTTTGAAAAGTGGGTTTTTTTCAAATTCTTGCTTAATGGGCTGCAATTTTGTAAAAAACTGATAAAATGAAAAATGCTCACGATTAAAATCTTAGTCAGAACAAGCTGTAAAAATTTAGACATGTTTAATTTAAAAAAAAAAATTATTTTACTTTATTTAAAGAAAATTTCAAACAAGTGGGTAAGTGTGATCGAAGATCGCTCAAAGGGTTTCGTTTAATATTGCTTTCAAAACACTTAATCCAAATAAATTTCATTTACCAACCAAAAAAAACCTCATGTTTTTTGTTTTTTTATAAAGTAAAAATTTACCGGTCTATTTTTTCGTTTTTTTTTTTTTTTAGTATCCAAACCAGCCCGATAGCGGGCGAAGATGGCTATTATATTCTTTCATAATAATATCTGTCACGCGGACTAAATGCGATATAAAAAAATAATTTCAAAATTAAACATGTACACCTTCAAAATGTTAAAATATTCGAATATTTCCATAATTGGATTTTTATCATGATTCAAATATATTTACTATTCTCTATTACTCATATTGATACTCGCTTTGTATTATTCTTTAACATCTGAAAAATTCGTTTAACTTCCAATATGACGTCAGATTTTCTTTTTAATTCTCTAATGACATGATATTAATCTGCTTTGTGTACATCCACATACTCATACTTCTTGTATTACTGAGAAATCCGTTTTATTACCACTATGATATCAATCATTTTTATTTCATATTAATCTTTTTTTCAATTGGTGAAACTTTTTATTTTATTTTCATTTTTCATGTGGAAATCGTTTGAAAGAAAATTAATTATTGTAGAAAGAATTTCATCATGGATTTTTAATTTTTGGCATCTGCTATAACGAAAAATGTTTAAATTTAATAGGAAAAGGCTGTTAGAATTATGTTTTTTTATCTCTATTTATTAAAATAATACAAATTTTTCAAATTTTAATATTTTGAGCTCTTTATAGCTGGTATTCAGCTGTATACATAAAGTTTCAACTCTGAAAGTCACATAGTATCTGAGAATAGCTCTGTGATAGACAGACAACGGAGCAGGAGTAATAGGGTTCCGTGAGATGAAGGAAACCCAAAAAATGAGTTTTTCTTTTAGAGGACAGCACAATATGTGTATGACAACTAAATTATGACTTTATTAGATAGTTCCGTTTTCAACAATACTATGTCGATTATATGTAACTATAATATATCACCCTCATCCAACTCCTTCCAAAAGGACTCTTTGGATCTGCCTTTGAGTGATATGGGTTTCTTTTCAGAGTAGGGATTGCATTTTGAGCATTCTAAAACAAGTGGGTAAGTGTGATCGAAGATCGCTCAAAGGGTTTCGTTTAATATTCCTTTCAAAACACTTCAACACTTTCAAACACAACAACACAATCGTTTCTTTAATAAATCCAAATGAATTTCATTTAGCAAAAAAAAAAAAAAAAAAAAAAAAAAGTCATGTTTTTTATAATATAAAAATTTGCCGGTCTATTTTTACGTTTCTTCGAATATCTAAATCAGCCCGATAGCGGACAAAGCCTGCTATTATATTCTGTCATAATATCTATCATGCAGACTAAATACGATATTTAAAAAAAAAAAAAATCAAAATTAAACATGTACACCTTTAAAATGTTAAAACATGCGAATATTTCCATAATCGGATTTTTATCACGATTCAATATGTTTCTCAAACTCATATATTTACTATTCCCTATTACTTATATTGATTATATACTTATATTTGTATTATTCTCAAATATTTGAAAAATTTGTTAAACTTCCAATATGACGTCAGATTTTCTTTTTGATTCTTTAATGACGTGAACGTGATATTAATCTGCTTTGTGTGTACATACACATACTCCTTGTGTACACATACTCCTTAGAAATTTTCCGTTTTATTACCACTATGACGTCAATCAATTTTATTTTCATATTTATCTTTTTTTCAATTGGTGAAACTTTTTATCTCATTTTCGTTTTTCACATGGAAATCGTTCAATAGAAAATTAATTATTGTAGAAAGAATTTCATTGTGGATTTTTAATTTTTGGCAACTGCTATAACGAAACAGGTTTAAATTTAATAGGAAAAGGCTGTTAGAATTTTGGTTTTTTATCTCTATTTATTAAAATAGGATCTTTTCAAATTTTAATATTTTGAGCTTCATAGCGGGTATTCAGCTATATATCCGCAAAGTTACAACTCTGTAAGTTACATAGTTTCTGAGAATGGCTCTGTGATGGACAGACAACAGAGCGGGAGTAATAGGGTTTTGTGAGATGAGCGAAACCCTAAAAATATGCTTCGGATTACTTTCTGACAAGGTCTTATTTTCAGAGAAACACAGTAATATTGAAATGTACAAAATCCTGAAGCATAATGCAAAGGCATTTTAAAATATATTTTATAACGATTCAACACATTCAATTTGCAAAATGTAACAATTATGAGGTAAATATGAACAGTGTATAAATAATTGTATATAAAAATACAGTTTGAAAAAATATTAGAAGGAAAACATACCATTGCAGCTGGTTGCACATCAAGGTGTCCATATATGCAAACTGTTTTCTTCTTTGGATCATTTCCCAATGTACCCAATAAAATTGGGGGTAAAGGCAAAGTACTTCCATCAGGCATAGTTTGCTTACCAATATCTTCCAAAGTTACAGAAACACCTTCTTTCTCTAGGTACTATAAAAAAAATATATATGTATGTATATCAAATGTATAAATATTTGAAAATTTCTTCAATATTAGATTAATAAACCAGAATAAAGTTTTGCATTAATTATATGCAAATATTTGTCTAAAAAATTAGATCAGTTTATTTAAATTTTTTTGCTAAAAATAAAATTATGTTTAATAAGACTAGTGTTATCATATGATTTTGCTAAGTTTATTTCAAATTTCCTAAATAACTTTAAATTCATATGTTTTGAATGGAATAAAAAGAGTTAAAAAGTGTATATGAAAAATTGCGTTTGTAAATTTTCTGATAAATTTGTTACATAAAAAAAAAAAAGTTGAAGTGCTGACATTCTTAGTTTTTTCTTAATAAATTCAGAGTTTGTAAATATTATAATTTCAAAAATATCTGATATTTTGATATATAGGTATATCTGATATTTTTACATACCTACATGCAATATTTTCAAAATAGTCAACTTACTGCTGATTATAAATATTTTCAGACTTAATATACATCAGAAACTAAAATATACTGCACTTAACATAAAAACTTAATAAAACAATATTCTAAATGTCATTTTCTTTTTTTACTTAATCCCTTCGCGACGAGCATCTTTTACAGAATTTTTAATCTTTTACCACTGGTTTTTCAAAACAGAAAATTTCGCCTAATTGAATCACAGAAATTCGGATAACTTTCAGCATTTTTAGCATCTTTTACAGAATTTTTAATCTTTTACCACTGGTTTTTCAAAACAGAAAATTTCGCCTAATTGAATCGCAGAAATGCTAAGATTTAATAAGGCAAAGCTTACATAAAAAATAACTGGTGGGAATAATCAAGGATTCTGAGCATGTTATGTGTCACGTATACGTGATGCTCGTCCCCAAGGGGTTAAAAAAAAAATGAGGATCAAACAATTGAAAACAGAAACACAATTTGCTTTTTACACTCATCAAAAAACAAACTATAGGATTCAATATTACGTATCAAGAAAATTTTATGTTTTATACAACAAAATTTTAATTGCAAAATAATTTTTTTAATTGAAAAATTTGAACATAAATGTAAATTTGTCTGCTTTTTCAGTCCCTAACCTGTTGTGCAGTTTAAACAGGACTAAACCAAAACCACAAAAGATTCTTTCTAATGAAGCTTCAAATAACTGAATATCTAAATGAGACAATGGTACTTTTGGATTATAGCGACACCGAGGATGAATCGCCAAGCAACCAACATTTATCGCCAAATTATAAAGCATATATGACATTACAACAATATATGATGAATTTTTCGTGATGCATATGGCCCAATTATAGTCATATGACACATATAAGATGTAAATATGTATATAATGATGTGTATTGCACATATATGAGTGTTTGGAGTGTATATATAATGCATATATAAGATTTGCAACGATCAGGACCGTGCGAAGAGAAAACTGCGCCCGGGGCAAAGTTTCAATTTGGCGCCCCCCTCCCCTTCTTTTTGTGACAGGTAACACAAAGCCGATAAAGTACAGAAAGATAAATAAATTCTATTGAATAAACCTTTCACGTTTATGTTGGAACTTTAAAAGGTTTAATTTTAATTCAGAAATTGCAAACAACTGAATAGCATAAGAGAAAATTGCACTTATTTTTTCGAGAGATAATGATATTTTGAGACAGAAAAAAAAAGAATGATGAAAAGGAAAAAAGAAATTCCTCAAAAAATGAATAAATAAATAAATTAAACCGTGGTTGGTAGTATAAATTTGGCACCCTCTCAATTTCCACGCCCGGGGCGAAGCCCCCCCCCCACTTCGCACGGCCCTGGCAACGATCTTGGCAAAAACATAATTGCAATCTTGGCATAATCATAATTGTGGGAGTTGCTATAACCCAAAAGTTTTGAGATGGTTTATCTTTCAATGGCTATTCTAAATAAATATTATCCCATATAATTTTTAGTTCTACATCTAAAAATTCAACTGGAAACCTAAAACTTGGAAATGATTTGTATTATTTACTTATTTATTTTGAGGGGGAGGGATGGGGGGGGGGGTGTTAAAAATGTCACTAGCAAAAGTTCTTTATCTACAGAATAACATAGTTAATAACAGTTGAAAAATTCATTTACTTGTTTTCACTGAAAATATCAAAAATAATGATATTTTGGAAATAAATATCAAATATATGAAAATATCAAACATCATATTTTGAAAATGAATATTGGATATACTCCCTCAAATCTGCACAGCTTGGGACCAGAGGTTATGCGGATTTTAGAATTTTGAGGATTTCTGTTCACTGTTTTGTTTACATTTTTTAAACAGTAATTTGACTATGAATTTGAGTGAATTATGCCAGCCAGGATATCGTTGGCATAGCCAACACCTCCTATATTCAAAGCCTTCACACCATTTCAAAATGGCCAATAGCATAGTCCAGCATCCTACTTAAATAATATGAGTTTGCGTGAAGTTGCGCTTCCCCAAAAATTAAAGTTGCGTTTAGAAGTATTTCGTATAACTTAAAAAAAATTGTTTTAACAGGATGATTGATGTTTTAACAGGATTGTGAAGGGTCCTTTTAAGGACCCTTAAGTTTTCCTAAACAGACATATGAAAATACAGAAAACTAATGTACTAAAAGATTACATTGTGTGAGAAATTGTGAAAGAAGAAAGAAAAAATATGTAATCACAGCATTTTTTAAAGTATATATCATTTTTTTTTCAAAAATATCCATGGCTTTCATTTCCTGACAGTATAACTGAAATTTTTTGCACTTGTTATTAATATATATATTTTTTTTTAATTTTTACCCCCCCCCCCCTCCCAACCCGCTGTCACTGTTTATTTTATTTTTTTCTTATTTGATACTGAAACATATTTTAAAAACTTAGGGCACTAAGTGTTATTTCTTGTTTATTTATATTATTGTTTTAATTTCATTATTATGTATAATCAATTCTGTTATACATATGTAAGATAGAAATCTCGTTTTTTGAAGACAAAAATTGGAGTCATTTGCCTAGAGAGAGAGAAAATGTTTTTCAGTAAATCATAAAAGGAAAATTTTACTTGTTTTCTAGCTTTTAATTCGTTTATTATTCAATACTTTTTTACAAGACTTTGTTTATCCGTTAGTTTGTATTCGAAAATACTTGCTAATTTAAATCATATATATATTTACATATGTTAAAATATTTTCTGTATCTATTTAAATTTTTTGTTTATTCAATGTAGTCATTATTCCTCCACCCTTATGTGGATATAAACACTTTCTAGTATTTAAACCATCAAATATAAATAATTAATAACGAGGCCTTATTGTACTCAAATTGTTCATATCGAAACTATTTTTATAAAATACTTTTTTATGCTACAATAATTTTATAAGTCAACATATAACTCTATAAATATCGCCAGGTGCTATTGAAAAATAAATGTGAGAAAAAGAAGAAAAAAAAAAAACACTAACAAGATCAAACAACTCTCACCATTCTCTAATCATAAAGAGATTAAATAGTAATAATAATAATTTGCTCCCATAAAATCAACTTCAAAATTAAGAATAAAGAAAAAAAAAGATAATTGACAAAATCAATATACGAACTGCTTCTAGTTAATACTGTGATAATATTAATCACACTCTTGAAATATTTTATGAATTAATAAAATGGTGCATCCAGATTATTCATAGTGAATGATTAGAAACTGTTAGAAAGTAAAATAATTATATATGATTTAAAAAGTATATTCGAATACAAACGCATAAACTTAGAGTTTTGAAAAATATATAATAACGAAGTAAAGCATAGCTTTTTTTTTCTTTTTTAAATCTGCATGCATGAAGTTTACCTTTAGACAAATATTGCACATAAATTAATAACAAAGCCCTGTGAGAAAATACTGAGTTGAAGTAAACTAGTAATCAGATAAAATGTAAAATCCTTTTTTTATGACTTAAGACAAAATACTTATTCCAGGTAAATGATTGAAAGCTATTGTTGTAATATACACGTGGTTTAAAAACTAAATTTGTATCTTACAAATACGTATATGAAGAAATTATATAATGTTATTAAAACAATGATATAAGAAAACAAAGATAAAACCTACTTTTATTCTTTAAAATATGTTTATCTATATCCAAAGTTGTAGTTATTAGTACAATTGTAAATACATGCTCTCGCATTTAATCCTAAAGGTTAACTGATAGCAGGCAACTGGGAAGGTCAAACAGTAGGTCCACGTTAAACCGGAAATTGCTTTTTTGGACTACTGTCTCGGCCATATTGCCTCTTCCGGATTTCAATGTGGAGGCTTTGATTGTAGGGGGTGTTGGCATAGCTCAGTAGGAAGAGCATTGGCACGTCAAGCCAAAGTACACAGGTTTGAGTACTGGTATCGCCATTTTTCGCTCTGTTGGAATGAATCTCAACTATGATACTCCAAACTCCAACCATTGAATATAGGTGCAGATTCCCAAAATCTGTAAGGAGCCAGTGGCTTCTAAACTCAAAAAATCAAGTGGCCACATTGTGAAACAAATGCATAAAAACAATAGCATTTATATGTCTATATGGGGTTTATTGTCTACTATTAAAGCTTAACAGCAATAAACAGTATATTTTAAATTAAAATTTATCCAAAACTTAAATAAATAAATGATTTATTTTTTCTTTATTAAAATTGGGCAACGAGATTTTATAGAATCTTCCAATCATATAATTGTATACAATTTATAGGATTAAATATTTGTAATGTAAGACCCCAAATAAACGATTCTCTAACTTTTTTGTTCTATAGATAAATCCCTCCTCCTCCTCCTCCAAAGTGTTTTTCATATTTGAAAATAAATGCTCAACATGGGCATTTGCATCAAAAAGTATGTTTTTAAAAATTAAAAGAAAAAATATGGAGAAGATCTATTTTCTTTTAAGTTTTAGATTTTAATAAAGTAAATTGAACAATGTTTGACATTCAGGGATAATTTTTTTTTTTTTTTAAAGGAAACAGGAAACTTGTAGATCTGCGGAAATGTGTTATCCATGCTTAATCATGTTTTTTAATTATGGACAACAGAAAAAATAAAAAAGTGGTAAATATCGCAGAAAATGTGTGGAATTGATTTAAAAAATAATTTTTTTTAAAAAGGTGGAAATCTGACAGTCAGTGGAAAAGGGGCATTCCTGTAAGACACTTAGGCGACTTAGACATGGAAAGTTAGTGGCCAAGAAAAAAAATCCAGTCACCACATGGCGACTGTGAATCTGCACCTATACCATTGAATACTAATACAATTTTTACAAATATTATCCAAAATACAGAATGTCACCTGCATTTTTTAATTGATTTCAGCTATAGATTAATTCAATAGTGAAAATTTTTAAAATATATTATTGTAGGAAATAACACTAGTATAGAGTCTTTTTCTTTTAATCAGTGAAAAGAAATAACTGTTTTACAAAATTCTAATAATATCCGTCTCTCCAACCTGATTATGTCCATTATGTGCATGAACAAATTTGTAATTTTGACTGGTCAAAATTGGTTTTAACCATTCAAAAGTGGGCGAAACTCTATTAAATAACTTAAGTTTACATAAATTGCACAAACTGTATATTTATGTGATGATTGTCAGATTATATTTTATATATTTAATAATTAATATTTAAATAATAATAAAATTGGTATTTTTTTGCTTCATGTAATATTTCAAACAAACATATATTTCACAAATTCAATTTTTTTTTTTAAAGTGTAACTAATGCATCCCAATTTGGTGGACGGTAATGGAAAATTTTAAAAATATTGATTTGGAATTTGTAGATTTCATAATGCACCTGATGAATGGTTATGCAAACTCTTCATCAGTAGAAAGATTATTTTCCAAGTTTGATCTTATCCAGAATATTCTATGAAATAGTCTTAGCTTAAAACGGTAACACTTGTTATTTCAATACTTGCGATAATTGCTTATCTTTAGAAATTTTTGTGCTGTTAAATTTTAATGAAAATTAAGGTATTTTTCGGTTAGTCGGGCATGTGTCCCTGTAAATGAACGATAAACGCTATGCACATAACAAGTATCTTATAGTAAATGGGGTTTTTTTAAAGGACAGCACAATAATAAAGCGTCTAAAATAAAAAAGTGTTGGATAATTATATCAGTAAAATTTAATGATAACTTAAAATATATTTTTAAAAAATGTTGTTGATCTTAAAAGTATCTTTTACAAATGTATTTGAATATATAATTAAATATATAAAGTAGAGGTGCACAACCTTTTTAAGCGAAGGGCCACTTACAAAATTGACTGGGTTGTCGAGGGCCACCATCAGAAAATTTTTGTTTCGAGGAGGTGTGACCTGGGGGGGGGAGGGGGGGTCAGATTAAAAACAACAAATTTCGGAAGGGTAGATTTAGCCCCCTAGGTTCCTTACAGTCAACGTATTCAGTTCTGTTGGCAATGATATATCAACAGTTTACGTTTGTATTTATACAAGATATATAGCTAAGATTATAGTCCAGTCAAATAGTCAGAAAAAAGAGCCGATAGATGCAAAAATTCAGGTAGAAGATTTTATGTTTTTAAACTGTTTATGGGGATACTAATAACAGAAATTAATGGTTTCCCAACAAAATATCTCGAGGCTAAATTTTTTATAGCCAAAAAACCACGAAATTTTTGGACTTTTTACAGTTTTTTGCTTATAGCTTAAAAACTATAAACTTTTTGTGTACAATACTTCATTACAAAAAGAAAGAGAATTAAATTCTCTACAAAATTTGTTATAAAAACCTTTTTCTAAAACCATTACTAAGCACACTACGGCGTTTTGAAAATAACATTTTTTTTTCAACATCACAGAAATTGGGCTAATTTTTCGCCTCCTACCCCAAAAAAATTTCTTTTTGTCATTTACTGTGGAAATAAAAAGTATCTATTCATGAATAAACTAGTCGTTGGGGGCCACCGTAATACTTACCCATCATGGATATGCATAATGTAAAATATTAAAATAAAAATGTGTAAACTACTTATAAAATGCATTGCGATTCAAATAAAATCGTGGCTTGATGACGTCATAAACTTTAAAGGCTCGATTACTGAATTGCTTGAAAGAGGTTTTTCCTTATAACTCCAAAAATAATAATCCTATAAACTAGTGGTTTATTGCATCTGATTAAGCGTCAAATTTCCAATTAAAGTATATCTTTAAAGTGAAATTTGGATGAAATACAGGGTCATGAAAAATCGAAGAGTGTGGAAAATAGGATTCCAAATATCTCGGCAACTAATTATCCGATCGACTTCATGCTTTATGCAAAATTTATGTTTTTTTATTGCCTTTTATATTCATTTCTTAAAATAAACCATTTCGAAAATTTTTATATACCTTTTATCAGAACGAATATTTCGAGAGTCCGAAAAAAATAGTTCCGGTTAATCGAGGTTATTGAAATGAAATAGGCTTCTTCCCATTATCACATACTAAGTACATACCAAATTGCAAGTCTCTATCTCAATTTTTTCGGGAGATAGAGCGTTTACAGACACACACACAGACGGACGGCAAAATTTTTTTTCTAAAAATATGTTTTTCGGAATCTCCAGTGTCTGAAACGTGTAAATCCGTCAAAAAAAATTTTTCGATTTTCAAAACGATTACAAGACTTACCCTATACTACGTATGATGGGTAAGTAAAAAGGGAGGAAACTTTCAATGGAGGGCGGAAGGGCAAGTAAGAAAAGAAGAGGCTATATTTACTTATATTGAGGCAAAGTTTGAAGAATGCCAGTTCTCTTTAGATGAGTTGATGAACCAAATAACACAGTCATTGCAATCTCCTGATTCTCGGACTGTCAAGGCCCGTATAATCCAGAAATATGGTGACGATGTGCAGAACGAAAAGTGCAGAAAGAGTTCGTCGATCTAGAATGCACACTTCTACTGAAGTCATAGTTTCAGCAGAAATGTTAAACAGAGTACCTCAGGGCAAATTTCTGGCCAATGACAGCAACAAAAACCGCTTCATTTCACTACTGAAAACAGAGTTTCAAAATTACAAAATTCAATCTGACCAGGCAGAAGAAGACGCTGATGTCATGATTGTTACCTCAGCCATTTCGAGAACTCAAACTTCTGAAAGTGTCGTAATTGTTGGAGAAGATATTGACCTTCTCGTGATCATGACGGGCTTGGGACACAAACAAAAAATCTGTTTTTTCAAAAACCCGGAAGAGGTAACATCGAAACCAAGTGGTTTTCCACAATGTCGTACAAATAGAATAACAAAAATGTTCTTTTTACTCATGCAGTCAGCGGATGCGATACAACATCCGCTCTTTTCGGACAGGGAAAATCAAAGTTTTGTAATACGTTGAAAAAACATGAGCAGCTTGAGGAAATAGCCTGTGTGTTTAATACACCAGAGAGTACCCGTCAAGAAATCATCAAGGCTGGGGAAGAATTCATTATCGCACTGTACAGTGGATGCATAGGCACCACACAGACATTGAATAGCTTGAGGTTTCATTTATTTGCGAAATCTACCACAAAAAGCAAAGTCCATCTTGCAAGGCTACCACCAACGCAAGAGGCTGCACAACATCATTTCCTCCGATGTTCCCATCAGGTGCAAGCTTGGCTGGGAAACAACATCGCTCCTGAAGAATGGGGGTGGGTTCGCAGGTCTGACAGTCTCTTACAGCCAGTTCAAATGTGCCAAAACCCAGCACCTGAATCCTTGCTGCATGTTATTTCATGTAGCTGTAAAAAGGGGTGCAGTAAGGCATGCTCTTGTCGAAAATCAGGACTGAAGTGCTCGGCAATTTGCAAAAACTGTAACGGGGTGAACTGCGAAAATGTGGATGACATTATTTACCCATAAGAAGAGGATGATGAAGCTGATGTCTGGGAAACTGTCGACCAAACTAACAAGGACGATGACTTCTACGACTATGTTGATGATGTCGCAAGAAGCTCGAAGGAGATCAAAGCTGTTGAATAACAAGCAACCTGCTCATCTGCTCCACCAGCTGAGGTTGAAGAACCAGACCCATCAACCAGCAAGCGCTCCAGACGTTACTAAGTATAATAAAAATGTTACTGTACGTATTTTTTACTTAGATTCATGTAAATACCTACTACTAATGTTCTCCACTTAAGTTCTAAATAGAAAATAGTTTACAATCTTGTCAATTTTTTTTTTACAATATTATATTTGCGATTAATCATTATATATATAATGGAAACACATCTAATATAAACAAGTGTCATTAAAGAAGATAAAATGAATGAAAAATGGTGTCAAAAGTTGGTTTTTACGTTTTTCCAAAAAGTTGAAAAGTGTCATTTTCAAAAAGCCGTAGCGCGCTTAATAATGGGTTTAGAAAAAAGTTTTTAAGACAAAATTTGTAGAGAATTTAATGTTCTTTCTTTTTATAACTAAGTAGGGTACACAAAAAGGTTATAGTTTTTGAGTTATAAGCAAAAAACTGAAAAAAGTCCAAAAATTTCGTGGTTTTTTGGCTCCAAAAAGTTTAGCCTCGAGATATTTTGTTGGGAAATCATTAATTCTTGTTATTAGCATCCCCATAAACAGTTTAAAAACATAAAATCTTCTACCTGAATTTTTGCATCTATTTATGACTATTTGACTGGACTATTATTTTCAAAGAGTGAAAATACTCCTTGACTTTATTTGAAGGAATGAATTTAGCTTTAAAGATTGCCAGTGATTAAAAAAAATTCTGCTTTCATGAATGAAGGTGGAGGAGGAGAAACATATATTATTCTAAATTGTACTTCTTAACATATTCAGTCATAAAATGTTGATATCAAAGGGGTGCATAACCTTATAAGAGGAGGGGCAGTCACAAAAATGACTGGATTGTCAAGAGTCAACATCCATAGGGTGGACAAAATTTTGTTTTGGGCAAGGAGGTGAGGGAGGGGTCGGCCTAAAAGTTCATAAAAATGCTAATTTTAAAAGGAGGGATAGCTCCCTATACTCAACCACCTCCTTAGTCAGCATAACCCAATTCAGTTGGAAGGGATGGAAAACACGTGTTTTTTTTTTTTTTCATGCGCGATTGACAATATTCATAGTTTTTTCCTAGTGATTGACGAAATTCACGATTATTACGCACACGTTCAGCGAAATTTGCGATTTATATGCACCGAATCGGCGAAATTTGCAAATTTTTTCGCACACGATTGGCAAAATTCACAATTTTTTCATGTCGATTGGCAAAATTCATGATTTTTACGCATCCGATCGGCGGAATTTGCTATTTTTACGCGCCTGATTGGCAAAATCTGCAATTTTTACGCATTCGATTGGCAAAATTCACGATATTTACACAAACGATCGGTGAAATTTACAATTTACACGCACCCGATCGGCAAAATTCGCGATTTATATGCGGCCCATCGGCAAAATTCGCGATTTATATGCGGCCCATCGGCAAAATTCGCGATTTTTACGGGCCCGATAGGCAAAATTAAAGGATTTTTACGCATATGATCGACGAAATTTACGATTTATATGCACCTGATCGGCAAAAGTCGCGATTTTTACGCACCCAATCGGCGGATTTCGCGATTTTTACGCGACTAATCGGCAAAATTTGCGATTTTTACGCATCCGATCGGTAAAATTCGCGATTTTTACACAGACGATCGGCGAAATTTACAATTTACACACACCCGATCTGCAAAATTTGCGATTTGTACGGGCCCGATCGGCAAAATTTGCGATTTTTACGCATATGATCTGTTGTGAAAACCTTAATGTGGAAGTTTAACTTCCCCATATTTGTTTTTCCTTTTAGGTCTCGCGCCACTGAGATATTCTACTTTAAGTGCTTCTATCGCGATCGATCGTATGTACGAAGATACGCGATCTCTTAGCGTAAACAAAAACACATGTTTTTCTTGCTCCCAGGTATGCATTGGGTCATTGCCAGGTGCCGTTTCCTGATTGGATGCCATGACTGTGCATGTGTTGAATAACTAGCTTAAATATCACTGCATGACTTGTCTGCTCTCTCTCTCTTCTTCTTTTTGCTTATGTGGCAGCTGCATATCGTAGGATGTTTTGTTTTAGTTATTTTTAAATGTCTGTGCAAGTATGCCAGACTGTTTGTTAATTCTTATAATGTTAAAGTATGTTTAATAAATGTTATTTATTAATTTAAGCCATCCTCTTATTCAGAGTCAGTTTACTTTTACTTTACCATTTGAGCCCAGTGGATTAACCACCCAAATTCTTTAAGACCGGTTATGGGCCAAATGAAGTCTAAATTTAAAGACTTTGTCCATTTTTGGTAATGTTTAAATATAATTTTTGACTCTGAGGTGTTGGTGTGAATTTATCATAATGAGGTCATCTTTAATGGCAAAGATGGGGGGCCTCTTCCAGAGCTACAGTATTGATGTTTTGACAAGCAAAGGCAGACAGCTAATTTGTTTTTATCTCCACCCTTTCCTTGTGAATGAACTTCAAGGCTGCTCCTTCCTGGTTTCTGACTAAGATAAACAAACTTGTGTGGACTCTGGAACTGTAGTGTTTTCTTTCCCTTTCCCCCATGACTGATAAGGAGTTACATTACGGGAATGTTGTTTACTTTGTGAACAGCTGTTAACTTGGAATGGAGTAAAGTTTGTGGTTTTTTAGTGAAGTTATTATGGATTGATAAAACTTTTGCTGTTTGTTTTATTGGTGAAGTGTTTTTGCTTGTTAGTCTTCAGTGTTAAATGAATGTTTTTCATCTCATTTAGGAAAGTTATTTTTTCTGAGTAACGTTGTTATCAAATAAATAATTTATTAATTTAAAGTTTTTTAATGTTAATAGTATACTGTGATATGTTATTTGTTATGAATTAATTGTTAGAATTTGTTTTTTTTTAGAATTTTAAAATTTTAAATAGATTTAAAAAAAAAAAAAAGAAAGATTTGTTAAAGTTGTTAATTGAAAGTTTTTAATTAAAGATTTTTATATTGAAATGGTTTGAATATAGAATTGTATTTTAATAAAACAGTGAATAATTAATTTAATATGGATAATTAATAGTTAATTTAAATAGTTAATGATTAAATTTGAGTAATTAATGGTTGATTAAATTTGAGTAATTAATGGTTGATTAAATTTGAGTAATTAATGGTTGATTAAATTTGAGTAATTAATGGTTGATTAAATTTGAGTAATTAATGGTTGATTAAATTTGAGTAATTAATGGTTGATTAAATTTGAGTAATTAATGGTTGATTAAATTTGAGCAATTAATGGTTGATTAAATTTGAGTAATTAACGGTTGATTAAATTTGAGTAATTAATGAATTTTTTTTTGTACTTCATATTTAATGTATGTATTGTTGTTAAATGGTTCTTTTTGAAGGGTTAGTAGGTTTTAATATTGTTGAATGGTTTATTAATATTGTATTGAGATATGCATATTTAATTATCCCCATAAATTTATAAAATGGAGTTTGCTATCCAGAAATTGAACAGTAGCAATTATGCTACTTGGGCAGAGGAAATACAGGTGTATATGATGGATCGTGGAGTTTGGCAATTTGTAGAAAAACCAGACCTTGAAATACCTAAAGATTTAACTGGAAAGGAACTTCGTGACTTTGAATTGTGTAGGGATAGGGCATATACCTCAATTTATTTAAATATTGAGAAACCATATCGTAGTATAATAAGTGACACTAAAAATGCTGGGGATGCATGGAGGAAATTAAAGGAGCGTTACCAGCCAACGTCTCGCAGTAGGATTGTGAGTTTATTGGACAAATTTTTCTCATTGAGGTTTGGCACAGGGGATGACATTAGTATTTATGCAGCTAACCTTAAAAAGGTAGTTAATGAATTGGCAGACGCAAAACATGTAATGGAAGAAATGTACCAGTCTTTTCAACTTATCCGGTTTTTGCCATCCAAATTTTCAGGGATTGTTCAGTCAATTTATAGATGGGATGACAAAACATTTACTTTTGACAATGTATTAAAAGAGTTGTTGGTTGAGGAGGATAGGTTAAGACAGTGTAACATTGACCTTGAACGTGTAGATGCATCTGCTTATAAAGTCAAAATTAATAAACAAGGAAATAGGAATAATAGCAATTTTAAATTTAATAAACAGAAAGACATTAAGTGTTTCCATTGTTCTAAATTAGGCCATTTTGCTTCTAATTGCCCAGAAAAGAAGCCAAATTCTGGTAAATTTCAGGTTAAGAAGTTTAAACCAAAGGGGAATTTTAACCGAGACAATTCAAGTTACATTGTAGAGGCTAACTACAGTCAAGGTAGTAATGGTCCTGATGATTTGTCTTGGATTGTGGATTCTGCTGCTTCTTCTCATTTTTGCCGCAATAAAAATTTGTTTGTTGAGCTTAGGCCAGTAGTAGATACAACAGTATCAGTCGCTATTGGTGAAGAGTCTTGCTCAGTTGAGGGAATTGGCAAAGTGGAATTTTTGGTAAATATAAAAGGTACCCAGAAGAAAATAACATTGAACAATGTTCTTTATTCACCTAGATTGAGGAGAAATTTATTTGCAGGATGTGCCATAGATAAAAAAGGAGGGAAATTTGTTGGCAAGAATGGAAAAGTTTTCGTGTATAATAATAAAGGAAAATTGGACTTCTTTGCAAAAAGAGAAAATGGTTTATATTTTCTTAGACCAAAATACCCCGGTGTTATCAGAGAGCATGTAAATTTAACTCAGTCTAAGGGATCAAATCTTGAGATTTGGCATAGGAAATATTGTCATATCAACACAAATTATATAGTTGATACCAGTAAAAATAATGTAGTTCGTGGGTTACCTAAACTGAAAAATCAGGAATTAAATTGTGAACCTTGTCGTTTGGCAAAGACACGAAGAGTAAGTTTTAAGCCATTGCCGGGAAACAGAACACGTGGGCCTCTTGAACTTGTTTTTACTGATGTGTGTGGCCCAATGCCAGTACCTTCAATTGGGGGATCACGGTACTTTGTCTCTTTCATAGACGATTTTTCTAAAAAGGCTGCTGTTTTTCCAATTAAACATAAAGATGAGGTCTTTGATACTTTTGTTCGATTTAAAAACAGAGCAGAAAGGTTCATTGGAAAGAAAATTAAGGCCATAAAGTCAGATAATGGAAAGGAATACTGCAATTACAAATTTAAACAGCTTACTGAAAAAGAGGGAATAGATCATCAGAAGACGAACCGGTACACGCCGGAACAAAACGGGGTTGCTGAGAGATTTAATAGCACTATAAATAATGGCATTCGAACAATGTTGAAGGATAGTGGTTTAGAAGAAAAATTTTGGGCTGAGGCAGCTGTCTGTTTCACATATGTTTGGAATAGAGTTGTCCATCAAGGCCAATTAAAGACACCATTTGAATTATACGGTGGGAGACGTCCTTCTGTGAGTCATTTAAAACCGTTCGGATGCACTGCATTTATAGGGATTCCCAAGCAACTGCGAAAAAAATTTGATATGCGTGCAACTAAAGGTATCATGGTTGGCTATGCAGGACAGACAAAGGGATACAGAATTTATAATCCTGAAAGGGGTGTTGTCGAGGAAACTTTAAATGTGAATTTCAATGAGAGAGAAATGTACAGTGGTCGCATCCTGGGCACCATGGACTGTAATTCTGATAATGGGAAAGTTTTGTCAGGAGTTGAAAATCGTTATATTGATAATGAAGAATCTGATTCTGAATCTAAATTTGATCAGATTATACCACAAAACTCTATAAAGTTACAAAGCACTCCCAAAAAGGAAGTTGAAGTAAGTTCCGAAACTGAAGAGTCAGGAGATGAACACCCAGACCAGGATGTGAATGAAACTGGAAAAACCCCTTGTGAAGCTATTAAATGGGTCCGAGAAGCCATTATGAGAAAAGATAAGTCCCGCAATGATATATATTATGGTGTGGAGGGTTCCAATACTAAACTTCGATCTTATAGAGATGTTGAGAATTACTGTAAAGCCAGAAATATTGATTATCGAAAGGAATTTTTTAGTTTTAGAAACAAAGATGATTATTCTGGTTTAGAACCACGTCCCAAAACTGAACACTATGAAGCTAACATAACGGAAGTAGAAATACCATCTTCTTATTTTGAAGCTATGCGTTCTCCTTTTAGAAAAGAATGGTCTAAGGCGATGGATGATGAAATAACAACCATGAAGGAAAGGCAAGTATGGGAACTTGTTCCCAAACCTAAAGAAGAGAAAGTTTTAGGTAACCGCTGGGTATATTCCATTAAACGTAATGAGAAAGGCGAGATTGCTCGTTATAGAGCTAGGCTTGTAGCACAAGGCTTTAAGCAGGAAAAAGGCATATCTTACGAGGAAGTATATAGCCCAGTAGTTGATTTTTCCCTTATTAGATTATTTTTTAGTATACTAGTCTGTTTTTTCGGTTGGATTCATCATCAAATTGACATAAACTGTGCATATTTATATGCGAATTTATCTGAAAGAGTCTTTATGAGTCAGCCTTTGGGCTATGTCAGTGAGAAGTCTGAGTATGTTTGCCGCCTGAAAAAGGCAATTTACGGCCTTAAACAAAGTGGTCGTGAATGGTATTTTGAGCTTCGTAATGCACTTGAAGGATTAAATTTTAAGAAATTAAAATGGGCAAATTGCATTTTTATATTTAAAAGAAAGGTTCTATTATTGTTGTATGTGGACGATATTATCATTTTTGGACAAACAGAAACATTGGTTTCTGAAGTCATAGATCTCTTAAAATCTAAGTTTGATCTTAAATTGTTAGGACGCACTAAGAAACTCCTAGGTGTAGAGTTTGAAGAGAGGGACTGTAAACTTTTCATTCATCAAAAGAGTTACATTGAAAAGGTTTACAATATGTTTAAAGAGTATAAACCTCCAATTACATCTCTCCCAATTTCTAAAGGAGTTGTGTATTCAAAGTTAGATTGTCCAAAAGATGATTTAGAACTAAATGAAATGCAAGGTATCCCATATCGCAGGTTTGTTGGATGTCTCGCTTTTATAGCTAACAGGACTAGACCTGACATTTGTTTTGCAATAAACCTTTTCTCACAATTTCAGGAAAACCCTGGGCCTACTCATTGGAACGGATTAGTTAAGCTACTTGGTTATTTGTATACAACCAGAGAAAGACAGCTTGACTTATCTAAGATTGATAACCTTAGTGTCACATGTTATAGTGATGCAGATTATGCCACTAATCGTGATGATAGGAAGAGTATGGGGGGTTTTGTGTTGTTTATTGGTCAGTCACCTGTTTCTTGGAAGACTTTCAAACAAAAGTCTGTTGCCCTTTCCACAATGGAAGCTGAGTTTACTGCACTTACTGAGGCTGCAAAAGAAATCACTTGGGTTAGACATATACTTCTAGAGTGTTTTGAAATGGGGTTATTTGGGAATCAAATAACACAATATGAACTTTGTTGTGATAATAAATCTGCTATTGACTTTTGCAAGTCACCAATTGAAAATGCTAGGTCAAAGCATATTGACGTTAAATTGCATTTTCTAAGAGATTTGGTGTCTGAAAAGCTATTTAATTTATCTTATGTAAGAAGTACAGATAATCTTGCAGATATTTTCACAAAAGCTCTAGTTAAAATGTCTGTTAATGATTTCATTGCCAGACTATTTATATAAGTGTAATAAAATTTTATGGCATATTTTTGAAATTTTAAAGTATTATACTCTGAGGTTATGATATAATTGTAATGTTTTAGGTATATCTCCTGGTGTCTCATTTGATATTTTTGAATTGTAAAGATTTTTTTTTACATGTAATCTCTTGATGCTTTTATGCCACATATTAAAAGGGTTTTTTTTTTTTGAATGACTTGTTTTATATGTATCCTTAAATGGGATGATTGTTGTAAGCAGTCTTGGTTTTTGGATCAGGAGCGGATTTGACTGTTTTTGTTGCAAGTTTTTTTTTAAATTTAAGAGTCCTTTTGCAATTTCATAATGCTTCTTTCTTAAGGAAAATTTGTTATATTAAATATTAAGGGGGGCATGTCTTGTTAGACATTTGTGTTTTTTTTTGGGATTTCTGTGATCGCGAGAGGGGGGCCTTATGTTGTGAAAACCTTAGTGTGGAAGTTTAACTTCCCCATATTTGTTTTTCCTTTTAGGTCTCGCGCCACTGAGATATTCTACTTTAAGTGCTTCTATCGCGATCGTATGTACGACGATACGCGATCTCTTAGCGTAAACAAAAACACATGTTTTTCTTGCTCCCACGTATGCATTGCGTCATTGCCAGGTGCCGTTTCCTGATTGGATGCCATGACTGCGCATGTGTTGAATAACTAGCTTAAATATCACTGCATGACTTGTCTGCTCTCTCTCTCTTCTTCTTTTTGCTTATGTGGCAGCTGCATATCGTACGATGTTTTGTTTTAGTTATTTTTAAATGTCTGTGCAAGTATGCCAGACTGTTTGTTAATTCTTATAATGTTAAAGTATGTTTAATAAATGTTATTTATTAATTTAAGCCATCCTCTTATTCAGAGTCAGTTTACTTTTACTTTACCATTTGAGCCCAGTGGATTAACCACCCAAATTCTTTAAGATGATCGATGAAATTTACAATTTACACGCACCCGATCGGCAAAATTCGCGATTTATATGCGCCCGATCGGCGAAATTCGCGATTTTTACGGGCCTGATCGGCAAAATTCGCGATTTTTACAGGCCTGATCGGCAAAATTCGCGATTTATACGCACCCTATCGGCGGAATTCATGACTTTTACGCACCCAATCGGCGGAATTCGCGATTTTTATGCCCCAAATCAGCAAAATTTGCAATTTTTACTCGTCCGATCGGCAAAATTTGCAATTTTTACACAGACGGTCAGCGAAATTTACAATTTACACACACCTGATCGGCAAAATTCGCGATTTATATGCACCTGATCGGCAGAATTCGCGATTTATACGCACCCTATCGGCAGAATTCGCGATTTTTACGCGGGTAATTGGCAACATTTGCAATTTTTACGCGTCTGATCGGCAAAATTTGCAATTTTTATGCAGACGATCGGCGAAATTTACAATTTACACGCACCTGATCGGCAAAATTCACGATTTATACGCACCTGATCGGCAAAATTCACGATTTATACGCACCCTATCGGCGGAATTCATAATTTTTAGGCACCCAATCGGCAGAATTCGCGATTTATACGCACCCTATCGGCAGAATTCGTGATTTTTACATGCGTAATTGGCAACATTTGCAATTTTTACGCGTCTGATTGGCAAAATTTGCAATTTTTTGGCAGACGATCGGGGAAATTTTTAATTTACATGCACCCGATCGGCAAAATTCACGATTTATATGCACCCGATCGGCAAAATTCGTGATTTTTACGGGCCCGATCGGCAAAATTCACGATTTTTACGCAAGTGATCGGCGAAATTTACGATTTATACGCATCCGATCGGCAAAATTCGCGATTTATATGCACTCGATCGGCAAAATTTGCGATTCTTACGTACCCGACGGACGAAATTTGGCAAAATTCGCGATTTTTACACAGACGGTCAGCGAAATTTACAATTTACACACACCTGATCGGCAAAATTCGCGATTTATATGCACCTGATCGGCAGAATTCGCGATTTATACGCACCCTATCGGCAGAATTCGCGATTTTTACGCACGTAATTGGCAACATTTGCAATTTTTACGCGTCTGATCGGCAAAATTTGCAATTTTTATGCAGACGATCGGCGAAATTTACAATTTACACGCACCTGATCGGCAAAATTCACGATTTATACGCACCTGATCGGCAAAATTCACGATTTATACGCACCTGATCGGCAGAATTCGCGATTTTTACATGCGTAATTGGCAACATTTGCAATTTTTACGCGTCTGATCGGCAAAATTTGCAATTTTTATGCAGACGATCGGGGAAATTTTTAATTTACATGCACCCGATCGGCAAAATTCACGATTTATATGCACCCGATCGGCAAAATTCGTGATTTTTACGGGCCCGATCGGCAAAATTCATGATTTTTACGCAAGCGATCGGCGAAATTTACGATTTATACGCATCCGATCGGCAAAATTCGCGATTTATATGCACTCGATTGGCAAAATTTGCGATTCTTACGCACCCGACGGACGAAATTTGGCAAAATTCGCGATTTTTACGCAGGCGATCGGCGAAATTTACGATTTATACGCACCCGATATCGGCAAAGTTTGAGATTCTTACGCACCTGATGGGTGAGATTTGGCAAAATTCGTGATTTTTACGCAGGCGATCGGCGAAATTTACGATTTATACGCACCCGATATCGGCAAAGTTTGCGATTCTTACGCACCTGATGGGTGAGATTTGGCAAAATTCGTGATTTCTACGCATCTGATTGGCGAAATTCGTGATTTTTTTGCGTCCAATCGGCGAAATTGATCCGCGGGCCACCAGTAATCTGATCGCGGGCCACAGGTTGTGCACCCCTAATATAAAGTAACAAGTGCTGAATAATAATGAGTAAGACTGTACATTAATTTAAATTATATTTTTAAAAAAAATTGTTCAAGTTAAAAATAATTTTTAAAATGAAATGTAGTATAAATATATATAAATATATAATGTAAAAGCATATTAAATAAATATATTTGATTATAATGGGTAAAACTGAATAATAATCCAAAATCAGACCTGTCAACCTTTGAAAATGAGAAATAGTAGCACACAAAATTCAAATTAATCTGGAGTTGCTGTTCTTTACACTGCAAATTTTAAGAGAACAGATACTAATCAATTGAACGTATGTATATATGTATAAGCACATGAAGTAGCAGACTCTTTTGTTTTTGCTAATTTTTTTGTTGCGGGTGGGGTTGATTAAACACAATTCTTTCCATTCAATTAATGCTCTGTCCACTCCCAAGCCAAATTTCTGAACTTAACAGTGAATTTTCTGAGAGATTCCCCTCACCTGGTGGAACTACAGATATTTCTCCTGGAGAAAAATGTCTGAATTAAGAGTCCTGCATCAGGTCAAGTAAGCCGATTCAACCACGCATGACAGGTCTGTGCTAATTGTTTTTTATTGCAGATTGGGATAACCAGATTTTTCAAAAAATAGTTCAGTATATTTTTTAGATTAAAAACTGTATCTATAATAATAAATATAGATGTTTGTCTCTGTGTGAGCTGTTTTGTGAAGAGATTGCTGCGATGTGCACGAAGCTACAAATTTACATTAGTAAAAGGAATCTGGTTTCAATCTTTTTACCCAATGCGGTAAATTTTGAAGAAATTTGTGGTTTTTCAATAATATCTTGACAAAATTAGCACTTTTTCTGTGATCGTTTGATGAAAATTTCGTTTTTTCAATGATCGCTTGACGAATATCGCGTTTTTCCAGAGATTGTGTGAAGAAATACTTTAGTTTTTCAGGGATCCTTTGGCGAAATTCACGTTTTTTACACGATCCTTTGACGAAATTCGAGATTTTCACATGATTCTTTGACAAAATTCGTGGTTTTTCTGCACGGTTCTTTGACGAAAATAGACGGGGTTTTTCCGCAATCCATCTTTTTTTTCCGCGATCCTTTAACAAAATTTTTGTTTTTTCAACGATTCTTTAACAAAATTTGTGTTTTTTCAGTGATCCTTTGACGAAATTCGCACTTTTTAGCGATCCATTTACGAAATTCCCGTTCTTTTGTGCGATCCTTAAACGAAATTAGTGTATTTTCAGCGATCTTTTGGCAAAATTCGCATTTTTTCTGCGATGTTTTGGCGAAATTCACGATTTTCGCACGATCTTTTGATGAAATTCACAGTTTTCACACGATTCTTTGATGAAATTCACAGTTTTCACACGATTCTTTGATGAAATTCACAGTTTTCACACGATTCTTTGATGAAATTCGCAGTTTTCATACGATTCTTTGACAAAATTCACACTGTTTTCACTATCCTTTGACGAAATTTACGTTTTTTGCAGAAAATTGTAGTTTTAGAGCAATTTTCATAGCATCATAGTTTTTAGCTCCAAATCGTAGCAACTACGATTTTTTCATAGCAGTTGGCAGCTCTGCAAAATATGCACTTTATAGTATGTAACAGTTTTAGGATTCTTAAAAATCTTTTTGGGTACGGTAAATTTTAAAACAATCATCTGCGCAAAGACCCACATAACATTCAAAATAAAGTATAAAACAGAGTTCGTCTTTCCTTCTCAAAGAACGAAAATCCAAATAATAATAATGACGCCGACGTAGAAACAAATTGTTTTCAATCAAGATAAAAGTAAAAAAAGAAAACAGTAATGAAACACGCATAAACTTTTAGTCAGGCGCGAGTTTGAAGTATACGTCACATGTTTACACTTTATCAGCTGACAGATTCATTACATTCATTCATACCAGATATTCCCCGTTCCAAGAGATGTAGAAAATTTCCCGATAAGCAAAAACTGAAAGATTTATTAGACACGATAAAAAAAGAAAGTCATGATAGAAATTAGTCACTATTCAGACATATAAATTAGTCACTATTCAGACATAAATACGGCGTGAAGAAAACACAATTTTATTTTATAGCAGTAATTGAAAAATTAAATTATCATGGATTAAAAAAATAATTGATTCCATTTATTTCCCTAGTTAAAAAGAAATGTATTCTACCGTGATACTTATTCAAATATGATTATTAAAAATGTGTACATTAAATTAAAGAAGTAAAAACGTTCCAAGTCTGAGTCACGAATTTGTGTCTCTCGGGATCTGAAAACCACAAGCCTCGTTAGTTTATGGGGCGATCGTCTTTTAGGGGTTAAGCAGCATACAACCATACAGGGAGGAAGAGGAAGGCATTACTACCATGCTAACTCAATTGTGTAAACCTATCACCCCCCTCACTCCATTGGAGGCCTGACATTGTTATGACAAAAATGTTTCGGAGGAAACTTATACAAACGTCCAAATTTTTTATCCTTTCTGAAAACTTTCAAAATAACATGAGTGATTGCTTCTAAGAATCATTGACTTTATTTTCATACGAAGGACAATTATGACTCGTACACAATACAAAATAAAAAATTCGCAAACTTTAAACTAATGCTGGTTGACTAAAAACAAAAGAAAATACTGCTTTTGCGTTAGATCTCTACAAATAAATAAATAAATAAACGTTCCAATAAAAAAAATATCCCACTGTCAGAAACAAAAATTCAACAAAACAATATTAGCATCTTTTCTGATTAGCGCCATATCATCGCCAGAGCAGTTATACAAAGGCTTTTATTGTCACCGTCAATCCCAGACATTAAGCTCTGAATATCAACAATTTTCTTTTAAAATAGCATATTCTAATACTACTAGAAAAGGAAAACACAATGTCTGTTTTCTCTTCATTCTGATCTCAAATAGCATTAAAATAACTTGAAATGGAATAATTGATTTTAAAGGGGGGAAAAACAAGTTTATTTCTTTTTATGAAGAAAAAAAATTTTCTGTTTCAGAAAGAATGAGCTTGAGTACATCTCATTTCTAGTAGCCACCTGCTTTGAAACGCAGCTGGGCAACAAGATCTGACAAGTTTTCGCCAGAAAAAATTTGGTAACCCTGTACTATCAAGAAAAAGGTGTTATATCAGCAAATGTGAATACAAAAGCCGTTGGTTCTTTTAATTTGTGTGCAGAAATATATCTCAGTTCTGTTCGTTTACATTTACGTGTTTATGAAATATGAAACCAAAGAGATATAAAGTTCAATGTTGTGGCTGTAAAGCTGTATTTAATAATGACTATAAATCTCAGCACGAAAGAACCATTCACAATGGGAACAGAGTTTCTGTGCAGGAATTTGGAGCACCTAAAAATCCATTCGAGGCTTCAGCTCGAAAAAAGAACAAGAACGAAAAATCATGCGTCAAGCATAGATTATGTAACACTTTTCAACTCTTCAGAAATAATTTTACAAATCATTACCATTTAATAAGGTGAGATATAATATCTAAATAAACAATTTGGAAAACGCATAACATATTTAAAAACCCAACTTCAGGAATTATTAACAATATTCGGAAAAATATCAGAATTCTTTTGCGCAGCCCTGTATATGATCTATAGATTTGTATATATGTTACATAGAACACTAAATTTTAGTTCAGATAGGAAACGCATAGCACAGTTTAAAATTTCCCTCAATAAACGTAAATGTACTCTAGAGCTTTTGTGCTGCCCTGTATATGATCTATAGAATTTATACACACCAAGTAATAGACAAAAAGTGAGTTAAATTAAAAATTGCATTCAGCAACTTAAAACGCACTTCCAGGAATTATTGTTAACAGAGAATTATTTTTGTGTCCCTATAAATGAACGATGACTGCTATACACACGATATTCTCTAGTAAGCCTCTTGTAATGCACCTTAGTGATATATATAAATTTCAATGAGTTTAAAATAGTGAAACATTATTTAAATAAACCACAAACTATTTTTCTCCATAGACGTAATGTAACGAAATTCTTTTGACTGTCCCTGTAAAGTAAACTATAAGTGCTATGCACACCATATTCCATATTAAGCTTCTTGTAATGCACCTTAGTGATATATATCAATTATAATGTGTTTGAAATTGTGTAGCATCATTAAAATAAACCACAAATGATTTTTCCCCATAGACCGTAATGTAGCAGAATTCTTTTACACACTTTAGTTGAAATAGGGAACATGCTATAGATAACGACAACAACATATAAAAATTTCAGGACAATCCGAGCATATTTACAGGAGTTAGAGCACGGACAGACAAACCGAAGTCAAACACTTTTCAACTAGGCTGGAAAGTGTTAAAAAGATGGACGATGTGAAACTGGAACAGAAATATATGACCATGAAAGCAGTCCATCAAAGGAAGAAAAAATCAACATGCGCTGTAATAGTGACATGTTGCACATGAATAAAAATTCTGAAAAACTAAGAGATTTTCCTTTCCCTATAGACAAGTGCACAACCACTGATAAATATTTGGATGTGACCGAGGAAGAAAATCAACGTCTTACACTACATAATATGAATTCTTCAAAAGAAAGAGAATTTGAACCTGAGATTGTAAATTTCACAACTCAAATCCAATCTGAAAAAGATAATGAATTTCAAAAATCCCTGACGGCTCGGCCTACAGGCACAGGTAGATTTCGAAGACGTAGGCCGTGGGGCGCCTGTTTGTCGGGAATTGCGGAAGAAATGACCTTTTTGCGATGATGCTGCAGTTGGAACCGCCTACTTCGAAACCAAACTTGTTTGCAGGCGGAGCCAGCAAGGTTTTTTTTTTTTTTTTGCTATAAGAGTTGGTCCTATAAAAAACATGTCAATATAAAAGTTTTAGATAATATTAAGAGGGATTTATAATAAATTTAAGCGTATTTGAAATCTTGGGAATTGATGAAGTTACGAATTTTTTTCTTCTAAAACCCCCCCTCCCTTAAGGCAATTTTTAATTATATCAAAAATCTGTCATACATAAATTTTCGGCCCTTCTCCTAGAAGTAATAATAACTTCAAACGGATTCAATACGTATCATAATTAAGAAATTATGTTTTTTTTCTGTTTTAAAAAAAGTCCCCCCCCTGGTTCGATTTTGCCCATTAACGAACTTGACCGAGATTTTATGTATCAGTTTCAAAAAGATGCGGGAGTTGGAATCGCCTACTTCGAAAAATAACTTGTTTGCAAGCGGCGCCGGCAGGGATTTTTTTGTTTTTAATTTTTTTTTGCTATAACGGTTGATCCTATAAAAAACTTGTCAATATAAAAGTTTTAGATAATATTAAGAGGATTTATAATAAATTTAAGCGGATTTGAAATCTTGGGAATTGACGGTTATGAATTTTTTTCTTCTAAAACCCCCCTTCCCTCCCCCCCTTAAGGCAATTTTTAATTATATCAAAAGTCTGTCATACATAAGTTTTTGGCCCTGTTCCTAGAAGTAATAATAACTTTAAACGGATTCGATACATATCATAATTAAGAAATTATGGAGTTTTTTCTGTTTTCACAAAAAGCCCCCCCCCCCATTGGTTCGATTTTGCCCATTAACGAACTTGACCGAGATTTCATGCCCCTTGATTTTATGTATCAGTTTCGAAAAGATGCGGGAGTTGGAACCGCCTACTTCGAAAAATAACTTGTTTGCAGGTGGAGCCGGCAGGGATTGTTTTTGTTTTTAATTTTTTTTTGCTATAACGGTTGGTCCTATAAAAAACTTGTCAATATAAAAGTTTTAGATAATACTAAGAGGATTAATAATAAATTTACGCGGATTTGATATCTTATGAATTGACGAAGCTATGATTTTTTTTTCTTCTAAAACCCCCCTTTTTTCCCCCCCTTGGAGCCATTTTTAATTATATCAAAAATCTGTCATACATAAATTTTCGGCCCTTTTCCTAGAAGTAATAACTTTAAACGGATTCGATACGTATAATAATAAAGAAATTATGAGGGTTTTTCTGTTTTCACAAAAAGCCTCCCCATTCCCCCCCCCCCCTGGTTCGATTTTGTCCATTAACGAACTTGACCGAGATTTTATGACCCTTGATTTTATGTATCAGTTTGGAAGAGATTTATACAGAATTTTTCTAGTTATCGTGGTCAGAAAAAAGTGACATAGATAGATAGATAGATAGATAAACTTTTGAACTGGGGGTGGTTTTGGGTCATGGGAGTCATGATCGGCGTAGATCTGTAAAAAATTTTTTAAATTTCCAACTTAGGTGAGAATGTAATAGGTAGTATTTCTTACGAAATCTACCAAAAAACCAATCCAAACAAGATAAAGAAATTCAAAATGAGATTTCAAATTTCACAACTGAAAGCCAATCTAAAAATTATGAATTTCAAAATGAGATAAGTTTCACAAGTCAAAGCCAATCTAAAGAAGAAAATGAAAATAAATCGGACTGTGTGTCTTTTATGAGAAAATTTTCTTTTATTCTTGAAAAATTAACCGAGAGCAAGAATATTTTTTCTCAATATAATATATTAGAAATAGTTAACGAGAAACTGGCAATAGTTGAGATTATAAACTCGATCTCTTCAGTTAAAGAATGCTGTGATATGGCCCTTGTTTGAGGATGGATGAAGAGTGTTGAGCAAATTGAGCAATGAGTTTATGAAAATCAGAAAAATTACTTAATTCAATTAGGTCCACTTCAACCTAAATAAGCACATTTTCCTTCTGATGGAAAAAATAGATTTAATCCCCATTGGTATACATAATTTGAATATTTGGAATACTGCACAGCAATGCCTGCTGCTTTTTGCTTTGTATGTTGTCTTTTTCCTGTCGGTATAGGTCGTGAAAAAAGAGAAGATGCTTGGACTTCAACCAGGATAAAAGTAGGGTCATTCCATGTCAATTCAACCAGACCTTGTAACCCGCCCGACAGGGATTTGGGTGAAACTTTGTGTACATACTACCCCTACCTAGATATCAACCCATTAAAAATTTTTCTTTCCTAGACCTCATAGTTTTTGAAATATGGGGCGTCAAAATTTTGGATTTTTCTGAAATCGTACATTTCTGAGTCTGTATTTTTAGACTTCAGTTCATCTTCAAAAAATTGTTTCTCTGGATCTAAAATCCGAATGAGCTTAAAAATATCACTGTAAGTACGTCAAAATATGCAGATTCTAATAAAAAATATTTAAAAATTTATTTATAATTTTTAGAGCCAAAAAATTGAGCCAAAATGTAAAGTTATGATTATTTTGGCCATTTTACGAAAAATGCTCTCCACAAAAAGGCAATGTAAAATTCCAATTTCTTTTTGTTTTAAATAACAGTTTACACATTGGGGTTTCTAGTTATGAAATAAAAATGATGTCTTTCCCATTGCTTATGTAAAAACTTTGCCCTATTCTGGGATGATGTACCAATCACGAGATAAAAATCTCTAACTTTGCTTATGGTATCTAAATAATTGCTGTACTTTATAATTTTAATTAAATTTATTAATGGTTTTGAATTAATTAATAAATCTGAGTCCTTAAAGTCACACTGATATATTTATTTTTATTATAGTAGAAAATTTGTAATTGACAGTCCTAGTACATATGACACATTATCTGGAATTAATCAATTGTAATTAATTTTCAATTGTATCACATGTTTGTCATATAAATGTACATCTATCATTGGATTCAATGGCATTTTTCTATAAATATTTTCATAATAGTTGTATACATCAATATTGAAATAAACATTAATCAAATATGAAAAACTACATTAAATGAAATTAATCATTAACCTTTAACAAACATAGAATTTTTATATTACAAATTAAGATTTTGTTAAAATTGTATGCAATTTTTTTTAAACTAAAAAGTCAGAATAAAGATTATATTTAGAGTGCTGAAATTAAAAAATATAATTGGCTATGTATAAATAAATATGGAAATAAATAATATATTTTTGCAGTATCGCTTACTTTGCAAGATGCTTTCTTTATCCAATGTAAGTAATATTGTGAATGTGAACCTTCTAAATATATATTTAAATGTAACAAAACACCAGTATATCAGTGGATCTTTATAATTTAATATCTACAACACGTCTTTATATTTTAAAATCAGTGGTTCCCCCCCCCCCCCCCCCCAACAACACAAGATTTGCTTTAGTTTCTTTCAGGAAATTAGATTGGGCTTTTGTTATAAAATAATGTGGAATAAGATTTTCCAAACATTTTATTAAGTTTGTCACAAATTCATCCAAAGAAACAGTGCATGTCACCATTTCTGTTCGGTCGGTACTAACCCACTGCCGGTACTGGATTGAATCATTTGAGTTAAAATCTTCAAATTTTTGTAAATTTTCATTATTTGGGCAATTAGTGCAGTGGCGCAACATGCAATCTCTATTATCTGCAGAGCATACCAGTTGTTTTATCAACTCATGATAATTTTCTGTAATATGTGCAGCATGAAGCATGAGAATGGTATTTTGATGCTTCATAGAAACACATACGGAATGTGTACCTGGAGAACCAGCCAATACACACCATTTGGGCCTCAAAGAACAGAATTTAGACAATTTTATATTTACTTCAGGAAATTCTTGTTTAAAAAGAGAATACATCTCACGAAGATTACACAATATCAATCTCTTTTGTGCATGTACATTTTTAGCAATGCTAACTACATCTTTTTTTCCAGGCATGATTCGGGACTATTCATCATTCTCATAAAACTTAAATAAGTTCAATTGTTTCTGGGCTTGTGGGTTTGCCTTTTCGTATGTCTGGCATTGCCAAGATACCCTTTTCTCTCAGAAGTTGTCGTAACTGTCTTACAGCATAATCAGTAACTTCAAATTTATCTGTTATTTTCCTTTTGCTCCAAGAATTAGGAACCAAAGTCAAAAGCTGCAATTGCTCCCTTCTATTTCTGACAAGTTTTACTTTTTCTTTTAACATATCCATCAGCTTGTCAAAATCTTCAGCCTTTTGTTTAATCTCTTTTATATCACTACATGCTCTTTCGGGAGAAATGTCCACATCAGTTACTTTCTGCACTTTACTTTTCAGAGTATCATATGCAGCCTTAACTTTTCTTTTAGCAGATGATTTTTTGCTGTATGAGGGAATCCCATGAAATGTAAGTGGAGATTCCCCTAATTCACGAAGTGAGTAATCGAGACTGTTAAGAGCTTCATCTTTGTTGATTGATGTATCATACTCAACATCAGCACTATCATTATCACTTATTACACCCTGGCTCATTCACTTCATCTGTATTTGCACTCTTTTCTGAAAGTTTTGTACAAGAATAACACAGTTTCTGTCCAGGTGCTACTAAGATATTAAAACTAAACGATCTGTTGGATACTACTGACAGCCCTAATTGCTTTTTTCACTGGCTTTTTATGCTTCTGAAATGGATCTGCACATTTATATTGATAACATTCATATTTTGTTAAAAACCAAATTCTGTGATGTTCACATATATTAATGAGAAGGTTATCACTTATTTTTCTTTTTATAAATGCAGTAGTCCTAAGTAATAAAAGTTCTTTCTCTGAATCACAGAGATTATGAATATAGTTTAGTTTTCTGTGTTTTGTATAGCTAGTGTTGTGACACTCTAAACCAGTCAATATCCCAATACATAAGCCTGAATGCTAGTAGAAGATTCAATATCAAGTTCCATACTAAGACAATAAAGCAATATATATATATATATATATATATATAATCACAAAGCATTTATATTCCAAACTGGTAATATCAGGTGACATGGAATGCCAGTATGCATATATATTATAAAGTATAAAATTTTAGAAAATCAGAATGCATTTTGCAGCACAAGAAAAAAATGATCACCCTTCTATGATGAAAAACAACTGACTGAGAATTTGATTAACAGATTCCAAAACACCTGCCTTTATGAAAGAACTTTACCCTGCCTTTGTCAGAGTGTGTTTATAAAAGGCAGGTGTAAAGAATATGCTTCATCCTGTAGAAATAAGCATAGCCTTGCTAAGTATAGTTAAATGTATTTAAACTTATCAAAAGCATATTTAAATTGTTTAAAATTATCCAAGGAAATAAAATAAAAGGTTTTGAACGTTTTTTTAAATATAAATAATTAAAATATTTATTCAAACACATACAGAAAAAAAGATATATTAAAATGTGAGGGGCAAAATGCCATTCTTTCATTTTCTTATTCTATACCCATAAAAGACTTTCTATTTACAATTACATTATTGAGGACAAAATTAAGAGATTTGTTTAAATTTAAATAATATTGCTTACAATTAGAAAAATAAATAATGAAACTAAGGATTAAATAATAAGGAGCAATAAACTTAATAGAGAAAATTATTGCAGTCAGTTTTTTTTTTTTTTTTTTTTTTTTTACTCAGGAAAATTAAAGAACAAACTTTATACTGCAAATAAAAAAAATAAACACTTAATAAATAATAATAATAATAAATAATATTCTCAATAGTTAATCCATAGCAATCACAGTAATTATTTAGGTACCGCAGCTAAAATTGGGCATTCTGATTTTTATCTCATGATTGATACATCATCCCAGAATAGGGCAAAATTTTTACATAAGCAATGGGAAAGACATCATTTTTATTTCATAACTAGAAACCCCAATGTGTAAACTGTTATTTAAAACAAAAAGAAATTGGAATTTTCCATTGCCTTTTTGTATAGAGCATTTTTCGTAAAATGACCAAAATAATCATAACTTTACATTTTGGCTCAATTTTTTGGCTCTAAAAATTATAAATAAATTTTTAAATATTTTTTATTAGAATCTGCATATTTTGACGTACTTACAGTGATATTTTTAAGCTCATTCGGATTTTAGATCCAGAGAAACAATTTTTTGAAGATGAACTGAAGTCTAAAAATACAGACTTAGAAATGTACGATTTCAGAAAAATCCCAAAATTTTGATCCCCCATATCTCAAAAACTATGAGGTCTAGGAAAGAAAATTTTTTAATGGGTTCATATCTAGGTAGGGGTAGTAGGCACACAAAGTTTCCCCCAAATCCGTGTCGGTCGGGTTACAAACCATAAAAAAATTGGTTGAATTGACATGGAATGACCCAGTATGGGGTAAAATGAAAAAAAGTTACGGAAAATATAAATTAGGGAAACTCCAACAGCATTTCTCATCTCAAGCTCATAAGTCTGCTCTGTATGATTTTTGTAATTACCTTGTAAAGAAAAAGCATGTTGATATCTTAATTGACAAATCTAAAAGACAAGTTTTGATTGAGGAGGAAAAAGTTCAAATGCACAACAGAGAAGTTATCAAGATTTTAATGGATACTTGTAAAACACTCAGAAAACAAGGGCTTAGCTTTTTGAGAGTCAAGCACAAATAATTTTAAGGGAATTTTTGTGAAGTGATACAACTGATCTCGAGGCACAATCCTACAATCAAATGCTAGTTTGAAGATAAAAAATTGATATCATATCATGTTACATACATGAGTTCAGAATCTCAAAATGCAATGATAAATTTAATAGCATCAGAAATTCATGAGAATCATTTCTGAAATAAAAAATAGTTTGTTTTACAATTATGGCTGACACAACTCCAGATTTATCACACAAAGATATAATGTCTATTGTTATCGGAACTGTTAGTAATGAAGGTAAAATTAGGGAGAGACTGGTCAAAACGATTGAATGGAGTGACAAGACTGGAAAGGGAATGGCAGAATTAATTTTTATTATTAATTAAACGCCCCTGGTTGAATGTGCGTTTTCAGTCATGGTATATAATTTTTTTTAACTTAACTAATTGCTAATGTATTACGAGGAGTGTAGATCATATACAGAGCTGCACGATAAAATGCGCACACATTATCAGCAATGGACAGCAAGTGCTCAAAATGGGTTTTTACTGCGTTACGTTTTTTAAATTGTTTATTTAGATATCTCAATTAATTGTATGAAAAAATAAAATTTCTTAACAATATTCCGACAGTGTTGGAAAGTTTCATTATCTATGCACTGATGCATGATTTTTCATTCGTGATAAAGATGGCTCTGTAAGATAATCTGAAAATCTAAAAAGAATGTGTAACAAAATTTGTCTGAATTGCTTTAAAATATTAAGCCATATTTTACCTTAGCAGCCCATTTCATCATTTTAATTATTTCGTTACGTGTATCAGACCATGCTGAAACGCTTTTGATTGCAACAGCTTCTTTTAAGTTATTAATAAAATCCTGTTTGTGTTGATCGATGTAACTGGAAAGGAAAAAAAAACTTGTTATGAATTATACTGATTATATCTTAATAATATTTATTTATTAATGTTAATAATTACCTAAATACATTATCCATTGCGACAAAGAGCAGACGATATCAACCAGACCCGGCAAAGAAAAAAGAAAATTTGAAGAGGAGTTGTTCAATTTCACAACACGACTGACGCGTGATTTTTTATTTTTCAAATAAAATACGACTTATTAAAATACCACTGAAATTAGCTTTGGCTTATAATTAAATTATTTTGCGATTATTTTAGCTTAAAAAAATACATAATAGATTTGAAATCATTTGCATTTTATATATAATATAAAATATTTCTGTAATTATACATTTCTTGTATTATATCACTTTAAAAAATCTTTACTTTTTAATATTTGCCTTGAAATTATTATTACATCATTTATAGTCATTTTCGCAATTTCCATATACAGCAAAGCACGAAAAGCACTCTTTTAACCTGTGGCATCATGCAAGTTGATCCGGGAATGCAGCATAGGATTGTAGATTTTAATTAAGTATGCAGAAATAAATTGACTTTATTATATAAATTGTAATTTTATATAATGACTCTTATTCAAATTTTGAAGCTGTTGATCTAAGATGTACTTATGTGTAATGAGAAACTCTTCGTATATAAGCTATGATTGCTACATTACAAAGTTAGCGGCTATGATCTCTTAATTTATTATTTTAATAAAATGAATAAAAATGGATAAAATTTAATCATTTGAAACTTTAAAAACCCTCTGTTTAGTTTACGTGTGTAAGATGATTAGTTTTCACAATTTATGTAACAGAATTGGATATTTATAATGGCGTCTTTATGTCGCTTAAATATGGCAGATATTTATTTTCATTCACTATTAAATGTCTTGTGTATACATTTAGTGCGTCGCATGTGTTTGTGTGTATTTTTGAAGTAAATTTCTGGTAATTTTTACATGAAGTTTGTAACTTTGTGTTTTTCTTTTTATTCCATTGACTTGCATGTCAGATCGTATATTTGGGTTTATGTATAAGTCACATATAAAAAAAACGCAATTACTTAGTAATCTCCATTTTTAGCTAGATTTTGTAGGATAAAAAGTTATTTTTAATTTTATGTTTTGAAACAACAAATCTGCGTTTTGTTCTGCGTGTCAGTTTAGTTCTTGTTTAGGATAATATTTACATCATTATACTGTTGATGATAAAATCAGATGAGGATATTTGTTTATATTAGTGTAAACAAGGAATATTTTTTCTCCATGCGTTAAAATATTTTCCTGATTTTTATTTTACTAAATAAGTATTATAGGTCAGTGATTTTTAACTGTCATAATTCATTTGTTTATGTTTTCAATCCAGTTTTGATATTTTTGTCAACAGGTTTTTAATAAAGAAACAGCTTTTATTGAGTATGTTGTCATATTATTTATTGCATATTAAGATTTGGATTTTTTTTTCAATATTTTAAAGTTTTTTCAATGTATATGAATTTTTTATATAACAATAAATATAATTTTGTAAACACTTTACTTTCCACCCCCTTCTGAAATACTGCTGCAATCTATTGTAGGAAAAATAAATTGCATTAATCTAGAATTCCAATTGGATTAGATAGATCACAAAACATAACAGCTCTTTGAAACCCAAATTTATACAACTTGTGGTGTAAAATTGTTGTGTACATTGTATATGCTTTGCCTTCTTTCTCATCTAACAAGCTAATATAATTGGAATTAGTTCATAGAATTTTCAAAGTAAGGAAAATTCAGCAGTGAGCATTATACAGACTAATTTGTAGTTTAATAATATAAAGGAACACTTTTAAAAATGAGAGCTTATATTTGACTATAACCAGGGATTTTGACAGAAATTATGAGGTCGAATGCAGATTATGCTTATGGACTTCCGCACATACTCCATGAATGAAATCGGCCCCCTTTGATATCTCCCTTTCCCAATCCACATTCTTGATTATAGCACAGATATTAATAATTGTAGATAATAAATGATGATGATGATGATAATAATAAATAGTATTATGTATTTCACATCAATCAGTGTTAGTTTGTTACAGTAACTTGTAGATGACTTCTCTTAAACTGACAATAACTTTGTCACATCAAAAACTGAAAAAAAAAAAAAAATGTAAATTCCCATGCTGTGTAACCTTAATCCTTTTCAAATTTTCCTGCAAAATTCATCCCTTTTTTACTATGTTGCACAACAGTATTTTCCCAAATTTTTGTATTTTAAAATTTGTCACAAAATAAATGGTTAATAATCAGTTTTCCTGCTACTAAGATTCATATGCATTATCACTTTTCAAATCCTTATTGTAATTATTCCTTGTGAAATATAATTATTTATTGGATTTTTTTTTTTTTTTTTAAGAAAAATGTAATCTTTCTAATAATAGATAAAATAAAACTTCTGAGATGAAAAACAAATTCTGTTTGTGATATGACATTCTAAATTAACTCTGAATAATATAACCTCTTTCTTTTAAGTCTGTTAAAAATAAGTGGTTAATGTAGTGATCGCTTTAGGGCATTTTTTAAGGATGCATTGCCCTGTCTTTTTTTAAGATAGTAAAATACATTGTTGCACTTAAATGTACCCAAAGATCTCTTCTCTTCATATCTGCCAAACTTGTTTTTTTTTTCTCAATTCAGATAAACATATTTTGAACCAGAATTTTTTTTTTCATAAGACGAAAGGTTCGCTTGTAAAAAAAATCTCCTGTACCCAGAGTTCTTGGTCTTTTGATTATCTTAGCAATTTGGCTACTCCTTAATACATATCCTCTATTTCTTTTTCAATATGTGCTCCAATTTTTTTGTGTTGTTTTTAGAATAGTTAGTTACTATCAGTTATTATAGAAACGAATAAAACAAGTGTATTATAGATGCTTTGCAAAGTCAAAAAAAATTCTACACCAATTTATTTCTAAATAGTTTTATGGAAAAAAATCGGTGTTAACTATGGATTCAGGATAGCGTGTCATTGAGTTAAATAAAAATTTTTTAAAATGTGAATGAGTTCTGAAAATTTTGAAAGCACGTAAATTACATAAAAACTTATAATCATGCAATAGCATTATTGAGAGTGTTGCCAAAAGAAAACATACTCTTGCAGTTTAGAGCAATTTCAGTCTTTTGCTTTTTCACCAAATGAAATATTTTGTCGGGATTTCGCATAATCGCAATTTACAGCAAGAACCCTGGCTGTACCACAATATTTCTAAATCTGTGTGCAAAAGCTTGCAAAA